>CM022300.1:489510073-490710073 GCA_011799875.1 Thinopyrum elongatum
TAGACGCGTCCCACGGAGTGGCGACGCACGTGGTGTCCAATTGAAGTAGACGTGTCCCGCGGAGTGGCGACGCACGGGCCGTCCGAGTGAAGTAGACGTGCGGGGTCACCACTCGGCCGCTCCGCGCGTCGCCTCTCGGTTGGTCACTTCATCACCACATAGGCCGCCCCGCGCGTCGCACTCGGCTTTGGTCACCTCATCACCAATCGGAGACACGCGGGGAGCCTCTCGGAATGTCAACCTCTCACCCCCTCGGCCGCCCCGCGCGTGCTTCATGCGTTGGTCACCTCAGCACCAATCGGCCGCCCCCGCGCGGTCGCCACTCGGTTGGTCACCTCATATCCCCGGCCGCCCCGCGGTCGCCTCTTGGTTGGTACCTCATCACACTCGACGCCCCGCGCATCGCCTGTTGGCTGCCGTCACCTCCTCACCACTCGCCGCCCCCGCGCGTCGCCAATCGGTTGGCACTCCTCCACCACTCGGCGTTTCCCGCGCGTCGCCACTTGGTTGGTCACCTCATCACCACTCGCCGCCCCGCGCGTCGCATTGGTTGGGACCTCATCACCAATCGGCCGCACGCCGGCGTTCGCCTCTTGTTGGTCACCTAATCAACATTCAAACGCCCCGCGCCATCGGCCACTCCGGTTGGTCACCTCAGCACAACTGGGCCGCCCCGCGCGTCGCCTCTCGGTTGGTACCTAATCACCCTCTGGGCCGCCCCGCACGTAGCCACTCGGTTGGTCACCTCATCACCACCTCGGCCGCCCCGCGCCGTTGCCCACTTGGTGTTCTCCTCATACCACTCGGGCGCCCTGCGTGTCGTTCATGTTGATCACTCATCACCATTCGGCGCCCACGCCGTCGCCAACGGTTGGTCACCTCATCACCACTCGGCCGGCCCAGCGCGTCGGCCTTTTGGTTGGTCACATCATCACCACTCTCAGCCGCCAGCGCGACGCCACTCGGTTGGCACCTCATCATCAATCGGGCCGCCCGCGCGTCGCCACTCGGTTGGTCCACCTCATCCCAATCGGCCGCCCCGCGCGTCGCCTCTGGTTGCGTCACCATCATCAACTCGCCCGCCCCGCGCGTCGCAATCGGTTGGTACCCGTCACCACTCGGCAGCAGCGCGTTGGCACTCGTTTGAGACACCTCATCACCACTGGCCCCCCCCGCGCGTCGCCACTCGGTTGGGTCACTCATTACCACTCGGCCACCCCGGTGTCGCATCTTGGTTTGGTCACCATCATCACCACTCGCCGCCCCGCGGTCACCTCTGAGTTGGTCACCTGATCACCACTCGGCGGCCCCCGCGCGTCGCCACTCGGTTGCGTTCACCTCATCACCACTCGCGCCCCGCGCGTGCCACGCCGGTTGGTTCACCTCATCACACACGGCCGCCCCGGCGCGTCGCCACTTGGCTTTGGTCACTCTCACCACTCGGCCCCACGCGCGTCGCCTCCGGTTTGTCCACCTCATCACCACTCGGCCGCCACGCGCGCGCCTCCGGCCACGAATTTCCGTCCACTTCTCCCTCCCTCTCTCTCCCGTGTATTTCGTTTCACCTTCCCTTTACCACTTTCCTCCCTTCCTCTGCTGTCTTTTCTATCTCATACCGCTGTTCCACTCTTTCCTCCCCTATTACTTCCCCTATATCTTCTTATCCCTACTTCATGTCCTCATCTCTCCCTCCCCACGGCATAAATACCCTTTACCTCTCCCCCCTTCTCATTCTTGCTTAACCTCATCACCACTAGGCCGACCCGCGCGTGCCAATAGGTTGGTCACCTCATCACCAATCGGCGCCCCCGCCCGCATCGACCGCGCGTCACCTCTCGGATGGTCCACCTCATCACCACTGGCCCGCCCCGCGCGTCGCCACTCGGTTGGTCACCTAATCATCAATTAGGCCGCCCCGCGCGTCGCCTTCTGGTTGGTCACCTCATCACCCTCGGCCGCCCCGTGCATCGCTGTTGGTTGGTCACCTCATCACCACTCTGCGCCCCGCGCGATCGCCACTCGGTTTGTTCACCTCATCACACCGGCCGTCCGCGCTCGCCATTGGTGGGTCAACATCATCACCACACCCCCCCCCCCCTCGGCCGCCCCCGCGCGGCGCCTCTTGGTTGCGTCACTACATCCACAACTCGGCCCGCCCCGTGTTGTCGCTCTTGGGTGGTCACCTCATCACCATTCAACCGCCCCGAACCGCATCGCCACTAGGTTGGTCACCTCATCACCACTGGGCGCCCCGCGCGTCGCCTCTCGGTGGTCAGCTCATCACCACTCGCCGCCCCCCCCCGGCGTCGCCAATCGGTGGTCACCTCATCACCGCCGCGGGCCGCCCAGGGAGTTTGACAATTGGTTGGTCTCCTCCTCACACTCGGCCGCCCTGCGTGTCACTTCATGGTTGATCACCTCATCACCACTCGGCCGCCCCACGCGTCGACAATCGGTTGGTCACCTCATACACCACGCGGCCGACCCGCGCGTTCGCCTTTTGGTTGGTACCTTCATCACCACTCAGCTGCCCGCGCGTCGCCCCTCGGTTGGGTTCACATCATCATCAATCGGGCCGACCCGCCGTCGCCACGTGGATTGGTACCTCATCACCACTAGGCCGCCCGCGACGTCGCCCTTGGGTTGGTCACCCATCACCCAATCGGCCGCCCCCGCGCGTTGCCTCTTGAGTTGGTCACCTCATCACCCTTCGGCCGCCCCGCGTGTCCCACTGGGTGGTCACCTCATCACACTCGCCGCCCGCGCGTCTCCACTCGCGTTGGTCACCTAATCACACACTCGGCAGCCACCCGCGCTCGCCACTTGTTTGGTACCTCATCCCCACTCGGCCACCCCAGCCGTCCGCCCACTCGGTGGTCACATCATCACCACTCGGACGCCCACGCGCGTTAGCCCTCTTGGTTGGTCCACCTCATCATCACTCGGCCGCCCCGCGCGTCACATCTGAGTTGGTCACCTCATCAAGAGCCACTCGAATGCCACGCGCGTCGCCACTCGGTTGCGTCACCTCATCACCAAATGTCGACGCCCCGCGCGTCGAACACCGGTTGGTCCACCTCATCACCACTCGGCCACCCCGCGCGTTCGCCACTTGGTTGGATCCCTTCATCACACTCGGCCGCCCCCGAGAGTGCCTCTCGGGTGGCACCTCATCACCACTCGGCCGCCCCCGCGCGTCGCCTTCGGTTGCGTCACCTCATACCACTAGGCCGCCCCGCGCGTCGCCACTCGGTTGGTCACATCATCACAACCGGACGCCCCGCGCAATCGCCGACGCATCGCCCTGGAATGGTCACCTCATCACCAGTCGGCCGCCCGCGCGTCGCCTCTCGGTTGGTCACTATCACCACTCGGCCGCCCCGTGTTCGCCCACCCCGGGGACGCGTATGCTTCACGCGGACGCCCCGCGTATAGTCCACTCAATGGGACGCGTCTCCTTCACTCGGGACACCCCCGCACGTCTACTTCACTCGGACGCCCCGTGCGTCGCCACTCCCGAGGACACGTGTCTACGCACTTGCGACAACACGTGCGTCGCCACCTCCGCGGTACGTGTTACTTCACTCGGACACCCCGTTAGGTCGCCACTCCGCGGACGCGTCTACTTCACTCGGAGGCCCGCCGCATCGCCACTAGCGGGGACGCGGCTATTCACTCGGACGCCCCGTGCATCTGTCCACCCCGTGGGACGCGTCTGCTTCACTGGAGGCCCCGCGCATTCGTCACTCCGCAAGAGAGTCTCACTTCACTCAGACGCCCCGCACGTACTTCACTCGGACGCCCCGCGTCGCTCTCCTGTTGCCGTCACCCTATCACCACTCGGCCGCCCCGCGCGTCGCCACTCGGTTGGTCACCTCATCACCACTCGGCCGCCCGCACGTCGCCTCTTGGTTGGTCACCTCATCACCACTCGGCCGCCCCGCGCGTCGCCACTAGTTGGTCACCTCATCACCACTCGGCCGCCCCCGACGTCGGCCTCTGGTTGGTCACCTCATCACCCACTCGGCCGCCCCGCGCGTCGACTCCGGTTTGTCACCTCATCACCACTGGCCGCCCGCGCGTCGGCCATCTCGGTTGACAACCTCATAACCACTAGGCCGCCCGACGCGTCGCCACTCGGTTGGTCACCTCCTCACCACTCGGACGGCGCCCCGCGCATCGCCGCGGTCACCTATCGGATGGTCACCTCATCCACCACTCGCCCGCCCCGCGCGTAGCCACTCGGTGGGTCACCTCATCATCAATAGGCGCCCCGCGCGTCGCCCTCTTGGTGGTCACCTCATCACCAATCGGCCGCCCCGTGCATCGCCTGTTGGTTGGTCACCTCATCACACTCTGCCGACCCCGCGCGTCGCCACTCGGTTTGTCACTCATCCACACTCGGGCCGTCCCCGCGCCTGTCGCCACTGGTTGGTCAACCTCAATCCCACTCGGCCGCCACCGCGCGTCGCATCTTGGTTGGTCACCTCATCACCTCGGCCGCCCCCGTGTGTCGCCTCTTGGTTGGTCACCTCCTCACCATTCAACCGCCCGCGCAATCGCACCCGGTTGGTCCCCTCATCACCACGGGCCGCCCCGGCGTCGACTCTCGGTTGGTCAGATATCACCACTCGGCCGCCCCGCGCGTCGCCCACTCGGTTGGTCACTGATCACCGCCTCGGCCGCCACGCGCGTTGCCACTTGGTTGGTCTCCTCATCACCACTCGGCGCCCTGCGTGTCACTTCATGGTTGATCACTCATCACCATCGGCCGCCCCACGCGTCGCACTCGGTTGGTCACCTCATCACCACTCGGCCGCCCCCGCGCGTCGCCTTTGGTTGGTCACCTACATCACCACTCAGCTGCCCCGCGCAGTCGCCACTCGGTTGTCACCTAATCAATCGGACGCGCCCCGCGCGTCGCCACTAGGTTGGTCACACTCATAACCACTCGGCCGCCCGCGTGAGTGCCTTTGGTTGCGTCACCTCATCACCACTCGGCGCCCGCGCGTTGCTCTTGGGTGGTGTCACTCAATAACCATCGGCCGCCCGGTGCCACCCACTCGGTTGGTCACCTCATCACACCGGCGCCCCGCGCGTCTCCATCGGTTTGGTCACCTTCACCACTCACCGCCCGCCCCGCGCGTCGCCACTTGTTTGGTTCACCTCATCCCCACTCGGCCACCCAGCGCGTCGCCACTCGGTTGGTCACACTCATCACCACTCGGCCGCCCGCGCGTCGCCTCTGGTTGGTCACCTCATCATCACTCGGCCGCCCCGGCGTCACCTCTGAGTTGGTCACCTCATCACACTCGCATGCCACGCGCGTCGCCACTCGTTGGTCAACCTCATCACCCACCAATCGACGCCCGCGCGTCGGTCCCACTCGGTTGGTCACCTCATACATCGGCCACCCCGCGCGTCGCCCACTTGGTTGGTCACCATCTCACACATCGGCAGCCCCGCGCGTCGGCCTCCGGTGTGTCACCTCATCACCACTCGGCCGCCACGCGCGCCTCCGGTTTTGGTAACCTCATCACCATAGTCAACCGCCCCGCGCATCGCCACATCGTTGGGCACTCAATACCACTGGGCCGCCCCGCAGCTCGACTCTCGGTTGCGTCCGACTCATCACCACTCGGCCGCCCCGGCGTCGCCACTCGGTTGGTCACACCTCATCACGCTCGGCCGCCCGCGCGTTGCCCACTTGGTTGGTCTCCTCATCACCACTCGCGCCGCCCTGCGTGTCAACTTCATGGTGATCACATCTAATCACCTCGGCCGCGCCCCACGCGTCGCCCACTCGGTTGGTCACCTCACACCATCGCGCCCCGCGCGTCGCCTTTGGTTGGTCACCTCATCACCCCACTAGATGCCCAGCGCGCGTCGGCACACTCGGTTGGGCACCTCATTATCCAACGGCCGCACCGCGACGTCGCACACTAGGTTGAGGTCCCTCCTCACACCGGCCGCCCCGGCGTCGCTCTTTGGTGGTCACCTCATCACACTCGGCGCCCGAGCGTGTTGACTCTTGGTTGGTCACCTCATCACCATTCGGCCGCCCCGCGTGTCACCACTCGGTTGGTCAACCTCATCACCATCGCCGCCCGCGGTCTTCACTCGCGTAGGTCACTCATCCCACTCGGCCCGCCCGCGGTCGCGAAACTGTATTGGTCCCCTCATCCCAACAGGGCCACCCAGCGCGTCGCCACTCGGTTGACTAAGTCACCTGGGGGCCCACTCCCCCTTGCACTCACATCACGGCCGCCCAAGCGCGTCTCTTGAGTTGGTCACCTACATCACAATGGACATGCCCCGCGCGTCGACCCTCGAGTTGTCACCTCATACCAATCGACCGCCACCCGCGCGCGCACTCGGGTTGGTCACTCCCCTAATACCAATGAACGCCCGCGCGTCGCCATTCGGTTGGCAATCGCCACCGCTCGCACTTGGGCTTCACCACTCGGGCCAGCCCCGGGGGGGCGCTCGCTATCGCGGTATGGTCACCTCATCACCACTGCGCCGGCCCCGCGTCGACTCTCGGTTGGTCACCTTAATCACCCACTAGGACCGCCCCGCGCGTCGCCACTCGGTTGGTCACCTCATCAACCACTCGGACCGCCACCGCGCATCGCAGCGCGTCCTCGGATGGTACCTATCACCACTCGACCGCCACGTGCGTGCCTCTCGGTTGCGTCACTCATCCCACTCGGCCGCCGCGTGTCGCCACCCGGGGACGCGTCTTGCTTCACCGCGGACGCCCCCGCGGCATTCGATCACTCCATCGGGCGACGTCTCTTCAACTCGGACACACTCAAGGCTACGTCTACTTCACTAGGAACGCACCCGTGCGTCGCCATCCAACGGACGTGGTCACGTCACTGGACACAAGTTGCGTCGCCACTCCGCGGTACGTGTTACTTCACTCGGACACCCGTAGGTCGCCATCCGCGGGACGCGTTTCTACTTCACCGCGGACGGCCACGCGCATCGCCAACCCGCGGGACTAGGGTCTACTCCACTCGGGAACGCCCCGTGCATCGCCACCCGTGGGACGCGTATGTTCACTCGGAGGCCCACGCATGTTCACTCCGGCAAGACGAGTCTCCTTTCACTCAGACGCCCCGCACGTCACTTCACCGGACGCCCACGCGCGCGCCTCTCGTTTGGTAACCTCATCAACCACTCGGCCGTCCCGACGCGTCGGCCACTCGGTTGGTCACCTCATCACACTCGGCGCCCCGACAAGTCGCCTCTCGGTTGGTAACTCATCACACTCGGCCGCCCCGCGCGGCCTCTCGTGGTAAGTCATCAGCGATTCAGACCGCCCGCACGTCGCCACCCGGTTGGTCACCTCATCACCACTTCGGCCGCCCGCGCGTCGCCCAATAGTTGGTCACCTCATACCACTCGGCCGACCCGCGCGCGCTGCACTCGGTTGAGTCACTCATCACCACTCGGCCGCCCCGGGCAGTCAGCCTCTTGGTTGCGTCACCTTCATCACCACTCGGACGCCCGCGCCGGCGTTCGCCTCTTGGTCGGTCAACTCATCACATTCGAACGCCTCGCGCGTCCGCCAATCGGTTGGTCACCTCATCACACTCGGCCGCCCAACGGGTGTTGCCAACTCGGGTTGGTCACTCCTCATCACCACTTCGGCCGCCCCGCGCGTCGCCACTCGGTTGGTCACATCATCACCACTCGGTCGCACCGCGCGTCGCCTCTCGGTTGGTCATCACTATAACCACTCGGCAACCGCCGGCGTCGCCTCGGTTGGTCACTCATCAACCACTCGAGCCGCCTCGGTCGTGCGACTCGGTTGCGTCACTCATCACCACTGGCGCCCGCCGCATCGCCGCGCGTAAGCCTCTCGGGTGTCACCTCATCACCCTCGACCGCCCCGCGCGGTCGCCTCTCGGTGGTCACTCATCACCCACCGGCCGCCCAGCGTCGCCACTCCGGTGTCACCTTCACCTACACTCGGCCCGCCCGGGTCGCCTGTTGGTTGGTCACCTCATCACCACTCAGCCGCCCCGCGCGTCGCAACTCGGTTTGGTCACTACATACATCAATCGGCCGCCCCGCGGTCGCCACTCGGTTGGTACCTCATCACATCGGCCGCCCAGCGCGACGTAGCCTTTGGTTGGTCACCTCATCACCACTCCGCGTTCGTCCGGGTCGCCACTCGGTTGGTCACCTCTCACCACTCGCCGCCCCGGCGTCGCCCACCGTTGGTCACCTCACAACTCGGCAGCCCCAGCGCGTCGCCACTCGTTTGGTCACCTCATTCACCACTCGGCCGCCCCGCGGTCGTCAACTCGGTTGGTCACCTCATTCCAACACTCGGTCGCCCCGAGGTCACTCCTCGGTTGTCACCTACATCACACTCGGCCGCCCGCGGTCATTTGGAGTTGGTCAACCTGATCACCCACCTGGCCGCCCCATGCGTCGCCACTCGGTTGGTCACATATCACCACCGGCCGCCCGCGCGCGACTCGCGTCTGGTTCACCTCATCACCACACGCCGCCTTCTTCAGCGCGTCGAACACTTGGTTGGTCACCTCATCACCACATCGGCCGCCCCGCGCGTCGCCTCTCGAGTTTGTCACCTCATCACCACGCGGCCGCCCCGCGGCGTGCCTGTCGTTTGGTCACCTACATCACCACTAGGCCGACCTCCGCGCGTCGCCACTCGGTGGTCACTACATCACCAACGGACGCCTCGCGCATCGCCGCGCGTCACCTCCGGATGGTAACCTCATCCACTCGGCCGCCCACGCGCGTAGCCACTGGTGGTCACTCTCATCATCACTAGGCCGCCCCGCGCGCGCCTCTTGGTTGGTCACCTCATCACCACTCGGCGCCCCGGACTCGCCGTTGGTGTTCACCTACATCCCCACTGCGCCCCGCGCGATCGCCACATCGTTTGGTCACCTCATCACCACTCAGCCGTCCCGCCGCGTCGCCACGTTGGTGGGCACCTCATACCAACCGGCCAGCCACGACGCGTCGCCTCTTGGGTGGGTCACCTAACACCACCGGGCCCGCCCAGTGGATCGCCTCTTGGTTGCGTCACCTCATCACCATTAACCGCCCGCCGCCTCGCGCCATCGGTTGGTCACCTCATCACCACTGGGCCGCCCGCGCGCGCTTCTCGGTGTGGTCACCTCATCCCCACTCGGCCGACCAAGCGTCGCCACAGGTTGGTCACTCTCACACCGGAAGTCGGCCGACCGCGGTTGCCACTTGGTTGGTCTCTCATCCACCACTCGGCGCCCTGCGGTCACTTCATGGTTGATCACTCATCACCACTCGGCTGCCCCACGCTGCCCTCCGGTGGTACACCTCATCACCACTCGCCCGCCCCCGCATGCCTTTTGGTTGGTACCTCATCACCACCTGCCGCCCCACGCGTCGCACTGGTTGTCACTCATCACCACTTCGGCTCCCAGGCGTCGCCACCTAGGTTGGTACTATCACCCTCCCCGGCCAGCCGCGCTGCGTCGCCTCTTGGTTGGTCACCTCATCACACTCCGCCGTCCCGCGCGTCGCCACTCGGTTGGTCACCTCATCACCACTCGCCCGCCCGCGCGTGCCACCCGTTGGTCACATCATCACCACCGGCGCCCCGCGCGTCGACACTCGTTTGGTCACCTCATCACCCGGCAGCGCCCGCGGCGTCGGGCCACTACGGTTGGTCACCTCATCACCACCGGTCGCCACGGTTGTCACCTCCTCGGTGTCCACCTCATCCAACTCGGCCGCCCCGCGGTCACTTGAGTTCGTCACCTGATCCACCACTCGGCAGCCCAGCGCACGTCGCCACTCGGTTGGTCACATCATCACCACTCGGCCGCCCCGCGCGTTCGCCAACTCGGTTGGTAACTCTCATCACCACCACGGCCGCCCGCGCGCGCTTCGCCACTTGGTTGGTCACACATCACCACCGGCCGCCACGCGCGTCGCCTCCGGTTGTCAACCTCTCACCACTCGGCCGCCCGCCGTGCGCTCATCGTTTGGTCACCTCACCACCACTAGGCCGCCCGCGCGTCGCACTCGGGTTGGGTGTTTTCAAAACCCCCCCCCCCTCATCACCACGTCGACGCATCGCGCATCGCCTGCGATCACACTCTTAGATGGTCACCTTCATCCACCACTGGCCGCCCGCGCGCGTCGCCATCGGTTGGTCAATCATCATCAATAGGCCGCCCGCGCGTCGCTCTTGGTTGGTTACCCTCATCACACTCGGCCGGGCACCCCCCCCCGTGCATCGCCTGTTGGTTTCACCCTCATCACCTATGCTCCGCCCCGAGCGCGTCGCCACTCGGTTGGTCACCTCATCACCACTCAGCCGTCCCGCGCGTCGCCACTTGGTTGGTCACCTCATCACCACTCCGGCCGCCCCGCGCGTCGCCTCTTGGTTGGTTCACCTCATCACCACTCGGGCCGCCCGTGCTGCATCGCCTCGTGGTTGGTCACTCCATTCACCATTCAACCGCCCCGACCGCATGCGCACATCGGTTGGTCCCTCATCACCACTGGGCCGCCCCGCGCGTCGCCTCTCGGTGGTCACCTCATCACCACTCGGCCTCGCCCGCGCGTCGCACTCGGTGGTCACATCACCGCTCGGCCACCCCGCGCGTTGCCACCTTGGTGGTCTCCTCATCACCACTCGGCCGCCCTGAGTGTCATTCATGGTTGATCACCTCATCACCACTCGGCTGCCCCACGCGTCGCCACTCGGTTGGTCACTCATCACCACTCGGCCGCCCGCGCATCGCCCTTTGGTTGGTCACCTCATCCACCACTCAGCTGCCCCGGCGTCGCCATCGGTGGTCACCTCATCATCCAATCGGCCGCCCGCGCGTCGCCACTCTGTTGGTCACCTCATCACCAATCGGCCGCCCCGCACGTGGCTCTTGGTTGGTACACCTCATCACCACTCGGCCGCCCGGCGTCGCCTCTTGGTGGTACCTCATCACATTCGGCCGCCCCGGTGTCACCACTCGGTTGGTCACTCTCATCAACATCGGGCCGCCGCGGTCTCCACTCGGTTGGTCACCTCATCACCACTCGGCCGCCCCGCGCGTCGCCACTTGTTTGGTCACCTCATCCCACTCGGCCGTCCCGAGCGCGTCGCACTCGGTTGGTACCATCATCACCCTGGCCGCCCCGCGCTCGTCGCTCTTGGTTGGTCACCTCATCATCACTCGGCCGCCCCAGCGCGTCCCTCGAGTTGGTCACCTCATCACCACTCGACTGCCCCGCGCGTCGCCACTCGGTTGGTCACCTCATCACCACTCGACCGCCCCCGCGGTCGCGACTCGTGGTCACCTCATCACCACTCGGCCGCCCGCGCGTCGCCACTTGGTTGGTCACCTCATCACCACTCGGCCGCCCGCGCGTCGCCTCTCGGTTGGTCACCTCATCACCACTCGGCCGCCCCGCGCGTCGCCTCTCGGTTGGCTACCTCATCACCACTAGGCCGCCCCCGCGCGTCGCCACTCGGTTGGTCACCTCATCACCACTGGACGCCCCGCCGCATCGCGCGCGTCGCCTCTCGGATGGTCAATCATCACCCACTCGGCCGCCCCGCGCGTCGCCTCTCGGTTGGTCACCTCATCACCCCTCGGCCGCCCGTCGTGTGTCGCCCCCGCGGGACGCGTCTGCTTCACGCGGACGCCCCGCGTATCGTCACTCCATGGGACGCGTTCCTTCACTCGGATACCCCGCACGTCTAATTCACTCGGACGCCCGTGCGTCGCCACATCCGCGGGACGCGTTACGTCACTTGGACACCACGTGGTCGCCACTCCGACGGGGTACGTGTTTTACTTCACTCGGACACCCCGTAGGTCGCCACTCTGCGGGACGGTATACTTCACTCGGAGGCCCCGCGCATCGCCACTCCGCGGGACGCGTCTACTTCACTCGACGCCCCGTGCATCGCCACCCCGTGGGATGCATTGCTTCACTCGGAGGCCCCGCGCATCGTCACTCCGCAAGCGCTCTCCTTACTCAGACGCCCCGCACGTGTACTTCACCGGACGCCCCGGGTCGCCTCTCCGTTGGTCACCTCATCACCACTCGGCCGCCCCGCGTCGCCACTCGGTTGGTCACCTCATCACACTCGGCCGCCCCCGCACGTCGCCTCTCGGTTGGTCACCTCATCACCACTCGGCCGCCCCGCGCGTCGCCACTCGGTTGGTCACCTCATCACCACTCGGCTGCCCCGCACGTCGCCTCTTGGTTGGTCACCTCATCACCACTCGACCGCCCCACGCGTCGCCTCTTGGTTGGTCACCTGATCACCACTCAGCCGCCCCGCGCGTCACCTCTGAGTTGCTCACCTCATCACCACTCGACTGCCCCGCGCGTCGCCACTCGGTTGGTCACCTCATCACCACTCGACCGCCCCGCGCGTCGCCACTCGGTTGGTCACCTCATCACCACTCGGCCGCCCCGCACGTCGCCTCTCGGTTGGTCACCTCATCACCACTCGGCCGCCCCACGCACGTCGCCTCTCGGTTGGTCACCTCATCACGATTCGACCGCCCCGCGCGTCGCCACTCGGTTGGTCACCTCATCACCACTCGGCTGCCCCGCGCGTCGCCACATAGTGGTCACCTCATCACCACTCGGCCGCCCCGCGCGTCGCCACTCGGTTGGTCACCTCATCACCACTCGGCCGCCCCGGGCGTCGCCTCTTGGTTGGTCACCTCATCACCACTCGGCCGCCCCGCGCGTCGCCTCTTGGTCGGTCACCTCATCACCATTCGACCGCCTCGCGCGTCGCCAATCGGTTGGTCACCTCATCACCACTCGGCCGCCCCGTGTGTTGCCACTCGGTTGTCACTCATCACACTGGCCGCACCGCGCGTCGCCACTACGGTGTGGTCACCTCATCACCACTCGTTCGCCCCCGCGCGTCGCCTCTCGGTTGGTCACCTAATAACCACTCGGCAACCCCGCGCGTCGCTCTCGTTGGTCACCTCATCACAACTCGGCGCCTCGCGCGTCGGACTCGGTTGGTCACGTCATCACCACTCGGACGGCCCGCGCATCGACGGCGCGGCGCTCTCGGTTGGTCACCTCATCACCACTCGACGCCCCGCGCGTCGCCTCTCGGTTGTTGGTCACTCATCACCACTCGGCCCGCCCCACGCGTCGCCACTCGGTTGGTCACCTAATCCCACTCGGCCGCCCCGGCGTGCCTTTTGGTTGGTCCACCTCATCACCACTCAGCCGCCCCGCGCGTCGCCACTCGGTTGGTCACCTCATCATCAATCGGCTCGCCCGCGCGTCGCCACTCGGTTGGTCACCTCATCACCACTCGGCCGCCCCGCGCGTCGCCTCTTGGTTGGGTCAAACATCCACTCCCGCCGTCCCACGCGTCGACTCGGTTGGTCACCTCATCACCACTCGCCCGCCCCGCGCGTCGCCACTCGGTTGGTCACCTCATCACCATCAGCCGCCGCGCGTCGCCAAACTTTGGTCACTCATCACCACTCGGCCGCCACGCGCGTCGCCACTCGGTTGGTCACCTAAACCTCGGCCGCCACGCGTGTCGCCCTCGGTTGGTCACCTCAATCAACACTCGGCCGCCCGCGCGTCACCTCTGAGTTGTCACATGATCACCACTCGGCCGCCCCACGCGTCGCCACTGGGTGGTCAACCTCATCACCATCGGCCGCCCGCGCGTCGCCACTCGGTTGGTCACTCATCACCACACGGCCGCCCCGCGCGTCGCCACTTGGTTGGTCACCAATCATCACCTCGGCCGCCCCGCGCGTCGCTCTCGGTTTGTCACTCATCACCACTCGGCGCCCGCGCGCGTCGCCTCTCGTTTGGTCACCTCATCACCACTAGGCCGCCCCGCGCGTCGCCACTCGGTTGGTCACCTCCATCACCACTCGGACGCCCCGCGCATCGCCCGGCGTCACCTCTCGGATGGTCACCTCATCACCACTCGGCCGCCCCGCGCGTTCGCCACTCGGTTGGTCACCTCATCACATAGGCCGCCCGCGCGTCGCCTCTTGGTTGGTCACCTCATCACCACTCGGCCCCCGGTGCATCGCCTGTTGGTGGTTGTCACCTCATCACCACTCTGCCGCCCCGCGCGCCTCGCCACTCGGTTGGTCACCTCATCACCACTCGGCCGTCCCGCGCGTCGCCACTTGGTTGGTCACCTCATACACCACTCGGCCGCCCCGCGCTTCGCCTCTTGTTGGTCACCTCACACCACTCGGCCGCCCGTGCGTCGCCCTTGGTGGTCACCTCATCACCATTCAACCAGCCCGCGCATCGCCACTCGGTTGGTCCACCTCATCACCACTGGGCCTCCCCGCGCGCGCCTCTCGGTTGGTCACCTCATCACCACTCGGACCGCCCCGCGCGTCGCCACTCGGTTGGTCACCTCTCACCGCTCGGCCGCCCCGCGCATTGCCAATGGTTGGTCTCCTCATCACCACTCGGCCGCCCTGCGTGTCACTTCATGGTTGATCACCTCATCACCACTCGGCTGCCCCACGCGTCGCCACTCGGTTGGTCACCTCATCACCACTCGGCCGCCCCGCGCGTCGCCTTTTGGTGGTCACCTATCACCACTCAGCTGCCCGCGCGTCGCACACGGTTGGTACCTCTCATCATCGGCCGCCCCGCGCGTCGCCAATCGGTTGGTCACCTCATCACCACTCGGCGCCCCGCGCGTCGCCTCTTGGTGTTGGTCACCTCATTCACCACTCGGCCGCCCCACGCGTCGCCTCTTGGTTGGTCACCTCATCACCATTCGGCCGCCCCGCGTGTCACCACTCGGTTGGTCACCTCATCACCACTCGGCCGCCCCGCGCGTTCCACTCGGTTGCGTCACTCTATCACACTCGGCCGCCCCGGCGTCGCACTTGTTTGGTCACCTATCCCCACTCGCGCCGCCAGCGCGTCGCCACTCGGTTGGTACCTCATCATCACTCGGCCGCCGCGCGTCGACCTCTGGTTGGTCACCTCATCATCACTCGGCCGCCCGCGCGTCACCTGAGTTGGTCACCTCATCACCACTCGGACTGCCCCGCGCGTCGCCACTCGGTTGGTCAACCTCATCACCACTCGACCGCCACGCGCTCGCCACTCGTTGTGGTCACCTCCTCACCACTCGGCCGCCACGCGCGTCGCCACTTGGTTGGTCACCTCATCACCACTCGGCCGCCCCGCGCGTCGCCTTCGGTTTGGTCCACTCATCACCACTCGGCCGCCCCGGCGTCGCCTCTCGGTTGGTCACCTCATCACCACTAGGCGCCCCGCGCGTCGCCACTCGGTTGGTCACTCATCACCACTCGGACGCCCGCCGCATCGCGGCGTCGCCTCTCGGATGGTCACCTCATCACCACTCGGCCGCCCCGCGCGTCGCCTCTCGGTTGGTCACCTCATCACACTCGGCCGCCCCGTGGTCGCCACCCGCGGGACGCGTTCTGCTTCACGCGGAACGCCCGCGTAAGCGTCACTCATGGGACGCGTCTCTTCACTGGACACCCGCACGTCTACTTCACTGGACGCCCCGGCGTCGCCACTACGCGGGACGGGTTACGTCACTTGGACACCACGTGCGTCGCCACTCCGCGGTACGTGTTTATTCACTCGGACACCGTAGGTCGCCCACCCTCGGGGACGGTCTACTTCACTCGGAGGCCCGCGCATCGCCACTCCGCGGGACGCGTCTACTTCACTCGGACACCCCGTAGGTCGCCACTCCGCGGGACGCGTCTACTTCACTCGGAGGCCCCGCGCATCGTCACTCCGCAAGACGCGTCTCCTTCACTCAGACGCCCCGCACGTCTACTTCACTCGGACGCCCCGCGCGTCGCCTCTCCGTTGGTCACCTCATCACCACTCGGCCGCCCCGCGCGTCGCCACTCGGTTGGTCACCTCATCACCACTCGGCCGCCCCGCACGTCGCCTCTAGGTTGGTCACCTCATCACCACTCGGCCGCCCACGCGTCGCTCTCGGTTGGTCACACTCATCACGATTCGACGCCCGAGCGTCGCCACTCGGTTGTAACCTCATCACCACTCGGCTGCCCCCGCGCGTCGCCACATAGTTGGTCACTCATACACCATCGGCGCCCCGCGCGTCGCCACTCGGTTGGTCACCTCATCACCACTCGGCGCCCCGGCGTCGCCTCTTGGTTGGTCACCTCATCACCACTCGGCCGCCCGGCGTCGCTCGGTCGGTCCCTCACCTGTCAGCCGGTATGCTCACAGTCGGCTGCAGAGACTAGTCGCAATCGGTTGGTCACCTCATCACCACTCGGCCGCCCCGTGTGTTGCCCACCGGTTGGTCACCTCATCACCACTCGGCAGCCGCGCGTCGCACTCGGTTGGTCACTCATCACCACTCGGCCGCCCGAGCGTCGCCACTCGGTTGGTCACCTCATCACCACTCGGTCGCCCCGCGCGTCGCCTCTCGGTTGGTCACCTCATAACCACTCGGCAACCCCGCGCGTCGCCTCTCGGTTGGTCACCTCATCACCACTCGGGCGGCTCGCGCGTCGTGACTCGGTTGGTCACCTCATCACCACTCGGACGCCCCGCACATCGCCGCGCGTCGCCTCTCGGTTGGTCACCTCATCACCACTCGACCGCCCCGCGCGTCGCCTCTCGGTTGGTCACCTCATCACCACTCGGGCCCCTGTGTGTCGCCACCCCACGGGACGCGTTGCTTCACTCGGACGTCCCGCGATCATCACTTCGCGGGACGCGTTCCCTTCACTCGGACGCCCCGCACGTCGATTCACTCGGAGGCCCCGTGCGTCGCCACTCCGCGGGACGCGTCTACTTCACTTGGACACCCCGTGCGTCGCCACTCCGCGGGAGCGTTTACTTACTCGGACACCCCGGGCGTGGGCCACTCCGCGGGACGCGTCTACTTCACTCGGACGCCCGCGCACGCCTCCGAGCGCCGACGAGTACTCACTTGGACGCCCCCGCGCAACCGCCACCCCGCGCGACGAGTCTGCTAACTCGGACGCCCGCACGTCTTACTTCACTCGGACTCCCGTGCGTCGCACACTCCGCTGGATGCGTTTTCATCACTCGGGCGCCCCGCGCTTTGTCACTCGGTTGGTCACTCATCACCACTCGGCCGCCCCCGCGTCGTGCCACTCGGTTGGTCCCTACATACCACTCGGCGCCCCGCGCGTCGCCTCTCGGTTGGTCACCTCATCACCACTCGGCCGTCCCGCGATGTCGCCTTCTCGGTTGGTCCCTCATCACCACTCGGCCGCCCCGCGAGTCGCCACTCGTTGGTCACCTCATCACCACTCGCGCCCCGCGGTCGCATCTCGGTTGGTCACTCGTCACCACATCGGCCGCCCGCGCGTCGCTCGGTTGGTCACCTCATCACCACTCGGCCGCCCGCGCGTCGCCACTGGTTGGTCACCTCATCAGCAATTCGACCGCCCCGCGCGTCGCCACTTGGTTGGTCACCTCATCACCACTCGGCCGCCCGCGTGTTGCATATTGGTTGGTCACCTCATCACCACTCGGACGCCCGCGCGTAGCCACTTGGTGGGTCACCTCATCACACTCGGCGGCCCGCGCGTCGCCTCTTGGTTGGTCACATCACACCACTCGGCGCGCCCGCGCGTCACCTATTGGGTTGGTCACGTCATCACCACTGGCCGCCCCGCGCGTCGCCTCTTGGTTGCACCTCATCACCATTCGACCGCCCGCGCGTCGCCACTTGGTTGGTCACCTCATCACCACTCGGCCGCCCCGCGCGTTCGCCTCTCGGTTGGTCACCACATCACCACTCGGCCTCCCCGCGCGTCGCCTCTGGTTGGTCACACACAACACTCGGCCGCCCGCGCAGCGCCACTCGGTTGGTCACATCCTCGCCACTCGGCCGCACGCGCGTCGGCACTCGGTGAGACACATCTACATCAATTCAGCCGCTCCACGCATTGCAATCGTGTTTTGAACACATCTTCACCACTCGGCCACTCGCGCGCCTTCAGACAGCTAAGTCATTGTACATGCGCTACATTATGTTATTTCCGCGTTCCCGAGTATCCTGTAATTCACACATCATGTTCACTCGGAGGCCACGCCACCGAGTGTACCTCTACGCTCGGCTGCTTATTTTCACATACTTGCTTAGTACTGGTTATGTGACTCCCGAGTCCAACTTCCATTTTTTTCGCAAACATCATTCACAAACACCATGTGTTCTCATTTCGAGTTTGCATCGGTCCTCCGGGGCTGCAACTTAGTCGAAACATTACACTTCCGTTTTATTTGAGCCAGTACTCCAACGAGTTCAGTCGGATCCTTCACTTCGACAAGTTCGAACGGATCCTTTGCTGTTCCAGACTCTTACTGGTTAACCAGCAAGCCCCTTGCACTCCCAGCGGTTGTCTATGGGTGTTATTCACACAAATTATTTCAGCACACATCAAATTTTCTCGAGAAAGTATTACGTTTTATTGTGCTATTTTTCATACACAAGTTACGCGACCACTCGACGGCCCTATGCGCCAACTTCATCGCTACTCAGACTCGGTCACCATACCGGTCTTAGCGCAACACAACACCGACCTTGTCGCTCTGTTGACTTCAAACACATCCGGCCGACCCCTCTGTGGGATCCCCTTCATCATATCAATGATATAGACCTCGTCACGCATGAGACAGATAAGTCACTTTTGTAATCAAACTGCACACTTCACTCCTTTGCGAGTTTGCCTCTTTCGAGCATCACTCGGAAGCTCCTCCTCACCATTACCCGAGTCCGACTCGATGAATTACAATTTATCCATTCAAAACTATATTAATCGTGTTCTGACAGGACCGCGGTCGAAGCCTATAGTATGCTCGGCGGCTACGCCACACTCGGGGGCTACACCGCACTCAGGGGCTGCAGCTCATTCAGAATCACACTCTCCTGAGTGGCTGAATACTTCATCACCAGACAGATCTTTCACTTCAAACAAATGCATTTGATCCGCCACTTTGACAAGTTACATAATCACTCAGATGCTCTGCGCGCCATCTTCGTTCCTACTCAGGCTCAGTTGTCGCGCCGATCTTGTTGCGTCGCAACCACACTACACCAACCTCGTCGCTACATCATCTTCGAAAACATCTGGCTAACTCCTCTGAGGACCATCTTTGCCACTTGGCTGGACACGTAGTCTTTCACTCGGCTGCCCCGCGCATCCTCACCACTCAGCCTCCCCACGCGTCACCACTCGGTTGTGCACGTCCTCGCCACTTGGCCGCCCCATGCGTCACCACTTGGTTGTGCTCGTCTTCACCACTCGGCCGCCCGCGCGTCGCCACTCGGTTGTGCACTTCTTCACCACTCGGCCGCCCCGCGTGTCATCACTCGGCTGTACACATCCTCGCCCCTCGGCCACCCTGCGCGTCACCATCAGTTGGACATGTCTTCACCACTACACCCCAACACAGGAACGACTAAGTTACTCATATGATCAAACCTCATATCACACTCTGTAGCAAGCTTACCTCTTTCGAGCATAACTCGGGGGCTACGCACAGCCGAGGGTTATGCCACCCTTAGGGGTTACACCCATTTGATCAACCTATTGATCACATCGGGAATATTTTTCTGACCATACATGATTGGTCCGCCGAAGATCTATAAGGGTATCACTGTCCACTCGGACATTCACCCAAACCATTACCTGGAGTCATCTTAAGGACTGCAAAAGGGTGAAAACGACGCTCCTCTACGGGTACACTTGGCCCTTATTCTAGGCTCCAAGGTGTCAGTTTCACAAACTTGGACTCAGAGATGGCATGTGCTGGTGTTCCCCCGGGATAATGAGTGGCCTCTCTCCGGAGAGTCAGCCCACACGCTAGCCACGCCACTCGGGTTTCATGGCACGTCCACATCGGACCACTAGTCTATCTCCTCCAGGAGACATACGAGTGCCACCAAGTTATTCCTTGCAGTCAACTTACCCCGATAAGTCGGGAAGCGTGTCCACTCGGACAAATACCCCTTTCATGCAAAAGGGTGAAAACAAGAAGCTATCGGTCAATGTAAGAAGTACTACTGGAACGATTACTCCCTGAAGTGTACAGCTCTTTTCTACAGTCGGCAGTTTCGAGGCCGAATTCATTCATCGTGCCGAGAGCACGAAGATTCGCCTGCTTGACCCAGTTCCAGGCTGAACTTATTTACCGTGCCGAGTGCATGATGATTAGTCCGACTGATTCAGCTCCAGACTGAGCTTATTCACCGTGCCAAGTGCGTGAAGATCCATTCCAAATGCATGAAGACCCGCCATATTTCTAGGTTGAAGTCATTTACCGTGCCGAGCACATGAGGGTTCACCTGTTTAATTCAGTTCCAGACCAGAAGACAGGCTCTAAGACTCCCGCCGACTGCCCGCAGTCGACGGCGGTCTCGGGGACTACACCCAGTGGGTGCACTCAGCGTGACCCCACTAGAATGGTATCCACTCGAAACGGTCCGCCCGGTCCGAGTGACGGCCAAACAACAACAAAAAAGACAGGCTCTAAGACTCCCGCCGACTGCCCGCAGTCGACGGCGGTCTCGGGGACTACACCAAGTGGGGTGCACTCAGCGTGCCCCCACTGGAATGGTATCCACTCGGAACGGTCCGCCCGGTCTGAGTGACGCCAAACAACAACAAAAAAGACAGGCTCTAAGACTCCCGCCGACTGCCCGTAGTCGACGGCAGTCCCGGGGACTACACCCAGTGGGTGCACTCAGCGTGCCCCCACTGGAATGGTCTCCACTCGGAAAGGTCCGCCCGGTCCGAGTGACGGCCAAACAACAAAAAAAGACACATTCCAGACATGAAGAAATTCTGAGTAATCAGTTACTCAATGCAGGACCAGCTCCAAATCACTCCAAAAAAATTACTATAAGGTGAGTTTAACGCTCCTCCGCGGACCCGTTTGAGCTCATTTCACTCGGACACCATGTAGTCCGGAATCCGTCAAGGCAACATGCGGAGATGAAACCGCCGGGTGACCAGAGGGAGTTCATGAGCGCCTCCGTAGCACACGACTCATCTGGGAATTCACCTCGACTCGACCCGCTCAACCTCGACCGATTCGGGGGCTAATGACGAGGACATGTATTGGGGGTAGGGTAACAGGCCTGACCTAAAGACCCTACCCTAGGACACCACACACCTTATACTAAGCCCCAAGGCCAGATCAGCAGTCAGATGTTCTGCAGAGTGACATTCACTCCGAAGGCAACAACCACTCGGAGCATAGCACTCCACTCGATGAACTCATTCCACTCGGAGCACCTGATCTCACTCGGATATGCGAAGACCAAACAGTTGACGAGGCAGTCGGAGCATCATTCTCATAGTGGAGGTTTCGTAGTGGGCTGACATTATGGCATTTATGCCCTTCTTTGTAACATAGGAGGTGAGGGGGTGGCGCACTCTATATAAGCCACCCCCCACCACTGGACTGGGGGGCTTTTTTCTTCCATCTCTCTCTCTCTTTCACCATTGGGCTAAGGCATGGAGATCCGTTCTCCCCCTCTTTCTCTCAAATACATCATGTAACTCCGCGTTCATGACAGATAAGGAAAGCCTCTTCGGAGCACGAGACGTAGGGTTGTTATCTCCACCGTGAGAGGCCCAAACTCGCTAAAACCACTGTGTCACCCATATACATCTCGATAGATCATGCTCTTTTATCCTACCCCTCTCTCATTGTCGGAATCTTTCCCATGACAAGCGGCAGCCAGATTGGCGGCGGCGGCCGCCGAGCCGGGTTGGGTAGCCCCCGGGTTGGATTCGTTGGTCTCTGGGTTGGAGAAGGCAGCCCCCGGGTCGGGATCAGAAGCCCCCGGGTCAGGGTCCGCAGCCCCCGGGACTGGTTTGTGGGTGGCAGCCTCCGAGCTTGGAGTGGCAGCCCCCGGGTCCGGGTTGTGGAGGGGCGCTGCGGGGTCGTCCGGGATGGAGATGGACTCAGAATCCGGAGACGGCTTAACAGACGGCTTGCGTAAGTGCTTGAGGGAGACGCCGGATGGTATGGCCTGCCGAGATGAGCCAAACTTGGCTAACGTGTCGGCGGCTTCGTTTTCCGCACGCAGGACGTGGAGGAACTTGCAGCCATTGAAGTTGCCGAAGAGCTGCTGGACCAGGAAATGGTAGTTGGCCAAGTTGGCATCCCGGGCGTCCCACTCGCTGAAACACTGCTGCACCACCAGATCCGAGTCGCCGTAGCATAAGATGCGCCACATGCCGAGTTCCTTGGCAAGTCAGAGGCCGTGCACAAGGGCTTTGTACTCGGCGACGTTGTTGGAGGCGGCGAAGTGGATCTGGAGCGCGTACCGCAGCCGGTCGCCCTTTGGAGATAACACGATGCCGGCTCCCAAACTGGAGCGCATCTTGGAACCGTCAAAGTGCATGCGCCAATGCGTTGAATCCGGCAGTGGTGGCAGGTACTGGGTCTCTATCCAGTCGACGAGGAAGTCGGCCAGGGCCTGAGACTTGATCATGGTGTGGGGCTCGTAGAGGATGGTGTGGCTGGCCAGCTCGATGGCCCATTTGGCAACCCGGCCAAAGGCATCCCGGCAGCCCATGATCTCGCCGATGGGGGCCGTGCTGACCATGGTGATGACATGTTCTTGGAAATACTGCTTCAGCTTCTTGGCGGTGAAGTACACGCCATAGCACATCTTCTGGTAGTGCGGGTAGTTCTGCTTGGAGGTGGAGAGCACCTCGCTCAGGTAGTAGACCGAGCGCTGGACAGATTGGATCTTGCCCTTCTCTGGTCGCTCGACCAATAGCACCGTGCTGACCGACCATGAGGTGGTGGCAATATATAGCAACAACGGCTCCTTGTCAGCCGGCGCGGCCAGGACGGGTGCGGTGGAGAGCATGCGCTTGAGATCCCGGAACGCCTCGTCCGCCTGGTCGTTCCACTCAAACGGTGACGTCTTCTTCATCAGCTGATATAGGGGCAAGGCCCTCTGGCCCAGCCGGCTGAAAAACTGGCTGACCGAGTCCAAGCAGCCGGTGAACTTCTGGACATCTCACAGCGGGGTTGTCTTGTGCATGCGCTCGATAGCCTTGATCTTCTCCGGGTTCGCCTCAATGCCGCGCTCCGAGACGAGGAAACCGAGCAGCTTTTCGGCCGGCACGCCGAAGACACACTTCTCCGGGTTGAGCTTGATTTGGTACTCGCGCAGATTGGCAAAGGTCTCCTTTAGGTCATCAAGGAGCATGAGGTGCTGCTTGGTCTTCACCACGATGTCGTCCACATAGACATGGATGTTGCGGCCGAGTTGCGCCAGCAAGCATTTCTGCATGCAGCGCTGGAAGGTGGCGTCGGCGTTCTTCAAGCCGAACGACATGGTGATGTAACAATATGCCCCGAAGGGTGTGATGAAGGACGTCTTCAGGGCGTCGGCCGGGTCCAGCTTGATCTAATGATAGCCAGAGTAAGCATCCAGGAAGGACAGGAGCTCACAGCTGGTGGTGGAGTCGATGACTTGATCTATCCGCGGGAGAGCAAAAGGGTCCTTGGGGCAGGCTTTGTTCAGGCTCATGTAGTCTATGCACATGCCAAGTGTTGTTCTTCTTCAGGACGAGGACCGGGTTGGCCAGCTACTCGGGGTGAAATACTTCCATGATGAAGCCGGCCACGAGTAGCTTGGCGACCTCTTCACCGATGGTTCTTCTCTTCTCTTCAGAGAAGCGATGTAAGGGTTGACGGATGGGCTTGGCATCCTTGCAGATGTGTAGTTTGTGCTCAGTGTACTTCCTCAGAATCCTCGGCATGTCCTTTTGGGTCCATGCGAAGATATCCCGATTCTCACGGAGGAAGTCGACGAGCTCGCCTTCCTATTTGCTGTCGAGGCGGGTGCCCACGACAAAGTACTAGCTGCAGCTGGGGTCTTCCGGGTTCAACCTGACCCTCTTGGTCTCCTTGGACGGTTGGAACGAGGCCTCGTCGGCCGACTCCTTGGCTGAAGCCGGCACTGCCGGCGTCTCATTGGCTAGCACAACGATCCTGTTGAGCTGGCGCCGCTCCTCAGCTATGACCAGCGACTCGGCCAATCTGGCGCCGGCTTGAGCGCATTCTAGGGACTACCGGTAATCGCCGACGATGGTGATGAGGCCCTTAGGGCCCGGCATCTTCATCTTTAGGTAGGCGTAGTGGGGGACCGCCATAAATTTGGCGAGCGCAGGCCGGCCCAGCAACGCGTGATACGCGCTGGACAGGTCCACCACCTCGAACCAGATCAGCTCACGCCGGAAATGATCACTTATGCTGAAGAGGATGTCGAGCCGAATCCAGCCAATGGGGTTGCAGGAGAGACCCGGCACGATGCCGTGGAACACCGTCCGGGATGGCTCCAGGTCCTTGGCCTCGAGGCCGAGCTTGGTCATGGTGTTGCGGTAGAGGATGTTGATGCTGCTGCCTCCGTCAATGAGGACCCGTGAGAACTTGCAGGTGCGCCTGGCAGCGACTATGGTGGTGTCGAGGACAAGGGCGTAGCCACCCGGGTTGGGCATGATGGCCGGGTGGTCCTCCCGGGTCCAGCTGATCGGGTGCTTCGACCAGTGCATGTACTCCGGCATGGCCGGGACGATGGTGTTCACCTCCTGCCGGAGCAGGTGCTTTCTATGCTTGTCATCACAGAGGCTGGTGAAGACGACGTAGCTCGTGTTCTGGTTGGGATAAACATCATCGTGCATCGCGCCGTTTGCCGGGGGCGGGGGCGGAGGAGACAGAGCCAGCTGCCCTACGCCCGGAGCGGGAGCTAGAGGCGGCGGGATGTCTCCTCTCATGATGTGCTTGGTGATGGCACACTGCCGGAGTGTGTGCGTGGACGACCTTGCACCACTATGGTGCTTGCAGGGAGCGGCGAGCATCTCCTCGAAGCTCATGGTGGGCTGCCACACCGTCTTGCCGGTTTGCCGGCGCTTGCCGACCGGCTCGGCCGCGACGAGGTGGGTGTCATAGCGTGGGGCCTGCTAATCGGCCTTGCGCTTATTGTTCTGCTGGCGGCTGCTCTCGCCAGCCGGCTTGGGGGGTGGTGCCAGCGTTGCCTTGCCGGCTTCATCCAGCACCACCTGGATCTTCATGGCGGAGTCGGCATTGGCATACTTGTTCGCGATGACCATGAGCGCGGCCATGGTGGTTGGCTCAGAGCGCAGGAGCTTGTGCTTGAGGAGGGTCCCATCCCGGCAGCCGCTCATGAAGTACTGAATGGCCTGGACCGCTTGGACGCCCTCGCAGCAGTTCCGGAGCTCGGTCCAGCGGGCGAGGTACTCGCGGCCGGTTTCAGCTGGCCCCTGCACGCACATGGCGAGCTGGCTGGGACGGCCGGGATGCTTGTAGGTGCCGGTGAAGTTGCGCACAAAGGCCTGCTTGAAATCGATCCACGCGTTTGTGCTGCTGGCCGGCAGACTGTTGAGCCATGTCCGGGCCGAACCCAGGAGCATGAGCGGGGCGTAGCGCATGGCAAGGCGGCGGTTGCCGCCCGCGATGCCGATGGCAGTGGTGTAGTCGATGAGCCAGTCCTCCGGCTTGACGGTGCTCTTGTACTTGGGGGTGTCGCGGGGCAGCATGAACCCTTTGTGGAAGGGCTCATCCCGGATGCGCGGGCCGAAGCAAGCCGGCCCGACGGTGTTGTCTTCCTCCAGCTCCAAGGAGAGGGCAAGCTGGTCGAGGCGATGGCGAGCGTCGGTGTCGTCGATGGCGCGTGGGCCCAGCTGGCTTGCAACGAGACCGTGAGGCGCCGGGTTGGCTGAGGCCGGGTTGCCACACTGGCCAGGTGGCGGAGGAGGGTCTTGCTGACGCCAGTCCCTGGTAGCCGGCTCGTTGCCCAAGCCGTCTCCAGCCGCGCGGGCGCGCGCTCCTGCAGCTCCTCACCCTGCAACTGCTCCAGGCCAACAGCGGACGCCTCCGTGGCGCGCATGTTCTTGACCGGGGTGTCGTAGACAGCCGGGTCTGCGCCCAGCACACGTCCAATGGCAGCGCCACGGGCCCACACCTCGGCAACCCGGCTGGCTCGGCAGTGGGTGGAGTGAAGCGGTACGTGGCGTCGCGCTCCCGCTGGGCGGACTCCAGCCGGCGCAGTGTGGCAGCGAGCGTCTCGGCCCTCTCCAGCAGGCGCTTGCGCTCCGCCTCAAGCTGGGCCTGGGCCTCCGCGGCATTGGTTGCACCGATGTCGGTGGCGATGGGGATGCTGAGGTTCTGCATCGTGGCGCGCAGTGGGTCGGCCACGCTGGCGCGCTCCGCTGCAGCCCTGGCAGCGGCGGCCTTCTTGCTAGACGAAGAGGAGCCGGAGCCGGTGGCGAATACCTCCACCCGGACACAGAGATCCGCCGCCCCGGCGGAGATGTCATCGCCACGGGGGACGGGCGAGTCGGAGACGTCGAGCACCCTGCTGGGGTACTCATCGGTCGCGGGCGCGTCGGAGATGCGCAGCGCGGCAAAGGAGGCGGTGAGCACGTCGATGACGTCGGCCGCTAGCACAACGGGCTCGGGGGACACGCAGCGCGCGATGCGCTCACCGGAATCGATGAAGGGCCCTGTCTGGAACATGTCTCCGGCCGGGACCTCGAGCTGCCCCACGGTGGGCGCCAACTGTCGTGGTGGGCGCACGACAGATGCCAAAGGATGGCTAAAGAGAGGGACAGGCTCGAGGGCACCGGTGGGCTCCATAGGCGAGGTCGGTATGAGTGAGCGAGGGACGCAAGACATACCCAGGTTTAGGGCTCTCCGGAGATATAACATCCCTAGTCCTGCCGAGTGTGGTTTATATGTGGATGTTACAAGCTTGCTCCTAGAGCTGTTTGGAGGGGGAAGGAAAGCTGGCCAGGGCTCAGGCTACTCCTTCTCCTTACGTATGTGTATATCCTACTGATGGTCGACCCTTGCACTGAGGCCTCTGGGGGGTTTTATAGGTCAACCCCCCAGGGCTACAATGGTAAAGTTACACGGGCGCGGGGCCGGGATGTCAGCATCTAGGAAGCCGGTGCTGGGGCCCGCCGGGTACCAGGATACACCGGGTTCTCCGGGCACGGGCCCCATGCGCTAGGGGGCACTGTTCTCCGTCTTGTCGGTCATCACGGAGTGGTTGATCCGGCTCGGCTACAGTGATGCATCGCCTGGTCGCCATCGGCTTGTGTCAGCGAGATGAGGGATGCACTGTAGCCATGCCGGCCCTGGCCAGCGGAGTAGGTGGGCCACTGTTTTCACGTTCCTGCCGGTCAGCGGGGTTGGTGGGCCACTGTAGCCATGCTCGGCTCCTTATGGGGACTTGATCCGTCGTACGCCCCGGATGGGACGGGAGCTGACCCGTGGTCGGGTTGAGGTGTGTGCCGTGGTGGCGCTTGCTTGTTGGAGAAGTCTTGGCTTTGGCGGGGTCGGCCGGCATGCGCCAGCTGGCCTGGCCGAGTTGCGGGACTTGGCCGGGTTGCGGGACCTGGCCGGGTTGAGGGACCCGGCCAGGGGCAACCCGGACTGAGGGGCAGAGCTGGCCCCGATGTTTTTGAAAAGGATCCGGGTTCCGTTGCCTGCCCGGGGTTCATCCCCCCGACAGCGCACAAAGGCGGAGGATGGCGTCCAGGCCCCGAATGAGAATGCACCGGAGCCGGGGAAGACATGCTACAGTAGTGGTAGATGTTGTGCCTCATTTCTAGCGAAAGTAATGGAGTAGCCCAGTGGCCAAGTTCCACTCCCCAACTGCTGGTCCGCCCGGGTTCGATTCCACCTGATGCAGTTAAAATATCCCCAAATTTTTGCCTCTCCATTATTGACATGTGGGTGCCCATTGTCATCTACGCACATCGCCTCCAACACTTGCCAAAACTTCGTCCCTCGTTTTCTCTATTTTTCGCACACTCAACATTGTGTGGTCATTTTGAAAATAGCATATCTTTTTGACTGTGCATCATATGAAGATGTGCTATGCATGAATGTTGATCCGCATGATGTTAACTGGCTAGTAGTTCCATTTTTGACCATGAATAAAAGTTCAAACATGATGTTATCCCTGTTTGAAAAGGGCATGTTAATATAAATGCTCTGCCTCTGAAACTTGCAGTTTCTTATCCGAAACTAAAACTTGCAGTTTCTTATGTGAGAATCACATTGTCTGCACTTTTATATGAAACTACATTTTTTAAAGTGCTAAAAATAGATCTCTAGAATTCATAAAATACTTCATATGCTCAATACTGCAAATCTGAAATTCAAAAGACATTCATATATGAAAGTACTCTCAAAATACACAACACAAAACACAATTCACAACCTGCAAATACTGACAACCCTAAGCTCCTCCTCAGACTACTGGGGGGCAGTCCCCTCCTATTCCTTGGCGACAGACAGCCGCCCCATGAGATGAGGTGAACGGCGAGGGAGAGGATGGCGGGGAAGCGTCGCCGCGCCAACTGCTTTTCTCCTCTTGCAGTTGGGTTCGATTGACGAAGACTCCACCGGCTCGCTCTGCCATGGCACCCTCATAAACGGCACCGTGTAGATGCTCGATCCTTCAATCTCTGGTGGATGCTCCATCTTGGATCGATACTCCCACCACCGCTGCCTCACGATTGGATTCGGTGAATCTGTTTGCCTTATGGCCCAGAGGAGCAGCTCTATGTACTCCCATGTGACTCCCTCCGGGAGTATCGCCACCTTTTCACTCTGTTCCAGATATTTGGCCATCGCTGTCGCTATCACTGCTAATTGCTCCGGGTTGTCAAACCAAGTCTGTATCTCCAACATCTTGGCTAGCTTCACAGGGTCGCCGTCTGCGATCCTCACGTATCGGTTGTTCTCCTCCATCGATCTACTTCTCCACAGCACCTTCACTCGCCGGCGGTGGTTTTTGAATGGAAGAGGAGAGGAGCGGCGCTGGTTTTGGATTGGAACAGGAGAGGAGTGGCGGTGGTTTTTGAATGGAAGAGGAGAGGAGCGGCACTGGTTTTGGATTGGAACAGGAGAGGAGCGGCGGTGGTTTTGAAACGGAAGAGGAGAGGAGCGGCGCTGGATTTGGATTGGAACAGGAGAGGAGCGGCGGTGGTTTTGAAATGGAAGAGGAGAGGAGCGGCAGTGGTCTTGGAAGATTTTTTTGTTTTGCGTATTTTGGGTCAAAGTTTGACCACGTACTCTATTCGACAAGCAAAATGTGAATGCATGTCATAAAAAATTGTATCGTTTGGTTTGTATCTGAATGTACTTTCAAATTATATTATTTTTGCAATGTATAACATATATTTTATTTGTTAAAATCATGGTCAAAATATGACCCAGAATACAAGGGAGACTAGTTAATGCGGGGTCCTTCTTAATTGAAGGGTAAATTGATTTTGATTTTGATCCAGTCACATTTCGCCGGACCTCTCGTCCAATCCTAAATCGCCGCCACATGCTCCTCCCCCTCTTCTCCATTGCAAAACCACCCCTCCCCTCTGCATCTTCTCCATTCCAAAACCACCATCTCGCCTCTCCCTCTTCTCCATTGCAAAACCACCCCCTCTTCTCTCCATTTTCTCCATTGCAAAACCACCGTCTCGCCTCTCCCTCTTCTCCATTGCAAAACCACCCCCTCTCCTCTCCATCTTCTTCATTGCAAAACCACCGTCTCGCCTCTCCCTCTTCTCCATTGTAAGACCATCGACTCTCCTCCCTACTTCTAAAGCCAGCACCGGACCTCTCAGAAGCACATCTATGGAGAGGATGCAGCAGTGAATTGGGCAGAACGCCGGCGGTGACCAGGCAAAGTTAGCCAGGTTGAAGGAGATCCTTACTTGGTTTGACTACGAGTGGGAGATTTCGAGGACGGTGAGGGCCATGTGGCAATGTATGAGAAAGAGCAAGACAGCGGCGATGAGGGCGGCGATGTACTCCCCGGCAGAAGTCACGTCGTAGTCCTTCGAGTTCATCGAGTATCTCCTCTGGGCGAGGGAGCAGACAAATTCGCCCGAGGCGAAAGTGAGGCAGAGGTGGTGGGCGTACAGGTCCAAGGTCGAGCATCCAGAGGATAACGAATTGATCGAGTACGGTGTGTTGTTCATGAGGGTGCCATGCCAGCCGGAGCCACGGAGATCGGATGGCGCGACATCGCTTCCCCGCCGTTCTCCATGGTTCCCTGATGTTTGCTTGAACTACGTCGGTATTTCCCCAAAGAGGAAGGGATGATGCAGCACAACAATGGTAGGTATTTCCCTCAGTGATGAGACCAAGGTTATCGAACCAGTAAGAGAACCAAGCAACACTACGTAAACAACACCTGCACACAAAGAACAAATACTTGCAACCTGACGTGTTAAAGGGGTTGTCAATCCCTTTCGGGTAACGGCGCCAGAAATTGGCAAACGGACGGGAGATAAATTGTAGTAGATTGGATAAATAGATCGCGAATAAAATAAAGTGAAGCAAAATATTTTTGGGTTTTTAGAAATATAGATCTGAAAATAAAAGTGGCAAATAACAAAATAGATCTGAAAATATATGATGAGAAAATAGACCCGGGGGCCGTAGATTTCACTAGTGGCTTCTCTCGAGAAAAATAGCATACTGTCGGTGTTCTGGGAACTGGGGTACCCAGACTTGCCTGCCTGCGACCCACAGCGTGGCTTCATCAGTGGCCTGGTATGGCCCTTCTCCAGCATCAACAACACAAGACCCTCGCATGGGGCCAAGCCTCGCGAGGCGGACGACGCCAAGACCTCCGGAGGGAGCAGCTTCCCCAGGCCGGCTCCTGAGGAGTGGAGATTTCCATGCAAGCCCCACCTCGTGGGGTTCAGATGATGCAAGCCATGACGACCAAGACCAGGCAGGCACCAGCAGGCGCAGTACAGCAGGTTTCCTCTTCAGTGCTAAGGAAGCAAGCACAGACGCAGAGTCCCAAGGAATCAGCCAAAGGTTTCCATTCCCGTGCTACAAGACCAGGATGGCAGGACGGAGGTCATCGCCGAGCCCACCACGACATCATGACCAGAAGCTTTGCAGGCGAAGACCACCTTTCGTCAGGATAAGATGTACTACTTGTCTCCCTTCAAACTTGGCCGTTGTGGGATCCCTTCCTGCCTTCATTTTGGGGGAAGAGGACTGAGGCCACTATAAATATAGCTCGGCCACCACCATAGACGGGGAGAACGAGATCATCCTCACCAGCTCACACCAGCACAAGAACACTCCTCCTGAGGTTGTTCTCCCTCTGTACTAGTTCATCCTCAGCCCACCTCGAGGCCAATCCACCACAAAGCAGGAGTAGGGTTTTACACCGCAAGGTGGCCCGAACCTAGGTAAACTGCTGAGTCCCTTTCCCTTCCTGTTCATCGAGCTAGGCGGTGAGATCGACGAATCGGCAAGCTGGGGAGATTGAGTTCTTCGCACACACCCCAGAGTTTGAAGCTTTCCTAGGTCTACGGAGCCCTGAATCCGACATTTGGCGCGCCAGGTAGGGGTGCATCGGAGCCTCTCTTCCACCGACCGATTCGCCGCCGTTCCACCGTTCCCATGGCCGACGCTCGTCAAGTTCGCGTTGAGCGCCTGGCTGCTCTCGCCGCCCGTGTCACCCAGACCGCACCTGCGGGCAACGGCGCCACCCCGTCGCTGACTTCGTTGGCTGCTTCATCTTCCCATGCCCGTCGCAGCCCGGCGAACGCGCAGGCCGCATTGCTCATGGCGCGCGAGCTTCTGCGCTATCGCCCGATCGACGACCTCTACGAAGACTGGCTGGACCGCATCGTCGAACTCGTCAGCGCCGCCGGAGAGACCCCTGCTCCGTCTCGCTCGCTGCCTCCCCAGCCACCTCTTGCGGACGCCGTGGCCCACGGTGCGCCTCCTCCACCTCCCAGGCAAGAAGTCGCCCTCGAGCCAAGGTGTGAGGCTCCTCAGCGCGAACCACCGCGCAGGGCGCCGGCGCGCGACGAAGAAAGCTGCCAAGTGGTGCAGCATCCCCAAGGAGAGGCGCGCGCGCTCCCAGCGCCGCCATGTCAAGACCGCGTGCTGCCTGAGGCGGCGGTGCGCGAGCACCAAGTCCAGGCTCCCCCTCTGCGGCGGGCTCCCATGGGCGCGGTGGACTGCCGTGCGTTCACCCCGAAGTTGCGTGGCGTTGTCTGGCCAGGGAAGTTCAAGCCAGACCTGCCTCCATGCTACGAAGGCACCCCCGACCCTGCAGAGTTCCTCCAACTCTATGAGCTGAGCATCGAGGCGGACAAACGGCGACGAGAAGGTTATGGCGAACTGGTTTCCCATGGCCCTCAAGGACGGCGCGCGCTCATGGCTCCTGAACCTCCCCGCTGGATCGATCTCCTCATGGGATGAGATGTGGGAGCGCTTCATCACCAACTTCCAGGGCACTCGAGACCGCGCTCCGGCTGTAGGCAACCTGCGGCGCGTCAAGCAACAACCTGGGGAGACCTTGCACAAGTACATCCAGCGCTTCACCAACGTTCGCCTCAAGATTCCCAAGGTGACGGACGAGGCCATCATTTCCGCGTTCAATGATGGCGTCCAGGATGTTAAGATGAAGGAAGAGCTCGCCACGCACGAGGTCATGTGCTCGGCTCTAGAAATGTTTAACATGGTAGCCAGATGCGCGAGGGCCGAGGAAGGTCGCCTCACCCTCCTCAAGCTCCCAGAAGCTGACCCAGAAGACAAGAAGGCCAAGGTCAAGGATGTGAAGCGCAAGGGGCCAGCTGTGCTCGCGGATGAACCTGAGATGAAGTGCAGCTGCGACTACCCGGAGTACTCCAAGGGCAGCCGTCCATTCTGCGTCTTCCACAACATGCACACCGACAACACCAACGACTGCCAAGAGCTCAGGGCCATCCGAGACGGGCACCTTGGCCGCCACCCTGAGCGTAATGACCACGGCTACGGCCGTGGAGGAGGCCGAGGTGGCGGATGCTGGGACAACCGCGACCCCCGCCAGGACTGGCGCGACCAGCCCCGTGAGGATCGCTGGCAGGGCCAGCCTCGCGAGGGCTCCTGGAGGGATTAGCCTCATGAGGATCACCCCCAGGACAACGCTGGCCTTCCCCCGCTGCCGCCGCCGCCAAGGAGGAATGATGACCACCACCAAGATGATGGGGCTGGGGGCTTCCAAGAGCCTCGTGCCGTGGCTTGCATCCACGGCGGCGCTCAGGCTCCCGCCTCTCACCGCATCTTGAAGCAGTTCGCTCGTGAGGTGAACGCGGCCCTCCCCAAGCTCGAGGCGACGCGTCCGCTCAAGTGGTCCAAGTACGCCATCACCTTCGACTCTACTGACCAGCTCAAGTGCGCGACCGCTACCGGCGCACTCCCAATGCTCTGCTCACCTACCATCAGCAACGTCCTCGTCACCAAGACACTCATCGATGGCGGTGCGGGACTCAATGTCCTCTTCGTTGAGACGTTCGACAGACTCTAGGTGTCGTACGACCAGCTTCAGCCTACCAAGCCCTTCTCAGGAGTGACCGACGGCTCCACCACCCCGATAGGGCAGATCCGCCTCCCTGTCACCTTCGGCAAGCGCAACAACTATTGCCCTGAGCTCATCGACTTCGACGTCGCCCACATCCGCCTCCCGTACAATGCCATCCTCGGGTATCTAGCCCTGGCCCAGTTCATGGCCGCCACTCACCACGGCTACAATGTCCTCAAGATGCCAGGGAGCGGCGGCATCATGATGGTCGCCTGCGACGAGAAGGATGTGGTGTGCTCCCTCGAGCGCGCCTACCAGGCTGCAGCGGTCGAGAACCCAGACAATGAGGGCGCTGCCTACCCTCCCGAGGCCTTTCCCAAGAAGAAGAAGCAGCTGCTCCACCCGGGACCCCAGGAGGATGGGGTGCCCGACGACCATGCCTCAGGACCTGTGCCAACTGACGGGGCGCCTTCCCCTCTCACATTGGAAGGCGCGCCCGGCACCCCTCTCAGGCTGGGCTCGGGGGCTCTCCTCTAGAGGGCCTCAAACCTGGCCAGCGTCACGAGGGAGGCGTTCAGGCACCATGTGGAGGCGTGCTTCAACGCGCGTTTCCGCGAGAAGAGCGCCGGGCGCGAAGCGCCGGGCGCTCAGGAGTTCATCACCAAGGTGATCGAGGATCTTCAGGAGGCGAGGGCCATGCGAGGCGAGCGTCGCCCCGCACCACCAGGCGCAGCTCCCTCCCTTGACGATGGCAGCGGGTTGCGCGTCTACATTAACATCCCAGGGATCAACCGGGCCACGTCTCAGGAGCTCTACTGCCCATCCCACGTGGGCTGATGCGAGGGCCCCCCTCACAGCTACGTTCGCATGCCTTTCGGTTTGCTGAACCGAGCTGCCACGCACCAGCGCCACATGCGGAGCGTCCTGGCGGCTCACGAGGCCAGGCACCAGGCGATCCTGTCGGAGGAGGCGCCGGACCCTCGCGAGCCCCACGGGCACCCGGGGCCTCACGAGGCTCAGGGCCTGGACGACTTGTGAGGAACGACTTCTGCGGCTCGCGTCTTCAGCTACTCCAACACTTCTTCAGCAACGGTGTCAGGTGACATTTTTCAGTTTGTTCAGTTGGGGGCGCCCCTCGGGCTGCATTATCCCCAAGCCGTGTGGGTCCGTCCCTATGGCATGTATCGTTCTTTGCATCTATCAGAGATGGCCTTACCTCTTCATGAGTTGCTTTATGATTATCATCTGCCTGCCCGGTGTCCTATCGCCCCTTCACGGCCTCCGCGTGTTGCGAACCCGCCTATTGCTCATCCCGCCACGGGGGCTGCTGGCACGGCGCCTGTGCTCGGGTCCGTCCCTGCAGTGCTGATAAACTTGAGAGATCGAGCTCTGGCTCGCGGCCCGCCCCGTGCATGTCACCTCACCGGATCCTCAATGCCTTCGTCTTCTTGCGGAAAGATCAACGGCTGGGCGCCAAGCGTGGCAATGTGTACTAACTCGCGGGAACCTCCGGAACCAGACTACGAGCGGCTCCCGCAGGCCACTCCTTTTTCACGCAATTCGCTTGCATGTTAAAGGGGGGGTCCCTGAGCATCGCGCCTCAGGGACTCCTACTGGCTCTCGAGCCCTCACCCCCTAGCCTTAACCACGTCATCGCGACTGGCATACCAGCGGCGGCTGAGCCTCGCTCGAGGGCTGGGACCCGAGAATGTAGAGCATCCAGATGAGCAAGAAAAAGGGGACCGGCGTGAGCCCTGCCTAGAACCGCCACCACCAGGACGCAGTCAGGCGTCGTGCATAGGAATCACTGCAGGCCTACCAAGATAAGTCACCACATACATGTCGGCGTAAATCTCACAACCCAGTATTTTGATTTTCACGATCTCGCTCGGGCAAGGCCATTTTCCCTATTGGTCTTCAGGGGGCTGCTTGCACGCTAAAGGGGACCTCCTGAGCATCGCGCCTCAGGGGCTCTTACCGGACCTCGGGCCGCCCGCCTCCTGGCCTTGACCAGGGTATCGCGACGTGGCATACCAGCGACGGCTGGAGCCGCCTAGGGACTGGGTCCTATCAGCGTAGAGCACTAAAGCTACTACGAGAACGAAAGGGAGCACCATGCCAAAATGAGATACGCGATCGCAGCATCGAACTAGGAACAATAACACTAAGGCAAAAGCATTATAGTTCTTACATGCCCGCACGGGGCTCGTTACGGTTTTGTGCCGGAAAACAAAAGAAGGGACTTTGGAGAACCCCGGCCTCAGGACGTCACCAACGGCGCCGAGTCGACGGCGCTGCAGTGCTCCGTGCGCGGCAAGAGCTCGGCGGCTCGTAGCTGTCGTCGCTGGACTCTGGAGAGTCGCTGGATTCTGGAGAGCTGCTGTCACCAGAGTTGCTGCTGGCAAGGCCAAGGGCAAGTTCAGCGCCCGTGGCCACGCCGTGTGGATCGCCTCCTCCGGAGCAGTACTCCAGGCACCAGCCGTCTTCGCCGAAGACCTTGAAGAAAATCGTGGAGGCTCCGTCGTATTCAAAGTGGATGGCGAGGGCCCCCTCCGGGCAGCAGGCGCGGGCAACCTCGCCCCATCCCCGGGTCATGAAGACTTCGCCAGGGCGGATGACCTCGACCTCCGCTTCGGTAGCTTGGCTGCAGCACCCGGCGTGTTGCAGCCATAGCTCAACGGGCCCCCTTGGCGGTATCTCCTCCGCGAAGAACCGCGGGAGCCGGATCCACGTGCGTGGCGGCAATGCCGCCCACACCACGAACTCGGGCGACGTACCTTCAACATGAGTTCGCAAGCCGGAAGGACAGGCAGCCGTCTCCTGTCCTCCTCCATGACCCTGGCCCACGCGGCGCTAGCCACTGTCTCCAAGTGCAGGGCCCTACGCGCGGGCGTACATAGGGATCGGGAAGCCCGGTGGAGCCCGCTCGTGCCAAGGCCGCGTCACCTCGGCCCCTTCGCCGGCGTCGCGGGAGCGGCCGAGACTCTTCTTCGGCGGGAGTGACCCGGGCTCCTCCCGAGGGGCTTTTCCCTTCTCCGACGCGGAAAACCTCCTTATCGGTGCCATGGACGCTTCGTCAAGACAGCAAGGCAAGAAGGAAGAAGAAGCAAGCAGCGGGAAGACAGAGATGAGCAAGGGGCTCCGCCCCTCCTCCCGTTTATAGCCAAAGGGAGGCCAACCGTCGGCCTCCATGATCTCCGGTAATGATGATCTTTTTGCATGCAGCAGGTTATTGTCAGGTCGGACGGTTGCCGAGGCAGCGTGGGGAAGCGAAGACACCCACGTCCCATCAAGCGCCACGCCTCAACCGGGTCCGCGGGCGGTTAGGTCCCGCGGTGCTTCACCCTTGCCCTTTGGCTTCGCCTCGAAGCCAAGTCCGAGCGCGCCTTGGGCCCGGGGGCTACTGTTGGTGTTCTGGGAACCGGGGTACCTAGACTTGTCTGCCTGCGGCCCACAGCGTGGCTTCATCAGCGACCTGGTACGGCCCTTCTCCAGCATCAACAACACAAGACCCTCGGGAGGGGCCAAGCCTCACGAGGCAGACAACGCCAAGACCTTCGAAGGGAGTGGCTTCACCAGGCCGGCTCCTGAGGAGCGGAGATTTCCTTGCAAGCCCCACCTCATGAGGTTTAGATGTCGCAAGCCATGACGACCATGGCCAGGCGGGCGCCAGCAGGCGTAGTACAGCAGGTTTCCTCTTCGGTGCTAAGGAATCAAATGCAAATGTAGAGACCCAAGGAATCAGCCAAAGGTTTCCATTCCTGTGCTAAAAGACCAGGACAGCAGGATGGAGGTCGTCGCCGAGCGCACCACGACGTCACGACCAGAAGCTTTGCAGGCGAAGACCACCTTTCGTCAGGATAAGATGTACTACTTGTCTCCCTTCAAACTTGGCCGTTGTGGGATCCCTTCCTGCCTTCATTTTGGGGGAAGAGGACCGAGGCCACTATAAATATAACTAGGCCACCACCATAGACGGGGGGAACAAGATCATCCTGACCAGCTCACACCAGCACAAGAACACTCCTCCTGAGGTTGTTCTCCCTCTGTAGTAGTTCATCCTCAGCCCACGTCGAGGCCAATCCACCACAAAGCAAGAGTAGAGATTTACACCGCAAGGTGGCCTGAACCTGGGTAAACTGCTGAGTCCCTTTCCCTTCCTGTTCATCGAGCTAGGCGATGAGATCGACGAGTCGGCAGGCTGGGGAGATTGAGTTCTTCGCACGCACCCTAGAGTTCGCACCTTTCTTGGGTCTGCGGAGCCCTGAATCTGACACATACGGTGGGTAAACAAATTACTGTTGGGCAATTGATATAACTTCAAATAATTATGACGATATCCAGGCAATGATCATTATATAGGCATCATGTCAAAGATTAGTGGACCGACTCCTGCCTGCATCTACTACTATTACTCCACACATCGACCGCTATCTAGCATGCATCTAGTGTATTAAGTTCATGGAGAAACGGAGTAATGCAATAAGAACAATGACATGATGTAGACAAGATCTATTTATGCAGAAATAGACCCCATCTTGTTATCCATAATAGCAATGATACATACGAGTCGGTTCCCCTTCTGTCACTGGGATCAAGCACCGTAAGATCGAGCCCATCACAAAGCACCTCTTCCCATGGTAAGAAAAATCAATCTAGTTGGCCTAACTAAACCGAAGATTCGAAGAAGAAATACGAGGCTATAAGTAATCATGCATATAAGAGATCAAAAGACTCAAATAACTTTCATGGATAAAAACATAGATCTGATCATAGACTCAAAGTTCATCGGATCCCAACAAACACACCGCAAAAAGAGTTACATCAAATAGATCTCCAAATGACCATTTTATTGAGAATCAAAAGAGAGATAGGAAGCCATCTAGCTACTAACTACGGACACGTAGGTCTACAATAAACTACTCACGCATCATCGGAGAGGCACCATTGAGGATGATGAACCCCTCCATGATGGTGTCTAGATTGGATCTGTGGTTTCTGGAACTTGCGGTGGCTGGAATTGATTTTCGTCGACTCCCCTAGGGTTTCTGGAATATTGGGGTATTTATAGAGCAAAGAGGCGGTGCGGGAGGTGGCCGAGGTGGGCACAACCCTCGGAGCCCCCCTCAGGTACTTTCTTGGCCCAACTTGTGTCTTCTGGTCCAGAAAAAATCACCAAAATTTTTCGCTGCGTTTGGACTCTGTTTGGTATTGATTTCCTGTGAAGTAAAAAACAAGCAAAAAATAGCAACTAGCACTGGGCACTATGCCAATAGGTTAGTCACAAAAAATGATATAAAGTTGCTATAAAATGATTGTAAAACATCAAAGAATGATAATATAACAGCATGGAACAATAAAAAATTATAGATACGTTGGAGACGTATCATTCCCTCACTGCTCGCCTCGTTTCAAAGGCGGCAATAGGGTTTAAGGTAAGCTTCACACTAACCTAATCTTCCATCTGCTCATGCTTACAATCAGTGTGATTGTTAATGAAAATCATACGGGTAAGTACTGGGTAGTACTCCGAGTCTCCGAGTACTATGCTAATCACCCTAAAATAGCTCTGGACCAAAAACAAAGTTGTGACAATGTGTACAAATTAAGAAAAATCGATTGGTGTTTCTTTCAGAAAAGAGTACTCCCTATAAAAGTGCCAATATATGCTACTCCTATTTGATTAGAGGATTTGCTGCAACACTGAAACAAGTAAAGTGTCCCCTAAAAAACAAGTAAAGTGCAAGCGAAACACCGACAGATTAAAATAATCTGCAGCGGGTCGGCAAGAACTTGAGGAACCATCCGAGCATCTGTGCTTTTCCAAGCCACGTTTATGTTAGATATTGGCAACTCGCAATCTGCATATATGCTGGTTCCGTCCATACATTTGTGCAGTTCCACCAAATGTAGCTGAATATCCCTATTTGCACAGGTAATGAAAAAGCGTGATTACATTATAGTGGCACTAGTTGATGAAACATACACTAATAAATAGAAGAAACTTCATTTTCCTAATGGGAAAAGATTACCCAGTTTGCACAAATAATGAAAAAGCATGATTACATTATAGTGGCACTAGTTGATGAAACATACACTAATTAATAGAAGAAACTTCATTTTCTTAATGGGAAAAGATTGTGATAGTATCACAGTATGCCATGCTGTGAGGGCGAGATGGGCCCTGCGACGCCTCATACGGTAGGCATCATACTGGAAATTGATCCAATTCTCCCCGATACACCTTCTGCCAGTGATGAACATCAGTGTACAGCGGTAGTACAAGGAGGGGCCTTGAGACATTCCAATCTCTATTTTTGTGCAGTTCAACTAAAATTAAGCACCCCAGTTTCCAGAAACACTTAAACATTAACAATGGGACTAGTTGATGAAACATATACTAACAAAGAGAAGCACTTTCTTTATCTACATTGGAAATGAAATGATAGAGAGGACATTAGCTCTATTTTAACTGTATTATTACTTCATTTTATCAGTGGCACTAGGGTCGAGCAGGTGGCAAGCGAGGTGTATCATGTGTTACAAGGATGGAGGCCGGGGGTGCTTAGACTGGGATGCTGAAGCTGGCTCTTTGAATCCCTATCTTCCCCCTGATGTTTTTGTCATAGCTTTTGGGTTGTAATCCAAACTTGGTTGAGCTGGGGCTGCGTCCCCCTACCTACCTAGCTTATGTGGCGAACTTGTCTCCTGCTAGTAGTCAGTCTGTTCTAGTAGTAGTTGCATAACTGCCCGTTTACACTAAGATGTTGTCGGATAATGGTTCTCTATGGTTGGGTTTCTTTAATGAAATTGGAGGAAACCATTGGGTTTCTTTAATGAAATCAGAGGAAGTCCCCTCTTTTGATAAAAAAAAATCAGTGTCACTAGAGGTGCCAAAACATTGCCTCAAATCAATAGTGCCACTAGATTAAGGTGCAAAATAATAACTTTACTGCTTTATCATGGTAGTGCCAAAACTGTAGCACAAGAGCAGAGTCAACATGTAGGATCTTTCACAAACGATCAGACCAAAAAGGAACATACCTCGTGATGGGAACCATATCTGCAGTCAATGCCATCGTAGAAGGGATGACACCAGTCACCAACATGGATGATTCAATTCATGGGACCTTTTTGTGCAGTTAACCTAAAATGAAGCAATGTTTGCATCATGCAGTTAGCAAGTACTTGGTCCAATGAGCAAGCAGCTTCTTCTTCATTAGTTGCAATAAAATTGACCAACATCAAGGTTGGTCGTGAAGCTTGTGGAATGTTCAACTATAATTTGTATATCATTTTGTGCAGTTCAACTAAGATCAAGCGTGAAATGTATATCTCTGTTTGCTCAAAAAGGTGGAAAGGAGGGTGACTAATAAGTGATGAAACATACATCAAATGAAAAGAAGCATGTTCCTTATCTGAATGGCGATCCTACAAGGACAGTAATAATTTCTAAAGCAGCAGCATTGCTAGATATTAGTGTGTGCATTAGGATTAACTATGACAACCGTTAAATATGACATTACTTTAATGGTGCCATTGCTTCATTTTACCAGCAACATTACATTAACAGCTGCTAAAGAGTTGGTATTTGGGCACGGGAGAGTAGGCGGACCAGGATAGTTGCATTTCTAATGAAAAGAAGCAACTTATCTTAATGCCAAATTTAACAGGACATGAAAAATAGTGCCATTGATTCATATTACTGGAGGCATTACATTGAAAACAACATTGGTTTAACATGTCCTTGCTTTAACAGTGGGACTGCTACATTTTACCAGTGGCATTACATAAGAGGGGCTCGGGGCAACAAACATCCAAACAGGATAATTGGGTTGGTCCCATTTTTGTTCCATATAGTCACCTTTTACTGTGTGAAGCCAGCAAATCTAGAGCTGGACATACTCTGTTGACTTGTCCCCCAGTCCCTACTTTCTATCCTTTTTCAACCAATAGATCAGTTTGTATCGAGTTTGTATTGCGTTTCCCTTTATTTCCCTATTAGACCAGGACACCAGTTGGATAGCCAGTCTCTACTACTTTTCACCCCCATCATTTCCTCTTTCGACCAAGTCCTAGATTCAGGTAACAAATCTCCCCCCACCCCCACCCTCTTTCTTCCCTGTTTGAACCAAGTATTACTAGATTCGACTGCATGAAGTAGTACTACTAGATTCGACTGCATGAATTAGTTTTACCTCTTAACAGTAAAAATTTAGGTGGCTTTCAAACAGCCGATTGATCCTATCTACGAGGGGGCCTGAGAAGTAGTAAAAGATACAAATGCAATGACATGAGGAGTTGGGGCAGTAGAGCAAGGCCGGTTTCGAAGGAAGTTATACCTGAGGGTCGCCGGGTTGTTGCTAGGTGGGCGGCGGGAGGCCGGATCTGCCCACACTACGGCGGCAAGGAAGAATGGGTCAGAGGCCCTCCCTAGCCAGCACTGCGTCGGAGAGAACAGCAAGGCACGTTGATCGGGACACGCCGGCAGTGGGTCAGAGCCGTCACCGAGGACGACCGTGTGAACGTTGCACCTTCTCACCTTCCCCGACGGAGGGGATCCGGCCGGATCTGTGACCAGCGGTGAGTAGAGAGAGAGTGTGGCCACCGCTGTCCTGTTTATATCTGGAGAGGAAAAGAGAGTGTGAAGAGAGCAACACTAGCAAGCAAGCGTGGAGGCTCCTGCCTATATAGTGGAGTAGTTTTCCTTTTTCCACCGAAGCCGGCTTGACCTCGTCAATGATTGTCGAGAATTCTTCATGCACGTGCCCCGGAGGCGCAGTTGTCATCATTTTGAACTGAAGCACCAGATTAACTTAACACGAAAAAATGCCACATGACAAGAAACCATAACCTCACTGCCCCAAGGAGATAACATGAATCCCGACGGACAAACTAGACAAGGATCAAAGTTCAAATTAAAGACAAACTCGTAGAAAAGGGGTCAATCGATAAATGTCCTAATTAACATAGCCGGCTTGACCTAGATGGCAACTGAGTAGTCTTCGTGCATGTGCCCCCAATGACCAGTGCCTTGGAGGAAAGCAGTTGTCGCTGTTTAACCCTCATAGTGATCCGAAGCACATGACACCTAATATTGCGAGATGATAAGAAACCTTTCTTTTAGATTTCTCATCAGAACTACAACCCTATACAGCACAGCCTGCACGATATGTAGATGATAGCCAATCCAGCCGTATGCTGTAGTCTGGTCACATGCATGGATGAACTGATCTCCCGTGTCATGCAGGGATCGCCCAGGCACCGACGTGTGTACAACACTGCTCCCATACTATCGCTCGTCTCTCTCTTCTATTAACTCAGCCGACTTGTGGGGACAGGGGAGTGTGCCTATGGTCCGTTCTCAATTACGGTCCCACATGTGTGTGCAAACGCAATATGATGCGCGTTCCATTCGGTGAGTGGCGTGCCAGACCGACCGACCGTCTTGGGTGTGACGCGAAACCGACGGGCGTGCTGCATACATGTGTACCGCCCTTTTCTTCTGGCTTTGCTCCATGGCGCAATCCATGGATACAAAATTATATTTAAAAGTCGAGTGCAGGGCTTTTCCCTTGCGAAAGGTGGGGCAGTTCCGCCTAGTCGGTTCGACAGAGAGGTGAGAAGATGAGGGAGTAGTGGATTGAACTTACTGCTGCAAACATAGGGCTGTGTGATTTGACGGCTCGTTACAGCTGGACAGGTGGGGCCCTATGATTTCACTGGCCATTACTACGGCGCTACGACTGGGGTGAGTCTCCCCCGATCCCCTCCATGGTATACAGGTGCTAAGAATAAATAATCTACAATAATGGGCATATAGCCCGCTTAATAAGTCCTACTCAGCAGGCTATAGGACTTGCCACGTCACAAAAATCCTACATGAAAGAGAGAGAAGTGAGGAGAGAGAGCAGAGCCGGCGCTTCACTAGTCGCCCGCCTATACGCACATTACGAGGCACAATAGCTGGCTTGCAGCCTGAGTTGCTGCCTGTAAACTAGCGCTTTGCCATTCCTCCCAATCCCAGCATGCAAAGATTAATAATTAAAACCAACCCAACAGCCAACCTATAGCTGTCCTATTATATGGTCTTGGCTGTATGAGGACTATAGGTGACATGGACATGGCTATAGAGTCGGTTGCTGCCTCTCTTATTAACCATGCTCTTATATGTCAAGGAGAGAGACATGGGAAAAATGGTGGGAGTGGGCTCTTGTGCAAGACCCTAGCTACTTACTCCTTGGCAAATGCAATAAATACTGCGAAGAAAGAGATAGAGAGAAAAAAAAATACTCTTATAGCCAACCTTATAGCTAACCTTGTTTTATGAGTGACTATAAGTGATGACTATGTATGACATGCCAACATCAGATAGCCTAATGCACCTGGACGGAGGAAGTAGTTTCATGCATGTGAAGTAGGCAAAAAATGCTCATTTATAGCCGTCTGAAATCTCCAAGGGTGCGACCGCGCGAGCGAGGTGACGGTCGTGGTAGGCGCGACCATGATACGGGATGCTGACAGCCCTTGGATCTGAGATCAAACGGTCGCATGCTAAGTTGCTGAAATTTGTAGAATAACCCTCCAGGATAGGATATTCACCCATAGGTCTAGAATCATGCCATGCAACCGTTTGATCTCAGATCCAAGGGCTCTCGGAAGCCCGGATCATGGGAGCATGGAAAGCTTCGTATCACCTGTAATTTTCCTGACGCTTGACGTGCGAACACGCAGATGGTATACTGTCAGTCCTACGAAGTGGGTCTAGTAGACATGACATCTAATTGGGCCCCCATAGTACTTTGCATGAAGCCATTTATCCACCGGGCAAGCCACTACCCTGCCGTTCACGCGCCCCACTTAGCATTTTTACAGTCAGAAAACCGCTAATAGTTCGCTCCTACTCATCCCCGGCTGTCCTTTAACATTATGGCAGTTTGCTCTGTCAGATTCAGGGCTCCGCAGACCCAAGAAGGTTCAAACTCTGGGGCGTGCACGAAGATCTCAGCCAGCTCAAGTCTCAAGCTCGCCACCCCATAGCCTAGCCTCGTCGAGTTCGCGCGAGCAAGGGAGAAGATGAACACAACAGTTTACCCAGGTTCGGGCCACCTTGCGGTGTAAAACCCTACTCCTGCTTTGTGGTGGATTGGCCTCACAAGGAGGCTGAGGATGAACTAGTACACTGGATGAGCAGCCTCGCGAGGGCTCGAGTGGTGCGGGTGGAATTGTCAAGGGTCTGATCCGGGATCCCCTTCTACGGTGGTGGCTAGCCTATACTTATAGTGGCCTTGGTCCTCTTCCCTCTAAACTTAGGCAGGAAGGGATCACACAGTGGCTAATTTGAAAGGGGATAAGAAGTACATCTAATCCTGACGAAAGGTAGTCTTCCCCTACAAAGCTTCTGGTTGTGACACAGAGGTGGGCTCGGCGATGACATCCGTCCTACCGAGCTCGTGGTTTTGGTCTTGTTGCACCAGAATGGAAAGCTTTTGGGGATTCCTTGGGAACCCGCGTCTGTCCTTGCTCCCTTAGCACCAAAGGGGAAACTGTCTCCTCTGCGCCCGCTGGCGCCCGCCTGGCCTTGGTCGTCATGGCTCATGTCATCGCAGCCTTGTGAGGCTGGTTACCTGCATAAGAGTCTCCACCCCTCGGGAGGCAGCCTTGGGAGGCCACTCCTCTGGAGGTCTTGGTGTCGTTTGCCTCACAAGGCTAGGGCCCTCGCGAGGGTCTTGCCTTGGAGTTGTTGTAGCTGGGCCATACAGGGCCGTCGATGGGCCCACGCGCTGGGCCGCATGCAGGTAGATCTGGGTAACACCGATCCCAGAACACCGACAGTAGCCCCCGGACCCAAGGCGCGCTCGGCCTAGCTTCAAGGCGAAGCCAATGGGCGAGGGCGAAGCGACACGGGCCACAATCACTTGCGGGCCAGGCTCGACGTGTGGCGCACGATGGGACGCGGATGCCTCCGCTTCCCCATGTCGGCTCGGCAACCGCCCCGACTGACGAAAGTCCTGGATGTGCATGCCGCGAGACCATCATTGCGCGAAGGTGGAGGGACGCCGGTTGGCCAACGATCGCCTCTAAGAGGTCGAGGGGGCAGTTCCCCATCCCATCTTTGTCTTCTTGCCCTATCTTCTCCTCACCATCTTGCCGAAACAACCATGGCGCCATTGAAGAGGTTCACCGCCGAAGAGAAGGGCAAGGCCCCCAAGGAGGGGCCGGAGGCACAACCGCTCAAGATGGGGCGCGACTGCCCTCGCAAGTCCATGGTGGCGCCCGCTGCGATCCCCCGTGGATGATGCCGTGCATCACCGGGGGTCCGCATCGACTCCGGCAGCCGCCAGGGGGATTCTTCTCGCGGGCGTGGCCGCAGAAGCATCAGAGGCTGAAGGGGAGGGCGCACGGCAGCTGCCCATCCACTTTGCCCATGGGCCCACTCGGACGACACGGCCCGAGAGTTTGTGGTGTGGGTGGCGATGCCACCGCACACCTGGATCCGGCTCCCGCACCCCTTGGCGGAGGAGCTGCTAGTGAGGGGGCCCATCGAGCTATGGCTGTAGCACGACGGCTACTCCAACCATCCCTCACAGGCGGAGGTCGAGGCCACCTTCTCCGGCGACGTCTTCATGACTCGGGGATGGGGAGCGATCGCCTGCACCTGCGGCTCGAAGGGGAGGCACGCCCTCCACTTCAAGTACGACGGGGCGACGGCGCCTGGAGTGCTGACCGGAGGGCGATAGCAGCGGCGGCGATCGCCCCTCTGAAGGCGACGGCCGGCAGGGCGGCGACGTCCTCGGCCATGAACTTGCCCTTGGCCGCCAGGCCTCCAGTAGCGGCGGCACCTTCTCCGAGGGGAGCTCGAGCGGCGACGACTACAATGAGCCGCCGCGCCACTGCGCCCAGGTCAAGGTGGTGGGGGACACCGACTAGGTGCCGTGATGCCAGAGCTGGCGCCTCCTGAGCTGCGACTCTCAGGAGGCCTTTTCTTTTGTTTTATTTCCTGCATCAAAATCATGAGGGGCCCCGTGGGGGCGTGTAAGAACCGTGGCGCTCGCGCCTTTATATTAATGTTTCCAGCTCATGTTGTGTTCGCGTTTCTCGCCTGGGCACGGGTCCCCTTTTTGTTCTTACGATGGCTCAGTGCTCTACGTCGACAGGACCTAGTCCCCAGGCGAGCTTCAGCCGTCACTGGTATGCCAGCTCGCGGTGCCGTGGTGAAGGCCAGGAGGTGAGTGACCCGAGGTCCGGTAAGAGCCCCTGAGATGCGGTGCTCAGGAGGTCCCCTTTGGCACACAAGCGGCTCCCGGAAGATTAAGAGGGGGGATACCTTGCCCGAGCGAGGTCACAAGAAAATAAAGCGTAAGTGGTAAGGCTCATGCTGGCGTGTGTGGGATCACTTAGCTTGGTGAGCTTGCGGTCCGTGTTGGCTCTTTCGTTGTGAGGGTGTGCTTTCCTGGAGCTTTTGATCTTGCGCACGCCTCCTGTTCTGAAAAGAAACAGCACGAGTCCCACTAGGGGTGTGTGAAGGAATTGACATCCATTATATTTTGAAAGAATGCATGTGCCATTGGGCCGCACCCTTCTCCCCATACTTCCTCGCGAGGCGCACCGCCCCCTCTCTCTGCCGAGCTCGGTGCTCTACATCCTTAGGACCCAGCCCTCGAGCGGAGCTCAGCCGCCGCTGGTATGCCAGGTCACGATGTCATGGTCAAGGCCAGGAGGTGAGGGCCCGAGAGCCAGTAGGAGCTCCTGAGGCGCGATGCTCAGGAGCCCCCCTTCGACATGCAAGCGGTCTGTGTGGAAAAGGAGCGGTCCTGCCTTGCGGGGGTAGCTGGGAAAGAGGGCCTCGACCAGCAGCCAAGGCGGGCGGACTGGTTTACTTAGCCTTTGTGTGCTGGGCCGCTGCCCAGCCGGAGGCAGCCCTTCTAAGGTAGTAAGGTGTCGGCCACATTGCTTGAACGCCCATCTCCTGAGGTTCCTATGAATTAGGCAATTACATAGTATGAGAGGCGTCACGCATTCGCTGGTCTGCTCATGATCGTTCTGAGAGAAGACGAAGGCACTAAGGACCTGGTGAGGTGACATGTACGGGGCCGGCCCGAGAGTCAGAGCTTAGTCTCTTAGACTTATTGATGCTGCAGGGACGGACCCGAGCACAGGCACCATGCCGGTAGCCCCCTCTCATGGGATGCTCGGGAGGAGGACTGGTGATGTGTGAAGCCTGAGAAGGTGACTCCAGAAGTGATACAACATCATGCGTAAAGTTAATAGCCAGAGTGGCTTACGGGGGCACAAGCAGTTCAAGGTACATGCGCAAAATGATACAGCTTTAGGGGCGGGCCCTAACAGCTTGAGGATAATGCAGCCCGAGGGGCGCCCTCAGCTGAACAAACCAAAAAGTCACCTGGCACCATTGTTGTAGAAGCGTCGAGGCAGTTGAAGATGTGTGCCGTGAAGATAGCTCCTCATGAGCTGGGCGGCTCCGGAGGCCAGGGAGGCTCAAGAGGCCCGGGGGCTCGCAAGGATTCGGGACCTCCTGAGACATGACCGCCAAGCGCCTGGCCTCATGAGACACCATAGCACACTGCACCAGGCGCTGGTACGAGGCGCCCAGGTTCAGCAGGCCGAACGGCATGCGGACGTAGTTGCAGGGGTAGCCCCCACTCCGGCCAACACGTGATGGCCAGAAGAGATCCTGTGAAGTGGCCCTGTTGAGGCCCAGGATGTTGACGCAGACGCGCAGCTCGCCACCCGCGTCGGGGGCGGCAGCTGCATGGGGTGGTGCGGGGCAACGCTCGCCACACATGGCCTGCGCCTCCTGAATCTCTTCGATTACCTTGGTGATGAATTCCTGTGTCCCTGGCGCCTCGCGCCTCACTCCTTGCTTGTGGGGGCGCGCATCGAGGCACGCCTCCAAGTGGTGCCCGAGCACCTCCCTCGTCGCACTAGTCAGGTCGGAAGCTCTCCAGATGGAAGCCCTCGAGCCCGTCCCGAGGGAAGCTCCGGGCGCGCCTTCCTATGCGGGAGGAAGAGGTGCCCTGGCAGCAGGCACGGTGCTTGAGGTGCCATCAGAGGGCTTCTTGGGCTCCGGAGGACCCTTGGGGAGGAGCTACTTCTTCTTCACGGGGGTGGCCTCAGGAGGCAGGACGCCACCCTCATCATCAGAGTTCTCGACCGCAGTGGCACGATAGGCATGCTCGAGGGAACAAACATCATCCTTCTCATCGCAGGCGACCGTGATGACACCGCTACGCCATGGCATCTTGAGGACGTTGCAACCATGGTGGGTCGCCGCCATGAACTTGGCGAGAGCTGGGTACTCGAGGATGGCATTGTACGGGAGGCCAATGTGGGCGACGTTGAAGTCAATGAGCTCAGTATGGTAGTTGTCACACTTACCGAAGGTGACGGGAAGGCGCACATGCCCTATGGGTGTGGTGGAGCCATCGGTCACTCCTGAGAAGGGCTTGGTGGGCAGGAGCTAGTCATAAGGCACTTGGAGCGTGTCGAACATTTCCATAGAGAGGACATTGAGCCCAGCGCCACCGTCGATGAGGGTCTTGGTGATGAGGACGTTGCTGATGGTGGGCGTGTAGAGCATGGGGAGTGCGCCTGCGGCAGCCGAGCACTTGAGGTGGTCTTTGGAGTCGAAGGCAATCGCGTACTGCGATCACCTGAGGGGACGCGCGGCCTCGAGCTTCGGGAGGGCCGTGTTCATCTCGCGAGAGAACTGCTTGAAGATGCGGTTTGAAGCAGGGGCCTGGGCACCACCCAGGATGCAAGCGATCACTCGGGGTTCCTGGAAGCCCCCAGCCCCATCATCCTGTCAGTTGTCATCATTTCTCCTTGGCGGCGGCGGCAGCGGAGGGAGGCCGGCATTGCCCTGAGGACGATCCTCACGAGGCTGATCGCGCCAGGGGCCGTCGCGGGGCTGATACCGCCAGCGGTCCTCGCGAGGCTGGTCGCGCCAGTCCTGTCGAGGGTCGCGGTTGTCCCAGCGGCCTCCGCCACGGCCTCCCCCATGGCCGTAGCCATGGTCATCGCGCTCGGGGTGGCGGCCAAGGCACCCGTCGCGGAGCGCCCTGAGCTCCTCGCAGTCGTTGGTGTTGTGGTTGTGGACGTTGTGGAAGATGCAGAACGGGTGGTTGCCCCTGGGGGGCTCATCATTGTCGCGGCCACGCTTCATCTCGGGCTCTGATTCCAGCACGGCGGGGCCCTTGCGCTTTGTCTCCTTAGCCTTGGCCTTCCTATCTTCAGGGTCGACCTTCGGAAGCTCGAGGAGGGAGAGTCGGCCTTCCTCAGCCCTTGCACACTTGTTCTCCAGGTTGTACATCTCCAGGGCCGAGCACAAGTCCTCATGGATGGCAAGCTCTTCTTTCATCTTTATGTCCCGGACGCCATCAGTGAACGCCGAGATGATGGCCTCGTCCGACGCCTTCGAGATCTTGAGGCCAACATTCGTGAAGCATTGTATGTACTTGTGCAGGGTCTCGCCCAGCTGCTGCTTCATGCACCGCAGGGGCGCGGTCACGGGTGCCCTGGAAGTTGGCCATAAAGCGCTCGCGAAGCTCGTCCCAGGAGGAAATCGACCCCTCCGGGAGGTGAAGGAGCTAGGAGCGCGCGCCATCTTTGAGAGCCATGGGGAACCAGTTCGCTATGACCTTGTCGTCACCATTCGCCGCGTCGATGCTCAGTGAGTTGAGATGGAGGAACTCTGCAGTGTCAGGGGTGCCGTCGTAGCGCAGAGGCAAGTCTGGCTTGAACTTGCCGGGCCATGTGACGTGGCGTAGCTCCGGGGTGAAGGCACGGCAGCCCGCCGCACTCACGAGTGGAGCCACCGCGCGAGCGAGGGGAGCTCGGTCTTGACGTCCGTGCGCCATAGCCTTCAGCAGCGCATGGTCTTCATGCTAGCGCGATGGCGCTAGGAGAGCACGTGCATCACCTTGTGGCCGCAGCACCACCTGGCAGCTCGCGCGCGGCACGCCGGCGCTCCACACGGCAGATCACGCTGGGGCGCATCGCGCCTGGGGTCAGGGTCGGCGCCACGCAGAGGAGGAGGAGGAGGCGCGCCATGGGCTACATCGCCCGCCTGGGATGGTGGGGAATGGAGCGAACGCGATGACACAGGGACCTCGCCGGCGGCGTTGACAAGCTCAGCGATGCGGCCGAGCCAGTCGTCGTAGCGGTCATTGGCGGGGCGGTAGCGCAGCAGCTCGCGCGCCATGAGCAGCGCAGCTTGCGCGTCCGCCGGCCTGTGGTGTAACACCCCAAAAATTTAATCATGTTTTTATTAAGTAAAATTTGGCCAGAAATAAAATTTTGAATTATATTAAGTCCTTTATTATTTTTCAGAGTATTTTTTGTTTCTGTTTTCCAAAATTCTTCCCTCCATATAGAAATTTTTGGAAATAATATTTTGGTTTTGGTAGTTTTCTCAAACCATTTCTTTATTACTTTAATAACAGTAGGAATTATTTTCAAAATAAAATTTGCTCCAAAACAATCGTTTTAATAGCATTTTCAACATTGAATTGCTTCTGTTGTACTACAACCATTTTAAATAATTCTTTAAAAATTCCACAAAAATTATGGGAGGTCATGTGATGCCCACATATCACTTTTATGGAAAAACCCAACTTGGTGTTTTCAAAATTTTGAGTAAACCAACCTCTTTTCAATTCTGTCCATTTTCTAGGTTATAACAACAACCCCAATTTTCCTTGCTCCAAAAATTCTGAAATGTTTCCCACTCATAGTCCTTCCAACCAAAATCTTAAGTCCAGAAGACCAGCTCCAGATACCTCATTTTAGTCCACCAAATATCCTCCTATAGTTTCTGTCCAGAAATGAATTCTTCAAAACTTGCACTAGCAAGTATTTGTTTTTGCCAAACCAACTCCACCAACATTTCTATCATCCAAGGAGACATCACCTTGCCAAGTCTCACATCCAACAATATCATCTAGATAGCTCTGGCATTATGTCAAGCACATTGTAGGCATGGCAGAAACTTGGCATCCCTTTGGACCATACTGGGAACTTGATCAACTGACCAAACCAGCATGTCTATCACTCCTCCCATTCCATGAAATATCATCTTGTTAAGTCTTGGCTCGTTTGGGTCCCTGTAGATACCTATGGCATTTCGTCGAGCACCAAACATGCATGCAGAGAGCATGGCCAGAATGCTCATTTGGCAGGCATTGGCATCGCCTCGTGTGGCCTCCCTGCTGCTGCTCTCGCACGCCAGCTTCCTCAGGTGTCTTCACGGGCAAGCCACCACCCTCGCCGACACCGGGCTTTGGCCGCTAGCGTCGGCCACCGCCAACCACCGCCGTCGAAACCACCACCCGACGACAGCCACTTCGCCATGTCTCCGCCCTCTTAATTGCTAACCACCCGAGCTCATCTGTGGGCGGCCACCAACTGCACCGACCCCGTAGACCACTCCACCGCCCTCACCAGCCTCGCCACCGACCACAACCACCTTCTCGGCGCCATCAATGGCTGCCGCCGTCATGGCTTCTTCGGGAAGCCACGGAACTGCCTTTCCCTCCCTATAAAAGCCCCCCCGAGCTCGATAAGCTCCTATCCATCTCTCCTTCCCTCCTCTGCAAGCCATCCAGGGCAACCTCACAGCCGAGAATGCCGTCTTCCACGTCTCCGGTAGCTACTGCCACCACCACATTGCAGATGATTCCGGCCTCTCCAGAGCTTCCCCCTCCCCAACTCCTTCTCCAATAGCTTCCCCAGAGACCCACAGACCCATCCCCGTCATCAATTTCGCCGGAGGTGGCCCGAGGGCGAAAGCCCCCTTCAACCGTAGCTTCCCTTTGCCATGGAGGAAGCCCCGCCCATTCTCGAGCTCCCTGACGAGCGTGCGTGGCATGTACAGAAGCGCCATGCTCCTCTGAGCATTCCGGTGGCTGTAGCACCCCAAACGGTGAGGTGTGTAGCCGGGAATCATCGCCGGAGTCCTCCCATGTCCCTGTCCACACGCGCGGGAGGTTGGAGACAAACTCGACAGGTGGGTCCCACCTGTCGGTGAGCCAGTCATCTCCTCCAGTAATGCATCCCCATGGGTACGCTTTCCCTACGAGGAAACGTACTGCAGCAAATACGCCATCGACATCGGCGGGTTTTTTGCGCGGCCTACTGACTGGGCTCGGTCCAGTGGCGCCTCGCGGTTAAATCTCGCACGGGGCGCACTGCTACCCTTTCCTTTTTCTTTTTCTTTTCTAGTAGATTTCAATTAATTCCACATCCACTAATACAAATCCAAATTGGATGATTCAAATTTCTATAGATTCCTAAAATCATGCTCTTTTATTCCAGCCTAGGTCAACATTTTTCCTAAACTCTGTTTCCATTGGACATTTTAAATAGTCCATTTCTTTAATTATTTCAACTTAGAAACTCCCTAAGTAAATCATCTTAACTCCAAATAAATTGATTCTTTTTCTGTTATTCCTTATATTTCATCTAGTTTATTTTCGTAATTATCTCAAAATTTTCCAAACAACTTTTTAGCACTGTTTTTGATTTATGTGGTGATTGCAATATTTTGAAAATAGGGAAATGGAGGGAAGATAAATATTTCAAACTTTTGGAGTGCACCCAATATTTCTGCATGCTCGAGGCAAGCATCTTGAACACTTGATATGGTGATTGCTTGGTTAAAATCCTGAGAGAATTTGTGAGTCATGCATAAGGTTGAATTCAAATAAAATTTGCATGCATGTAGGATTGGCATGTTTCTCCATACCATGAATCATGTGCTTGTCATAACTAACTTGCAGGAGCAGGCATAAGAGAAATACCGTTACCAGCAGAAGGGTGATCACGTTGGAGCGTGACCATGCCTTGTTTGTTATGCATGTTGGAGCATGAAAGGGTTGTGCCCTGTTTGGTATTGCTGTTGAAAGATTATTTTGTTGTGCTAACCACTTCAGGAAATATTTGAGCCTCTTGAGTCGACCATAGATCGAGTATTGTTCCGGTAACCCCCATACTTGTTTCGTGCTGCCACATGTCCCTGCCATAGGTAGGGTATGGTTTAGTAAGTTGTTAACCCATTTCCGTGCACACACCACATAGAGGGCTACGATGGGGGTTTCCACGATGGTGGACTAAATCCTGTCATTAGGTCAGGGGGCATGGGTGTTTCCGATTGTATCCGAGAGGGGGCAGCCATTGTAATCCGTGCATATGAATAGTGATCCCATGCTATTCGAGATTGTAGTCCCCCGGACTCAGAGTTTTTCTCGAAAGGTGTTTTGGGTGATTCCTGGCATCCGAAAAGTTAAGCTGGTGTGTGCTGGTTAGGTGTGTTTTCAGCCCAAAGGCCGTAATGGGAATTAGCCAGCATCTCGGTGTTGGCTAAAGAAGTCCTATACTAGTGGGTAAAGAGTACACCCTCTGCAGAGTTTATACCTATTCGAATAGCCGTGTCCGCGGTTAAGAACTACAGTCTGGGTTGGTCAAGTGTCGGTCTTCGGAGGAAATAATTAAATTGAGCCTCAATTATTTTACAGGATAATTATTGTCACCCTGATGCTACCATGAATATTTTCCTATGCATATTAATATAATTGTGGTTATGCATATTATTGTGGACTAACCCGTTTCTCTTTTTTTTTCCTGAGTGTCTCAGGGGCTGGCTAGACTACCCCGAGCATTCGGTTTTATTTTCATGACCAACCGTGGCATCACCTTTTGACACCGGACTGGCATTTCTTTTCAAGACCTCTCCGTGGCGTCCCTCGAGTTCTCAGGCGGTCTATCATGCCACTACTCTTGTGGACACCCGACTGGCATTTCTTTTCAAGACCTCTTCGTGGAGTCCCTCAAGTTCTCAGGCGGTCTATCACGCCACTACTCTTGTGGACACCCAATTGGCATTTCTTTCCAAGACCTCTCTGTGGCGTCCCTCGAGTTCTCAGGCGGTCTATAACGCCACTACTTTTGTGGACACCCGATTGGCATTTCTTTTTAAGACCTCTTCATGGCGTCCCTCGAGTTCTCAGGCGGTCTGTCACGCCACTACTCTTGTGGACACCCGATTGGCATTTCTTTTCAAGACCTCTTCGTGGCGTCCCTCGAGTTCTCAGGCGGTCTGTCACGCCAATACTCTTGTGGATACCCGATTGGCATTTCTCTTATATTCTTTCTGTGTACCTTTCCTAGTTTTATGACTAACATGTTATATTGTGTCTCTTTTTTGCGTTTGTCACTAACATGTTATATTTATTTTTCTGCACCCTATTGTTGTTATCATGCCATCTTTAAATTTTCAGTCAGCATGAGCATAACATTTAATCCATCATGAGCATATGCATTCGGTATATCTTTTGTTCATCATGTTTGCGAGTACATTCAAACGTACTCACAAGCTTGTCCCTGGCTATTTACTTGGCCAGGTCAGGAGTTCTACGAGGAGTACCACAGCGACGTCCGTGCGGAGCCTAGGATGGCAGCCACGCGGGATAGGAATTATCCAGGTCAGCCGTTCCTGTGGGAATGGAGCCCCATCGACGTTGGAGAACCACAAGTCGCTTCCGTCACCCATCACCAGATATCATCGTTGTATCATTAGACCTTTATGGACTTGTATCTAATTCTTGTAATTGCTTGGTAATCTGTAACAAGGACGTGTCCACCAGTAACGGTAATCCTGGGCTGGTGATGACACGAGGGGTTAATTTCTGGGATTTTTGTGTCCTCGAAATCCAGCCCCGACACGTGGCGGACATGGGAGGACTACGTCGTGGCGGGAGTGGGCGACGGAGTGGTGGTGCGTCCATCGCACTGCACGGAGGGTGGCAGCGACGAATCTTGCTGCTCATGAGCAGCAGGGTTAGTGGCAGCATTAGATGTGGGAGAAGCAGAGCGGTGAGGGACACCACGGCCCACGGGTGCCGTCCGGGCGACGCAAGCAGCTCGGCGCTCGGCGCAGACTAGGCGTGCGTCAGCCATGGGAGCGATGAAGTGGAGACGAATCGGAACTGGAAGGAGGATTTTGACATGCCCCTACCTGGCATGCCAAATATCAGATTCAGGGCTCCGCAGACCCAAGAAGGTTCGAACTCTGGGGCATGTGAGAAGATCTCAGCCAGCTCAAGTCTCAAGCTCACCACCCCACAGCCTAGCCTCATCAAGTTCGCACGAGCAAGGGAGAAGATGAACACAACAGTTTACCCAGGTTCGGGCCACCTTGCGGTGTAAAACCCTACTCCTGCTTTGTGGTGGATTGGCCTCACGAGGAGGCTGAGGATGAACTAGTGAAGTGGATGAGCAGCCTCATGAGGGCTCGAGTGGTGTGGGTGGAATGGTCAAGGGTCCAATCTGGGATCCCCTTCTATGGTGGTGGCTAGCCTATACTTATAGTGGCATTGGTCCTCTTCCCTCGAAACTTAGGCAGGAAGGGATCCCACAATGGCCAATTTGAAAGGGGACAAGAAGTACATCTAATCCTGACGAAAGGTAGTCTTCGCCTGCAAAGCTTCTGGTCATGATGCAGAGGTGGGCTCGGTGATGACATTCGTCCTGCCAAGCTCATGGTCTTGCTCTTGTTGCACCGGAATGGAAAGCTTTGGGGGATTCCTTGGGAACCCGCGTCTGTTCTTGCTCCCTTAGCACCAAAGGGGAAACTGTCTCTTCTATGCCCGTAGGTGCCCACCTAGCCTTGGTCGTCATGGCTCATGTCATCGCAGCCTCGTGAGGCTGGGTACCTGCATAGGAGTCTTCGCCCCTCGGGAGGCGGCCTTGGAAGGCCACTCCTCTGGAGGTCTTGTTGTTGTTCGCCTCACGAGGCTAGGGCCCTCACGAGGGTCTTGCCTTGGAGTTGTTGTAGATGGGCCGTACAGGGCCGTCGATGGGCCCTCACGCTGGGCCGCAGGCAGGTAGATCTGGGTACCCCCGATCCCAGAACGCCGACACGCTCCTAGTCGTCATGTCCTTTCACATTACAGCAGTTCCACTAATCCTAACCCTCCTCCAAAATCTATGGCGTCCCAAATCTCCATGATCGGCGGTGAGTACAAGGTTAGAACCATCACCGGCGATGAGTTCGATGTCATCTACACCCGTTCTTCCGCGACGGTCAAAGGATTCCTTGCTCGCTTCAAACGCATGTTCGAAAAGTCAGATGGTGATGAGTGGGTCACTAGGCTAGATGTTGAGTACACCACAGTCCTGGGAAAAGAGAAGAATCCAAAGGAGGAAGACAAGAAGAAGCCCGCCGTGATCCAGGTTTGCGTGCATAACTTGTGCTTGGTCTACCACATTTGCCATGCCGATATTACATGCGAGGATTTTAAGAACTTCCTCACGGACGACAGAGTCAAATTCGTTACTGTGGACTTTCATAACGACAGGAAAGTCCTGTGTCGGATAGGCCTCATTGTTGGCCAGCCCTTTGACCTCCAGAAGAATAGGCTCGTGTCCTCCCGTCAGCCTTCAATGCTGACCCTGGCAGGAGCCATGGTTGATCCTTCGTACGGTAAACTGACGAAACATCACCACAAGTTTCATCTTGCATCGGAGTGGATTGAAATAGATAAAGACCACATCCAGTATGTTGCAATGGATGCCTACCTTTTTTTCAATATCTACAAGGGTTGGATGAAGAGCGAGAGCCTAGTGTGCGGTTCAAGCAAAGAAGTATCGGCCAAGAGGAAGAGGGACAAGGACGAAGTCGAGAACGTGGACGAGGAGTCCGAGTAAAGTGGTAGTGTCGTTGCTCAGGGTGGTTCTAATGCAGTGTCTACTGGATTAGTTGTCGGATTCAGGGCTCCACAGACCCAAGAAGGTTCGAACTCTGGGGCGTGTGCGAAGATCTCAACCCCTCAAGCCTCGAGCTCGTCGCCCTACAGCCTAGCCTAGCCAGATTCGCGTGAGCGGGGAAGAAGATGAACACGGCGGTTTACCCAGGTTCGGGCCACCTTGCGGTGTAAAACCCTACTCCTGCTTTGTGGTGGATTGGCCTTACGAGGAGGTTGAGGATGAACTAGTACAATGGATGAGCTTCCTCGCGAGGGCTCGGGGGTGAGAATGAGTCGACCCCTTCTACGGTGGTGGCTAACCTATATTTTTTGTGGCCTTGGTCCTCTTCCCTGGAAACTTAGGCGGGAAGGGATACCACAATGGCCAATTTGAAAGGGGACATGAGGTACACCCTATCCTGAGAAAAGGTGGTCTTCTCCTGCAAAGCTTTTGGTCCTGACACAGCAGTGGGCTCGGCGATGACATCCGTCCTGCCGAGCTCGTGGTCTTGGTCTCGTTGCATCGGAATGGAAACCTTTGGAGGGTTGTCGGTGTCAAAACCGGCGGATCTCGGGTAGGGGGTCCCGAACTGTGCGTCTAAGGTCGATGGTAACAGGAGACGGGGGACACGATATTTACCCAGGTTCGGGCCCTCTCTATGGAGGTAATACCCTATGTCCTGCTTGATTGATCTTGATGAATATGAGTATTACAAGAGTTGATCTCCCACGAGATCGTAATGGCTAAAACCCTAGAAGTCTAGCCTGTCTGATTATGATTGCCTCTACGGACTAAACCCTCCAGTTTATATAGACACCGGAGGGGACTAGGGTTGTACAAAGTCGGTTAGAGAGAAAGGAATCTTCATATCCAAATGCCAAGCTTGCCGTCTACGCCAAGGAGAGTCCCATCCGGACACGGGAGAGAGTCTTCTGTCTTGTATCTTCATGGCCCATCAGTCCGGCCCACCTTACATAGCCTGGACGCCCGAGGACCCCTTAATCCAGGACTCCCTCAGTAGCCCCTGAACCAGGCTTCAATGACGATGTGTCCGACGCGCAGATTGTCTTCGGCATTGCAAGGCGGGTTCCTCCTCCAAATACTCCAGAACAGACTTCGAGCATAGAAAGCGTGTCCGGCTCTACAAAACAAGTACCACACACAACCACAAAGAGTATAATATTTCACAAGTCCAATCTGCTGACAACTTTTTGTAACGCGACACCACATTCCTGCATGGTCATTATTTCGAACCGCGCTCCATGCTTTAAGATGTGGTTTCCAGTGGCATGTCTCATCATAGCAGAGATCGTGTCCCTTCATTACGTGATTCTCATCAATACAGGCATGGGTAATCCAACCATGCCCTTTGCACGGCCCTTGGGAATAGGCGAGTTTTAAGGCGAGTGGGGAGGCGCTTGATATTCACTGCCTTCATAAGGGGATAAGGATTCACCCCTTTCACCCACGCCTTCCCTTTCTCCGCCTCTCCATTCCTGAGCTCCAGCGCCCAAGTTTTCATCTTTTCCGCCTCAAAGAAGCACTCCAAACATGTTGGATCCGGAGCGCAAGGCAAGTGGATGGCCTCCTCCGTCAAGGAGAAGGACATCACGAAGCTCTGGGAGGCGGGGTATTTGGCCAAAGAAATCACCCACCGGCTTCCGGCCAAGGGACAGATCATCCCCACCCCCAAGCCTCATGAGAGGGTGGTGTTCATCCCCCACTTCGTCCGCGGGTTAGGGTTTCCTCTCCACCCTTTCGTCCGCGGACTCATGTTCTACTACGGGCTAGATTTCCATGATCTAGCCCCAAATTCTTTCCTCAACATCTCGGCATTTATTGCCGTGTGCGAGGCCTTCCTCCGCATCCCACCCCACTTCGGACTGTGGCTCAAGATCTTCAATGTGAAGTCGAAGGTGGTGGATGGCCAACACGTAGAGTGCGGAGGCGCCATGGTGAGCAAGATGCCCAACGTCACTTGACCCAAAGGTACATTTGTGGAGACCGTCAAAGGGTGGCAGCAACTGTGGTTCTATATCACAGAGCCCCGCGACGCCACCTGGGCCGCGGCTCCCGAATTCAAGTCCGGAGCCCCAATGCGGCTCACCTCCTGGCTAGAGAAGGGCCTGAATTGGGCGTCGTCAGAGGAGCTGATAGTGCTGCAGACGCGTATCCAGAGTATGGTGGACAAGAACATCAAGCTTGTCAATGTGATCCAGGTGATGCTAGTTCGCCGGATCCTTCCATGCCGAAGCCGGACTTGCCATTTGTGGGAGTTCGATCCGGCCGAGCACCAGACCTTGCAATAGTTCTTCGGAACTACGCACGAAGACATGTGGAAGGTGCTCTTTAAGGCCAACGAGAAGTGGCCGGAGACGACCGAGGACCGTGGGCACGACCTGGCCCATCCCGCTAGTCCGGTAAGTCTTTCGCGCTTCAAGGTGTATCCTTTACTCGCTTACTCAGGGAAAATGCCTAAGCCTTCCTATTTATTTTTCAGGGCTGGACGAAGAAGGCAAAGCGGATTAAGTGTCCGGCTCCACTGCCCGAGGAACCAGCCATCCCACTTCTAACGAAGATGCTAGTTCCGGCGCCCTACCAAGCGCCGGAGAAGAAGGCCAAGAAAAAGGCCAAGGAGACCAGAAGTGGCCTTCGTCGCAAGGGAACTTCAGACACGATGTCCAAAGACGCTGAGACTCACTCCACCGCCGCAGAGGATGACGAGGAGGAGGTGGAAAGCAACTCTCCCTGTGAGGAGGGAAGGAAGAAAAGGGCGGCCCCCATAAATTTGGAGGCAGAGGCGTCCAAGAAGGGGAAGGTCTCCCTCGCGGATAACTCCGCGTGGGACGTCGACAGCAGCCCAGAGCGGCGCCCCCGAGATAAGCCCCTGGCCGAGTCGTGAGTACTCAAAGACCCAGACGCATTCGTATATCCAGCCTCTTTTCTCCACAGTTTTAACATGTTGAATCATTTACTTGCAGTCCGGCTTGTTCCGACCACGTGCGATCCTCATCTTCGGGGAATTCGCTGGACCCGAAGGTGATGGACAGCAGGTCCCTTCCGGTGGCCTCTTCTCCCAAGGCCATGGGTGACACCAAGGTGTTGTCCCGAAGGATCCCAGGCCAGGGAGAGACGCAGGAGGCCGTCAGCGCGGCGCCAGAGGGTGAAACCTCAGCTGCCGGACACATGGGGGAGCAAATCCCCATGGAGACTGGCAATGGGGGCCAGGTCCAATTCGGGCCCCAGCCGAATACTGTCTCGGAGACCTATACGGCTCCGGAATCTGGCAAGCAACCTCCTTTGAAAGAAGGGGGTGTGCCTATTTCGCCGGTGACCTTTGTCCAACCAGAGGCGCCGGACACCCTACTGGAAGCTGCGGAGTGCTTCCATTGTAGAGGAACACCGTGCCCTCTTGGGTACGGTGATTGAGAAGATTCAGTCGGCGAAGAGCGGACTGACCGAAGCCTGCACAAGCCTTCTAACAGGTTTTGAGGTATGAAATGCAATTATGTAAAAAGAATGTCACAGTATAGACAGTAGCCCCTGAGACACTGTCTGGTGGTCGAAAAGAAAAGCTAGCCAGAGGATCAAACAATTTTCGCAGGAGACTAACCATACATGTCTATGTGAAAAAGCAGGCGTCGCTGCTGGCTGCGACCTCCCATGCTGCCAAAGTCTCCGGACTAAAACAGAGTCTGGAGCGGGCCGAGGAAGAACTCGGCCGTGTGAAAAAGCAGCTGGAGGACAAGCAAGGTATGCCATGACCTTCTGTATATCAGAAAGGATAGATGATTTGTATTGACCATAGTGCCATGATATTTGTAGGAGCGGCGACCGAGGTGGAGGCCCTTAAAAAGGCGCTGGCCGAGGCCCAGAAGAGAGCGGCGGAGGAACAATCCATCCGCGAAAAGCACGAGGCCAGGGTCGCTGAGGTCCAACAAGAGCTTCAGGACACTGTAAAGAAATGCGAGTCCTTGGAGCGCAAGATTACGGATCAAGAGTCCAAGCTTGCTAAGGCCCACAAAAGCACACAAGAGGCCCGGGTTGAAGCCCAGGGCGCCCTCCAGGAAATCCAAGAGGCCAGGAAAATCACGGCGGGTAAGGCCTTTATAATGCAAAGCAAATTTGTGAAGAAAAGGTACATCTTACTGACCCGAATTTGGAGTTCTCCAGGAGCGTTTACGGATCTGCCGCGCAGCATTGCTGATGCTGCGGATTTCTTCCGAGCCGAAGAGGGGAGCTCAACGGAGAAGCTGTTCTGGTCGCAATACCATGCGCCAGAGCATCCGGTGCCCTTCAGCGATCAGCTGAAACAACTGACCGAACTGCATAGGGTGGCCGAATTGGCCATGAAGGATTTGATAATCCGTCTATGGCCCGCCGAAGCCATACCCAACAGCTACTTCGGGCTCGTGAAGCGACTGGTTGCTGCCTGCCCTTGGCTTGATGCCATCAAGCGGTCGGTCTGCATTGAAGGTGCGTGGATGGCCTTCGCCCGTGTCAAGATACAGTGGGCGAAGATGAACGCCGTCAAGCTCGCGACCGAGGGACCGCCCGCGGGCAAGGAGCACCGCACGCCCGAGCGATATTTTGACGATGTCCTGGAGGGATCCCGCATTGTGGCGGAGCAGTGTGCAAAAGACATTATCTTTGGATGAATATATTCATGTTATCCTGTCCTGCACAATGGAACAAAACTGATATGTAATATAATATTAGTTGTTTATATCAAGATTTTTCCTCCTGTGTGGCCGTTTTATTAAATCTGAGCATTGGCCAGTCGTCGGCTTCAGCCCCCACGTAGGTAGTACGGGGGTATTCGGGATAAAATCTAAACACTCTTGATCCAAAGTTTGGTCCTTGAAGGAGGTGTTTAGCGCAACGAACCAGGCAATCGGACTATGTGGCTTTATCACCCTCACTTAGCCATAGGAGTTTTATAATAGAAATTTAGGCGCAGCCCCTAGTATTCGTGAGTCCAAACTAGGGTGCTGTAAACACCTGATCGGGTAGAGACCGATTCGTCGCATAACGCAGAAAAAATCGCAAAAGATTTGTAACCTCCGAAGAGCTGACCGGCTCACGCCGCATCATGATAGTTAGTTTTCGGCTTTCTCTACTGAGGTGCTCATCCGGATGAACCAGGGCACATTCACAGTAGTTCTCCCTTTACTACCCTAGCCGATATAGCGGAACGTAAGGTAGTAAGCACAGGAGCCGGGCAACCCAACTATTGACCAAAGACATGATTTGGAGCCAATGCATATAATGCTAAATTCGGGGTGCCGAACTATACTGTAAAAAGTGTTCGGACTTTGTTGCCGTAATATGGGGCGCAATAAAGCCCCTGGCGAACTTAAGCCGTACCAAAGTGTACGGGTGCAATTGATAAGATTATCAAGAAAAAATGAAGTAGTAAGCTAGGGCCGCAGAAGTTGGGCCGCGAACTGTTTCCATTATAATTTTATTGATACGTCAAAGCGTATAAGTAGTGCGATAAGCAACAGGGCTATTTAACATGCCATGACCAAGTGAGAGCTGCGTGCAGGTCCTGAGAACAGGCGGAGTGATCGTCACAAAGACCTCCTAGCGATTCCTGTATACCTCAATGCTTCTCGCTGTCTTGGTGTATCTATCCTTCGAAAGGACCGATAATCAGGCCGTCTTGAGGGGCCTGTGGAAAAGAAACCTGAAAAGGATAAAAAAGAAAAAGTGAAAGTATGTGTGTCCAGGGGAGGCCTAGCCGTATTATGGACCACAATCTAGTTATGCCTCCGTCTATGCCCATGGTATTTTAAGTGCGTAGTTATGTACGCGTGGTACGTATGCCGCCATTTGGCCGGGACGGAGACGGAGGCCGGATTGCTATTCTAACTCCTGACGAGCCGGACTGTTATGCTGCGGAGTACTCCGGATCCGCTTGACAGTGTCCGGGAGCTTGGCCGCTGAATTAAGATTCTGCTTGGCAAGGCCGCTCTATACTTCCGCTGCCAAGGCCGCGGTGTGCTCCTTGGTACGGAGGGAGCGCTCCGTGTTTCTGTTAACTGTTATGACGCCGCGTGGTCCCGGCATCTTGAGCTTGAGATAAGCATAGTGTGGCACCGCATTGAATCAAGCAAATGCGGTTTGTCCAAGCAGTGCGTGATAGCCGCTGCGGAAGGGGACGATATCGAAGATCAACTCTCGCTTCTAAAGTTGTCCGGGGATCCGAAGACAACCTCCAGTGTGATTGAGCCCGTACAGCGGGCCTCTACACCTGGTATGACTCCTTTAAAGGTAGTTTTGGTGGGTTTGATCCTTGAGGGATCGATGCCCATTTTGTGCACTATATCCTGATAGAGCAGGTTCAGGCTGCTGCCGCCGTCCATGAGGACGCGCGTGAGATGGAATCCATCAACAATTGGATCGAGGACCAATGCGGCTGAACCGCCATGACAGATACTGGTCAGATGGTCCCTGCGATCAAAGGTGATCGGGCAGGACGACCATGGGTTGAACTTTGGGGCGACTGGCTCTATCGCGTAGATGTCCCTGAGCGCTCGTTTGCGCTCCCTTTTGGGGATATGAGTGGCGTATATCATGTTCACCATTTTAACCTGGGGAGGGAACTTCTTCTATCCTCCTGTGTTCGGCGGACGGGACTCCTCATCGTCGTCCTCGCTTTGCGACCCCTTCTCCTTGTTTTTGGCATTTAACTTGCCGGCCTGTTTAAAAACCCAACAGTCTCTGTTGCTATGATTGGCTGGTTTATCAGGGGTGCCGTGGACCTGACATAGACGATCGAGTATGCGGTCCAAGCTGGATGAGCCCGGATTGTTTCTTTTTTATGGCTTCTTCTGCTGGCCGGACTTGGAGCCGCTGAAACCGGCTATGACCGCCGTGTCATCGGTAGTGCCACCATTGCTTCGGCGCTTGTGCCTGTTGCGTCGGGGCTTGTCATTGCTATTCTTGGCTTCAGAGGTACTAGCATCTCTTGCAGTGTTACTGCTACGGGCTAGCCAACTATCCTCGCCCGCACAAAAGCAGGTCATGAGTGCCGTGAGGGCTGCCATGGACTTCGGCTTTTCTTGGCCGAGGTGACGAGCAAGCCATTCGTCGCGGATGCTATGCTTAAAGGCCGCTAGGGCTTCGGCATCCAGGCAGTCGATGGTCTGGTTCTTTTTAGTTAGGAACCTAGTCCAGAATTTCCTGGCCGACTCTCCAGGCTGTTGAACTATGTGAATTAAGTCATCGGCATCCGGAGGTCGTACATACGTGCCTTGGAAGTTGTCGCGGAAGGCGTCTTCCAAGTCCTCCCAGCTGCCAATAGAGTTTTCAGGCAGACTGTTTAACCAGTGCTAAGCTGGCCCCTTGAGTTTTAGTGGGAGGTATTTGATGGCGTGAAGGTCATCGCCGCGGGCCATATGAATATGGAGAAGAAAATCCTCAATCCATACCGCAGGATCTGTTGTTCCATCATATGATTCGATATTTACGGGTTTAAACCCTTCTGGGAATTCGTGCTCCATTACTTCATCAGTGAAGCAGAGGGGATGTGCGGCGCCTCTATATCGGGTCAAGTCGCGAAGTAGTGCGGATGTAGTCCGTCTGCGGTTTTCGGCCCGGACGTGGTTATGCTCTGTACGTCTGGCTTGATAGCCGTCGTTGCGCGCCAGGGCATGCCTCCGCGATCCGTAGATCGATCTGGATTGACCTGCTCTGTTCTCCAGGTTCTGCCGCAGGTCATATGTGTATTCCCGAGCTGTGGTATCTTTACCTTTACGGTGAGGTAGTATGGACAGGTGTTCGGCTTGAGTTGCTGCCTTGTCCCGGCCACGTGGTGGTCGGTCAGCCGCATTACATGTTGATGGCATGGGCTCAAGTGCCTCGTCGTCGAATTGGGGTAGCAATTTACGCTTCGGGTAACTTTTAATGGGGCGCTCGAGTCCGTATTCCTCGGCTGCCAGGACATCGGTCCATCTGTCGTTGAGCAGATCTTGATCAGCTTGAAGCTGCTACTGTTTCTTTTTCAGCCTCCTCGCAGTGGCTATTAGTCGGCGCTTAAAGCGCTCCTGCTCGACAGGTTCCTCTGGCACGATAAAGTCTTCGTCGCCGAGGCTCACCTCATCTTCGGAGAGTGGAAAATAGTTGCTGTCCTCCGAGTCTTCATTTATGGCCTGTTCGTCAGGGCTGACTTGCCCATCTTCCCTACCGTCCTATTCAGAAGTCAGCTCGGCGGGATCTTCTTTGTCTTCGGCATCGTCCGGAGTATTATTTTCTCTTGTGCCAGTATTGCTGTCTTTTCCACGGCGTGATTTAGAGCGGTGCCGCTGACGTTGGCGCTTTGGCTGTATCTCAGGAGGTTTATCCTCGACTGGATCTTTCTCGTTATCGCCGTTATTTTCTTTGGGAGTATTCACCATGTACATGTCGTACGAGGAGATGGCTGTCCAGCGCCCAGTAAACGGCGGGTTTTGGGCCTGCTCCTCTCCGGCATCGTCGTCCATACCGTTGATGTCTTCGAAGTCGTAATCGAGCATGTCGGTTAAGTCTTCGACAGTGGCAATGAAGTGGGCGGTGGGTGGGAAGCGAAATTCTCCATCATCAGCCCCCAGTTCAAACCGGATATAATTCGGCTGTGAGTCCCCCGCTAAGGAGAGGGTTTTTAATGAGTTTAGCACATCACCCAAAGGTGAGTGTCGAAAGATGTCCGCTGAGCTGAACTCGACGATCGGTGCCCGATCGAGCTCGATGGGGGCGGACATACGCGGTTCAGAACCTGTGGCCGGAGACGAATCCGAGGTTCCGGTGACACAGATCCCATTCGAAGTTGGGTCTGTGTGCGGCTCCAACGCCGCTGAGTCTGCGGCTTCCATGGCGGGGTTGAGCTTCCCGTCCTCAAATGGCGCACTCTGCTCCGGATCTAAGGCCAGGGCAGTTACGGGCGCTATCTCCCGGGTATGGTCCAATGATAGATTTAGGTCATGTTCATCGCGGTGATAGGGAGCGGCTGCCATGGGCTCGAATCCGTTGAAGATCAAGTCTCCGCGGATATCAGCAACGTAGTTCAAGCTTCCAAACCTGACCTGATGGCCAGGGGCGTAGCTGTCGATCTGCTCTAGATGGCCAAGCGAGTTGGCCCGCAGTACGAAGCCGCCGAATACGAAGATCTGGCCGGGGAGAAAGACCTCCCTCAAGGCAGCATCGTTGTGGATGATTGATGGAGCCATCGAGTCTTCTAGCGACGACACAACGGAACTCTCAATGAAAGCACCAATGTCGGTGTCAAAACCGGCGGATCTCGGGTAGGGGGTCCCGAACTGTGCGTCTAAGGTCGATGGTAACAGGAGACGGGGGACACGATGTTTACCCAGGTTTGGGCCCTCTCTATGGAGGTAATACCCTACGTCCTGCTTGATTGATCTTGATGAATATGAGTATTACAAGAGTTGATCTACCACGAGATCGTAATGGCTAAAACCCTAGAAGTCTAGCCTGTCTAATTATGATTATGATTGCCTCTACGGACTAAACCCTCCGGTTTATATAGACACCGGAGGGGACTAGGGTTGTACAAAGTCGGTTACAGAGAAAGGAACCTTCATATCCGAACGCCAAGCTTGCCGTCCACGCCAAGGAGAATCCCATCCGGACACGGGAGAGAGTCTTATGTCTTGTATCTTCATGGCCCATCAGTCCGGCCCACGTTACATAGCCTGGACGCCCGAGGACCCCTTAATCCAGGACTCCCTCAGTGGCGCCCCTAGGGTTTCCCCTAGGGGGGCGGCGGCCTGGGCAGATGGGATCTCCCCTAGGGTGACTTGCCCCCCAAGACGGGTGGAGGGAAACCCTAGAGGGGGGCGCCCCACCTCTCCTGGTCATGTGGGAAAGGGTGAGGGGGGCGCACAACCCCTTAGTAGGCTGGTTTGCCCCCTCCCCTTGGCCCATGGGGCTCCCAACACTTGCCGGGGCCCCCCGAAACCCCTTTTGGTCATGCTGGTCATCACCTGGTACCCCTCGGAACACTTCCGGACTCCAATACCCTTCGTCCAATATATCAATCTTCACCTCCGGACCCTTCCGGAGTTCGTCGTCATGTCCGGGATCTCATCCGAGACTCCGAACAACCTTCGGTAACCACCATAACAACTCAACTATACTTATATCGTCACCAAACGTTAAGTGTGTAGACCCTGCGGGTTCGAGAACTATGTAGACATGACCGAGACACCTCTACGGTCAATAACCAATAGCGCGACCTGGATGCCCATATTGGTTCCTACATATTCCACGAAGATCTTATCAGTCGAACCTCGATGTCAAGGATTCAGCTAATCCCATATGCAGTTCCCTTTGTCTATCGGTATGTTACTTGCCCGAGATTCGATCGTCGGTATCTCCATACCTAGTTCAATGTCGTTACCGGCAAGTCTCTTTACTCATTCTGTAATACAAGATCCCGTGGCTAACTCATTAGTCACATTCCTTGCAAGCTTCTTGTGATGTTGTATTACCGAGTGGGCCCTGAGATACCTCTTCGTCATACGGAGTGACAAATCCCAGTCTTGATCCATGCCAACTCAACAGACACCCTCGGAGATACCTGTAGAGCACCTTTATAGTCACCCAGTTACGTTGTGACGTTTGGTACACACAAGGTACTCCTCCGGTGTCAGTGAGTTGCATGATCTCATGGTCATAGGAACATATACTTGACATGCAGAAAACGATAGCAACAAACTTGCTACAATCACATGCTATGTTTATAGTTTGGGTCTTGTCCATCACATCATTCTCCTGTACAGAATAAACCCTCCGATTTATATAGACACCGGAGGGGACTAGGGTTGTACAAAGTCGGTTACAGAGAAAGGAATCTTCATATCCAAATGCCAAGCTTGCCGTCTACGCTAAGGAGAGTCCCATCCGGACACGGGAGAGAGTCTTCTGTCTTGTATCTTCATGGCCCATCAGTCCGGCCCACCTTACTTAGCCTGGACGCCCGAGGACCCCTTAATCCAGGACTCCCTCAAGGGCTCATTGGGAACCCACGTCTGTCCACGCTCCCTTAGCACCGAAAGGGAAACTGTCTCCTCTGTGCCTGCTGGTGCCCGCCTGGCCTTGGTCGTCATGGCTCACATCATCGCAGCCTCGGGAGGCTGGGTACCTGCATAGAAATCTCCGTTCCTTGGGAGTCAGCCTGGGGATGCCACTCCTCTAGAGGTCTTGGTGTCGTCCGCCTCGTGAGGCCAGGGGACCCTCGCGAGGGTCTTGTCTTGGTAGTCTTGCAGATGGGCCTTACCAAGCCGTCGAAGGAGCCACGCCGTGGGCCACAGGCAGGCAAGTCTGGGTACCTTGGTTCCCAGAACGCCGACAGTAGCCCTCGGGCCAAAGGCGTGCTCGGGCTTGGCTTCGAGACGAAGCCAAAGGGCAAGGGCGGAGCGCCGCAGTCCCCAAACCGCCTGTGGGCCAGGCTTGATGCGTGGGCCTTGACGGGATGCAGATGCCTCCGCTCCCCCACGGCGTCTCGGCAACTGCTCCAAGTTGGAAAAAAGGGCGGCGCGCGTGTGCAGAACCATCATTGCCTTGCTGCGCGCTTGCCCTCTACCTCTTCTCCTCTTCGCATGCTTGCGACCTCTTTGCTGGATTCTGTGCCAGCTCCAATCCACCTTGCCTTCATGGCTCCCAAGAAGAAGAGGGGCAAGGCTCCGGCAACGACGGAGCCCCCGGCGGGGCCGGAGCCCGCACTGGGCCGGTCCACCGTGATCAACCATGAGGGGCTGGACAAGGTCCAGCCCACGATTGCCGCCGACTCCAACGAATGGAAGGCGACGAAGATCTGGCCGGCCTCCACGTCTTCAGTCGACATGGAGGCTACCAATATCCCTCTCCATCTTCATGCCCTTTTCTCCGGTCTTCTGCCTCCATTCTCTGACTTCTTCAACGCCGTGCTTACGCACTACCAGATCCACGCATTGCACCTGGATCCTGGGTCCATCGTCCTTCTCTCCACCTTCGCGTTTGCGAGGCCTTCATTGGGATCGCCCCCTCCGTGGCCCTGCTACGCCACTTCTTCGCCCTCTAGACGGTCGCCGGTGGGCAGCGCTCAGGGTGCGTGTCGCTTTGGCCGGTGGCGGCGACTGCGGGCGCCGGCATCGACTTCACACCCCGCCCGGACGCGGCGGGATTCAGGAAGCAGTGGGTGTATGTCGACGCCGCCACGTACAACCCCTTGCTCCTGATCCCAACGGCTCCCACAGAGCCGAGCTTCGGTTGGGAGTACGTGAAGCTCCTTGACCCACGGCTCGTGCGGGTCATGGCCAGGCTGACCGTCTTGAGGGAGGCGGGCGTGACGATGGCGATGGTGGTGAGGGAGTTCGTCCGGCGGCGCATCGCCCCACTCCAGCGCCATTCTCGCCCAATGTGGACCTTCACCGGCCCCGAAGACGCCATGAGGCTCCAGAAGCCTTCGCTTCCTTCCAACACACTTCGCGGGGTGCTTCGCCTCCTGACTAGCGGGGAGCCCGCTAAGCTCCCTGAAGGAGGGTCCCCCTTGTATACTTACCAGAATGGGGCCGCCTTCACCGGCAAGATGCCACCCTTCAAAGAGTGGGGGCTGCTTCCCAAGGACCACGTGGGGCCCCGTGATAACCCTCTGCTAGTGAACCCAGGGTCCGGGGGTCCGGAGGTGTGCGCCCTCGTGACAGCCACAGGGGGCTTCCTGAGCCACACTCCTCAAGCGCCAGTTCCCACTTCAGCAAGCGGCAGAGGAGATGCCTCGCCTGGGGACACGGCCTCCACCCCCGCAATGGGTGGACAAGTGCCAGGCTCCAACGTGTTGCCCTTCGGCCCACGCGCATCCTGAAGGAGGAAGGAGTCCGATGGCCGCCGCAGCCCGGCCCTGAGGGCCCTAAAGAGGAGGAGATGGATTGTCGCAGACGAGTAAGAACTCCGCCTTCCTTGATCCTCGCGCATCATGCTTTTTTGACTCTTGTTCCTCAAGTTCCCCTCCGACGAAGGAACGGGCGTGCCTCGGGCGCTGCCACCGGAGGGCACCAGTCCCGTCGTGACCTCGTGCCTCATGAGCCGCGCGATTGCGCGCAAGGATGCACCCCCACGGGAGTCGAGGCCAACCCTGGGGGCTTTGGGCATGCGTTGCTGGCGTCTTCTTCAGGGGCGGCCTCCGGATCGCGGGGGCAGTGCCAAGGGCTCCCTCGCTGATTCTTGCTAGTAGCTAGGCGGCTTGCACAATGGCGCCATCTTCAAGCAGTGGGGCGAGCCTGCGTCGGGCCCTGTCTTGGGCCGGAGCAGCGGGCGAGGAAGTTCCAGCCCCCGGGCCCCTACCGAAGACGCGTGAGTCTTCGCGCGCCTCCCCCAGCCGATTGGGGCATGGAGGAAAGCCCCGGCCAGGCATTGGAGCTCGCACGTGGCCGCAGCGCCGTCCGGCATGGCCTTCTTCACGAGGCGACGAGTGCGCTAGGCCGCCTTGGGGTGGAGCTTGGTGATGTCGACACGCGTCCTGAGGCGGAGCGCCTATGCCTGGCACGCGAATGGAGCCATCTAGAAGTTGCCATCAACTTTGGTCATCTACAACGCGAGCATGCTCGTGCGGAGGCGGAGGAGTCCTTTGCCGCGGCGAGGGAGGCTAGCGATCGCGCCCTAGAGGAGGCCCGAGCTACAAATCATCGGCGCGAGGCGGCCGAGGGGCGCGAGAAGGAGCTTCAAGCTTCAAACGCCGTCCTCGAGTGACAAGTCCAGGCGCGCGGGGCTGCACTCACCACCTCGGCGGGCGGGCTGCCCACGAGCGAGACGAGGCTTCGGATGCTCGAGGATGCGCTGGCGCTGGAGGTGCTGGAGCAAATCCTGGAGTGCGAGCGGCTGAAGGTGATGGAGCACCAAGTGGCCGCCGGTGAGGATGCCCTCACCTCCCGGGAGGCGACTATCCAGATAGAGGTTGACAGGAAGGTGGCGGGGTCGGGCAGGCTCTCGCCGAGGAATACCGCCGGAAACTGGAGCACCAGGAGGCTCGCTTCTGCACGCGGCGCAGCGAGCTGAAGAGAGAAGCCGACCGCCTCAAGGAGAAGCTAGCCGCGGCGGAGCGGTGCGAGAAAGCCATTGTGGACGCTCAGGCTGCGGTCGAGGCTGAGCTGTCCTTCCTCTATAAGGAGGTGGAAGGTGTTTCCTCGCTTGTTGAGAAAGCTTCGGACGAGGCGAGTCAGACCCGGGTGCTGCAGCGCGAGCGCTCCCAGATGTTCCAGCCCTTGGGCATAGGGCCAACCGGGCCTTGAGCGGTATTTTTGATGAGAACATCTCCAGCCCACTTGTTGCTGACGACGCCGGTTACCTCGGCTTCTTTACTAGGGTCGTGGAGCACCTCGAAGGTGGGGCCGAGAGGTCACGCCAGCTCATCGAGGAGAGGAGCCGCAGCCTTCTTGCGCACGCGTTCTTGCGTGTCTTCAGCCACCTCCTCTGCTCTGATCCTGACTTCGACTTCGAGGCCATGATAGCCCCCGTACCCAGAGCGATCCAAGGTGCCCTAATGGACTGGGTGGCGGAACATGTGTACGACCTGATCACGGAGCTTGCTCCTGCAGGCGACATGGGTCCACTTGAGATCGAGGAAAATGTGGCTGGCGATGACGACGGCAGCAGCAGCGATGGTGGTGGCGCGTCTCCTTAGGCTACCTTTCCCCCGTTCCCTGTTAAGATTTTGCATGCGACCCCGCGGGTGTGTGAAAGTACTTTTGAAAGAAACTTCTCTATGATGTATTAAGCAACATTACACTCCCTTATGTCGCCTCCCTTTTGCTTTTCGCACGCCCGCAGCCCATGAGCAGGGCGGGTCATTATTGTTACGCCGGGTCGCGGTGTTCGGCCAAGGTCAGGCCACGCCTACCCGCAGGCTCGCTCGAGAGCACCGCGTGAGGATCCGGACGCCAAAGTCTTGGAGAGGTGTGTGCGCGGGCAGGTCCGCGGCTGCGGTGGCCTGGGCCCTCAGGGCATCTTCAGCACCGCTGGGCTGACCCAAGCGTGTGCACCGTGCCAAGCCCCCGCTTGCAGGGCGCAACGAAGAGAGCCACGGGTGGCCCCCACCCTTCGCAAGGATGGAAATCAAGAGAAGAAGCACCGCAAGAAGAAGAAAGAGAGTCCCCCCTTTTCCAAATAAAGACGCGAGAACCTCAAATTTATTCCAAAAGATGGCAAATTTGGTTATAAGAGAAAGCAAAGAATAGCCGCGTCCGGCACCTAAACTAGTCTTCCCACCAGCGCGGAGCATGGGGCCTCCACTAGGCATGGGCATAGTCGCTGATTGACCGTGTCATCCGCCAGCGAGGAGCATGGGGCTTCCACTGGGTGTGGGCATAGCCGTTTCAAGACCGTGTCGTCCGCCAGCGCGGAGCATGGGGCTTCCACTGGGACGTGGGTGGCAGCCCCCGTGAGGCTCAGGGGCAGCGCTCAGGAGACTCCGGGGCGTGTACAACCCCACTCATTATTACGTGAGAGTGTCACGGGCGGAGATTTGAAGAGGCGTAAGGCGGTCGCCTGCCTCCAGGGCGGGGACCCCACCCCTTGCCCTCGGCTGCGCGGCGGCGAGCCTGAGGCGTCGGCAGCCCTGGGCGGGGTCTCTGGCCTGGCGACCGCTGGCGGGCGGTGCGACGCGCCACCCCATTGGCCGCAGGCTACTCAACCAGCTCGTGGTGCCAGTTTCCTGGCTCCTCCCGAGCCTTTTTGGCCCTGAGGCCCCCAGCATCGAGCGGCCAAGGCTCATGTGGCCGTGGGCCCTCATGAGGCTTCCTGGCCTCGCGGGCTCCTCAAGTCCATGGGACCCCCGGGGACCCTATCCTGGTCCAGGGCACCGCCTTATGCCTGGCATGCCCCGGCGCGCTCAGTCCAGTTGTCGCCTCGCTAGCGTGCTACGGAGCGTAGGTCTCCTGCATTCCAAGGTTAGCATAATATGTTCTGAAAATATCTGTTACAGCGGTCGAGTCCCTGGCATAGGCTCGCTTGCAGTCCCCGGGCTTCGTGAGGTCCTGACGATCTTGAGGGCTATGCCAACGGAGGCCTACCTTTCACCAACCCGCGGGCCCTTCAGCCTCGCCGATCGCCACCCCCGCCGTCGTGTCATGATGGCCAGGAGGTGGCTCGCCGCGGCGCCTCCCACGAGGAGCCGTCTAGCCTGGCATAAAGCTTAGGGAAGTGTTTCCTGAGCTTGGAGGGAGATCTCATTCGTCTACTTTCCGCCATACGGCCCACTGGGTCCTCTCCAGAAGGACGAGCAGACGCAGCAAGGGCATGTCCGAGCTTGCGGCAAGGGTCACGACACAGGCGGGGGACAGAGGGGTGGCGTACCTTGCAGGCGACGTCTAGCAGCTCGGCGACCCGGTCAAGCCAGGCGGCGTGGTCGCTGTCGGCTGGGCAGTATCATAGTAATTCGCGCGCCGCAAGGAGCCTGGCTTGCACGCCCGTCAGCCCCCGTCGGGTGTGGATGGGCGGCGCTGTGGCGGTGCCAGCCGAGGGCATGACGGCTCGCCCGTTGCGCCGCGTGAGGGGGGGCGGTGATGAACCCTACCGTTGGTGACAGTGCACCGAGGGAGGCGGGGCGCGACGGGGAATGCCACAGCGGGAGGGCGCCGCCTGATCGGAGCGCATGGCTCACCGCTCAGCGCGGGCTCGACTAGCTCTTCTCATGGCAAGGCAAGGATGGAGCGTGGTTGATGAGGAGGCGAGGCTTCGACACGACCCTACCTGGCGCGCCAAATGTCGGATTCAGGGCTCCGCAGACCCAAGAAGGTTCAGACTCTGGGGCGTGCGCGAAGATCTCAACCCCTCAAGCCTCGAGCTCGTCGCCCTACAGCCTAGCCTAGGTGGATTCACATGAGCGGGGAAGAAGATGAACACGGCAGTTTAACCAGGTTCAGGCCACCTTGCGGTGTAAAACCCTACTCCTGCTTTGTGGTGGATTGGCCTCACGAGGAGGTTGAGGATGAACTACTACAGTGGATGAGCTGCCTCGGGAGGGCTCGGGGATGAGAATGAGTCGACCCCTTCTACGATGGTGGCTAACCTATATTTTTTGTAGCCTCGGTCCTCTTCCCTAGAAACTTAGGCGGGAAGGGATACCACAATGACCAATTTGAAAGGCGACAGGAGGTACAACCTATCCTGACAAAAGGTGGTCTTCTCCTGCAAAGCTTCTGGTCATGACGCAGTAGTGGGCTCAGCGATGAGATCCGTCTTGCCAAGCTAATGGTCTTGGTCTCATTGCACCAGAATGGAAACCTTTGGAGTGCTCCTTGGGAACCCACGTCTGTCCTCGCTCCCTTCGCATTGAAAGGGAAACTGTCTCCTCTGCGCCCGCTGGCGCCCGCCTAGCCTTGGTCGTCATGGCTCACATCATCGCAGCCTCGGGAGTCTGGGTACCTGCATAGAAATATTCGCTCCTCGGGAGGCAGCCTGGGGAGGCCGCTTCTCTGGAGGTCTTGGTGTCGTCCGCCTCGCGAGGCCAGGGGGCCCTCATGAGGGTTTTGTCTTGGTAGACTTGCAGATGGGCCGTACCAGGCCATCGAAGGAGCCACGTCGTGGGCCGCAGGCAGGCAAGTTTGGGTACCCTGGTTCCCAGAATGCTGACATTAGTTGCTTAGTTTAATTTCAGGGTGCTTAGTCTTATTTCAGGGGTGTGTTGTGCTGAGCCCCCAGCAGAACTATGTTATGTTCTTTCTCGTTACTTTAACTCTTCAGTACATACATACTAGTATTTCTTATAGTTCATCTTGTAGTTGGTAATACTGCCACTCGTTTCTTCACATTATATACGTACTATATATGATATGGCCAACATCATATAGCCAGCAGATGGCTATACTATTAACCATGCTCTAAGCATGCCACATACGCAAAACACTTAAATGAGATAATTAATTCTAAAAAAAACTTAAATGAGAGAAGTTTACCCAAAGCATGAAGGAGTTTAGTTGTCAAAGAATTAAATAGGTATGCTAATTTCTTTAATAGACTTTAGCACCCCATACGTACTAGCTTTTTAAATAGTACTATGCATAATTTGGCGACGAGCGCTCTGTATATGTACCACCTTTTTTCTTTAATTTCATCTTGTTAGTTTTGCTCCATGGCACAATCCATACTACTACAGTACATTTAAAAGGCTAGAGGGCGGGGCAGTCTCGCCTGGTCGGTTTGACGAGAGGCGAGGGCCTTTGTGATTTGACGGTTCATTACTGCTGGAAGGTGGGGCCTTGTGATTTGGCTGCTCATATAATTGTTGCCGACGAACTGAGGAGGAGAAAAGAACCATGTAGTATATTCTAGTTTTCCACTGGAGTACTAGTACGATGGAGGAGCGCAAAACACGGTAGCCCAGCGTGATATGGCGATAAAAAATGATCTAATTTGCTAGTCATCGATCCCACGGCGCCGCTCATCGTTAGCATTGTTCTATTCATGCCTCGTAGAGAACGTGACACATGCGGCGAAATACCCGAAGCAAAAGAAGAAACACAGGAGCAAAAGAAGAAGGAAGATTACCCCTCCCCCAAAAACAGAAGGAAGATGCAGACACAAGTCTGGAGCGCTGCTCTCCACTTCATGAAGGGTTGCTGGCCGCGGAGTCCTAACTGCTTCTTCATCGCCTCCACGACCTTCGTCTCTTCACGCCTCTCATCTGCCATCTTCTTCATTTTGTCCATGATGCAGGATTTCTCGAGGCGAGCGTTCATCATCTCTTCCATGGCCGCATTACGTTGCTTGACAGCAGCCGGGTGCTCGATGCGGAGCTTCGCCAACTCCTCCTTCTATTCCATGACGAGGGCGTTCAACATCTTCACTGAGGAACTCCTCTTCCCATGCAGCTTCTTCCAGCCGGCGTTCTCCTCCATCAGCAAGTCGAGCTCGTGGTGGAGCTTCACCTTATCCTCCTGAAGTTTCAAGATTTCGCCGGTTGCCTTCTTACCCGAGGCAATGCTCTCCTTCAGTAGCTTCACCAAGCCGGCAGTCAACTCCTCGTGCTTATTGAGCTCAGCGGGCATGTCGTTGAGGCTCTCCTTCAGTAGCTTCACTAAGCCATCAGTCAACTCGTTATGCTTATTAAGCTGAGCAGGCATGTCGTCAAGGGATAATGACTCCAGCACCGCCAGCTCGGCATGTTCGCCTCCGTGGCTAGGGCACTCCTGGGAGCCCTCGCCTGCCCGTGAGAGATCTTTCGAGGCCTTTGCGAGGCAGTGAGCCCTCTCTTTTTTTCCATGGCCTTGGTCGCCGCTGCCTTGTTACTAGTAGTTCTCGACCTAGAGCTCTGCACACCGGCCATGGCAAGGACGAACGAACAAGAAAGACTTGTGAGGAGGAAGGTAGAGTAATTTTTGGCTAGGTAGTTCCCCTTTTTATAACCTACTAGCACTAGTACTAAAACCTGCATAGTGGGAACACGTTCAGGTTTGATACGTAGGTGTGAACAGGTTTGCACTTAATTATAGCATGGTCGTACTACTTTGGAATGTGATGGGAACAAGCTAAAGATTAATTGATGGTTTTGGTTTCGAGGCCCGAAATGGCTCCCGATGACTTTCCTGTAACACAAATTTCAACTACTAGTGCTCAAATGCGGTCACACAAGTCAGTGATGTAACTGGTCGTACATGTCAGACCAAGCCGATGTGTGTCCCTTTGGTGAGACGCGGGTCCGACCGACCATCTGTTGGTGCGACCAACCGTCAATTATTACGCGATGGAGACTTGTGGTTGTGGCTTCGGGTGATTGTCACGACCAAGCATTCAAAAACTCGTGATAAATCAATTACCATCTTTTTCCAAATGACCAAGTATTTTCACAGAAATATAATACATATAGATGGAGTGATTGTCACGGTTGCAAACTGCCATGGCACCACAAGTTCACTCCAGCAGCAACTGAGTAGGTCACTACATCACTGGTGGGGAAGGAGGGCAACTCACCTCGCCTATGATGCATGCCCAGCGTCGCCGCCGTAGTTGGCTCCGTGATTTGGCTTCTCCTACCACCCATTTGAACAATTGCACCGACTGCTCATCCCATCCCGCCGGCATGCGCGTTCTTTCCTCCGTAGTCGACTTCGTGAATATGATCTCTGCCATTAGCCCCAGCTTGAAATCAACAAGACGCTGCCTGATGCTGACATCCCTCAGCATCTCTCCCCTGAGATCGACTTGCGCCTCCGCCTTGTGCTTCGCTAGGCGCAGCTCCTTCGAACTTGTCTCCAATCGGTGTGATGCTTCCTCGATCCGATTTGCCCTTGCTGCACCACCTGAAACGCAGCCCTGGCATGTCCTCTGGCGCCACCGATCTGTGATTCCAGAGTAATGGATCCCCTCTGAAACACATGTAGGTTTCGCTCAAAGGCGGCAGTGCTGCGGGCTACAGCAAGAGGGAAGCCCGCGGGATCCTTGGATCTAAGGGATTATCCATGGCGGGATCCTCCTTGGCGGTATCCGGTGGGCGAGGCGGGGAGGCGAGCGTAGGCGCTGGGAGAGCCCTACGAGGCTAAGATAAAGATAATACTACTCCAGTCCATCCATATTTAAATACAAAGGCCACCAACAGTAACCCAGCCAAAAATTGATCATGTTGCCTGCGTCCTGGTTTATTGGCCTCCTTTTTATTTTGTGCCAAATTTTGACCAAAAATTTAACTAAGAATACGTTAATGCACGTCACCAAAAATTATATCATTGGAATCAAATTTGAACATAGTTTTTGACGATATTACTTTTTATGACATGCATAAATATTGTGTTACTTAAAATTATGGTAAAAAATTGGCACAAAATACAAAGGAGACCAATGAAAGTAGCAACCCATGATTTAACTACTCACGTGCACACAGTGGAGTAGTAATGTCATTTTCAACTACTTCCTCCCTCACGTCCACTCAATTTGCATGCGCTGTATTAATTGACCATCCATTAAGTGAACGACTTTACACGCGTCAAATTATCACATGGGGTGGATCTTCATACAAAAATGCATTCCACCGTGTACCCGTGTGTGCGAGCAAGGGAATGAGTGCGTGCGTGCACATCTTTGCTTCGTGCACGTACTCCGCCAGTGTGCGTGAGAGAGGACGAGTACATTCTTTTGGAACCAGCAGCATGTCACTGTGATCAATCCATGCAAGAAGGTCGTGACAATACCTCCACATCTGCCATGTGGCTTCATGGATGCCCGCCACATCATTTTAATCATAATATATTAACTGAAAAAGGGAGAGACACTGTGTAGTGTGCCATTGGAATTCTAATTTACGTGTTTTGCACATACTGAAAGTACTAGTAAGGTACACGTGCATTGCACGCATGAGATTTGGCATCCAAATTATGAATAAATACCACACTATAGCATGTAAGCTTTGAGTCATATATGCATGATGTAGATGTTCGTTTAATTCTTATAGTTCATCTCATTCAAAATCAATTAGTTTTTGTAAAAAAGTTAATCGATTTTAAGATTCACGGAATTGTGCGTTTAAAGCATAAAGTAAAAAAATAATTGCAATTCATCTAGAAAAAAAAGTTTGGGCAATTATGATACGGAAGATTCTAGAACAAAGGAGAAGTGCTTGTGTTTTGAGGTTTGTGCATTATGCTTAAGTTCAACCTTGGAGTCTTCTAGATTGTACATGTGGTAGAATCCCGTGGAATGTAGATGATATCCAACGGCCAATAGTGCTCAGGTTTGTCATGTCTGCACCGTCGGATTGGCTTCATCCAACGACCATCGTTCAAAGTTATTCGCACACTATATAGGGGTATTGATATAGATATAGACTAGTGGCACATCATCTAAAGCCTTTCTACACGCTCATTTTTTGTACAAATGTGCTCCACCGTGCACCCGCGCGTTTGTATGTAGGAACGAGTGCGTGTGTGCACCTCTTCTCTTTCGTACACGTAGTCCGTGTGTGTGAGAGATACTAAGATATGGAGAGAGAATACGTGTCAATGCAATTTGTGTGAAGGAGAGGCCTATATACATACATGTATATGCATGGGGCCGAGGTGATATATGAGAAGGGAGGGGACGGGTCGACCGCGCGAGATATTGATAGAGATAGATAGAGGGAAGAGCTCTACGAGCATACAAGCACTGGGATATGGGGGGTGCTAGAAGATGGTGCGAGTGGCCAAGTGGAGGGAGACTGGGAAGGAGTGCACAAGTGCGAGATCGATATTTAAAGAGAGGGGGCGGGAACGTGCGTGGTTGCGCGCAGTGGCGGAGCCATGAAAATTAAATGCGCTAGGGGGGCAAGCATTGCTAATCCTTCATGGGGAGGGTCAATTCATCAAGTTAAACCATTTTACCAGCAATTGATCTACTGATCACAATCATATTAGCCTCGGTATAGTGATTTTAGGGGGGCCAGGGCCCTTGCTGCCCCTGTCTTCGCCATTGTGCGCGTGTCTGAGATATGAAGCGGAAGGCATGGATGATGAGAGGGAGACAATGGATAGATAATGCGTGTGTATTAGCTATGTAGTCCTATATAGAGAGGTAGAGTGATCGATGTGTACGTGGGAAAGAGCAGGGTGAGACCTGACTAGAGATATAGATCGATTGTTTTTGTGGAAAAATGGGAAAGACATAGCTATATATATACACACATAGAGGAACATCGATCATTGCGCATGCACGTGAGAGATAAAGAATGCCCAAAGTGATGAAGAGGGGGGGTGTGTGTGCATGCATGGGAGACCGACCTAAAGAAAAAGATTGCGTGTGTGCGATGGATAATGCCGAGTGGTAGTGTGTGTGCATGCATGCATGAGAGAAAGTTAGTGGTACAACTATAAAGAGAAGACAACTGTGTGGGTGTAAAATACTTGGTGAGGTCATAATCAATGTAAAGTTGAATTCAAATATTTGAATAAGAGATCATGATGTTTGAAACCCATGCATGCATGAATATAATTGAGATATGCGCGGTGTGGTTTTGAAATGAGCATGCTATACTGTATACACATTGAACAAGGTCAAACTGATTTGAATTTGAGATACCGATGCCAGGCAACATTTTGCCACATTGCATCCATGCATGGACACACTATTCAAATTGGAGATGATGGGTGGCTTTCGCAGCACATATCTAAATGGTGTGTGTGTGTGGTGTGCATGTTAAACACATTGTACATCGTATCATACATGGTTTAGATTCCGAACATCTAGCTAGAGCATATATGTACTATGATTTGAATTCAACATAAATGGATACATGTATTTGAATTCGAAATCGTATGTACATGTAGTTCATATTTATATGGGAATTTACTACTCCTATATTCATGTCATGTGTTGTGAAGATAATATTTAGATGGTTGTATAACTAACCCGAGTACAATCCCATTCAAACAGGGAAAATGTACTCAAATTTCGTCCATATGCTAGACAGTATGAATTGTTTTTTTATTGTTGAGGGAAGTGCAAATTGATTTGGTACTGTAAACGTTAAGCTTGTTTTCCCGATTTTTTTAGTTTTTTGTTGTTGTTTTTGAATGGCATTTCTAGTAATATAGTAAAACGGGACATGGCTCTCTCTAGTGGGGTGCGAATTGTCTTTTGTTTTGTTTTTTGTACACGTTAAACTTGTTCTCCCGAAATTTCAAGCCGCGCCTTGTTATGCCGAAATTTCAAGCTAGCATCTCTGTCTATTGTGCTGCGAAACTCCCGCCTCTTCAACCCGCGCCTTGTTATCCCAAAATTTGAAGATATCTCTTTGTCTTGTTGTGCTCTGAAAACTCCCTCCATCTCAACCCGCGCCTTGCTATCCCAAAATTACAACACGCGTGAAAACTCCCACCTCCTGCAAAATCCCGACACACGAAATTCCCGTGATACCCCTGAACTGAAAGAACCGCCTAGTTCAAATCGGTGCGGGTACTTTCATAACTTACCCCACAATTCGGACAAGTGTGTCCCTAAGCCATGGTTCCCCCCTCCCATCCCCTCCCCCCCATTCGTACACCGAGGCCGCGAAAACCCTCAAAGCCCCACACCCTCCTCCGTCTGCCACCCAGCCGAAGCCTCTTCCCTGATGACATCGTCCACCGCAACAGCTCGACGTCCTTCATCCACCACACCGATTGAGGATCTGTCATCGATCTCATCGTCCCGCTGGTTCAGCCACCCCGTCCTCCACCTCCAAGGAGCTGCCCCGACGTTCGCCTCATCTATCGCGCCACCTCCATTCCCACACCGCCGTCTTCACCTGCACCACCGGAAGAGTAGCACCATCACCGATTCCTCGGATGAAGCTGAGGCCTAATTGGTGCCACCAAAGAGGTTCTACACTAATCGCTGCATTTTCTTCTTGATTCGACCTCACGGTGCTGCCGGCGCTCGGTCCCGAGCTGCCATGGCGCGGCTCCATCTACGGCATCACCGCCGGCCACTTCCTCCACGGCGTCGCTCCCTCGGCGGTGATGTCCACATCAATACGAGCTACTGCTGCTGCTCCGGCTCTCGCTTGCCCTACTCCTGCTGCTTCAGCTCTCGCTCGCGCTGCTGCTCTGCTCTTGCTCTCGGTCCCCTGCCTGCTCTAATCTTTCTCTTGCTCACGCTGCTGCTCTTGCTCTTTCCTGCGCTACTGCTCTACTCTTGCTCGGGCTGCTGCTGCACGAGCAGTAGCTCCAGCTCGAGCTCGAGCTCCTGCTGCTGCTACCCGAGTGTTGGAAATATTCCCTAGAGGCAATAATAAAGTGGTTATTATTATATTTCCTTGTTCATGATAATCATTTATTATCCATGCTAGAATTGTATTGACCGGAAACTCAAATACATGTGTGGATTCATAGACAACAACATGTCCCTAGTAAGCCTCTACCAGACTAGCTCGTTGATCAAAGATGGCTATGGTTTCCTAGCCATGGACATGAGTTGTCATTTGATAACGGGATCACATCATTAGGAGAATGATGTGATGGACAAGACCCAAACTATAAACATAGCATGTGATTGTAGCAAGTTTGTTGCTATCGTTTTCTGCATGTCAAGTATATGTTCCTATGACCATGAGATCATGCAACTCACTGACACCGGAGGAGTACCTTGTGTGTACCAAACATCGCAACGTAACTGGGTGACTATAAAGGTGCTCTACAGGTATCTCTGAGGGTGTCTGTTGAGTTGGCATGGATCAAGACTGGGATTTGTCACTCCGTATGACGTAGAGGTATCTCAGGGCCCACTCGGTAATACAACATCACAAGAAGCTTGCAAGCAATGTGACTAATGAGTTAGCCATGGGATCTTGTATTACAGAATGAGTAAAGAGACTTGCCGGTAACGAGGTTGAACTAGGTATGGAGATACCGACGATCGAATCTCGGGCAAGTAACATACCGATAGACAAAGGGAACTGCATATGGGATTAGCTGAATCCTTGACATCGAGGTTCGATCGATAAGATCTTCGTGGAATATGTAGGAACCAATATGGGCATCCAGGTCCCGCTATTGGTTATTGACCATAGAGGTGTCTCGGTCATGTCTGCATAGTTCTCGAACCCGCAGGGTCTACACACTTAACGTTTGGTGACGATATAAGTATAGTTGAGTTGTTATGGTGGTTACCGAAGGTTGTTCGGAGTCCCGGATGAGATCCCGGACATGACGATGAACTCCGGAAGGGTACGGAGGTGAAGATTGATATATTGTACGAAGGGTATTGGAGTCCAGAAGTGTTCCGAGGGTACCGGGTGATGACCAGCATGACCAAAAGGGGTTTCGGGGGGCCCCGGCAAGTGTTGGGAGCCCCATGGGCCAAGGGGAGGGGGCAAACCAGCCCACTAAGGGGTTGTGCGCCCCCCTCACCCTTTCCCACATGACCAGGAGAGGTGGGGCGCCCCCCTCTAGGGTTTCCCTCCACCCGGCTTGGGGGGCAAGTCACCCTAGGGGAGATCCCATCTGCCCTGGCCGCCGCCGCCCTAGGGGAAACCCTAGGGGCGCCTCTGAGGGAGTCCTGGATTAAGGGGTCCTCGGGCGTCCAGGCTACATAACGTGGGCTGGACTGATGGGCCATGAAGATACAAGACAGAAGACTCTCTCCCGTGTCCGGATGAGATTCTCCTTGGCGTGGACGGCAAGCTTGGCGTTCGGATATGAAGATTCCTTTCTCTGTAACCGACTTTGTACAACCCTAGTCCCCTCCGGTGTCTATATAAACTGGAGGGTTTAGTCCGTAGAGGCAATCATAATCATAATCAGACAAGCTAGACTTCTAGGGTTTTAGCCATTACGATCTCGTGGTAGATCAACTCTTGTAATACTCATATTCATCAAGATCAATCAAGCAGGACGTAGGTTATTACCTCCATAGAGAGAGCCCGAACCTGGGTAAACATCGTGTCCCCCGTCTCCTGTTACCATCGACCTTAGACGCACAGTTCGGGACCCCCTACCCGAGATCCGCCGGTTTTGACACCGACATTGGTGCTTTCATTGAGAGTTCCGATGTGTCGTCGCTAGAAGACTCGATGGCTCCATCAATCATCCACAACGATGCTGCCTTGAGGGAGGTCTTTCTCCCCGGCCAGATCTTCGTATTCAGCGGCTTCGTACTACGGGCCAACTCACTTGGCCATCTAGAGCAGATCGATAGCTACGCCCCTGGCCATCAGGTCAGGTTTGGAAGCTTGAACTACGTTGCTGATATCCGCTGAGACTTGATCTTCGACGGGTTCGAGCCCATGGCAGCCGCTCCCTACCACCGCGATGAACATGACCTAAATCTGTCATCGAACCAAACCCAGGAGATAGCGCCCGTAACTGCCCTGGCCTTAGATTTGGAGCAGATTGCGCCATCCGAGGACGGGAAGCTCAACCCCGCCACGGAAGCCGCAGACTCAGCGGCGTTGGAGCCGCACACAAACCCAACTTCGAATAGGATCCGTGTCACCGGAACCTCGGATTCGTCTCCGGCCACAGGTTCCGAACCGCGTACGTCCGCGCCCATCGAGCTTGATCGGGCGCCGATCATCGAGTTCAGCTTCGCGGACATCTTCTGACACTCACCTTTGGGTGATGTGCTAAACTCGTTAAAAACCCTCTCCTTAGAGGGGGACTCACAGCCAAATTATATGCGGTTTGAACTGGGGGCTGATGGTGGAGAATTTCGTTTCCCACCCACCGCCCACTTCATTGCCACTGTCGAAGACTTAACCGACATGCTCGATTACGACTCTGAAGACATCGACGGTATGGACGACGATGCCAGAGAGGAGCAGGCCCAAAACCCACCGTTTACTGGGCGCTGGACAGCCACCTCCTCGTATGACGTGTACATGGTGGAGACTCCCAACGAGAATAATGGCAATAACGAGAAAGATCCAGTCGAGAATAAACCCCCAGAGACACAGCCAAAGCACCGACGTCAGCGGCACCGCTCTAAATCACGCCGTGGAAAAGATAGCAATACCGGCACAAGAGAAAAGAATACTCCAGACGATGCCGAAGACAAAAAAGATCCCGTCGAGCCGACTTCTGAACAGGACGGTAGGGAAGATGGGCAAGTCACCCCTGATTAATAGGCCATAAACGAAGACTCGGAGGACAGCAACTATCTTCCACTCTCCGAAGATGAGGTGAGCCTCGGCGACGAAGACTTTATCGTGCCTGAGGAACCCGTCGAGCAGGAGCGCTTTAAGCGCCAGCTAATAGCCACTGCGAGGAGCCTGAAAAAGAAATAGCAGCAGCTTCAAGCTGATCAAGATCTGCTCAACGACAGATGTCCTGATGTCCTGACAGCCGAGGAATACGGACTCGAGCGCCCCATTAAAAGTTACCCAAAGCGTAAATTGCTACCCCAATTCAACGACGAGGCACTTGAGCCCATGCCATCAACACGTAATGTGGCTGACCGACCACTACGTGGCCGGGACAAAGCGGCAACTCAAGCCGAACACCTGCCCATACTACCTCGCCGTAAAGGCAAAGACACCACAGCTCGGGAATACACATATGACCTGCGGCAAAACCTGGAGAACAGAGCAGGTTAGTCTAGATCGATCTACGGATCGCGGGGGAGTACCCTGGCGCGCGACGACAGCTATCAAGCCAGACGTACCGAGCATAACCACGTCCGGGCCGAAAACCGCAGACGGACTACATCCGCACTATGTCACGACTTGGCCCGATATAGAGGCGCCGCACATCCCCTCTGCTTTACTGATGAGGTAATGGAACACGAATTCCCGGAAGGGTTTAAACCCATGTATATCGAATCATACGATGGAACAATAGATCCCGCAGTATGGATTAAAGATTTCCTTCACCATATCCACATGGCCCGCGGTGATGACCTCCACGCCATCAAATACCTCCCACTAAAATTAAAGGGACCAGCACGGCACTGGCTGAACAGCCTCCCAGAGAACTCCATTGGCAGCTGGGAAGACTTGGAAGACGCCTTCCACGATAACTTTCAAGGTACATATGTCCGGCCTTCGGATGCCGATGACCTAAGTCACATCATCCAGCTGCCCGGGGAGTTAGCCAGGAAGCTCTGGACTAGGTTCCTAATTAAAAAGAACCAAATTGTCGATTGTCCGAACGCCGAAGCCCTCGCGGCCTTTAAAAATAGCGTCCGAGACGAATGGCTTGCCCGCCACCTCGGTCAAGAAAAACCAAAATCCATGGCAGCCCTTACCGCTCTGATGACCCACTTTTGCGCGGGAGAAGATAGCTGGCTCACTCGTAGAAGCAACAGCACCAGTGATCCGGGCACTTCCGAAGTTCAAGACGGCATCGGCAAGCCACGACGCAATAAATACAAGCGTCGAAATAATAATGAAGGAACGCAAGACACGGCGGTAAACGCCGGATTCAGCGGCTCCAAAACCGGTCAACGGAAAAAGCCATTCAAGGCAAACAGAGACGGACCATCCAATTTAGACAAGATACTGGATCGGCCCTTCCAGATTCATGGCACCCCCGATAAACCAGCCAATCACACCAACAGAAGTTGTTGGGTCTTCAAACAAGCCGACAAACTTAACACCGAACACAAGGGGAAGGGGCCGCCCAGCGACAGCGACGACGAAGAGACTCGCCGGCCGAACACCGGGGGTCAGAAGCAATTTTCCCCCGAAGTAAAAACAGTCAACATGGTATACGTGACACACATCCCTACAGAGGAGCGCAAGCGCGCACTAAAGGACGCCAATGCCATAGAGCCAGGCACCCCAAAATTAAGCCAACGGGCAGCCTACCCGATCACTTTTGATCGCAAGGACCACCCAGCCAGTATCCGTCAAGAAAGTTTGGCAGCTCTGATCCTCGATCCAATTATCGATGGGTTCCATCTCACTAAAGTCCTTATGGATAGCGGCAGTAGTCTTAATCTACTCTACCAAGACACTGTCCACAAAATGGGCATTGATCCTTCACGAATCAAGCCCACCACAACTACCTTCAAAGGAGCAGTGTCCGGCGTAGAAGCTCGCTGCACGGGATCAATTACATTGGAAGTCGTTTTCGGCTTGCCGAACAACTTTAGAAGCGAAGGCTTGACCTTCAATATTGTACCATTCCGCAGCAGCTACCACGCACTACTCGGGCGTACTGGTTTTACTCGTTTTAATGCGGTCCCACATTACGCCTATTTCAATCTTAAGATGCCCGGTCCACGCGGCGTCATCACTGTAAACGGAAATATGGAATGCTCCCTCCGTACAGAGGAGCGTACTATGGCTGCTACAGCCGAAGTACAAAGCGGCCTTATCAAGCCGCGTATCTCATCGGCCGTCAAGCCGCCAGTCTCTACTAAACAGGACCAATCAATCTCAAAGCTGGATTAGCAGTTCGGCCTCCGTCGTCCGCCCTATATAGCCGCGAAGTTTATACCGCGCATATATAATTATGCACCTAAAATACCATGGTCATCGGCGGAGGCACAGTACGGACAGGCCTACAATGCGGTCCGCACCCTCATAGTCTTTTTACTTTTCCTAACTATTTTTTATCTTTTTCAACAGGTGATTCCAAGCCTGGTCATCTTACGGACTCTTTCTAAAGTTTGGCTTTGTATAAATAACCAAAGGCTATTCCCACTAAGGAGCCCTTTCACCGAGGCAAGGCAGCGCAGATGTGCGACAGGAGGTCCTAATGATTTTTGTAAGACCGCACTCTTTATTTTTAAACCTGTAAAGTGCCTTTTTCCTCAGCACTCGGCCCCTGGCATGTTAAATAGCCCGGGTAGGGGCGTTATAATCTGTAGAATTGCGTTTAACGTATCAATCAGATTCCAGTGAACATAACCCGTATTCAGTATTCGCTTTTTCTACGTACTGAATTTTGCCTCTTCGGTTGTTTCACGAACGCACCTCGGCACAAATTGCCAGGGGCTCGATACGGCAGCACATGAGTTGCCGACAAGTCCGAACAGCTTTTCAGCACACTTCGGCGTCACGAGTTTGGCCTTATATGCATCAGCTCTGAATCATGTCTTTGGTCAATAGTTGGGTTGCCCGGCTCCTGTGCTTACTACCTTACGTTCTGCTATATCGGCTAGGGTAGTAAAGGGAGAACTACTGTGATTGTGTCCTGGTTCATTCGGATGAGCACCTCAGTAGAGAAAGCCGAAAACTGACTGTCATGATGCGGCGAGAGCTGGTCAACCACTCGATGACTCATCAGAATTCTTCGCGATTCTTTCCGTATTACACGAAGGACCGTTTTTCCGGTCACCTATGTAACGCACCATATTCGGGTAAACGCATACATACCAGGGGCTATATCATAGACCCGCCGTCAAACTCCTATGGCTAAGTGAAAGTGTTAAAGCCCTATAGTCCGATTGCCTAGTTCACCGCATTGACACCTCCTTCATGGACCAAGACGTTGGGTCAAGAGTGATCAAGTGCTTTTCCGAACACCCCCGCATTATATGCGAGGGGGCTGAAGCCGACGACTAGCTAACTTTCAGATTATATGAAGAACGGCCGCACGGGAGGAACCAATACTTTCAGGCAAAAGTATAAAAATGTGGCCTTAATATATCTTAATATTGTTTTTACGAACTTGGTATATTCACTCGAACATCATATCTTTCGAGCACTGACCCTCTATCAAGCGGGCACCCTCTAGGACGTCCTCAAAATAATGCTACGGCGTGTGATGGTCCTTGCCCTCGGGTGGACTCTTGGCTGCAATATCGGTGGCCTTCATCTTCGTCCAGTACGCCTTGACGCGGGCAAAGGCCATCCGTGCACCTTCAATGCACGTTGACCGCTTAACAGCGTCGATACGCGGCACCGCATCAACAAGTCGCTGCACCAAACCAAAATAACTACTCAGAATTGGCTCAGTCGGCTACAAATGGACCACGACGTCCTTCATGGCAGATCCGGATATCTTGTGGAGCTCAGCCCACTGGGCCATCTGTTCGCTCAGCTACAGCGGACGCTTTGGCATGCTGAATTGCGACCAGAAAAGCTTCTCCGTTGCACGTCCTTCTTGCGCTTGGAAAAACTGCGCCGCATCGGAGACACTCTTCGGCAAGTCCAAGAATGCATTTGGAGAACTCCACATTTGATTAAGGGGGGCATACTTCGGATCACCGAATTTAGTCCGTAATAAGAAAGGCTTACCGGCCGCTATCTCCCCAGCTTGCCGGATTTCTTCCCGAGCCGCTCTAGACTCGGACCGTGCTTGTCTCGCCTCTTGTAAGGCCTTGCCGAGTTTGACCGTTCTGGTTTTGTTATCCTTCTTGAGGAATTCGCATTGAGCATTGGCATCCTTTAGCTCGCGTGTCATGGTAGATATTCTCTCCTCGCACTGGCGCCGAGCAGCCTGTTCGGCCTTTAACTCAGCAGCTGCCTTCTTGGCAGCTGCCTCACTCATCCTGGCTTGCTCCTTGTCTCGGGCAAGCTCAGCCCATAGGGCCTCAACTGTGGCAGCATTATCTGCAGTTATGCATATCTCAGTATACAATTTTCAGCGTCATGCTCATATTATCATATTTACATATACTGACTGCCCCAAAAACATACCTTGCGCCTCGTCGAGCCGCCTGTTAATAAGTGTGAGGTCGTCATCCGCCACATCAAGTTTCTGCTTCAGCCTTGCAACCTCTGTAACTTAGGCAGTCGTCATGGATGAAATAGCCTGTGTTCCAATTCATCAGATTATTTCCTGGGAATATCTTTTTTGATCCTCTGATCGCCTCCCTTCGGATGGCAACCAGAGTCTCAGGGGCTACTATCTATACACAGGTGCATTTTGCATGTAGAAGTGCAATTAAAGATATTACATCGCATATCTCGAAGCCTCTTAGCAGGCTCATGAAGGATTCATTCAATCCGCTTTTCGCGGATAGAATCCTCTCAACTACCGTACCCATTAAGGTACGATGTTCCTCTGAAACGGACGCATGTTGCAGTATGCCCGTCATTGTATCCGGCGCCCCCGGATCCCTGGGAGCGGCCACAGGAGTATGGACTCCCTTTGAAAGAATATGTTTACCCGGCTCTAGAGTCGTCCTCGGCTGTAAACCGGATAGTACGGGCCCTTTATTGTTGGTCCCCATAGGGTCCGCATGTCCCGGACTCTGTACGGCCGAAGTATCACCTTCGGGCGTAGTTTTCATTGTCCCTCGCACCGCTTGTTGGTCGGGAGAGATCCTCCGGGATGACACCTCGGAGTCGTCTGCCCTGTCGGGCGAGAAGGTCTGTGGAGGCATCTCGCTTTCCATCATCTTCGGAAGAAGATCCCCCGAGGAGGAGGACTGTTGAGGAAGACTGCGTGCCGGACTGCAAACATATATTTTAAATACCCTGGTAACCGGAAAGCAATGGGATATGTTTCGGACACCCCTGTTCACTTACGATTCGGCTAAAGGCTTGTCCTTACGGAGGAACTGCGCGACAACGTCGTCTTCTAAACCCGAGCCACCTGACAGGGACATCCTCCCTCGCTTAGGAGCCTTTGCTTCCAAATCCTCGGAGGCAGCCCTCTTCTTCCCATCGGGAGAGGGGATGTCAGTTTCTCCTTCTCTTTTGTCTTCGGAAGAGGGAGTTCCAATCTCCCCGGACATAGTGTCTGGTGTACCTCTAGAATAGAGGTCACCTTCGGCCTTCTTGCTCTCCTCTTTGTCCCCCTTCGCCGACACTTGGTATGGCGCCGGAGCCAGCATCCTTGTTAACATAGGATCTGCTGTGTCTTCGGGAAGAGGGGCCGAACACCTAATTCTTTCCGCCTTCTTGATCCAGCCCTGGTCGAAGACGGTTTTCTCAGTATATTGTTACGAGATATTTAACTAAGATGTGTTCAGGAGTCGAGGGCCTACCGAGGTATCCGGATGGTTGCAGTCGAGGCCGACGTCCTCGGTAGTATCTGGCCACTATTTTTGGGTCCCGAAGAATAACTTCCACATTCCTTTGTGTGTCGTGCCAAAGAAGTGCTGAAGAGTCCGTGGTCCTTCCGAATTGAACTCCCACATGCGGAGGGGCCGTCGCTGGCACGGCAGGACCCGGCGGACTAGCATTACCTGGATTACATCGATGAGGCCGGTGTCCTTCTCGAGGAGGCTCCGGATGCGGCTTTGTAGCATCTGCACCTCGTCCATTGATCCCCAGTCCAGCTCCTTGTTAATCCATGATGCGAGCCGTAATGGAGGGCCAGGCCAGAACGCAGGTGTAGCTGCCCACTTGGTACCACGGTGTTCAGTGATGTAAAACCACTCTCGTTGCCATAGGTTGGAGGTTTCCGTGAAAGAGCCTTTTGGCCAAGGTGTGTGGGTGAGTTTGCTCACCATCGCACCGCCGCACTCTGCTTGCTTCCCATCGACTACCTTCGGCTTCATATTAAAGGTCTTGAGCCATAAGCCGACGTGTGGGGGAATACGGAGAAAGGCCTCGCACATGACGATGAACGCCGAGATGTGAAGAAAGGAGTCCGGAGCCAGATCATGAAAATCTAGCCCGTAATAGAACATGAGTCTGCGGACGAAAGGATGGAGAGCAAACCCTAGCCCTCGGAGGAAGTGAGAGATGAATACGACCTTCTCGCCGGATCTGGGAGTAGGAATGACCTGCCCTTGAGCAGGGAGCCTGTGGGGGATTTCCGCGGTCAGGTATTTTGCCGCCCGGAGCTTCGCGATATCCTCCTCTGTGACTGAGGAGGCCACCCACCGGCCTTGAGGGTTGGGGCCGGACATGGCTAGGAGGCTCGGAACGAATAAATTGAACCTTGGGTGCTGGAACTAGAGGTTGGAAAGGATGAGGAAAATAGAAGGCGTAGGTGAAACGGGTGAATCCTTATCTCCTTATAAAGGTAGTGAATATCAAGCGCCTCCCCACTCGCCTTAAAACTCGCCTATTCCCAAGGGCCATGCAGACTGCATGGTTGGATTACCCACGCCCGTATCGATGAGAATCCCGTGATAAGGGGACACGATCTCTGCTTCGACAAGACGTGCCAATAAAACCGCTTCTCGAAACGTGGAGCGGGAGGCTAAAAAGAAAACGGTTCGAAATAATGACCGTTTAGGAACGTGGTGTCGCGTTACAAAAAGTTGTCAGCAGATGGGACTCGTGAAATATTATACTCTCTGCGGTTGTGTGTGGTACTTGTTTTGCAGAGCCGGACACGCTTTCTGTGCTCGAAGTCTGTTCTGGAGTATTCGGAGGAGGAACCCGCCTTGCAATGCCGAAGACAATCTACGCGCCGGACACATCGTCATTGAAGCCTGGTTCAGGGGCTCCTGAGGGAGTCCTGGATTAAGGGGTCCTCGGGCGTCCAGGCTACGTAACATGGGCCGGACTGATGGGCCATGAAGATACAAGACAGAAGACTCTCTCCCGTGCCCGGATGGGATTCTCCTTGCCGTGGACGGCAAGCTTGGCATTCGGATATGAAGATTCCTTTCTCTGTAACCGACTTTGTACAACCCTAGTCCCCTCCGGTGTCTATATAAACCAGAGGGTTTAGTCCGTAGAGGCAATCATAATCATAATCAGACAGGCTAGACTTCTAGGGTTTTAGCCATTACGATCTCGTGGTAGATCAACTCTTGTAATACTCATATTCATCAAGATCAATCAAGCAGGACGTAGGGTATTACCTCCATAGAGAGGGCCTGAACCTGGGTAAACATCGTGTCCCCCGTCTCCTGTTACGATCGACCTTAGACGCACAGTTTGGGACCCCCTACCCGAGATCCACCGGTTTTGACACTGACAGCCACCCCCTCCTCCCTTCCCCTATATATAGAGAGGTAGAGAGAGGGCAGCCGCACCCCTTGAACACATCTCCACGCCACGGTGTTGCCTCTCCTCTCCCTCGTATCTCTCTTCTTCTCCATAGTGCCTAGCAAAGCTCTGCTGAGATTTCTCCACCACCACCGCCACCACGCCGTCGTGCTGCCCGAGGACTTGAGCTACTACTTCACCATCGCTCGCTGGATCGAGGGGGTGAAGGCATCATCAAGCCGTACGTGTGTTGAACGCGGAGGTGCCGTCCGTTCGGCACTTGGATCGGGAGTTCGCGGGACGGATCGTGATTGGATCGCGAAGACGTTCGACTACATCAACCACGTTTCTTAACGCTTACGCTTAGCGATCTACAAGGGTATGTAGATCCAATCTCTCCTCTCGTAGATGGTCATCTCCTAGATTGGATCTTGGTGAGCGTAGGAAATTTTTTGTTCCCCATGCAACGTTCCCCAACAGTGGCATCATGAGCCAGGTCTATGCGTAGATGACATCACGAGTAGAACACAAACGAGTTTGTGGGCATTGATATTTAGATTGCTTCCTTCCTTGGTCTTTTCTTGATTCGGCGGTATTGTGGGATGAAGCAGCCTAGACCAAATTTACATGTCCACGTACATGAGACCGGTTCCATCGACAGACATGTGACTTTGTTGCATAAAGATGGCTGGCGGGTGTCTGTCTCTCCCACCTTAGTTGAATCGAATTCGACAAAGGCGGTCCTTGTAGAAGGTTAAATAGCAACTTGCATATCACCGTTGTGGCTTTGCGTAGGTAAGAATCGTTCTTGCTAGATACCCATAGCAGCCACGTAAAACAAGCAACAACAATTAGAGGACGTCTAACTTGTTTTTGCAAGGTATGTTGTGATATGATATGGCCAAAGACATGATGAAATATATTTGATGTATGAGATGATCATGTTTGTAATAGTTTATATCGACTTGCATGTCGATGCATACGGCAACCGGCAGGAGCCATAGGGTTGTCCTTAATTATTGTATGACCTGCGTGTCAATCATTAAGCGCTATGTAATGCTTTACTTTATTGCTAAGCGGTAGCAATAGTAGTAGAAGCATGGTTGGCGTGACAACCCCGATGGCGACACAATGATGGAGATCATGGTGTCATGCCGGTGACGATGGAGATCATGCCGGTGCTTTGGAGATGGAGATCAAAAGCACGAGTTGATGGCCATATCATGTCACTTATGATTTGCGTGTGATGTTAATCCTTTTATGCATCTTATTTTGCTTAGGACGACGGTAGCATTATAAGGTGATCCCTCACTAAAATTTCAAGATAAAATTGTGTTCTCCCCAAGTGTGCACCGTTGCGAAAGTTCATCGTTTAGAAGCACCACGTGATGATCGGGTGTGATAGACTCTACGTTCGCATACAATGGGTGCAAGCCATTTTTGCACATGCGGAACACTTGGGTTAAACTTGACGAGCCTAGCATGTACAGACATGGCCTTGGAACACAAGTGACCGAAAGGTCGAACATGAGTCATATAGTAGATATGATCAACATGGAGATGTTCACCAATGAAACCATCTCATCTCATGTGATGATCAGACTTGGGTTGGTGAATTTGGATCATGTTACACTCGGACGACCAGCGGGATGTTGATTTGAGTGGGAGTTCTTAAGTAATATGATTAATTGAACTCATTATCATGAACAATAGTCTAAAGTTGCCTTTGTAAATTTATGTTGTAGATCAATGGCTCGCGCAGTAGCTCCCCTGAATTTTAATGCGTTCCTAGAGAAAGCTAAGCTGAAAGATGATGGAAGCAACTTTGTAGACTGGGCCCATAATCTGAGGATTATCCTCACAGCTTCCCATAAGTCTTATGTCCTTGATGCACCGATTATGCGCCACACCCTCCAGCGACTGTGGACGTTGTGAATGCCTGGCAGTCGCGTGTTGATGACTACTCAATAGTTCAGTGTGCCATGCTGTATGGCTTAGAGCCGGGACTTCAAAGGCGTTTTGAACGTCATGGAGCATATGAGTTGTTCCAGGAGTTGATGTTTATCTTTGAGAAGAATGCCCGGATCGAGAGGTATGAGACCTCCGATAAGTTCTATGCCTGCAAGATGGAGGAGAACGGGTCTGTCAGTGAGCACATACTCAAAATGTCTGGGTACTACAACCGTCTGGCTAAGTTGGGAGTTGAGCTCCCACCAGAGGCTGTGACTGACAGAGTTCTTCAATCGCTACCACCTAGCTACAAGAGCTTTGTGTTAAACTATAACATGCAAGGGATGAACAAGTCAGTCGCCGAGCTGTTCGCGATGCTAAAAGTCGCTGAGTCAGACATCCAGAAGGAGCATCAAGTGTTGATGGTGAATAAAACCACTAGTTTCAAGAAAGGCAAGGGAAAGAAGGGGAACTTCAAGAAAGGTGGCAAAGCAGTTGCTCCTCCCATGAAGAAACCCAAGGCTGGACCCAAGCCGGAGACTGAGTGCTTCTATTGCAAGGGAACTGGCCACTGGAAGCGGAACTGCCCCAAGTATCTGGCCGACAAGAAGGGGGCCAATGTCAACAAAGGTATATATGATATACATGTTATTGATGTGTACCTTACCAACTCTCATTGTAGTGCTTGGGTATTTGACACCGGTTCGGTTTCTCACATTTGCAACTCAAAGCAGGAACTACGTAATAGACGGAGGCTGGCGAAGGACGAAGTGATGATGCGTGTGGGAAATGGTTCCAAGGTTGATGTGATCGCCGTCGGCACGCTCGCTCTTCGATTACCATCGGGATTAGTGATGAACCTGAATAATTGTTATTTAGTGCCTGCGTTGAGCATGAACATTATATCTGGATCTTGTTTAATGCGAGACAGTTACTCATTTAAATCAGAGAATAATGGTTGTTCTATTTACATGGGTAATATCTTTTAAGGTCATGCACCCATTGTGAGGGGTTTATACTTATTGAATCCCGATAGTGATGATACACATGTTCATAACATTGATGCCAAAAGATGTAGAGTTGATAATGATAGTACCACTTTTTTGTGGCACTGTCGCTTAGGTCATGTTGGTGTAAAGCGCATGAAGAAACTCCATGCTGATGGACTTTTGGAGTCACTTGATTTTGAATCACTTGACACATGCGAACCATGCCTCATGGGCAAGATGACTAAGACCCCATTTTCCGGAACAATGGAACGGGCAAGTGACTTGTTGGAAATCATACATACTGATGTGTGCGGTCCGATGAGCGTTGACACATGCAGTGGATATCATTATTTTCTCACCTTCACCGATGACTTGAGTAGATACGAGTATATTTACTTGATGAAGCATAAGTCTGAAACGTTTGAAAAGTTCAAGCAATTTCAGAGTGAAGTTCAGAATCATCATAACAAGAAGATTAAATTCCAACGATCTGATCGAGGGGGAGAATATCTGAGTTATGAGTTTGGCAATCACTTAAGACAATGTGGAATTATTTCACAGTTGACGCCACCTGGAACACCACAGCGTAATGGTGTGTCTGAATGTCATAATCAGACCTTATTGGATATGGTGCATTCTATGATGTCTCTTGCCGATCTGCCACTATCGTTTTGAGGTTATGCGTTAGAGACAGCTGCATTCACTTTAAATAGGGCACCATCTAAGTCCATGGAGACAACGCTGTATGAACTATGGTTTGGCAAGAAACCTAAGTTGTCATTTCTTAAAGTTTGGGGCTGCGATGCTTATGTCAAAAGGCTTCAGCCGGAAAAGCTCGAACCCAAAGCGGACAAATGCGTCTTCATAGGGTACCCAAAAGAGACGGTTGGGTATACCTTCTATCTCAGATCTGAAGGCAAAGTGTTTGTCGCTAAGAACGGGTCCTTTCTCGAGAAAGAGTTTCTCTCGAAAGAATTGAGTGGGAGGAAGATATAACTTGATGAGGTTGTTGAACCTCTACTTCAACCAGTGAGTAGTGCAGCGCAGAAAGATGTTTCTGTGACACCTACGTCAGTTGAAGAGGAAACTAATGATAGTGATCATGAAGTTTCAGATCAAGTTACTGTCGAACCTCATAGGTCGACAAGGGTACGTACAGCTCCTGAGTGGTACGACAACCGTGTCTTAGAGGTCATGTTGTTGGACAACAATGAACCTACGAGCTATGGAGAAGCGATGGTGGGCCTGGATTCCGACAAATGGTTAGAGGCCATGAAATCCGAGATGGGATCCATGTATGAGAACAAAGTATTAACTTTGGAATTATTACCTGAAGGGCGAAAGGCCATTCAGAATAAATGGATCTTCAAGAAGAAGACGGACGCGGACGGTAATGTCACCCTCTATAAAGCTCGACTTGTGGCAAAAGGGTTTTCACAAGTTCAAGGAGTTGACTACAATGAGACTTTCTCACCCGTAGCGATGCTTAAGTCCATCAGAATCATGTTGGCAATAGCTGCATTTTTCGATTATGAAATCTCGCAGATGGATGTCAAAACAGCATTCCTTGACGGTTTCCTTAAGGAAGAGTTGTATATGATGCAACCGGAAGGTTTTGTTGATCCAGAGAATGCTAACAAAGTGTGCAAACTCTAGCGATCCATTTATGGACTGGTGCAAGCATCTCGGAGTTGGAATCTTTGCTTTGATGAGGTGATCAAAGCGTTTGGGTTTATACAAGTTTACGGAGAAGCTTGTATTTACAAGAAAGTGAGTGGGAGCTCTATAGCGTTTCTAATATTATATGTGGATGACATATTGCTGATTGGAAACAATATAGAACTTTTGGAAAACGTGAAGGAATATTTGAACAAGAGTTTTTCAATGAAGGACCTAGGAGAAGCTGCTTTCATATTAGGCATCAAGATCTATAGAGATAGATCAAGACGCTTGATAGGACTTTCACAAAGCACATACCTTGATAAGATTTTAAAGAAGTTCAAGATGGATCAGCCCAAGAAGGGGTTCTTGCCTGTTTTGCAAGTTGTGAAGTTGAGTCAGACTCAATGCCCAGCAACTACAGAGGATAGAGAAAAGATGAGTGTCATCCCCTATGCCTCTGCCATAGGCTCTATCATGTATGTGATGCTGTGCACAAGACCGGATGTCAGCCTTGCCATAAGTATGGCCAGAAGGTTTCAAAGTAATCCAGGAGTGGATCACTAGATAGCGGTGAAGAATATCCTTAAGTACCTGAAAAGGACTAAGGAAATGTTTCTCGTTTATGGAGATGATCAAGAGCTCATCGTAAAGGGTTACGTCGATGCAAGCTTTGACACTGATCCGGATGACTCTAAGTCTCAAACCGGATACGTATATATTCTAAATGGGGGAGCGGTAAGCTGGTGCAGTTCCAAGCAAAGCATGGTAGCTGATTCTAAATGCAAAGCGGAGTACATAGCTGCCTCGGAGGCAGCAAAGGAAGGTGTCTGGATGAAGTAGTTCATGACATATCTTGGAGTTGTGCCCAGTGCACTGGACCCGATGACTCTGTTCTGTGACAACACTGGTGCCATTGCTCTAGCCAAGGAACCAAGGTTTCACAAGAGGGCCAGACACATAAAGCGACGCTTCAATTCCAACCGCGATTACATCAAGGAGGAAGACATAAACATTTGCAAAGTGCATATAGACCTGAATGTTGCAGATCCGTTGACTAAACCTATTCCACGGGCAAAGCACAATTAACACCAGAACTCTACGGGTGTTAGATTCATTACCATGTAATGCTAGATTATTGACTCTAGCGCAAGTGGGAGACTGTTGGAAATATGCCCTAGAGGCAATAATAAAGTGGTTATTATTATATTTCCTTGTTCATGATAATCGTTTATTATCCATGCTAGAATTGTATTGATCGGAAACTCAAATACATGTGTGGATACATAGACAACAAGTCCCTAGTAAGCCTCTATCGGACTAGCTCATTAATCAAAGATGGCTATGGTTTCCTAGCCATGGACATGAGTTGTCATTTGATAACGGGATCACATCATTAGGAGAATGATGTGATGGACAAGACCCAAACTATAAACATAGCATGTGATCGTATCAAGTTTGTTGCTATCGTTTTCTGCATGTCAAGTATATGTTCCTATGACCATGAGATCATGCAACTCACTAACACTGGAGGACTACCTTGTGTGTACCACACATCGCAACGTAACTGGGTGACTATAAAGGTGCTCTACAGGTATCTCTGAGGGTGTCTGTTGAGTTGGCATGGATCAAGACTGGGATTTGTCACTCCGTATGATGGAGAGGTATCTCAGGGCCCAGTCGGTAATACAACATCACAAGAAGCTTGCAAGCAATGTGACTAATGAGTTAGCCACAGGATCTTGTATTATGGAACGAGTAAAGAGACTTGCCAGTAATGAGATTGAACTAGGTATGGAGAGACCGACGATCGAATCTCGGGCAAGTAACATACCGATAGACAAAGGGAACTGCATACGGGACTAGCTGAATCCTTGACATCGAGGTTCGACCGATAAGATCTTCATGGAATATGTAGGAACCAATATGGACATCAAGGTCCCGCTATTGGTTATTGACCGTAGAGGTGTCTCGGTCATGTCTGCATAGTTCTCGAACCCGCAGGGTCTACACACTTAATGTTTGGTGACGATATAATTATAGTTGAGTTGTTATGGTGGTTGCCGAAGGTTGTTCGGAGTCCCGGATGAGATCCCGGACATGGCGAGGAACTCCGAAAGGGTCCGAAGGTGAAGATTGATATATTGGACGAAGGGTATTGGAGTCCGGAAGTGTTCCGGCGGTACCGGGTGATGACCAGCATGACCGAAAGGGGTTTCGGGGGGCCTCGGCAAGTGTTGGGGGGCCCCATGGGGCAAGGGGAGGGGGCAAACCAGCCCACTAAGGGGCTGTGTGCCACCCTCACCCTTTCCCATGTAACCAGGAGAGGTGGGGCGCCCCCTCTAGGGTTTCCCTCCACCCGGCTTGGGGGGCAAGTCACCCTAGGGGAGATCCCATCTGCCCTGGCCGCCGCCCCCCTAGGGGAAACCCTAGGGGCACCACCCCCTCCTCCCTTCCCCTATATATAGAGAGGTAGAGAGAGGGCAGCCGCACCCCTTGAACACATCTCCATGCCACGGTGCTGCCTCTCCTCTCCCTCGCATCTCTCTTCTTCTCCGTAGTGCTTTGCGAAGCTCTGCCAAGATTTCTCCACCACCACCGCCACCAAGTCGTTGTGCTGCCGGAGGACTCGAGCTACTACTTCACCATCGCTCGCTGGATCGAGGAGGTGAAGGCATCATCATGCTATATGTGTGTTGAACGTGGAGGTGCCGTCCGTCCGCAACTTGGATCGGGAGTTCACGGGACGGATCGTGATTGGATCGCGAAGACGTTCGACTACATCAACCGCGTTTCTTAATGCTTCCGCTTAGTGATCTACAGGGGTATGTAGATCCAATCTCTCCTCTCGTAGATGGTCATCTCCTAGATTGGATCTTGGTGAGCGTAGGAAATTTTTTGTTTCCCATGCAACGTTCCCCAACACCGAGATGCTGCTACACGACCAGCTGCCTCGGTTCTCGCACGCGCTGCTGCTCTGGGCGCTGTTCCTGCTACACGACCAGCCACCCCAGCTGCTCTCTGGTAGTATGTTCCCTGCCGGAGCGGCTACCGATTTAGATCACTGCTACTCTGCCACTAGTGCTCGAGCGGCCAAAACTCTTAGTGCACTGCTTTTCTGCTACTAGTGCGTTCTGTTTCGACAGTAAAATTCAGTTTTGACAACAAAATTCAGTTTTGACAGTAAAATTCAGTTTCGACAGTTAAATTCAGTTTTGACAGTTAAGTTCAGAGATGAGCGGCTGATGTATTTTACATCTAGCACTTTGTGGTTATGTATTTTACATCATCTATTGGAGAAGCTATTAGAATTCCACTCAGGTTAGTGTTGTCTCTCTTGTCCTACTTCAGCCTCGCCGTCGTACAACTCACTGGAGCTGCTCCAATGACGAAACCCTCCATCACAGCAGAGCAATACCCTTGGCTCCATCTCTATATGCCTAAGATCTTCTTCCCCTCCTCAGGTAGCCACATCAGCCGCAGCATCCTCAGCGACCAACCCAATGATGCTGAGATCGACATGGTTTCGCGAAAGGGGTTGTACACTTGTTGCATCGCTTTTGTACTCTACATGTTATATATATTGTCCACTGAGCACGCGTAGTAACCTGAAATACGATTAGTTTCTCCTACTATATGACAAGCAGTGAGGTACCAGACAAGTTAGCTATCCGTGATGGACTCTCTCGAAAGCCATCTTTATTTATTTCTGCGCGTTTGAGGTGTGCATTTGTAGATGGGCCTGGGAGTTGAGCTAGTAGGGAAGTGGCCTAGGTCCAAAGTAGTAGAAGTAGCACAAAAACATTTTTGGAGTGTAGGCTTTTGCCTGTTCAAGCCTGCCTACTAGAATTGCTAGCGCTTGAAAGGAAAAGTGAAGGAAAAACATAGGAATTGGAAAGTTTCCTATGGTACTACTATTCATGCATTTGGTTCAACGGAATGGAGCAAAGGAAAACTGTAGGATTTGTTCCTTTAGTGTCTCCTTCAAAGAAAAATCGTAGGAATTTTAATATCCACTTGGCATCCTTTTCAAATTCCTATTCATGAAGCACAAGACTAAGACATAGTAGCATAATAGCATTATAATAGTACATTTTCTTGTGGTTTGACTTAATTTCACCATGCTTCTTTGCATTCCTATGATATTCCACTTCTTCTGAAGCAAACACCCAGATTTTTAGAAATCCTGTGTTTTTAAATTCTCTGTTTTGCACGTGCATTCCTATCCTATTCCTGTGTATTTCCTATCCCTGCATTGTTAGAATCTTCCAATTCAAACAAGCCCTTACGGAATTACTTCTGTTACAGATATGTGTCAAATAAATCCTTGTGTGGTTTGTCCCGCTCCTGCTGCGCTGTCGTCCACCCCAGCTCAGCTGCTCCAATGACATAAGGGTTCACCACAGCAGGGATCCGCCCCCCAGACTGTCTTTTGCCGCCTCAGATCTGCTTCCACGCGGCTGGCAGCCACGACAACTGCATTACCATCATCAACTGAGCAGATGACCTTGAGGACTACACGGGTCCGCAAGAGAGGTCGCACTCTTTTCGTGTCTGCTTACGTTATGCATCGCTTAATATGACATGCTACTTTATCGTCCTATTCACCGATTAGACTCCGAGTCAGGTCCAAACTAATGCTCAAACTTGAGTGTTTAAATGGTTGTGGGGTACATATTGGACCAGCAATCAATAGCATATGTCTACTATCTGGTTAATCTTGGGTGTCTACTATGAGTTTCATGTTGGGTGGGAAATAAACATTAAAGGAGCCATTATCTGTATTTTTTAACTGAAGCTATTATCTGCCTGCTATCATTGGTTTTGGGTCTATCCACAGGTTGCTACTATCACTCTGGATTTGTGCATGCACTCCTTACATAATCTCACTATGTTTTATTCCTATGCATGTCAGTTATTGTACACAATGGTACAGAACATGTAGAGCAAAAGGGACAAGTCTTGCGTGGCAATAAAATTTCATGCAGACCTTGATGCGGCTTGACGCTACGTCGGTATTTCCCCAAAGAGGAAGGGATGATGCAGCACAGCGGTGGTAGGTATTTCCCTCAGTGATGAAACCAAGGTTATCGAACCAGTAGGAGAACCAAGCAACACTACGTAAACAGCACCTACACACAAATAACAAATACTCGCAACCCGACGTGTAAAAGGGGTTGTCAATCCCTTTTGGGCAACGGCGCCAAAATTGGCAAACGGACGTGAGAGAGTATTAAATATTGATAGATCAAACGCCAAATAAAATAAAGTGCAGCAAGGTATTTTTGTATTTTTGGTTTAATAGATCTGAAAATAAAAGTTGCAAATAAAGAAAAGAGCGAATAGCAAAACAGATATTGAAAGCAAATATATTGGAAAAGATACCCGGGAGCCGTAGGTTTCACTAGTGGCTTCTCCCGAGAAAAATAGCAAACGGTGGGTAAACAAATTACTGTTGGGCAATTGATAAAACTTCAAATAATCATGACGATATCCAGGCAATGATCATTATATAGGCATCACGTCCAAGATTAGTAGACCGACTCCTGCCTGCATCTACTACTATTACTCCACACATCGACCGCTATCCAGCATGCATCTAGTGTATTAAGTTCATGGAGAAACGGAGTAATGCAATAAGAACGATGACATGATGTAGACAAGATCTATTTATGTAGAAATAGACCCCATCTTGTTATCCTTAATGGCAACGATACATACGTGTCGTTTCCCTTTCTGTCACTGGGATCAAGCACCGTAAGATCGAACCCATCACAAAGCACCTCTTCCCATTGCAAGATAAATAGATCAAGTTGGCCAAACAAAACCCAAATATTGGAGAAGAAATACGAGGCTATAAGCAATCATGCATATAAGAGATCAAAGAAGACTCAAATAACTTTCATGGATAAAAAGATAGATCTGATCATAAACTCAAAGTTCATCGGATCCCAACAAACACACCGCAAAAAGAGTTACATCATATGGATCTCCAAGAGACCATTATATTGAGAATCAAACAAGAGAGAGAAAGCCATCTAGCTACTAACTACGGACCCGTAGGTCTACAAAGAACTACTCACGCATCATCGGAGAGGCACCAATGGAAGTGGTGAACCCCTCCATGATGGTGTCTAGATTGGATCTGGTGGTTCCGGACTCTGCGGTGGCTAGAATTGATTTTTGTTGACTCCCCTAGGGTTTCTGGAATATTGGGGTATTTATAGAGCAAAGAGGCGGTTCGGGGGGCACCCGAGGTGGGCACAATCCACCAGGGCGCGCCTGGGCCTCCAAGCGCGCCCTGGTGGGTTGTGCTCCCCTCGAAGCACCCCCCAGGCGTTTCTCCGGCCCACTGGATGTCTTCTGGTCCAAAAAAAATCCACAAAAAGTTTTGCTGCGTTTGGAGTCCGTTTGGTATTGATTTCCTGCGATGTAAAAAAATGCAAAAAACAACAACTGGCACTTGGCACTATGTCAATAGGTTAGTACCAAAAAATGATATAAAATGACTATAAAATGATTGTAAAACATCCAAGAATGATAATATAACAGCATGGAACAATCAAAAATTATATATACGTTGGAGACGTATCAGCATCCCCAAGCTTAATTCCTGCTCGTCCTCGAGTAGGTAAATGAATAAAACAGAATTTTTGATGTGGAATGCTGCCTAACATGTCATCTCATATTCTTTCTTTTATAGCATGGACATTTGGACTTTTATATGATTCAAAGCAATAGTCTTGTTTTGACATGATGTCTTAAATACTCAAGCATATCAACAAGCAACTATGTCTTTCAAAATATCAACGCTAAAATAAGTTATCCCTAGCCCATCATGCTCAACCATTGATCCATTCATGAAACACACTTGCATATTAACTACACCCAATGCTCAAGTACGATCATAGTGCCTCCTAGTTGGTCCTTTATAAGAGAAGATGGAGACTCAAATTAAAAATTGCATAAAGTAAAGAAAGGCCCTTCATAGAGGGAAGTAGGGATTTGTAGAGGTGCCAGAGCTCAAAGCGAAAAACTTAGAGATAAAAATATTTTGGGAGGTGTGCTTTTCCCACCAATGAAAATGACTTAGAGTTCCCAACACTTTCCATGCTTGATATATCATAGGTGGTTCCCAAGCAGAAAATAAAGTTTATTCCCTTTTCCACCATTTCTTTCACTTTCCATGGCTAGCCGTATCCACGGGTGCCCTCCATACCAACACTTTCCAAGGAATTTATTATTTGACAACATAAAGTAAATTCATTTTTCATTTCGGGAATGGGCATCCCTAATACCTTTGCCTTACTCTCGTGCAATGACAAGTGAATAAACACTCATCGTGAGAATAACACATCTAGCATGGAAAATATTAGCCACCCCTCACAGCCTCGCGAGCAGTACGAACACACAAAAGAGAAGTTTATTTTGAGAATTAGAGATGGCACATACAAATTTTCTTAGAACGGCAAAAGAATACCGCATATAGGTAGATATAGTGGACTCATGTGGCAAAACTGGTTTAAAGGGTTTTGGATGCACAAGTAGTGATCATACTTAGTGCAAAATGAAGGCTAGCAAAAGATTGAGAAGCAACCAACCAAAAAAGAATAATCTCATAAGCAAGCATTAAGCATAATTAACACCGAATAATGCACCACAAGTAGGATATAATTTCATTGCATAACTATTGACTTTCGTGCTTGCTTAGGGAATCACAAACCTTAACACCAATATTCTTACTAAAGCACAATTACTCATCAACATAACTCACATATCACATCATCATATCTCAAAACTATTACAAGGAATCAAGTTTATTTTTTCCAATGATCTTCATGAAAGTTTTTATTATATCCTTCTTGGATATCTATCACTTTGGAACTAATTTTCATGTGTTGCTTTTGATAAACTCAAACAAATATAAGTGAAGATAATGAGCATAATACTTCTTTCTCTCAAATTAATTTAAGTGAAGCAAGAGAGAATTTCTTAAAAAATTTACTAACTCCCAAATAAATCTAAGTGAAGCATGAGAGCATTTCTTCAAAAAATACTAAAGCACGCCGTGCTCAAAAAGATATAAGTTAAGCACTAGAGCAAATCCATAGCTCATAAAAATGTAAGTGAAGCATAGAGAGCAAGTCTAACAAGTCATGACATAATTTTGGCTCTCTCAAATAGGTGTGTCCAGCAAGGATTCATAACTTAGAACATAAAGCAAAACAAGCAAAGACTCATATCATACAAGACGCTCCAAGAAAAACTCATAGTATGTGAGGAATAAAAATATAGCTTCGAGTAAAATACCGATGGTCGTTAGAAGAAAGAGGGGATGCCACTCGGGGCATCCCCAAGCTTAGTTGCTTGCTTCTCTTTTGATAATAGCTTGGGATGCCCAAGCTTAGGCTCTTCTTACTCCTTATTCCTTCATCCATCGTAAGATAAACCAAACTTGAAAACTTCAATCACACAAAACTCAACAAAACCTTCATGAGATCCGTTAGTATAAGAAAGCAAATCACTACTATAAGTACTGTAGAAAACCAATTCATATTTTATTCTTGCAATATATCTACTGTATTCCAACTTTTCTATGGCAAAAACTCATCAAAGAAAATCATAGAATCATCAAAACAAGCACACAACACAACGAAAACAGAATCTGTCAAAAACAGAACAGTCTGTAGCAATCTGGATATTTTGAATACTTCTGAAACTCCAAAAATTCTGAAAAATTAGGACAACAGAGGCAATTTATATATCAATCTTGTGTAAAAATTCAGAATTTTTCGTCTCTGCTGTGAATTTTCAAAATTGTTTTACTGGACGCAAAAGTTTCTGTTTTCCAACAAGATCAAATCAACTATCACCCAACATAATCCTAAAGGATTTACTTGGCACAAACACTAATTAAAACACACAAAAACACAATTATAACAGTAGCATAATTGTACAAACACTCAAGAATAGAAAGCAAAAAGCAAAAATAAGTTTTATTCATTGGGTTGCCTCCCAACAAGCGCTATTGTTTCACGCCCCTAGCTAGGCATAAAGCAAGGATCTAAGTTTTGTCATACGTGGTTTTGGCAATTTTTGTGAGGGTTTTCTCAAACCCAGGATGCTCTTTGTGCTTCCCTAAATTCTCAGGGAAAGATACCATCTTGAGATGTAAAATATCCAATCGCTTATTGCAAAGAGTAATTAAAATATTCATGCGATTGATACTACCATTAAGATGTTTGAGGGGTTCATTATACTTTTGGAATTCAACCATATGTTTGTGCAAATCAGCAAGTTTGTCCAACATTTGAAATCCCTCTGGGGTGAAAGAAAATGCTTTCTTTTGTGGTGGAACCCCCAAAATTCCTTCTAAGATTTCATAGGCAGCATTAACATCAAGCTCGATAAAATTCCCTTTTGAGGCAAAATCTAAAAGTTATCTATGATGCAAAGACAATCCTACATAAAAATTACGAAGCAAAATTTTTGCGTCTCCTTTTAAATTGCAAACACGGTAGGATTCCATTAGCCTATACCAAGCATCTTTCAAATTTTCTCCTTGTCTTTGTTTGAAGTATAAAACTTCAAAATCTGGTAACAAAGGAGGAGTGGTCAAACTAGCCATTGTGACTAGAAAGCAAGAACGCGAATAGATCTGACAAGAAAATGGCGAACGAAAAAGAGGGCGAATAAAACGGCAAATTTTTGTGAAGTGGGGGAGAGGAAACCGAGAGGCAAATGGCAAATAATGTAAATTGCGAGGAGATGAGATTTGTGATTAGGAACCTGGTATATGTTGAAGATCCTCCCCGGCAACGGCGCCAGAAATTCCTTTTGATGCGGCTTGAAACTACGTCGGTATTTCCCCAAAGAGGAAGGGATGATGCAGCACAGCGGCGGTAGGTATTTTCCTCAGTGATGAAACCAAGGTTATCGAACCAATAGGAGAACCAAGCAACACTACATAAACAGCACCTGCACACAAGTAACAAATACTCGCAACCCGACGTGTAAAAGGGGTTGTCAATCCCTTTCGGGCAACGGCGCCAAAAATTGGCAAACGGACATGAGAGAGTAGTAAATATTGATAGATCGAACGCCAAATAAAATAAGGTGCAGCAAGGTATTTTTGTATTTTTGGTTTAATAGATCTGAAAATAAAAGCTGCAAATAAAGAAAAGAGCGAATAGCAAAATAGATCTTGAAAGCAAATATATTGGAAAAGAGACCCGGGGGCCGTAGGTTTCACTAGTGGCTTCTCTCGAGAAAAATAGCAAACGGTGGGTGAATAAATTACTGGTGGGCAATTGATAAAACTTCAAATAATCATGATGATATCCAGGCAATGATCATTATATAGGCATCACGTCCAAGATTAGTAGACCGACTCCTGCCTGCATCTACTACTATTACTCCACACATCGACTGCTATCCAGCATGCATCTAGTGTATTAAGTTCATGGAGAAATGGAGTAATGCAATAAGAACGATAACATGATGTAGACAAGATCTATTTATGTAGAAATAGACCCCATCATTTCATCCTTAGTAGCAACGATACATACGTGTCGGTTCCCCTTCTGTCACTGGGATCAAGCACCATAAGATCGAACCCACTACAAAGGACCTCTTCCCATTGCAAGATAAATAGATCAAGTTGGCCAAACAAAACCCAAATATCGGAGAAGAAATACGAGGTTATAAGCAATCATGCATATAAGAGATCAAAGAAGACTCGAATAACTTTCATGGATAAAAAGATAGATCTGATCATAAACTCAAAGTTCATCGGATCCCAACAAACACACCGCAAAAAGAGTTACATCATATGGATCTCCAAGAGACCATTGTATTGAGAATCAAACGAGAGAGAGAAAGCCATCTAGCTACTAACTACGGACCCGTAGGTCTACAGAGAACTACTCACGCATCATCGGAGAGGCACCAATGGAATTGGGGAACCCCTCCATGATGGTGTCTAGATTGGATCTGGTGGTTCTGGACTCTGCGGCAGCTGGAATTGATTTTTGTTGACTCCCCTAGGGTTTCTGGAATATTGGGGTATTTATAGAGCAAAGAGGCGGTTCGGCGGGCACCCGAGGTGGGCACAACCCACCAGGGCGCGCCTGGGCCTCTAAGGAGGGTGATGTCCGGTGCCGGGGCCTGGTTGTCGATCATGTTGATCGAGTCATCTGATAATCCAGCAGGGCAACTGGGACAAAGTGGGGTCTCTAGTGGGTCTCTATCCAGCCTATACTAAGCAGTTTAGGATAAGCAGGTAGGTATCAACATCAGTTACAAGAACAGGCTATGCATCAGAAATAGGATAAACAGTACCAGCAGCAATTTCTAATGCAAGCATAAGAGATAAAGAATAGGCGATATCGGCATGTTCGAAAGGGGTGTGCTTGCCTGGTTGCTCGGCAGATGGAAAAGGAAACTCCAACGGTGAAGCAGTCGATCACCAGGGCATCGTCAGCGGTCTTGGGGTCTACCGGGAAGAAGGGGGGAGAAGAAACAATTTAAATACACGGCAACAAAAGAAATCACAAAGCAGGGCATGGTAATACGCGGTGTTAGGGGTGACCTATCGCGGTGCTACACGTTACAGACGAAGCGGGAATTTAATGGGAAAATTTTCCCGATTCCGGGCGTCTGTCAGACAGCTGAACCGGAGGGGAAGGTTCCATGTTCAGGTAGTTAGGGGCACCTGACAGGCATGTGGTTAGCGCATCCAGGTTTGTCTCGTCGTTCTGAACAACTTTCATATATAAAGTTTTTCGATCTGAGCTACGGTTTAATTTCTACGGATTTTTAAAAGATTTAAACATTTTCTGGAATTTATTGGATTTATTTAATTTGAATTAAAACAGTGAATAGAAATACTGGGTGCACCCGGTGCAATGCACCAGGATGCACCAGAGAGGCTGCTAGGTGGGGCCAGTCAACTGCCCATTCAGCAGTTGACTTGTCAGCGTTGACTGGGCAGTGGGTCCAGTGGGACCACATGTCATTGACTGAGGCCATCCCAGTCAGCATTGACTGGTCAACTGGGTCCAGTGGGGCCCAGTTGACAGTGGCTGGTAGACTAAATATTGTGTTAGTATAACAAACTAAGTCAATTAGCACTGTGGGGCCTTTAGGTCAGTGACAGAGTTAACAGTGGTTAATTAGCAGTTAATTTAAAAGCTACAGTAGATGGGCCCACCAGTCAGTGCATGTTAGGTGGTCGGTTAGTGTCTAATTGGCCTGACGCGTGAGACCCACCGGAGTTTGAGCTCCGGCGTGCGGCGGCACTGCTCCGGCGAGCGACAGAGAGGGCGGCGCTGCTCGGGTTCATCGCACAGGCGACCAAATCGAGCGCCGCGAGTAGCTACGAGACGCAGAGGCTCGCGCGCATCCATTCATGGCTTCAGACGGGACTAGGATGGATGGAAACGATGGCAGCGTCGACCGCAGCGGACGCTGGAGTTCGGCCGAGGTCGGACAATGGGTTACGGGGCACGCCTCGGCGCGCGGAGCGGCTTTACTGGCATCTAGTGCTCGCGCGCCTCCTTTGCCGCAGTCGGCACCAGGGGGAGGCGACGAGCTCGCAGCGGCGGCCGAAGCGCTGGCCCGTAGGGGACGGCGCTAGGGGGCGAGGGAGCGAAATGGAGGGCGCTTCGGGTTCCTACGGCATCGAGAAGCACGGCCGAGGACCTGGTCGAGCTCAACTTCGACTGAATCGATGGCGACGAGCGGTGCGGCGGAGACGACCTACGGCCATGGCGGCTAGCGGGGCTACGGGGACGGAAGGGAGCAGGAGAGAGGGGGAGGACGTGAGGTTCTCACCGGGGAGGCTCATGATGGCCCGGTGGGGTGGCTTAGTAGCCGCAGCGGGCGCCGGCGTTGAAGAAGACGATGACGAGCCGAGGAAGAAGACGAGTCAGGGCGGTCGCAGCGCTGCTCCCCGGCTCCAGTCGAGGCACCAGACGATGAGGCCAGGGCCGGCGGAGCTCGTGGACTCGAGTTGTGGGCGTGGAGAGGACGGTGGCCGCGGTGGCACAGCCGCGACGGCGACGGGCGCATCGGCGAGGGATCTGGAGGAAGGAGGCGAGCGCGTGGCCGAGGGAGAGAGCGAGGGTGAAGTGAATAGGGATGACCAGGGGAGAGGGACGGAGCCTCCCTTATCCTCTCGCTCGGGCGAGGACGTCGCCGTGTCGGTAGCTCGCCGGTGCGAGCGCGCCCAGCCACGGCACGGCTAACACGGCGAGAGAGAGAGAGAGTGAGGAGGGAGAGGTGGGCTTGGTGGGTTGGGCTGAGTGCACTGTGCACTTAGGCCCAGTCCCCAGCAGTAGTCTAGGCCTTTTTTTTCTTCTCTACTTTTCTTTTTACAGTAGGGATTTGCAAAATATTTGAGCTGCCAAATGTATTTATTAAAATGTGAAACTTGTCCACAAAAATACAATGGAATATTATGCTCTGCCACAAAGAGTTTGGGGTCAATTGAAGAAGTCTAAGCATTTTTGGAAATTGGAAAGGCCAAAATAAATGCTGCTGGACCTCTAAATTAATTCACATGGGCATTTTGGGAATCCAAAGAAGGTTGGTTTCAACATGACAAATATTTAGGGATTATTTGCCATATGATGAACTATTTTGATTGCATGACAGGAAAAATTAAATATTTGACATGCAATTTGAATTTGAATTTGGCTTTGATTATTGGACAAGTGGCAGAGTGGCATGGTGATCATGATGATGTGGCCACTATTAAGGAGAGATTACTATAGTGTGATAGTGGGGATGTTACAAAGCAATAGCCGCTTTATTATTAGGGAAAGATATGTGAATCATGAAATGCCATCTTGTTTAGACAGGCATCATATATGTGAATTTTTAATGCCATCCTGGTTAGCCCGTCATCTTATATGTGAATTATATCATGCCTTTTTTTATTACATATTAAATTTATCAACAATTTTAGTACATTCAATTACTCTTCCTGTGCATCAACCATTCGACACGGTCATGGAAAAATCTGGAGTGAAAACAAGGTCTTTAGAGCAGACAATGCTATCTGACGAAGCGCATGTCTTTCTGGTTACGGATAGCTCCTTAGAGGAGGATTCACAGACAAATGACCAGTCCTATTCCCCCCCCCCCGAGGTGCATGCTCTAACTTGGCAGGGTTATATTGCTCATATCGTGCATATGGTGTCTTGGATTGCTATGTCATTTGCTTAGTTTAGACATTCTTTGTGTGAATGCCACCTGTTTAATGTCTAATTACCATATATGTGAATTACACAATGCCATCTTGTTGCAAGACATTATATATGTGAATTATGCAATGCTATCTTGTTGCAAGGCATTATATATGTGAATTATGCAATGCCATGCTGTTTAGCCAAGCATCATATATGTGAATTATATCATGCCATCCTTTTTTTGTATTACGTATTCCATTTGTTGACAATGTTTGTATATTCAATTACTCTTCCTCTGCATCTACCATTTGAATTGGTGATGGAAAAATCTGGAGTGAAAACAAGGTCTTCAAAGCAGACAGTGCTACCTGCTGAAGCAAATATCTTGCTGGTTACAGATAGCTCCTCAGAGGAGGATTCAGAGAGAGATGACCATTCCTATTTTCCTCCTGAGGTGTATGCTCAAACTTGGCAGGGTTGTATTACTCATATCATGCATATGTTGTCTTACAATGCTTAGTTTTTACATCATATACACAATATTGAATGACATCTGCTTAGTTTACACATCATATATGTGATTGCCCTCTGCCTACTTGCTTAGTATATAAATTACTTGCTTAGTATATAAATCATATATTTGAATTATATCATGCCATGATGTTTACATAGACAGCATGTATCTGAATTATGGCATGCCAACCCATTTTCTAAAGAAATAATATAGTTATATCATCTCATCCTGTTTACATAGTCATCATATTTTGAATTATGTCATTCTATCCGTGAATTATATCATGCCATCATGTTTCCATCGACGGCATGTATGTGAAATATGGCATGCCAGCCACTTTAATAGACAGATCATATAGTTATATCATGTCATCCTATTTACATAGTCATCATATTTTGAAGTATGTCATTCTATCCTATTTAGTTAGCCATCATATATGTGAAATTGTGTTATGCTATCCTGTTTAGTTAGCCATCATATATGTGAAATTGTGTCATGCTATCCTGTTTGGTTAGACAACATAAATGTGAATTATTTCATGCCCTGTTTTCTTCCCTACTATCCATTGCACCTGTCTATCATACAATGTCTGTACATTCAATTACTTTTCTTGTTTATCAGCCATTTGAATTGGAGGGGGTGATGGTAGTATCTATGGGAGTAAAAACACGGTCTTCAGAAAAGATAGTGCTACCCGTCGATGTAGATAGAACTACGGTTGTACTTGCCCAAGAACCAGGCCCACCACACATAACCCAGACTCACGCAGATTGTACCCTTACCCAGTTGGACAGAGAACCAGCTACACCCCTTCTAACCCCAACCCCAGTAGATAGTAACCCAGTTCCAGTTGACACAGCACCGTCTCCACCATAGAGCATCCAAACACGAGCAGTTAGTAAGGCAACTGCAGTGCCCAAAGCACGAGGACCACCACTCCGAACCCCAAGTCAATGCTTAAAGCAGAAGAAGAATTGTTCTCAGTTCAGGTTCCGTATCTATGATTCATACTCCTTTGCTCTTGCATCACTGCATTTACTCATACCAACTAATTTCAAATTTGAAGGATGCAATTGAAACTCCAATGGCGCAACACGTATGTTTTAAACTTGTTTCTTTAACTGGTTTGTTGTTGTAACTTGCTTTATGTTGATTTCAGTTTCAATTGAATAAATAGTTATGTTCTCATGCCATGCACATTACAAGTGTTGTTAGTGATGTGTAGTTTCCCACACTTATATTCTGTCTATGCTGCTTTGTCTTAAACAGATATGATTTGAACTGTCTCTATCTTGATTTGGCAACATAAACTAGAATGATATAGACCATACAGTGACCATAGTACATAGATATATGTTCATTTCATGCTGTTATCCTGTCCACCTTACTACTGAACTGGTTTACCAAAATGAGTTTCATATACAACATGGTAAACCTGTGATGTGTCTAATTGTTTCTCTTTTAGAATACGGACAAAATATTGAAGAAGAGTACCCCGTTATGCAATGGTAAAGGAAGTAATGCAGATAAGGTTCAAGATAGTGAGACATCCCTGTTGGTCTCCAAGAAAGCTGATAAAAACTATGTTGAAGATAGTGAGACAACCCCAAAGTCCTATCTTGATGTAGTGTTCGAGTTACTGGCCACTACTGTTGGCACAAGCTCTTCGAACTCACTGCCTGAATTAGTTCGGCTTCTTGAGTCTCAACTTCAAGTTGAAAGAAATCGATCAGATGTGCTGTGACACGAAGCCAAAGGACTGAGGAAGTCCCTGCAGAATTTAGATGCATACTTTTTGGAGAAACAGCAAGCGCTGGAGGATTTGAGCGACAAACAAGAGAAAGCTAATAAGCTTGCTAAGCTTATTACCAGCATGGTGGATGCCCAGGATAACGTTTCTTGATCTCTTCTGAAGTTGTTTCAGTTATGGACTTGTTTTGTTGCCGCGTTTATTTGCACTAGTGGCCAATTTAGACGCCCAGTGTATGTAATATGCTGCTTTCTTCCCTATATTTGCACTGGTGGCGAACTTTGATGCCCAGTGGATGTAATATGTGTAATTGCTGTAATAGCGTAGCGTAAGTTGCTTGCTTATCTATTTCCTTATTGTCTTGTTTATTTTTTTGGTTGTAGTCACTGCAGTTCTTTTTCCGCGGTTTGGTAGTGGCCACAATAAAATATTTTTTTAAACTAGGCCACAATAACCATGTGCAACATATGGACCATTGTAACCATGGTCCGGCTACCTGCTATAGTGATCATCGGTCATAGGATCCATGGGCCTTCTATGGGCCGTAGAATCAATGGGCCTTCTACGGGCCGTATCATCGATTGGCCAAACATGGGTCGTACTATTCATGGACCAATAACGGACCGCAATATGGGTCGTAAACGGGCTAGAGTGGAAATCGCCAGTTTATGGCCCGAGCATAACAGGTCGTTAATAGGCCGATATGTATAATAGGCTTAATTCTATCAATAGGCATAACGGGTCGTTAATGGGCCAGATTTGATGACGCTATGAAAATAGCCCAACGGATTAATGGTCCATAAACGGGTCGACTGTAACCACGGGCTGAATTTGGCCCACAAGCGGAACAGGCCCGTAACGGACCGTAAGTAATCGAATGCTGGAAATGAGCCCAAGAATAAATGGGCCCTTAGAAGGCCGAAAGATAACACAGGCTGGAAATGGCCCAATGAAATAATTGGCTATTAATGGGTATAAAGCGGTACAGTGTTCATTTTGGGCCAGTTTCACCACGGGCCTTTATTGGGCCTAGAGTTACAAACGGCCTCATATGGACCGAAAGACGCCATGGGCCATACGTGGGCCAAAAGTTACAACGGGCTGGAATCATATTAAACGGCCCAGACGATGCTACTGGGCCTAATTCGGATAGGCCATAATCGGCTGTGAGTTCGCGGGCTGTAAATGGGCTATATGCGAACATGCCATTAACAGGCTTTCTGTAGGCCGGGCTGCTACCTTTTGACCAAGTCAAACTGAAAGTGCAACTAATCCCTGGGTGGTTGTGGTAATTCATAACAACATATAGCTCATTGAACTAATATCCATTCAAGTTAAATATTTTAGGTAGTTCAATGATTGGCATGGCACATCGACTAGAGATGTGGACCCCTCAAAATGCTAAGGACAAATATTGGCAAAAGCTCAAGACTCTTCATTTCTATTTTAGTGATCCAAGATCACATTGAGTCCATAGTAAAAGCCAATACTATTAAAAGGGGATGAGGTGTTGCTTAATGGTCTACTTGCTCAAAATGCTTAGTGATATGCTCCAAAGCCCTCAACCACTTTCTCAATTCCATATATGTCCTAAACCTAAAGTCAAACTCAGCCCCACCGATTTGATCTATCCGGCGCCACCGGGTTCTTTTGACATAGCCATAGCCAGAAACCCTAATTAGTTCAGTCTCACTGATAGGGATTTCGGTCTCACCGAGATGGGATTGCAAACTCACTTTTTCCCTTCATAACATTTCGGTCTCACGGAAATGAGCGATCGGTCCCACCGAGTTCGCAATGCAAACTCTCTGTTTACCTTACGTAAAGTTTCGGTATCACCGAAAGGAGCGATCGGTCCCATCGAGTTTGCCTGCCCAACTCTCTGTTTGCTCATTGCTGAAATTGGTCTCACCGAGTTCATGCAATTGGTCACACCGACATGAGGTTTTGCCCTAACCCTAGCGCATCGGTCCCACCGAGTTGATCATGTCGGTCCCACCGAAAATCCTAACGTTCACATTTTGAACTGAATCGGTCTCACCGAGTTCTTCTATTCGGTCTGACCGAGTTGGGTCAAATGTGTAACACCCCAAAAATTTAATCATGTTTTCACTAAGTAAAAATTTGGCTAGAAATAAAATTTTGAAGTATATTAAGTCCTTTGTCATTTTCGGAGTATTTTCCGCCCTCTGTTTTTCAAAATTCTTCCCTCCATATGGAAATTTTTGGAAATAATATTGTGGCTTTGGGAGTTTTCTTAAACCATTTCATTACTACTTTAATAACAATAGGAATTATTTTCATAATAAAAATTGCCCCAAAACAATTCTTTTTATAGCATTTTCAAATCTTTAAATGCTCCTGTTGCACTGCCACCACTTTAAATAATTCTTTTAAAATTCCACAAAAATTATGGGAGTTCATGTGATGCCTATATATCACTTTTATGCAAAAACCTTTCTTGGTGTTTCGAAAATTTTGAGTGAAACAACCTCTTTTCAATTCGGTCCAGTATTTGAGTTTCTACTACAACCCCATTTTTCCTTGCTCCAAAAATCCTGAAATTTTTCCCACTTAAAGTTCTTCCAACCAAACCCTTAAGTCCAAAATTTTAGCTCCATTGGAATCTTTAAATCCACCAGATACCCCTCTGTAGTTTCTGTCCAGAAACTAAATTCTTCAAAACTTGCACTAGGAAGACTCTCCTATTACCAAAAAAACTCCACCATCATATCTACCACCTAATGATACATCATCCTGGTAAATTTCACAATCAACAAAGTTACTTAGACTGCCCTAGCATTTCATCAAGCACATTGTGTGCATGACTGAAATCATGCCTCCCTCTACACTGCATTGTGCACTAGATCATCTGGCCAAACCAAAATGTCTAGTAGCCTTGCCACCCTTGTGAGCATCATCCTGCCAAATCTCAGCTCATTTGGAGCAATGTAACACCCGCTGGCATTCGGCCGAACACGTAGCATGCGTGCACTGGATGCGGCCAGCGCGCCCGTATGGCATGCGGTGGCAACCGAGCTGCTGTGGCTCCTCCACTGCTTCCCCCTCTCGTCCCGATCCTCTGCTGGATCAGCCCGACATCCAGGAACCCGCCGACACCTCGCCCCCGTCCTCTAGCGCCGCCCTCTGCCGTCCAGCGCCGCCACCGACAGCCGCCCGTCACTGTCACGCGCCGCCCGGGACGCGTGGCTCGCTTCCCCGCCAGCCAGCGCGCTTTGGAGTTACTCCGGACGGCCACGGCTGAGGGAGTCCTGGATTAAGGGGTCCTCGGGCGTCCAGGCTACGTAACATGGGCCGGACTGATGGGCCATGAAGATACAAGACAGAAGACTCTCTCCCGTGTCCGGATGGGATTCTCCTTGGCGTGGACGGCAAGCTTGGCATTTGGATATGAAGATTCCTTTCTCTATAACCGACTTTGTACAACCCTACTCCCCTCCGGTGTCTATATAAACCGGAGGGTTTAGTCCGTAGAGGCAAGGATAATCATAATCAGACAGGCTAGACTTCTAGGGTTTTAGCCATTACGATCTCGTGGTAGATCAACTCTTGTAATACTCATATTCATCAAGATCAATCAAGCAGGACGTAGGGTATTACCTCCATAGAGAGGGCCCGAACCTGGGTAAACATCGTGTCCCCCGTCTCCTATTACCATCGACCTTAGACGCACAGTTCGGGACCACCTACCCGACATCCGCCGGCTTTGACACCGACATTGGTGCTTTCATTGAGAGTTCCGCTGTGTCGTCGCTAGAAGACTCGATGGCTCCATCAATCATCCACAATGATGCTGCCTTGAGGGAGGTCTTTCTCCCCGGCCAGATCTTCGTATTCGGTGGCTTTGTACTGCGGGCCAACTCACTTGGCCATCTAGAGCAGATCGACAGCTACGCCCCTGGCCATCAGGTCAGGTTTGGAAGCTTGAACTACGTTGCTGATATCCGCGGAGACTTGATCTTCGACGGATTCGAGCCCATGGCAGCCGCTCCCTACCACCGCGATGAACATGACCTAAATCTGTCATCGGACCATACCCGGGAGATCGCGCCTGTAACTGCCCTGGCCCTAGATCTGGAGCAGATTGCGCATTCCGAGGACAGGAAGCTCAACCCTGCCACGGAAGCCGCAGACTCAGCGGCGTTGAAGCCGCACACAGACCCAACTTCGAACGGGATCTGTGTCACCGAAACCTCGGATTCGTCTCCGGCCACAGGTTCCGAACCGCGTGCGTCCGCGCCCATCGAGCCCGATCGGGCACCGATCGTCGAGTTTAGCTCCGCGGACGTCTTCCGACACTCACCTTTGGGTGATGTGCTAAACTCATTAAAAACCCTCTCCTTAGCGGGGGACTCACAGCCGAATTATATCCGGTTTGAACTGGGGGCTGATGACGGAGAATTTCGCTTCCCACCCACCGCCCACTTCGTTGCCACTGTCGAAGACTTAACCGACATGCTCGATTACGACTCCGAAGACATCGATGGTATGGACGACGATGCCGGAGAGGAGCAGGCCCAAAACCCGCCGTTTACTGGGCGCTGGACAGCCACCTCCTCGTATGACGTGTACATGGTGGATACTCCCAAAGAGAATAACGGCGATAACAAGAAAGATCCAGTCGAGGATAAACCTCCTGAGATACAGCCAAAGCACCGACGTCAGCGGCACCACTCTAAATCACGTCGTGGAAAAGACAGCAATACCGGCACAAGAGAAAACAATACTCCGGACGATGCCGAAGACAAAGAAGATCCCGCCGAGCCGACTTCTGAACAGAATGGTAGGGAAGATGGGCAAGTCAGCCCTGACGAACAGGCCATAAACGAAGACTCGAAGGACAGCAACTATCTTCCACTCTCCGAAGATGAGGTGAGCCTCAGCGATGAAGACTTTATCGTGCTTGAGGAACCCGTCGAGCAGGAGCGCTTTAAGCGCAGGCTAATAGCCACTGCGAGGAGCCTGAAAAAGAAACAGCAGCAGCTTCAAGCTGATCAAGATCTACTCAACGACAGATGGACTGATGTCCTGGCAGCCGAGGAATACGGACTCGAGCGCCCCATTAAAAGTTACCCGAAGCGTAAATTGCTACCCCAATTCGACGACGAGGCACTTGAGACCATGCCATCAACACGTAATGCGGCTGACCGACCACCACGTGGCCGGGACAAGGCGGCAACTCAAGCCGAACACCTGCCCATACTACCTCGCCGTAAAGGCAAAAATACCATAGCTCGGGAATACACATATGACCTGCGGCAAAACCTGGAGAACAGAGCAGGCCAGTCCAGATCGATCTACGGATCGCGGAGGCATGCCCGGGCGCGCGACGACGGCTATCAAGCCAGACGTACTGAGCATAACCATGTCCGGGCCGAAAACTGCAGACGGACTACATCCGCACTACGTCGCGACTTGGCCCGATATAGAGACGCCGCACATCCCCTCTGCTTCACTAATGAGGTAATGGAACACGAATTCCCGGAAGGGTTTAAACCCATGAATATCGAATCATACGATGGAACAACAGATCCCGCAGTATGGATTGAAGATTTCCTTCTCCATATCCACATGGCCCGCGGTGATGACCTCCACGCCATCAAATACCTCCCACTAAAATTAAAGGGACCAGCGCGGCACTGGCTGAACAGCCTCCCAGAGAACTCCATTGGTAGCTGGGAAGACTTGGAAGACGCCTTCCACGATAACTTTCAAGGTACATATGTCTGGCCTCCCGATGCCGACGACCTAAGTCACATCATCCAGCAGCCCGGGGAGTTAGCCAGGAAGCTCTAGACTAGGTTCCTAATTAAAAAGAACCAAATTGTCGATTGTCCGGACGCCGAAGCCCTCGCGGCCTTTAAAAATAGCGTCCGAGACGAATGGCTTGCCCGCCACCTCGGTCAAGAAAAACCAAAATCCATGGCAGCCCTTACCGCTCTGATGACCCGCTTTTCCGCGGGAGAAGATAGCTGGCTCGCTCGTAGAAGCAACAGCACCAGTGATCCGGGCACTTCCGAAGTTTGAGACGGCAACGGCAAGCCACGATGCAATAAACACAAGCGTCGAAATAATAATGAAGGAACTCAAGACACGGCGGTAAACGCCGGATTCAGCGGCTCCAAAACCGGTCAACGGAAAAAGCCATTCAAGGCAAACAGAGACGGACCATCCAATTTAGACAAGATACTGGATCGGCCCTGCCAGATTCATGGCACCCCCGATAAACCAGCGAATCACACCAACAGAAGCTGTTGGGTCTTCAAACAAGCCGGCAAGCTTAACGCCGAACACAAGGGGAAGGGGCTGCCCAGCGACAATGACGACGAAGAGACTCGCCAACCGAACACCGGGGGTCAGAAGCAATTTCCTCCCGAAGTAAAAACAGTCAACATGGTATACGTGGCACACATCCCTACAGAGGAGCGCAAGCGCGCACTACGGGACGCCAATGCCATAGAGCCAGGCACCCCAAAATTAAGCCAATGGGCGGCCTGCCCGATCACTTTTGATCGCAAGGACCACCCAGCCGGTATCCGTCACGAAAGTTCGGCAGCTCTGATCCTCGATCCAATTATCGGTGGGTTCCATCTCACTAAAGTCCTTATGTACAGCGGCAGTAGTCTTAATCTACTCTACCAAGACACTGTCCGCAAAATGGGCATTGATCCTTCATGAATCAAGCCCACCACAGCTACCTTCAAAGGAGCAGTGTCCGGCAGAGAAGCTCACAGCACGGGATCAATTACATTGGAAGTCGTTTTCGGCTCGCCGAACAACTTTAGAAGCGAAGGCTTGACCTTCGATATTGTACCGTTCCGCAGCAGCTACCACGCACTACTCGGGCGTACTGCTTTTACTCGTTTTAATGCGGTCCCACATTACGCCCATTTCAATCTTAAGATGCCCGGTCCACGCGGCGTCATCACTGTAAACGGAAATACGGAATGCTCCCTCTGTACAGAGGAGCGTACTATGGCTGCTGCAGCCGAAGTACAAAGCGGCCTTATCAAGCCGCGTATCTCATCGGCCGTCAAGCCCTATATAGCAGTTCGGCCTCCGTCGTCCGCCCTATATAGCTGTGAAGTTTATACTGCGCATATATAATTATGCACCTAAAATACCATGGTCATCGGTGAAGGCACAGTACGGACAGGCCTACAATGCGGTCCGCACCCTCCTAGTCTTTTTACTTTTCCTAACTATTTTTTATCTTTTTCAATAGGTGATTCCCAGCCTAGTCATCTTACAGACTCTTTCTAAAGTTCGGCTTTGTATAAATAACCAAAGGCTATTCCTACTAAGGAGCCCTTTCACCGAGGCAAGGCAGCGCAGACGTGCGACAGGAGGTTGTAATGATTTTTGTAAGACCGCACTCTTTATTTTTAAACCTGTAAAGTGCCTTTTTCCTCAGCACTCGGCCCCCGGCATGTTAAATAGCCCGGGTAGGGGCGTTATAATCTGTAGAATTGCGTTTAACGTGTCAATCAGATTCCAGTGAACATAACCTGTATTCAGTATTCGCTTTTTCTACGTACTGAATTTTGCCTCTTTGGTTCTTTCACGAACGCACCTCGGCACAAATTGCCAGGGGCTCGATACGGCAGCACATGAGTTGCCAACAAGTTCGAACAGCTTTTCAGCACACTTTGGCATCACGAGTTTGGCCTTATATGCTTCAGCTCTGAATCATGTCTTTGGTCAATAGTTGGGTTGCCCGGCTCCTGTGCTTACTACCTTACGATCCTCTATATCGGCTAGGGTAGTAAAGGGAGAACTACTGCGATTGTGTCCTGGTTCATCCGGATGAGCACCTCAGTAGAGAAAGCCGAAAACTGACTGTCATGATGCGGCGAGAGCTGGTCAACCACTCGATGACTCATCAGAATTCTTCGCGATTCTTTCCGTATTACACGAAGGACCATTTTTCCGGTCACCTATGTAACGCACCGTATTCGGGTAAACGCGTACATACCAGGGGCTATATCGTATACCCGCCGTCAAACTCCTATGGCTAAGTGAAAGTGTTAAAGCCCTATAGTCCGATTGCCTAGTTCGCCGCATTGATACCTCCTTCATGGACCAAGATGTTGGGTCAAGAGTGATCAAGTGCTTTTTCGAACACCCCCACATTATATGCGAGTGGGCTGAAGCCGCCGACTGGCAAACTTTCAGATTATATGAAGAACGGCCGCACAGGAGGAACCAATACTTTCAGGCAAAAGTATAAAAATATGGCCTTAATATATCATAATATTGTTTTTACAAACTTGGTATATTCACTCGAACATCATATCTTTCGAGCACTGACCCTCTATCAAGCGGGCACCCTCTAGGACGTCCTCAAAATAATGCTCTGGCGTGTGATGGTCCTTACCCTCGGGTGGACTCTTGGCTGCAATATCGGTGGCCTTCACCTTCGCCCAGTACGCCTTGACGCGGGCAAAGGCCATCCGTGCACCTTCAATGCACGTTGACCGCTTAACAGCGTTGATACGCGGCACCGCATCAACAAGTCACTGCACCAAACTGAAATAACTATTCAGAATTGGCTCAGTCGGCCACAGCCGGACCACGACGTCCTTCATGGCAGATCCGGATATCTTGTGGAGCTCGGCCCACTGGGCCATCTGTTCGCTCAGCAACAGCGGACGCTTCGACATGCTGAATTGCGACCAGAAAAGCTTCTCCGTTGCACGTCCTTCTTGCGCTTGGAAAAACTGCGCCGCATCAGAGACACTCTTCGGCAAGTCCAAGAATGCGTCTGGAGAACTCCACATTTGATTAAGGGGGGCATACTTCGGATCGCCGAATTTAGTCTGTAATAAGAAAGGCTTACCGGCCGCTATCTCCCCAGCTTGCCGGATTTCTTCCCGAGCCGCTCTAGACTCGGACCGTGCTTCTCTCGCCTCTTGTAAGGCCTTGCCGGGTTTGACCGTTCTGGTTTTGTTATCCTTCTCGAGGAATTCGCATCGAGCATTGGCATCCTTTAGCTCACGCGTCATGGTAGATATTCTCTCCTCGCACTGGCGCCGAGCAGCCTGTTCGGCCTTTAACTCAGCAGCTGCCTTCTTGGCAGCTACCTCACTCATCCTGGCTTGCTCCTTGGCTCAGGCAAGCTCAGCCCATAGGGCCTCAACTGCAGCAGCATTATCTGCAGTTATGCATATCTCAGTATACAATTTTCAGCATCATGCTCATATTATCATATTTACATATACTGACTGCCCCAAAAACATACCTTGCGCCTCGTCGAGCCGCCTGTTAATAAGTGTGAGGTCGTCATCTGCCACATCAAGTTTCTGCTTCAGCCTTGCAACCTCTGTAGCTTGGGCAGTCGTCATGGATGAAACAGCCTGTGTTCCAATTCATCGGATTATTTCCTGGGAATATCTTTTTTGATCCTCTGATCGCCTCCCTTCGGACGGCAACCAGAGTCTCAGGGGCTACTATCTATACACAGGTGCATTTAGCACGTATAAGTGCAATTAAAGATATTACATCGCATACCTCGAAGCCTCTTAGCAGGCTCATGAAGGATTCATTCAATCCACTTTTCGCGGACAGAATCCTCTCAACTACCATACCCATTAAGGTACAATGTTCCTCTGAAACGGACGCATGTTGCAGTATGCCCGTCATTGTATCCGGCGCCCCCGGATCCCTGGGAGCGTCCGCAGGAGTATGGACTCCCTTTGAAAGAATATGTTTACCCGGCTCTAGAGTCGTCCTCGGCTGTAAACCGGATAGTCCGGGCCCTTTATTGTTGGTCCCCATAGGGTCCGCATGTCCCGGACCCTGGACGGCCGAAGTGTCACCTTCGGGCATAGTTTTCATTGTCCCTCGCACCACTTGTTGGTCGGGAGAGATCCTCCGGGATGACACCTCGGAGTCGTTTGCCCTGTCGGGCGAGAAGGTCTGTGGAGGTGTCTCGCTTTCCATCATCTTCGGAAGAAGATCCCCTGAGGAGGAGGACTGTTGAGGAAGACTGCGTGCCGGACTGCAAACATATATTTTAAATGTTACCCTAGTAACCGGAAAGCAATGGGATATGTTTCGGATGCCCCTGTTCACTTACGATTCGGCAAAGGCTTGTCCTTACGGAGGAACTGCGCGACAACATCATCTTCTGAACCCGAGCCACCTGACAGGGACATCTTCCCTCGCTTAGGAGCCTTTGCTTCCAAATCCTCGGAGGCGGCCCTCTTCTTCCCATCGGGAGAGGGGATGTCAGTTTCTCCTTCTCTTTTGTCTTCGGAAGAGGGAGTTCCAATCTCCCCAGACATAGTGTCTGGTGTACCTCTAGAATAGAGGTCACCTTCGGCCTTCTTGCTCTCCTCTTTGTCCCCCTTCGCCGACACTTGGTATGGCGCCGGAGCCAGCATCATTGTTAACACAGGATCTGCTGAGTCTTCGGGAAGAGGGGCCGAACACCTAATTCTTTCCGCCTTCTTGATCCAGCGCTGGTCGAAGACGGTTTTCTCAGTATATTGTTACGAGATATTTAACTAAGCTGTGTTCAGGAGTCGAGGGCCTACCGAGGTATCCGGATGGTTGCAGTCGAGGCCGACGTCCTCGGTAGTATCCGGCCACTGTTTTCGTGTCGCGAAGAATAACTTCCACATTCCTTTGTGCGTCATGCCAAAGAAGTGCTGAAGAGTTCGTGGTCCTTCCGGATTGAAGTCCCACATACAGAGGGGCCATCGCTGGCACGGCAGGACCCGGCGGACTAGCATTACCTGGATTACGTCGATGAGGCTGGTGTCCTTCTCGAGGAGGCTCCGGATGTGGCTTTGTAGCACCTGCACTTCGTCCATTGATCCCCAGTCTAGCCCCTTATTAATCCATGATGCGAGCCGTAATGGAGGGCCAGGCCGGAACGCAGGTGTAGCTGCCCACTTGGTACCACGGGGTTCAGTGATGTAAAACCACTCCCGTTACCATAGGTTGGAGGTTTCCGTGAAAGAGCCTTTTGGCCAAGGTGTGTGGGTGAGTTTGCTCACCATCGCACCGCCGCACTCTGCTTGCTTCCCATCGACTACCTTCGGCTTCATATTAAAGGTCTTGAGCCATAAGCCGAAGTGTGGGGGAATACGGAGAAAGGCCTCGCACATGACGATGAACGCCGAGATGTGAAGAAAGGAGTCCGGAGCCAGATCATGAAAATCTAGCCCGTAATAGAACATGAGTCCGCGGACGAAGGGATGGAGAGCGAACCCTAGCCCTCGGAGGATGTGAGAGATGAATACGACCCTCTCGCCGGATCTGGGAGTAGGAATGACCTGCCCTTGAGCAGGGAGCCTGTGGGGGATTTCCGCGGTCAGGTATTTTGCCTCCCGGAGCTTCGCGATATCCTCCTCTGTGATGGAGGAGGCCACCCACCGGCCTTGAGGGTTGGGTCCGGACATGACTAGGAGGCTCGGAACGAATAAATTGAACCTTGGGTGCTGGAACTCGAGGTTGGAAAGGATGAGGAAAAGAGAAGGCGTGGGTGAAAGGGGTGAATCCTTATCTCCTTATAAAGGCAGTGAATATCAAGCGCCTCCCCACTCGCCTTAAAACTCGCCTATTCCCAAGGGCCGTGCAGACTGCATGGTTGGATTACCCATGCCCATATCGATGAGAGTCCCGTAATAAGGGGACATGATCTCTGCTTCGACAAGACGTGCCAATAAAACCGCTTCTCGAAACATGGAGCGGGAGGCTAAAAAGAAAACGGTTCGAAATAATGACCGTGCAGGAACGTGGTGTCGCGTTACAAAAAGTTGCCAGCAGATGGGACTCATGAAATATTATACTCTCTGCGGTTGTGTGTGGTACTTGTTTTGCAGAGCCGGACACGCTTTCTGTGCTCGAAGTCTGTTCTGGAGTATTCGGAGGAGGAACCCGCCTTGCAATGCCGAAGACAATCTGCGCGTCGGACACATCATCATTGAAGCCTGGTTCAGGGGCTACTAAGGGAGTCCTGGATTAAGGGGTCCTCGGGCGTCCAGGCTACGTAACGTGGGCCGGACTGATGGGCCATGAAGATACAAGACAGAAGACTCTCTCCCGTGTCCGGATGGGATTCTCCTTGGCGTGGACGGCAAGCTTGGCATTCGGATATGAAGATTCCTTTCTCTGTAACCGACTTTGTACAACCCTAGTCCCCTCTGGTGTCTATATAAACCGGAGGGTTTAGTCCGTAGAGGCAAGGATAATCATAATCAGACAGGCTAGACTTCTAGGGTTTTAGTCATTACGATCTCGTGGTAGATCAACTCTTGTAATACTCATATTCATCAAGATCAATCAAGCAGGACGTAGGGTATTACCTCCATAGAGAGGGCCCGAACCTGGGTAAACATCGTGTCCCCCGTCTCCTGTTACCATCGACCTTAGATGCACAGTTCGGGACCCCCTACCCGAGATCCGCCGGTTTTGACACCGACAACCGCCCTCACCGAACTCCGCCGACCATGCCACCGCCCATAACCACCTCGCCGGCGTATTTATGGCCGCCGCCGATGTGTCTTCCGCGGGAAGCAAGGAACCGACCTCGCACGCCTATAAAATGGGCCCCGAGCTCTCCAGCTCTCACCACCACTCACCCCTCCCCTACGAACCCCGCCGAGCGCCCAAGAGGCCCGAACGGGGCCATCTTCTCTGTCTCCGGCAGCTACTGCCGCCGCTCTCGCCTCGAAGCTCCCCACCTCTCCAGAGCCTCCCCCTCCACAATTTCTTCTCTAGTAGCCTCCCCAAGACTCCCCGACCCCATCCCACCTTTCAATTTCGTTCGAGGACGGCCGTAGGCGAAATCCCTAATTTTGCTCCGCCGGAGCTCTTCGGGCATGCTCACCGCCGGCGACCCCGCACCCTCCACCGACCTAGCCGCACATCGATCGAATCGCCATGACTGCCTGAGCATGATGGTGGGCGCTGCTCTTTGGGAGTCATCGCCGTTCGCCGGCGAAGAGCGCCGGAGCCCCGCCCCTGTTCTGTCGCCGGGGAGAGGAGCGAGGGAGGACCAGACAAACCCGACAGTGGGGCCGCGGGGCCCACTGTCAGTGACCCACGTCCTCCCACGTCGTCTCCCACTCTGCCGAAGCAGCTGGGCCTGGCCCAGAGGCTCTGGCCAACTAAATCGTGCTCAGGGCGCATTTCTATCTTTTCTCTTTTTCTTTTTCCAGCATATCTATAATATTTCCATAGCAGTTATTTATGCACCAAATTAGACGATTCAAATTTCTGTAGACTACTAAAATCATTCTCTATTAATCTTGCTAGGGTGAACATTTTTCCTATGCTTAGTTTCTGTTGGATCAATTAAATAGTCCATCTAGTCATTTATGCCCAACTCAGAAATTCTATAGTAAAATCATATAAACCCCAAATGAATTGATTCTTTTTCTGTTATTCTTCATTTTTCATCTAATTTATTTTAGTATTTATTTCAAAAATATTTGAAACACTTTTTATTACTGTTTTAGAAATATGTGGTAATTCAAATATTTTTGAAAATAGGAAATGGAAGGGAGTTAATATTTCAAACTTTTGGAGTGCACCCAATACTTCTGCATGCTCAAGGAAAGCATCTTGAACACTTGATATGGTGAATGCATGGTAGATTATTTGCTAGAATAATTTGAACATGACTATGTTGAATTCACATTAAATTGGCATATTGCTAGTAGTGCTTGCATGGTTTGAATTCGAGTAAAAGTTGCATGCATGTAGTGTTGGCTTGTTTCATCGTACCGTGCATCATGTACTTGTCATGACTAACCTGCAGGAGCAGGCATAAGGGAAATACCATTACCGGCAGAAGGGTGATCACGTTGGAGCATGATCATGCCTTGTTTGTTATGCTTGTTGGAGCATGCAAGGGTTGTGGCCCTATTGGCATTGCTGTTGAAGGAATACTTTGTTGTGCTAACCGTTGCAGGAAACTTAAACCTCCTGAGTCGACCGAAGATCGAGTCTTGTTCCGGTAACCCCCATACTTGATTCGTGCTGCCACTTGTCCCTGCCACAGGTGGGGTATGGTTTAGTAAGTTGTTAACCCCTTCCCATGCACAAACCGTACAGAGGGCCACGATGAGGGTTTCCATGGCCATGGACTAAATCCTGTCATCGGGTCAGGGGGCATGGGTGTTTCCGGTTGTGTCCGAGAGGGGGGCGCTGAGGGAGTCCTGGATTAAGGGGTCCTCGGGCGTCCAGGCTATGTAAGGTGGGCCGGACTGATGCGCCATGAAGATACAAGACAGAAGACTCTCTCCCGTGTCCGGATGGGACTCTCCTTGGCGTAGACGGCAAGCTTGGCGTTTGGATATGAAGATTCCTTTCTCTGTAACCGACTTTGTACAACCCTAGTCCCCTCCGGTGTCTATATAAACTAGAGGGTTTAGTCCGTAGAGGAAATCATAATCAGACAGGCTAGACTTCTAGGGTTTTAGCCATTACGATCTCGTGGTAGATCAACTCTTGTAATACTCATATTCATCAAGATCAATCAAGCAGGACGTAGGGTATTAATTCCATAGAGAGGGCCCGAACCTGGGTAAACATCGTGTCCCCCGTCTCCTGTTACCATCGACCTTAGATGCACAGTTCGGGACCCCCTACCCGAGATCCGCCGGTTTTGACACCGACATTGGTGCTTTCATTGAGAGTTCCGCTGTGTCGTCGCTAGAAGACTCGATGGCTCCATCAATCATCCACAACGATGCTGCCTTGAGGGAGGTCTTTCTCCCCGGCCAGATCTTCATATTCGGCGGCTTCGTACTGCGGGCCAACTTGCTTGGCCATCTAGAGCAGATCGATAGCTACGCCCCTGGCCATCAGGTCAGGTTTGGAAGCTTGAACTACGTTGCTGATATCCGCAGAGACTTGATCTTCGACGGATTCGAGCCCATGGCAGCCGCTCCCTAGCACCACAATGAACATGACCTAAATCTGTCATCGGACCATACCCAGGAGATAGCGCCCATAACTACCCTGGCCATAGATCCGGAGCAGAGTGCGCCATCCGAGGACGAGAAGCTCAACCCCGCCACGGAAGCCGCAGACTCAGCGGCGTTGGAGCCGCACACAGACCCAACTTCGAACGGGATCTGTGTCACCGGAACCTCGGATTCATCTCCGGCCACAGGTTCTGAACCGCGTATGTCCGCGCCCATCGAGCTCGATCGGGCGCCGATCGTCGAGTTCAGCTCCGCGGACATCTTCCGACACTCACCTTTGGGTGATGTGCTAAACTCATTAAAAACCCTCTCCTTAGTGGGGGACTCACAGCCGAATTATATCCGGTTTGAACTGGGGGCTGATGACGGAGAATTTCGCTTCCCACCCACCGCCCACTTCATTGCCACTGTCGAAGACTTAACCGACATGCTCGATTACGACTCCGAAGACATCGACGGTATGGACGACGATGCCGGAGAGGAGCAGGCCCAAAACCCGCCGTTTACTGGGTGCTGGACAGCCATCTCCTCGTACGACGTGTACATGGTGGATACTCCCAAAGAAAATAATGGCGATAACGAGAAAGATCCAGTCGAGGATAAACCTCCTGAGATACAGCCAAAGTGCCGATGTCAGCAGCACCGCTCTAAATCACGCCGTGGAAAAGACAGCAATACTGGCACAAGAGAAAACAATACTCCGGACGATGCCGAAGACAGAGAAGATCCCGCCGAGCCGACTTCTGAACAAGACGGTAGGGAAGATGGGCAAGTCAGCCCTGACGAACAGGCCATAAACGAAGACTCGGAGGACAGCAACTATTTTCCACTCTCCGAAGATGAGGTGAGCCTCGGCGACGAAGACTTTAGCAAGCCTGAGGAACCCGTCGAGCAGGAGCGCTTTAAGCGCCTGCTAATAGCCACTGCGAGGAGCCTGAAAAAGTAACAGCAGTAGCTTCAAGCTGATCAAGATCTGCTCAATGACAGATGGACTGATGTCCTGGCAGCCGAGGAATACGGACTCGAGCGCCCCATTAAAAGTTACCCGAAGCGTAAATTGCTACCCCAATTCGACGACGAGGCACTTGAGCCCATGCCATCAACACGTAATGCGACTGACCGACCACCACGTGGCCGGGACAAGGCGGCAACTCAAGCCGAACACCTGCCCATACTACCTCGCCATAAAGGCAAAGATACCACAGCTCGGGAATACACATATGACCTGCGGCAAAACCTGGAGAACAGAGCAGGTCAGTCCAGATCGATCTACGGATCGCGGAGGCATGCCCTGGCGCGCGACGACGGCTATCAAGCCAGACGTACCAAGCATAACCATGTGCGGGCCAAAAACCACAGACGGACTACATCCGCACTACGTTGCGACTTGGCCCGATATAGAGGAGCCGCACATCCCCTCTGCTTCACTGATGAAGTAATGGAGCATGAATTCCCAGAAGGGTTTAAACCCGTAAATATCGAATCATATGATGGAACAACAAATCCTGCGGTATGGATTGAGGATTTTCTTCTCCATATTCATATGGCATGCAGCGATGACCTTCACGCCATCAAATACCTCCCACTAAAACTCAAGGGGCCAGCTCGGCATTGGTTAAATAGTCTGCCTGAAAACTCTATTGGCAGCTGGGAGGACTTGGAAGACGCCTTCCGCGACAACTTCCAAGGCACATATGTACGACCTCCGGATGCCGATGACTTAAGTCACATAGTTTAATAGCCTGGAGAGTCGGCCAGGAAATTCTGTACTAGGTTCCTAACTAAAAAGAACCAGATCGTCGACTGCCCGGATGCCGAAGCCCTAGCGGCCTTTAAGCATAGCATCCGCAATGAATGGCTCGCTCGTCACCTCGGCCAGGAAAAGCCGAAGTCCATGGCAGCCCTCACGGCACTCATGACCCGCTTTTGTGCGGGCGAGGATAGTTGGCTATCCCATAGCAGTAACACTGCAAGCGATGCCGGTACCTCTGAAGCCAAGAATAGCAATGACAAGCCCCGACGCAACAGGCACAAGCACCGAAGCAATGGTGGCACTACCGATGACACGGCGGTCAATGCCGGTTTCAGCGGCTCCAAGTCGGGCAAGCAGAAGAAGCCATAAAAAAGAAACAATCCGGGCTCATCCAGCTTGGACCTCATACTCGATCGTCCATGTCAGGTCCATGGCACCCCTGATAAACCAGCCAATCATAGCAACAGAGACTGTTGGGTTTTTAAACAGGCCGGCAAGTTAAATGCCGAAAACAAGGAGAAGGGGTCACAAAGCAAGAACGATGACGAGGAGTCCCGTCCCCCGAACACAGGAGGACAGAAGAAGTTCCCTCCCCAGGTTAAAACGGTGAACATGATATACGCCACTCATATCCCCAAAAGGGAGTGCAAACGAGCGCTCAGGGACATCTACGTGATAGAGCCAGTCGCCCCAAAGTTCAACCCATGGTCGTCCTGCTCGATCACCTTTGATCGCAGGGACCATCCGACCAGTATCCGTCATGGCGGTTCAGCCGCATTGGTCCTCGATCCAATTGTTGATGGATTCCATCTCACGCGCGTCCTCATGTACGGCGGCAGCAGCCTGAACCTGCTCTATCAGGATACAGTGCGCAAAATGGGCATCAATCCCTCAAGGATCAAACCCACCAAAACTACCTTTAAAGGAGTCATACCAGGTGTAGAGGCCTGCTGTACGGGCTCAATCACACTGGAGGTTGTCTTAGGATCCCCGGACAACTTCAAAAGCGAAGAGTTGATCTTCGATATCGTCCCCTTCCGCAGAGCTATCACGCACTGCTTGGACGAACCGCATTTGCTCGATTCAATGCGGTGCCACACTATGCTTATCTCAAGCTCAAGATGCCGGGACCACGCGGCGTCATAACAGTTAACGGAAACACGGAGCGCTCCCTCCGTACCAAGGAGCACACCGCGGCCTTGGCAGCGGAAGTACAGAGCGGCCTTGCCAAGCAGAATCTTAATTCAGTGGCCAAGCTCCCGGACACTGTCAAGCGAATCCGGACTACTCCGCAGCATAACAGTCCGGCTCATCAGGAGTTAGACTAGCAATCCGGCCTCCATCTCCATCCCGGCCAAATGGCGGCATACGTACCACGCGGACATAACTACGCACTTAAAATACCATGTGCATAGACGGAGGCATAACTAGATTGTGGTCCATAATACGGCTAGACCTCCCCTGGACACACATACTTTCACTTTTTCTTTTTTATCCTTTTCAGGTTTCTTTTCCACAGGCCCCTCAAGACGGCCTGATCATCGGTCCTTTCGAAGGATAGATACACCAAGACAGCGAGAAGCATTGAGGTATACAGGAATCACTAGGAGGTCTTTGTGATGATCACTCCGCCTATTCTCAGGACCCGCACGCAGCTCTCCCTTGGTCATGGCATGCTAAATAGCCCTGATGCTTATCGCACTACTTATACGCTTTGACGTATCAATAAAATTATAATGGAAACAGTTCGCAGCCCAACTTCTGCGGCCCTAGCTTACTACTTCATTTTTTCTTGATAATCTTATCAATTGCACCCGTACACTTTGGTATGGCTTAAGTTCGCCAGGGGCTTTATTGCACCCCATATTACGCCAACAAAGTCCGAACACTTTTTACAGTATAGTTCGGCACCCCGAATTTAGCATTATATGCATTGGCTCCAAATCATGTCTTTGGTCAATAGTTGGGTTGCCCGGCTCCTGTGCTTACTACCTTACATTCCGCTATATCGGCTAGGGTAGTAAAGGGAGAACTACTGCGATTGTGCCGTGGTTCATCCGGATGAGCACCTCAGTAGAGAAAGCCGAAAACTGACTGTCATGATGCGGCGTGAGCCGGTCAGCTCTTCGGAGGTTACAAATCTTTTGCGATTTTTTTCGCGTTATGCGATGAATTGGTCTCTACCCGATCAGGTGTTTACAGCACCCTAGTTCGGACTCACGAATACTAGGGGCTGCGCCTAAATTTCTATTATAAAACTCCTATGGCTAAGTGAGGGTGATAAAGCCACATAGTCCGATTGCCTGGTTCGTTGCGCTAAACACCTCCTTCAAGGACCAAACTTTGGATCAAGAGTGTTTAGATTTTATCCCGAACACCCCCGTACTACCTACGTGGGGGCTGAAGCCGACGACTGGCCAACTCTCAAATTTAATAAAACGGCCGCACAGGAGGAAAAATCTTGATATAAACAACTAATATTATATTACATATCAGTTTTGTTCCATTGTGCAGGACAGGATAACATGAATATATTCATCCAAAGATAATGTCTTTTGCACACTGCTCCACCATAATGCGGGATCCCTCCAGGACATCGTCAAAATATTACTCGGGCGTGGGGTGCTCCTTGCCCGCGGGCGGTCCCTCGGTCGCGAGCTTGACGGTGTTCATCTTCACCCACTGTATCTTGACACGGGTGAAGGCCATCCGTGCACCTTCAATACAGACCGACCGCTTGATGGCATCAAGCCGAGGGCAGGCAGCAACCAGTCGCTTCACGAGCCCGAAGTAGCTGTTGGGTATGGCTTCGGCGGGCCATAGACGAATTATCAAATCCTTCATGGCCAATTCGGCCACCCTATGCAGTTCGGTCAGTTGTTTCAGCTGATCGCTGAAGGGCACCGGATGCTCTGGCGCAAGGTATTGTGACCAGAACAGCTTTTCCGTTGAGCTCCCCTCTTCGGCTCGGAAGAAATCCACAGCATCAGCAATGCTGCGCGGCAGATCCGCAAACGCTCCTGGAGAACTCCAAATCCGGGTCAGTAAGATGTACCTTTTCTTCACAAATTTGCTTTGCATTATAAAGGCCTTACCCGCCGTGATTTTCCTGGCCTCTTGGATTTCCTGGAGGGCACCCTAGGCTTCAACCTGGGCCTCTTGTGTGCTTTTGTGGGCCTTAGCAAGCTCGGACTCTTGATCCATAATCTTGCGCTCCAAGGACTCGCATTTCTTTACAGCGTCCTGGAGCTCTTGTTGGACCTCACTGACCCTGGCCTCGTGCTTTTCACGGACGGATTGTTCCTCCGCCGCTCTCTTCTGGGCCTCGACCAGCGCCTTTTTAAGGGCCTCCACCTCGGTCGCCGCTCCTACAAATATCATGGCACTATGGTCAATACAAATCATCTATCCTTTCTGATATACAGAAGGTCATGGCATACCTTGCTTGTCCTTCAGCTGCTTTTTCACACGGCCGAGTTCTTCCTCGGCCCGCTCCAGACTCTGTTTTAGTCCAGAGACTTCGGCAGCATGGGAGGTCGCAGCCAGTAGCGACGCCTGCTTTTTCACATAGACATGTATGGTTAGTCTCCTGCGAAAATTGTTTGATCCTCTGTCCGGCTTTTCTTTTCAACCACCGAACAGTGTCTCAGGGGCTACTGTCTATACTGTGACATTCTTTTTTACATAAATGTGTTTCATACCTCAAAACCTGTTAGAAGGCTTGTGCAGGCTTCGGTCAGTCCACTCTTCGCGGACTGAATCTTCTCAATCACCGTACCCATGAGGGCACGGTGTTCCTCTACAATGGAAGCACTCCGCAGCGCTTCTAGTTGGGTGTCCGGTGCCTCTGGTTGGACAGAGGTCACCGGCGAAATAGGCACACCCCCTTCTTTCGAAGGAGGTTGCTTGCCGGATTCCGGAGCCGTATAGGTCTCCGGGACCGTATTTGGCTGGGGGCCGAATTGCACCTGGCCCCCATTGCCAGTCTCCATGGGGATTTGCTCCCCCATGTGTCCGGCGGCCGAGGTTTCACCCTCTGGCGCCGCGCTGACGGCCTCCTGCGTCTCTCCCTGGCCTGGGATCCTTTGGGACAATGCCTCGGTGTCACCCATGGCCTTGGGAGAAGAGGCCGCCGAAAGGGACCCGTTGTCCATCACCTTCGGGTCCAGCGAATTCCCCGAAGATGAGGATCGCATGAGGTCGGAACAAGCCGGACTGCATGTAGTTTCTGTCCAGAAACTAAATTCTTCAAAACTTGCACTAGGAAGACTCTCCTATTACCAAAAAAACTCCACCATCATATCTACCACCTAATGATACATCATCCTGGTAAATTTCACAATCAACAAAGTTACTTAGACTGCCCTAGCATTTCATCAAGCACATTGTGTGCATGACTGAAATCATGCCTCCCACTACACTGCATTGTGCACTAGATCATCTGGCCAAACCAGAATGTCTAGTAGCCTTGCCACCCTTGTAAGCATCATCCTGCCAAATCTCAGCTCATTTGGAGCAATGTAACACCCGCTGGCATTCGGCCGAACACGCAGCATGCGTGCACTGGGCACAGCCAGCGCGCCTGTATGGCATGCGGTGGCAACCGAGCTGCTGCAGCTCCTCCCCTGCTTCCCCCTCTCGTCCTGATCCTCTGCTGGATCAGCCCGACACCCAGGAACCCGCCGACACCTCTCCCCCGTCCTCTAGCACCGCCCTCTGCCATCCAGCGCCGCCACCGACAGCCGCCCGTCGCTGTCACACGCCGCCCAGGACGCGTGGCTCGCTTCCCCGCCAGCCAGCGCGCTCTGGAGTAACTCTGGACGGCCACCGCCCTCACCGAACTCCGACAACCATGCCACCGCCCATAACCACCTCACCGGCGCATTTATGGCCGCCGCCGACATGTCTTCCACGGGAAGCCACGAAACCGACCTCGCACACCTATAAAACGGGCCCCGAGCTCTCCAGCTCCTCAGCACCACTCTCCCTTCCCCTACGAACCCCGCCGAGCGCCCAAGAGGCCCGAACGGGGCCTTCTTCTCTGTCTCCGGCAGCTACTGCCGCTGCTCTTGCCTAGAAGCTCCCCACCTCTCTAGAGCCTCCCCCTCCACAATTTCTTCTCCAGTAGCCTCCCTAAGACTTCCCGACCCCATCCCACCTTTCAATTTCGTTCGAGGACGGCCGTAGGCGAAATCCCTAATTTTGCTCCGCTGGAGCTCTTCGGGGATGCTCACCACCGGCGACCCCGCACCCTCCACCGACCTAGCCACACATCGATCGAATCGCCATGACCGCCTAAGCATGATGGTGGGCGCTGCTCTTCGGGAGTTGTCGCCGTTCGCCGGCGAAGAACGCCGGAGCCCCGCCCCTGTTCTGTCGCCGGGGAGAGGAGCGGGGGAGGACCAGTCAAACCCGACAGTGGGGCCACGGGGCCCACTGTCAGTGACCAACGTCGTCTCCCGCTCTGCCGAAGCAGCTGGGCCTGGCCCAGAGGCTCTGGCCAACTAAATCGTGCTCAGGGCGCATTTCTATCTTTTCTCTTTTTCTTTTTCCAGCATATCTATAATATTTCCACAGCAGTTATTTATGCACCAAATTAGACGATTCAAATTTCTGTAGACTACTAAAATCATTCTCTATTAATCTTGCTAGGGTGAACATTTTTCCTATGCTTAGTTTCTGTTGGATCAATTAAATAGTCCATCTAGTCATTTATGCCCAACTCGGAAATTCTATAGTAAAATCATATAAACCCCAAATGAATTGATTCTTTTTATGTTATTCTTCATTTTTCATCTAGTTTATTTTAGTATTTATTTCAAAAATATTTGAAACACTTTTTAGTATTGTTTTAGAAATATGTGGTAATTCAAATATTTTTGAAAATAGGAAATGGAAGGGAGTTGATATTTCAAACTTTAGGAGTGCACCCAATACTTCTGCATGCTCAAGGCAAGCATCTTGAACACTTTATATGGTGAATGCATGGTAGATTATTTGCTAGAATAATTTGAACATGACTATGTTGAATTCACATTAAATTGGCATATTGCTAGTAGTGCTTGCATGGTTTGAATTCAAGTAAAAGTTGCATGCATGTAGTGTTGGCATGTTTCATCGTACCGTGCATCGTGTACTCATCATGACTAACCTGTAGGAGCAGGCATAAGGGAAATACCATTACCGGCAGAAGGGTGATCACGTTGGAGCGTGATCATGCCTTGTTTGTTTTGCTTGTTGGAGCATGCAAGGGTTGTGGCCCTGTTGGCATTGCTGTTGAAGGAATACTTTGTTGTGCTGACCGTTGCAGGAAACTTAAACCTCCTGAGTCGACCATAGATCGAGTCTTGTTCCGGTAACCCCCATACTTGATTCATGCTGCCACTTGTCCCTGCCACAGGTGGGGTATGGTTTAGTAAGTTGTTAACCCCTTCCCATGCACACACCATACAGAAGGCCACAATGAGGGTTTCCATGGCCATGGACTAAATCCTGTCATCGGATCAGGGGGCATGGGTGTTTCCGGTTGTGTCCGAGAGGGGGGCACCCCTTGGAATCCACGCGTATTAATAGTGATCCCATGCAGGACGTTGGTCTCTCCGTCTTAGAGTTTTTCTTGAACGATGCTTTGGGTGATTCCTGGCATCCGGAAAGTTAATCTGGTGTGTGCTGGTTAGGTGTGTTTTCAACCCAAATACCGTAAAGGGAATTAGTCGGTGTGACGGTACTGACTAAAGAAATCCTTTACTCGTGGGTAAAGAGTACACCCTCTGCAGAGTTTAAACCTATTCGAATAGCCGTGTCCGCGGTCAAGGATTTCAGTCTGGGTTGGTCAAGTGTCGGTCTTAGAGTCGGTCTCCGGAGGAAAATAATTAACTTGAGCATGAACTATTTTGCAGGATGTTGTCATCATCTCTAACGCTGTCATGGTTATTTTTGAATACTATTGTTGTGAATCTTACTGTGGTTATGCATATTATTGTGGACTAACCCGTTTCTCTTATTTTATTTTCCTGTGTGTCTCAGGGGCTGGCTAGACTACCCCGGGCACACAACTTTATTTTCAAGACCTTTTGTGGCGTCCCTCGAGTTCACAGGCGGTTTATCACGCCACTACTCTTGTGTATACCCGATTGGCATTTCTCTTCAAGTCCGACCGTGGCGTCACATGACACCCGACTGGCATTTCTTTTCAAGACCTCTTCGTGGCGTCCCTCGAGTTTACAGGCGGTCCCACCACTACTTGTGTGGACACCCGATTGGCATTTCTCTTCAAGACCTATCGTGGTGTCACTTAACATCCGACCGGCATTTCTTTTATTTTATTTTCCTTTAACTTTCCTAGTTTATCACTAACATTTTTATATATTCATTTATTTGAACATGCTATTATGTTCTCATGCCATGATTTAATTCCTGTCAGCATGCATTTAATATAGTCCAGCATGAGCATACGCATATAATTTGGTTCATCATGATCATATAATTTATCTGTTGCATTCGGTATATCTTTTGTTCATGATGTTTGCTAGTACATTCAAGCATACTCACAGGCTTGTCCCTGGCTATTTACTTGGCCAGGTCAGGAGTTCTATGAGGACTACCTCAGCGACGTCCGTGCGGAGCCTAGGATAGCAGCCACGCAGATAGGAATTATCCGGGTCAGCTGTTCTTGTGGAATGGAGCCCCATCGACGTTGGAGAACCACGAGTCATTTCCGTCAGCCACCACCGGAGTCACTGTTGTATCACTAGACCTTTATGGTCTTGTATCCAATTCTTGTAATTGCTTGGTAATCTGTAACAAGGACGTGTCCACCAGTAACAGTAATCCTGGGCTGGTGGTAACACGAGGGGTTAATTTTCTGGGATATCGTGTCCCGGCCCCGGCAAAATGTGTGTAACGGTTAGATTTTGTGTGGAGGCTATATATACCCCTCCACCCCCTTCTCTATTCAAAAGAGAGCCATCAGAATGTGCCTACACTTCCACTACTCATTTTCTGAGAGAGAGCCACCTACTCATGTGTTGAGACCAAGACATTCCAATCCAACCAAAAGAATCTTGATCTCTAGCCTTTCCCAAGTTGCTTTCCACTCAAATCATCTTTCCACCATAGCCAAATCTGTGAGAGAGAGTTGAGTGTTGGGGAGACTATCATTTGAAGCACAAGAGCAAGGAGTTCATCATCAACACACCATCTATTACCTTTTGGAGAGTGGTGTCTCCTAGATTGGTTAGGTGTCACTTGGGAGCCTCCGACAAGATTGTGGAGTTGAACCAAGGAGTTTGTAAGGGCAAGGAGATCGCCTACTTCGTGAAGATCTACCCGAGTGAGGCAAGTCCTTCATGGGCGATCGCCATGGTGGGATAGACAAGGTTGCTTCTTCGTGGACCCTTCATGGGTGGAGCCCTCCGTGGACTCGTGCAACCGTTACCCTTCGTGGGTTGAAGTCTCCATCAACGTGGATGTACGATAGCACCACCTATCAGAACCACGCCAAAAATCTTTGTGTCTACATTGCGTTTGCCTTCTCCAAACCCTTCCCTTTACCTTCATATGCAATGTTTTACTTTCCGCTGCTACACTCTTAGAATTGCATGTGTAGGTTGGTTGCTTGACTTGTGCTAAGTTGCTAAAATCTGCCAAGACAAAAAATTGGGAAAAGGCAAGATTTTTATTTGGTCAAGTAGTCTAATCACCCCCCTCTATACCTACTTTCAATCCTACAAGTGGTATCAGAGCTTTGGTCTCCATTTGCCTTGATTTCCATAGCTTTGGTGATCATAGCCTTGGTTTCACAACCTAGGAGAGTATGGCGTCTAGCGAGGGAAATTACCACCGTAGAGGTCCTTACTTTGATGGTACAAATTTTGCTAGTTGGAAGCATAAGATGAAAATGCATATTCTTGGACATAACCCCGCCGTTTAGGCTATTGTATGTATTGGTTTGCAAGGTGAATTCTTTGAAGATGGAAGAGAACCGAATCGTGAAGCAACTGCGGAAGAATTGAAGATGTTGCAATACAACGCTCAAGCTTGCGATATCCTCTTCAACGGATTGTGCCCCGAAGAATTCAACAAAATCAGCCGTCTTGAGAATGCAAAGGAAATTTGGGATACTTTGGTTGACATGCATGAAGGTACCGAGTCCGTCAAGGAATCCAAATTGGATGTGCTTCAAAGTCAACTTGACAAGTTCAAAATGAAGGATGGTGAAGGAGTCGCTGAAATGTACTCTAGGCTTGCTCTCATCACAAATGAGATTGCCGGCTTAGGAAGTGAAGAAATGACCGACAGATTCATCATCAAGAAGATCCTAAGAGCCTTGGATGGAAAATATGATACCATGTGCACTTTGATCCAAATGATGCCCAATTACAAAGATCTCAAGCCAACGGAAGTCATTGGTAGAATTGTTGCTCATGAGATGTCACTCAAGGATAAAGAAGAGCTTCACAACAAGTCTAGTGGTGCTTACAAAGCTTCATGTGATGCTCCTACATCATCAAGTGAGAAACAAGTCTTCAATGAAGAATTGAGCCTAATGGTGAAGAACTTCAACAAGTTCTACAAGAGTAGAAGCAAAGAGAGAAGTTCCAAGTCGAGATCCTACTATGACAAGAGATCTTCTAGTCGTGAACGAAATTGCTACAATTGTGGAAGACCCGGACACTACTCCAATGAGTGTACGGCTCCCTACAAAAGAAGAGAAGACTCACCTAAAAGGAGGAGTAAAAGAGAGGAATCACCTCCAAGAGAGAGAAGGAGTAGAGATGATCGTTATGAACGAAGACCCTCTCGCAGAAGCAAGGATTCGGAAAGGAAGGACAAGTCATCAAAGAGCTACACAAGATGAAGACATCAAGCTCATGTTGGTGAATGGGTATTCGGTTCCAACTCCGAACACCACTCTGAGAGAAGTTATCACTCCGACTCCGAACATACTCAAGATGAAGGTGTTGTCGGTCTTGCACTTGTGTCATCCAACTCCTACGACATATTTGACTCACCAAATGAAGGGATTGGAAGATGCTTCATGGCTAAAGGCCGCAAGTTATCACACCCCGAGTATGTTGATTTCAATAGTGATGATGATGATTTGCTAGGTGATGATGATTTACTTGTTGACAACTCTAGTGACGAAAACTATGATGAAATTGCTGTTAATCATGCTAATCAAGATGAAACGAATGACAATGATAAGAAGGAGATTGAGCGTCTAACTAAAGAATTAAACACTCTTAAGTTAGCTCATGAAACTACCTTAGAGGATCATCGAGAGCTTTTAAAGACTCATGAGAAGCTACGCTTTGAAAAGCTCAATCTAGAGCAAGAGCATGGGTTCTTAAAAGCAATCAATGATGATCTTCGTAAGAAAAGTTCTTCTTACATTGCCAAGCGTTTACTCTTGTCTACTTACATGCCACAAGTAAAATCTAGCAACAAGAGCAAGAAAGATTCTTCTTCTAATAGTAACAATAATCATGTTAAAACCAATATTGTTGCTTCTAGTAGTTCTCTTGATTCCACTAATGATTCTCTTAGCCAAGTTACACTTGAGCAAGAAAATAGCTTATTGAAGGGAATTATAGAGAAAGGTGTTTACAAGAGCCTTGTCGGAAGTAAGCAATTTGTGGAAATTGTACGCAAGCAAGGAAGGCACCGGAAGAATCAAGGTGTTGGTTTTGAACGCAAGTTCAATGCCAATGGAGTTCAGTGGGAAGAAGATCAATACCCCAAGACGAAGTTTGTTCCTCAACAAGAGAATTATGACCCCACTTCTTTCGAGTGAACACAAGCTCAAGATGATCTTCCACCACAAGGCCACAAGCTTAAAGGCAAGGACAAGCTTCAAGAGGAGATTGATTCATTTGAAGAAGCTCCAAAGGCCTTGGTGAAGTGGGTTCCCAAGACTGCACCAAGTTCTATTTCATCAAGTACGACTACAACTCCAAGGATTCCCATCTAGCTGATGTGGATCCCAAAGAAGAAGAACTAGAGAGTTCTTGAGGGTGACTCCGCCAACATACTTCACTCATATTCATTTTGGCAAGGACAAGTGCAATCAACTTCCATATCTTGCACTAGTTCAAGGAGTCACAAACCCTCTTGTTGGTAAGACAAGGGACAAGGTAACCTAATGCTTTCATGGACAACATCATATGTGTATTTCACTCTATGTCTATGGATATCCTTGTGTGTTCCTTGTGGGACTAACCCATGTAGGTATTGAAAGTGCAACTCACTCCAATGGATTGCTCCAAATGATCTACATCAACATTGAGCATCCACATCTTCAACATCTACATGAAGTCATCATCGACAAAACCCAAGGTTAGTTCATCCCTCTTAGGGGGGATATCACATCTAGGGGGAACTTTACTCTAAGAATTGAGCTAAAGCAACTCTAATGGTGTGAACACAACAATGCTTTATGTAAAAGTGGTAACCCCACTTGTGCCTAAACGATGAGTATGACCTATGATCAAATGTTCTCATTTGACCTAAGTCAATATACTCATATATAGATGACCTAGTCATCGCCAATTGCTTGATAGATGCTAGAGTGTTTGTGCATGCTTTGACACATATTTCATTTGCTATCTTATTGTGTGAGCATGTTGGATGCATAATTTTTCTCCATTCGAGGACATCCATTTGTTGTTTTGATTGATTGGTTTTTCTTCTTTCTGCCAAATGGATGGACAAGAATGCCTAAGTACTCCCTCTAGCTATCTATGCTTTTCTCGTCTCAAACTATATTCATGCTACATCACAAAGTTTGATCAAGTCATATTCAGACCCTCCGAGTGAGGAGCAGTTGGAGCCACCAATTCGTCATAGACTTAACTTCCAAAACTTCTTAGTGCATTTCAGTCTGACCGATCCATCCCATTTGGTCACACCGAGTTCATTAAGTTGATCTAAGTTTTAATCTCGGTGCAACCGATTTGAACCTTTCGGTCACACCGAGTTGCAGCAACCGCTTGCGATTCTGCATCTCAGTGCCACCGAGTCGTTCCACTCGGTCACACCGACAGTGACTAGACATATATACCCACGAGCTAAAAATTTGGAAATTCCTCCAAACGCTTCGCCCGCGCTTGTCCAGCTCTACCGACTCGAGGTCTCCGGATCATCTCCTCCTTGCCAGCGTCCTCCTGCCGCTGGTTTTCGCCGCCATCAATGGGAATCTTCACCGCCGTTGTCGCCGTAGCGAGTTCATCGCCAAGTTAGAAATGAACTCGTCCCTTTGTGCCTTCCCCACTCCGATTCTGAGCACAAAGATCAATGCCTATATTCTTTCCACGTTTGAGACTACTCTATCCACTGGAAACTCCGTTAGATTAGATTTGATGCAAAATTTAGGGTTAGGTTTCCGCCGAACTCATCTCGGACCGACCGATATTAGGATTTCAGTCTCACCGATTTGGCTCAGGCCATAGCACAAGTATTTTTTCTGTCTGACCAAAACATACCAATCGGTGTGACCGAGTTCATTTCTCGGTGGAACCCTAGCATCTCGGAGTCACCGAACTGTGTCTCGGTCTGACCGATTTCACATGTTTAGACTCTAAAGCTGCTTCGGTTTCACCGAGTTTGTAATATCGGTAGCTCCGAAATGCTTTCTGTAGAAAACTAAAACTAAGTTTTTGACTCATTTGTTTTGCAAAATGGCTGTACTTTGTGATGCTTATCCACTCTATCTCAACCTATCTATTCACAGGGTCAGCTTTCAGTGTCAGAGATGCCAGATAATAGTGACAGCCAGAACAGGTCAGAGGAGCAAGCAAATCTCAGTGAGGGCACTAGTCCCTCCAATAGCAGCTATGATGAGGGTAGCAGAAGCACCCCAAGCAACTTGCCTAAGGCTGCAACTAGGCAAAGGAAGAAGAGAACCTCAGATTCTAAAGATGAAGACTTTGTGGTTGATGAGGAGGTCACCTCAAAGAAGAAGGTAGTCAAGAAGGAGTATGCAGTTGCTGCTGCTGCCATCAAGCCTAGCATGAAGAAGAAAGTTCCTGCCAAGAGAGTGCCTATGTCAAAAGCCAGAGCCTCCACTCAGGAAACTATGGAGTTCACTGCTAAACCAAGAGAAGAAGAGGTTGCTGGAGGCAAGAAAAGGAAGGAAAGGGTCAAGAAGACCATGGCCAGAGTGATTGGCAAATCATCAATGATGAGAGATCCAGATGAAGATGATGAGGAAGAAGATGCTGCACCAGCTCAGAAATCTTAGAAATTGATGGGAGATGCTATTAAGTCTGGGGCTGCTCCATCCAAGCACAAGACAGCTCCCAAGCAACCTTCACAAGCTCAAGCTCCAAAGCCAACAGCACCCAAGAGAAGCACAAGAAATATCTCAGCTGCAGAGAAGAACAAGGCCCTAGTGCCTGAAGTTCAGGAAGATGAGGAGCAGCAAGTGCTCAGGAAACTCAAGCCAAAAATTCCAGACCATGATGACACTCATCCAATAGCAGAGAACATGAAAGTGAGAAAAGATGCAGGTCTGAGACTATGGAGACAGACAGACCCCTATGCTACAAGGAGAAGGACTGCTGTGGATTACAGGTTTCACACCAAGGAGCAGCAGGACTTCTATGAGACAGTTCTTTTGGACAAGAAGCCCATAGTAAGTGACATGAGATGGGTTGACTGGAAGTTCATTGATGACAATGAATATTACTTCCCTGGAGTTCATGAGAGCTTCAGAATGAATGGAGTTGACATTTTTGTTGGTCAGAAATTGACTAAATGGAATGATGAGATGGTGATGCAATTTTATTCCACTGCACATTTTTACCCAGATGGCAAGATAGTCTGGATGACTGAAGGTACAAGATACCAATCATCTATTGCAGAATGGGCCAAGCTGATCAATGCCCCTAAAGAAAGTGAAGATGACATAGATGTCTATGCCAAGCCCAGGAAAGATCATAACTCCATGGCTCACATGTACAAGGAAATTCCAGATGCTGCATTGGCGACTCACAAGTTTGGGTCCATTTACTATCTACTGTCAAGGCTGCCTACAATCAACACTATACCGAGGCATACTTTGTTGCCCAAATCAGGAGATGACAGGATGACCAGAGGGCACTCAATCAACTTGTTACATATTTTTGATGTGCCAGAGAAGTTCAAGGTGATGACCTTGATTGTTGAAACAATTAAGAGGACTGCAGCAGATCAGAAGAGGTCATGTGGATATGCCCCACACATTCAGATGCTCATCAACTCCAAAATGGGCACATACCTGCTAGATAGAGAGCACCTTCCCCTGAGGCCAGACTTTGAGGACAATGTTGGATGCATCACATCCTACATCTATGGAGGCTCAGGAGAAGAGAGAAAAAGCAAAGGCAGCAAAGACTTCCAAGATTCCAAATGTGTCAGCTGTAAATCTCAAGACCAAGCAGGATCAGCTCAGCTATCTGCTTGAGGCCACTATGAGAATTGAGAAAGGACTAGCCACCCTGACTCAAAATCAAGAGAGTCTTGAGAGGATCATTGAAACAAAATTTTATGATCTAGACTTGAAGGTCACAGAAATTCAGACCACAGTTGAGCAACTTCAAGAAGAAGCAGAGGACAGGAGAGGAAGAGCTACCATAGAAGTATTTTAGAGAGTGCCTAGAGCCAACAGGTCTATAGCTGTGCCAGTCAGTGACACAAGAGCCACCACTTCAGCACCTGCAGCCACTGCCCCAGTTGCCCCTCCAGTTGCAACTCCTCCAGTTCCTTAGTCATCATCGGAAGCTTTTGCAGATGTTGTCCTCTCCATGCCATCTTTGCACACCAGAGCTCCCAGAGATCGTGCTTAGAGTGCCGCATAGCACTATGCATTTTCAAGCTTTTTGGTAACTTGTTGCCAAAGGGGGAGAAAGTGTATAGATCATAGGCTTCGAGAGAGAGAGAGAGAGTGTTTTGCTTTGTTTGCCTCTCTTGCTACTTGTTATTTGCTCGTTTGTTTGCTACAATATTCGTGCTTGTGTGTGAGATACTCTTATGATCATGTGATTGATCATATTATGCTTTAATGTGTGCTTGAATGATGATATCTTATTACTAGTGTATGATCAATCATGTTTGCCCTGGTGATGAGTGCATGCTATTTATATTCTATCATTTTGAGCGCTCCACCAAGATGTATGTGACATGGAAGACTAACCCATGATCCTAATCGATTGTGCATTTGCATTCAAAAGCAAATTTTAAATAATGCACAAATTTAGGGGGAGCTCTTGCTTATCACATACTTCTCAAAGCGACGATATATTTAATTCATATTATCACTTGTTGAAGCTTTGATCTATATGTTGTCATCAATTACCAAAAAGGGGGAGATTGAAAGTGCAACTAACCCCTGGGTGGTTTTGGAAATTCATAACAACATATAGCTCTTTGAACTAATATACATTCAAGTTAAATATTTCAGGTAGTTCAATGATTGGCATGGCACATGGACTAGAGATGTGGACCCCTCAAAATGCTAAGGACAAATATTGGCAAAAGCTCAAGACTCTTCATTTCTATTTTAGTGATCCAAGATCACATTAATTCCATAGGAAAAGCCAATACTATTAAAAGGGGATGAGGTGTTGCTTAATGGTCTACTTGCTCAAAATGCTTAGTGATATGCTCCAAAGCCCTCAACCACTTTCTCAATTCCATATATGTCCTAAACCTAAAGTCAAACTCGGCCCCACCAATTTGATCTATCCGGCGCCACCGAGTTCTTTTGACATAGCCATAGCCAGAAACCCTAATCAGTTCGGTCTCATCGATAGGGATTTCGGTCTCATCGAGATGGGATTGCAAACTCTCTGTTTCCCTTCGTAACATTTCGGTCTCACCGAAATGAGCGATCGGTCCCACCGAGTTCGCTATGAAAACTCTCTGTTTACCTTTCGTAATGTTTTGGTATCAGCGAAAGGAGCGATCGGTCCCACCGATTTTTCCTGACCAACTCTCTGTTTGCACATTGCTGAAATCGGTCTCACCGAGTTCATGCAATCGGTCACACCGAGATGAGGTTTTTCCCTAACCCTAGCGCATCGGCCCCACCGAGTTGATCATGTCGGTCCCACTGAAAATCCTAATGTTCACATTTTGAACTGAATCGGTCTCACCGAGTTCTTCTATTCGGTCTGACCGAGTTGGGTCAAATGTGTGTAACGGTTAGATTTTGTGTGGAGGTTATATATACCCCTCCACCCCCTTCTCTATTCAAGAGAGAGCCATCAGAACGTGCCTACACTTCCACTACTCATTTTCTGAGAGAGAACCACCTACTCATGTGTTGAGACCAAGACATTCCAATCCAACCACAAGAATCTTGATCTCTAGCCTTCCCCAAGTTGCTTTCCACTCAAATCATCTTTCCACCATAGCCAAATATGTGAGAGAGAGTTGAGTGTTGGGGAGACTATCATTTGAAGCACAAGAGCAATTAGTTCATCATCAACACACCATCTATTACCTTTTGGAGAGTGGTGTCTCCTAGATTGGTTAGGTGTCACTTGGGAGCCTCCGACAAGATTGTGGAGTTGAACCAAGGAGTTTGTAAGGGCAAGGACATCGCCTATTTCGTGAAGATCTACCCGAGTGAGGCAAGTCCTTCATGGGCGATGGCCATGGTGGGATAGACAAGGTTGCTTCTTCATGGACCCTTCATGGGTGGAGCCCTCCGTGGACTCGCGCAACCATTACCCTTCGCTGGTTGAGGTCTCCATCAATGTGGATGTACAATAGCACCACCTATCGGAACCATGCCAAAAATCTTCGTGTCTACATTGCGTTTGCCTTCTCCAAACCCTTCCCTTTACCTTCATATGCAATGTTTTACTTTCCACTGCTACACTCTTAGGATTGCATGTGTAGGTTGATTGCTTGACTTGTGCTAAGTTGCTAAAATCTGCCAAGACATAAAATTGGGAAAAGGCTAGATTTTTATTTGGTCAAGTAGTCTAATCACCCCCCCCCCTCTAGACCTACTTTTGATCCTACACAAACGAGCCAGCCTTTTGACGTGAATTGGCCACTATTGGGCCAAGCGACATGTCGACGTATCACAGGCGCGTCCCATCCATTCGCTGGATGACATCTGTCCCAACGCTGAGCTGGCACGTGGATCCTCCGGCGAATAAGAATTTTACACGTGGAAAATCCCCATTGGTCTAGGCTGTTAATGAGTTATCAGATCCAAACTGGAACCCGATAGCTTAACGGCGACACGTTATGGTGTATGCCATATGTCGGTTACCCTTGACGAAAACACTTCCATGACGCGCCATTTATCGTCATGGAAGTGGACACTTCCATGATGATAATTTTGGTATTGTCATGGAACACTTCTACGATAGCACAGGTATGACTATCTTGATTCTGTCATAAAATATTCATGGATATGCATGCATGACAGAATACGTGACCTACTATGACAAACACGTATCATCACGGAAGTGTTTTTTTTGTAGTGATAGGGTGGAAATCCTCTAGTATATATAGGTTGGAGGGGAGGGAGAGGGCAGCCACCAAGGGGGAAAGAGTCCCCCTTGGTGCCCCAGCCTTAGGGGGGAGTCCCGCTCCCTCCCCAAGTAGGATTCGCCCCCCCCCCCCACAAGGAAAGGGGGGCGCCACTTCCATATGGGCCTATGTGGCCCATATTTCCTTCCACCTCTTTGCCTTTTTAGGCCCGTTGATATTGAAATTAAATATAAAATATTCTAGATATTTTCAGACCATTATATATATAATTTAACATCACTAGAAACATTTTCCACCTATATATAATTAATCGGTAATATACGGTATTACCTGATATTCACCGAAACCCTTTCAGTGACCCCGAAACGCTTCCGGAACCTCTCGGAACTATTCCGGATATTAATGAAACAATTCCAAAATTATATTCTCATCACTCCCATCCTACTAGCACTCAGCAGATCATGATTACCTTAATCTTGTGACCCCGTAGGTTTAGTAAATCATAGACATGAACGAAACCCCTTCGTTCAATGACCGATATCGGAACCGTGGACATCCATATCGGTCCCTATGATTACATGAATGATATTCGAGTGAACCTTTTGTTACCATGTGATGTGCCCTTTGCTTTGTAATACTTTACAAAACCAGATGTGCATCCGTATCCTCCTGAGTCATCACCATGCTCATTATACCGTTGCTCCTGTTACCGGTTTTGTTCTTCTTTCTCATTGATGTGTTCCGGCATTCCCGTGACGTAGTCACCAGTGTCTGGCTAGACGATGATGGATGCCATCACACCGAGAGGGCCCTAAGAATATCTCTCCATTTTCAGAGGAGGAAATCCCACTCTCGAGCTATCCGGTCACTTGTCAAACTTTCTGGTGAGCCTGAAAGTTGTCGTTATGATCACCTTGTTACAGATGACGTTTCAGCAACCCCAAAGCCCACCATCCGGTAGGAAGTGACCGAGACGCTCTCATGGTCTGAGGACCTAAAACACATGCTAACACTCCGTGTTATAACAGATGATTTCAGATGATATAACCACAAATTATAACACACAAGTATTGGGTAGATTCAATATGATCGTTCTTCTAACGTCATACCCTCAATGTTGTTTTAGGAATATCGTTACACTTAACGATATCCTAATATCAAGAAAACGTGATCACCAACAACACTTAAGCCAGTCTTAGAGCCGAGACCGGGAACCTATTGTTTACCGTTTATCATTTCACATTTGCTATGTGTTTTCCACTGAATCACATATTCCAGGATCATAGCAGTTATAGCATCAAATATAAACTCTTAATGAATAGGGAGATATATTAATACAAATAGTATTGTGTCGGTGCAACAAACATCTGCATTTGTGGACCGAACTCATACACAGGTGTGCTGACGATCATACATCCAGCACCAACGTGTAACACAAGGCCGAGCCAGAGAAGCCGCTCTTTGTGAGATCAAGGAGCCCATCAAGAAGACCAAGCCAACATACAAGACAAAGATTCTATGGGAAGATTCTATGGGAAGCGCGCCTCTCCGGAGTGCGCCGCACCTGTTGATGACCCTTTCCCCCTGCCGCGCATTTATCAAATTGTTGATTCCACTTCCGGGTGTGATTTGCTTTCCTTTTTGGATGCGTGCTCCGGGTACCATTAGATATTCATGGCCAAGGAAGATGAAGAGGAAACCGCGTTCATAACTCCATGTGGCATGTACTGCTTTGTGCGTATGCCTTTCGGGTTAAAGAGTGCCGGATCCAATTCTGCAAGGGCAGTACAGATTGGTTTCGAACCCCAGCTGCACAGAAACATGGAAGCTTATATGGATGATATAGTGGTCAAAACCAAGGATAGATCTACACTCATTCAAGACTTGGAAGAAACCTTTGCAAACTTGTGCAAGATCAATTTGAAACTGAACCCCGAGAAATGTGTGTTTGGTGTCCCATCCGGCAAGCTCCTTGGTTTCTTTGTGTCCCAACGGGGAATAGAGGCCAATCCCGACAAGATCAAAGCAATCGAGCAAATACAAGCACCCAAGACTGTCAAGGATGTAAGGTGTTTGGCTGGATGCATTGCCGCACTGAGTAGGTTCATCTCCAAGTCTGCTGAGCGCGCCTTACCATTTTTCAAAATCTTGAAAAAGGCTGGCCCGGTGAAGTGGACCCCAAAGGCAGAAGCAGCACTGCAAGACCTGAAAACTTACCTTTCCTCTGCTCCCACCTTGGTCGCGCCTAAACCACAAGAGCCATTGTTGCTATACTTAGCTGCAACGAATCAAGTGGTTAGTGCAGTGCTGGTGGCACAGCAAGAAGTGGATGAGGAAGCAGCCGCAACAACTGACGCCTCTGGAGATGGAACCGAAGTAACCACTACAAGACGTGACACATACCAGGGGGAGGCGAGGCAAGCTGTCGAAGGTGATCCCAAGACCGCGGCAAGGAAGAAAGTGGTACAGCGGCCCGTTTACTTTGTCAGCTCCCTATTACAGGGGGCGAGGTCGAGGTACTCTGGAGTGCAAAAGCTAATCTTTGGCCTTATCATGGCCTCGAGGAAGCTGCGCCACTACTTCCAAGCCCACGAGATCACAGTTGTCACCCATTTCCCACTACAACGCATATTAAGGAACCCCGAAGCCACCGGCAGAATAGTCGAGTGGGCACTTGAGCTGTCAAGCTTTGGCTTGAAATATGAGAGCACCTCAACTATTCAGAGCAGGGCATTGGCAGAGTTCATTGTAGAATGGACGCCCACTCCGGATGAAGAAGTACAAGAGACAGTTCTTCCCGGCAAAGAGGCGCCTCAGGAGTGGATCACGTATTTTGATGGTGGTTTCTCGCTGCAGGGTGCTGGAGCCGGCGTGCTTCTCATCGCACCCACCGGAGAGCATCTCAAGTATGTGGTTCAAATGCACTTTCCCCAGGAGAAGGCCACCAACAACACTGCTGAGTATGAGGGGCTCCTTGCCGGACTCAGAATTGCGGTGGAGTTGGGAATCAAGAAACTGATTATCCATGGAGACTCTGAACTCGTGGTGAGGCAAGTCAATAAAGATTATCAGAGTTTGTTGATGGAGGCATATGTGGAGGAGGTGAGAAAGCTAGAAGAGCACTTTGATGGATTACAAGCAGAGCACGTGCCACGTGCGGAAAATAACATCGCTGATCACTTTTCAAAGTGCGCCGCGCAAAAGCTCCTTGTGGAACCAGGGACTTTTGTCCTCCATCTAACTCAACCGTCAGTGTCCCCTTTAATGATGACCAGAAAAATGAGAAAGTTGGACTCCGACAAGTATTTCCCGGCAGGACTTCCCGAAGCTACTGGTAGAGAGGCTGCCGGGGACAACCCCGCTTCGGTTGGTGAGCAGCACCCTCCTACAGAACCATAAGTTCTTGCGGTCGAGGTGAGCGCTCCCACGAATGAGGAGGTGTCTTTAGTCCTTGTTATCGAGCCACAGGCTCCAACTTGGGTGCAGCACATAGTCCATTTCCTTCAAACAGGAGAGCTTCCCGAATAGCAAGAAGAAGCTGAAAAAGTAGCTCGGCGGTTAAATATGTACCAGTTTGTCGATGACACACTATACAGAAAAAGGCCAAACTGTGTGAAATTGAAGTGCATTTGCCGGGAAGATGGGCTAAAGCTATTGGCAGAGATACACAAGGGTGTGTATGGCTCTCACATTGGATCGAGAGCCCTGGTCGAAAAAGCCTTCCGGCAGGGTTTCTATTGGCCCACAGCCCTCCAGGATGCAACTGAGCTAGTCACCAAGTGTGAAGCCTGCCAGTTCCATTCCAAGAACATTCATCAACCAGCTCAAGCTCTCCAAATGATCCCTTTGTCCTGGCCATTCTCAGTCTGGGGGCTCGATATCTTGGGCCCCTTCCCCCGTGCTGCCGGGGGCTTTGAATTCTTGTACGTAGCAATTGACAAGTTTACAAAGTGACCTGAGGTGGAGCCAGTGAGGAAGGTGACCGCACAATCAGCTGTCAAGTTCTTGAAAGGATTGGTGTGCTGCTTTGGAGTACCCAACAGAGTGATTACCGATAACGGCACTCAGTTCACGAGCCGCACCTTTATGCAGTACATCCAAAGCCTTAGAAGCAAGGTCTCCTTCGCCTATGTTGCTCATCCACGGAGCAATGGGCAAGCTAAGAGGATGAATGCTAAAGTACTACGCGGGCTCAAGATGAGAACTTTTGATAAGTTGCAAAAATGCGGCAAGCGCTGGATTGATGAACTGACGGTGGTTCTTTGGTCTCTCCGGACAACACCAAATCGAGCTACCGGCCAGACTCCCTTCTCCCTAGTGTATGGGAAAAAAGCAGTGCTCCCCACGGAACTCATATACGGGTCACCTCGAGTACTTGCCTATGATGAAGTAGGGCAAGAGCAGCTACGGCATGACGATGCCGTGCTCCTCGAGGAAGATTGTCTCCGGGCCGCTGTGCGTGCTGCACGCTACCAGCAAGCCCTGCGCCGCTATCATAGCTGCATGGTTCATGCCCGGAGCCTTGAGGAAGGCGACCTTGTCCTTAGGCGCGTTCAGTCCGCCAAGGGTACCAACAAGTTGACGCCAAAGTGGGAAGGCCCTTACCGGGTAGTACAAGTCACCAGACCTGGCGCAGTCCGTCTGGAGACCGAAGATGGCATCCAAATGCAAAACTCATGGAATATTGAGCATCTTCGTAAATTCTACTCGTAAGGCGCGGCTGCCGGGCTCAGCCCCCGGCAACCACCTTTTGTACAAGCCTTGCCACTGGGCATGTAACACTTTGTACGAAGCCAGGCGCACACCCTGTGCAAAGATAATAAAACGAAGCGCTGGCACGTAAACTTGCATGCATGTTTTCTTAAGTATGATTTTGCTATGATAACCAATCCATTTGAGGAGGATCGTATGCTGCTATTTTCTCCCCTGTACTGTCAACAGGGCCCCTGTCACGGATGAACTCCCCAAGGGAAGAAGTGAGAGTGGCCTAGAATAACGGTCCCCGGCAGCTCCTTCTTGTCGGAGCGATAAGAAGGGCAGCAAACACAGATAAGTTTTCCTCCCCATCCACAAGTATGTCCCTGTATGAAAGGCTTGTGCGTAGAAAAACCTTGTTGCCCTCAACATCTGTGCTCCCATCCTTTGATTCGAAAGTTTTACTTCAGTCAGGATGGTTGTAGTGGCATTTGGAGGGGGGTTGGTGAGGGGCCGGTTTCCTTCCACGCTCCTAACCCGTCGGGCTGGGTCCAGCGGCAGCAACGGAAGGGACCGGCAAGGTGTCTCGCCGGGGAATCTTGTTTACTTGGAAGTATTGAGGGGCTATCCCTCAGCATGGACATGATGCATGCACAAGTACTCGGCAGGCATTTCTTTTTTTTCATTAATACGCGGATAAACAAGTACAAACCATACAGGGTACAACCATGGATGGAAGATTACATAATTTAAGCTAAAGTTTGGCATATGCCTACATCTTTTAATTGGAAAAAAGATGAGTGCCCTGTAATGCCTTTCTTGTCCCTCTCCTCCTAGGAGTTGCATCAAGGCGGAAAGAGGGCAAAAGGAGCGCCTGGGCAGAAGCCCAGCCCGACCCTGTCAGGGCCCGCGGGACGCATCCTGACAAGATCGGGAGGGCGTGGACAAAGCCGGAAGGGCGAAAGGAGCGGCTAGGCGATGCCCTGGTCACCACCGCCAGGATCAGAGGAACGCGGTAGGAGGGACACCGATAGGGAAGACGAAGCCAGAGTCCACGAGAAAGCCTGCCGGGGTCCAGCTGGAGGAGGTGAAGGCATCCACACCCAACACCCTGGCAAATCGATCTGCCGGGGAGAAGGCCAGGTGCAGATGATGGTGCTACCAGTGCCTAGCTGATGGTGACGATGCGTCCGGCACTCAGCTCGAGTCTGAGCTGTCATCCTCCCGCTCGGCGTCGTCATCTTCGCCGTCAGTGTCCTCTTCATCGTTGTAGCTCGAGGAGGAGCTTTCGTCATCGGTCAAGCTCTCCGCGCAGCACCCTAAGCAAGCACCCGAGCACCCGAAGACCTTGAGGAGAGCAGGTCGGCCTCCATAAATTTAAAATGGAGAATGTGCCTGCTACTTCTTGAGCTTGCGTTGGTTTTTCCCTTGAAGAGGAAAGGGTGATGCAGCAAAGTAGAGTAAGTATTTCCCTCTGTTTTGAGAACCAAGGTATCAATCCAGTAGGAGACAACACGCAAGTCACCGAATACCTGCACAAACAAACACCAAACTTGCACCCAACGCGATAAGGGGTTGTCAATCCCTTCTCGGTTACTCGCAAAAGTGAGATCTGATAGAGATAGATAAACGGTAAAGTAAATATTTTTTTGGTATTTTTGTTTTATAGATTGGAAAGTAAAATATTGCAAAATAGATGATCGGAAACTCGTAGATTGGAAAGTAGAAGATTGTATGATGGAAAATAGACCCGGGGGCCATAGGTTTCACTAGAGGCTTCTCTCAAGATAGAAAATAATATGGTGGGTGAACAAATTACTGCCGAGCAATTGATAGAAAAGCGCAAAGTTATGACGATATCTAAGGCAAATATCCTAAATATAGGCATCACGTCCGTGTCAAGTAGACCGAAACAATTCTGCATCTACTACTATTACTCCACACATCGACCGACTCTTGCCTGCATCTAGAGTATTAAGTTCATGAAGAACAGAGTAACGCATTAAGAATGATGACATGATGTAGAGGCATTAACTCAAGAAATATGATGAAAACCCCATCTTTTTATCCTCGATGGCAACACGTGCCTTGCTGCCCTACTGTCACTGGGAAAGGACACCGCAAGATTGAACCCAAAGCTAAGCACTTCTCCCATTGCAAGAAAAACCAATCTAGTTGGCCAAACCAAATCGATAGTTCGAAGAGACTTGCAAAGATATCAAATCATGCATAAAAGAATTTAGACAAGATTCAAATAATATTCATAGATAAGCTGATCATAAATCCACAATTCATCGGATCTCGGCAAACACACCGCAAAAAAGTATTACATCGAATAGATCTCCAAGAACATCGAAGAGAACATGGTATTGAGAATCAAAGAGAGAGAAGAAGCCATCTAGCTAGTAGCTATGGACCCGTAGGTCTGAGGTAAACTACTCACGCTTCATCGAAAGGGCAATGGTGTTGATGTAGAAGCCCTCCGTGATCGAACCCCCCTCCGGCAGGATGCCAGAAAAGGCCCCTAGATGGGATCTCACGGGTACAGAAGGTTGCGGCAGTGGAAAAGTCTTTTCGTGGATGCCTCTGGTGGTTTGGGCATATAAGAGTATATATAGGCGAAAGAATTAGGTCAGGAGATGCACGAGGGGCCCACAAGGGTGGGGGGGCGCGCCCTCCGTCCTTGTGGCCGCCTCGTGGCTTCTCGGACTTGCACTCCAAGTCCTCTGGTTTCCTTTTGGTCCAAGAAAGATCATCATGAAAGTTTTATTCCGTTTTGTATTCCTTTTCTGCGAAACTCAAAAACAGGAAAAAAAACAGGAACTGGCACTGGGCTCTAGGTTAATAGGTTAGTCCCAAAAATAATATAAAATAGCATATTAATGCATATAAAACATCCAAAACAGACAATATAATAGCATGGAACAATCAAAAATTATAGATACGTTGGAGACGTATCAAGCATCCCCAAGCTTAATTCCTACTCGTCCTCGAGTAGGTAAATGATAAAAACAGATTTTTTGATGTGGAATGCTACCTAACATATTTATCCATGTAATTTCTTTATTGTGGCATGAATGTTCAGATCCGTACGATTCAAAACAAAAGTTTAATATTGACATAAAAACAATAATACTTCAAGCATACTAACAAGATAATTATGTCTTCTCAAAATAACATGGCCAAAGAAAGCTTATCCCTACAAAATCATATAGTCTGGATATGCTCCATCTTCATCACACAAAATACTCAAATCATGCACAACCCCGGTTTTAGCCAAGCAATTGTTTCATACTTTAGTATTCGCAAACTGTTTCAACTTTCACGCAATACATGAGCGTGAGCCATGGAAATAGCACTATAGGTGGAATAGAAGGTGGTTGTGGAGAAGACAAAAAGAGGGAGATAGTCTCACATCAACTAGGCGTATCAACGAGCTATGGAGATGCCCATCAATAGATATCAATGTGAGTGAGTAGGGATTGCCATGCAACGGATGCACTAGAGCTATAAGTTTATGAAAGCTCAAAAAGAAAACTAAGTGGGTGTGCATCCAACTTGCTTGCTCATGAAGACCTAGGGCAATTTGAGGAAGCCCATCATTGGAATATACAAGCCAAGTTCTATAATGAAAAATTCCCACTAGTATATGAAAGTGACAACATAGGAGACTCTCTATCATGAAGATCATGGTGCTACTTTGAAGCACAAGTATGAAAAAAGGATAGTAACATTGCCCCTTCTCTCTTTTTCTCTCTTTTTTTCTCTTTTTTTCTTCCCTTTTTTTTCTTTCTTCTTCTTTTTTTTCTCTTTTCTTTCTTTTCTTTCTTCTCTTTTTTTTCTTTCTTTCTTTTCTCTTTTTTTTCTCACATGGGACAATGTTGTAATAATGAAAATCATCATACTTCTATTTACTTACAACTCAAAAATTACAACTCGATACTAGAACAAAATATGACTCTATATGAACGCCTCCGGCGGTGTACCGAGATGTGCAATGAATCAAGAGTGACATGTATGAAAGAATTATGAACATGGCTTTGTCACAAATACGATGGCAACTACATGATCATGCAAAGCAATATGACAATGATGATGCGTGTCATAATAAACGGAACGGTGGAAAGTTGCATGGCAATATATCTCGGAATGGCTATGGAAATGCCATAATAGGTAGGTATGGTGGCTGTTTTGAGGAAGGTATATGGTGGGTTTATGGTACCGGCGAAAATTGCGCGGCACTAGAGAGGCTAGCAAAGGTGGAAGGGTGAGAGTGCGTATAATCCATGGACTCAACATTAGTCATAAAGAACTCACATACTTATTGCAAAAATCTATTAGTCATCAAAACAAAGTACTAGACGCATGCTCCTAGGGGAAGGGTTGGTAGGAGTTAACCATCGCGCGATCCCGACTTCCACACAAAGGATGACAATCAAAAAATATCTCATGCTCCAACTTCGTTACATAACGGTTCACCATACGTGCATGCTACGGGACTCACAATCCTTAACACAAGTATTTCTCAAATTCACAACTACTCACTAGCATGACTCTAATATCACCATCTTCATATCTCAAAACAATCATAAGGAATCAAACTTCTCATAGTATTCAATGCACTTTATATGAAAGCTTTTATTATATCCCTCTTGGATGCCTATCATATTAGAACTAAATTTATAACCAAAGCAAATTACCATGCTGTTTTAAAGACTATCAAAAATAATATAAGTGAAGCATGAGAGTTCATCAATTTCTATAAAATAAAGCCATTGCCGTGCTCTAAAAAGATGTAAGTGAAGCACTAGAGCAAAATTGCCTAGCTTAAAAGATATAAGTGAAGCACAAAGAGTATTCTAATAAATCACGATTCATGCGTGTCTCTCTCAAAAGGTGTGTACAGCAAGGATGATTGTGGCAAACTAAAAAGCAAAGACTGAAATCATACAAGACGCTCCAAGCAAAACACATATCATGTGGTGAATAAAAATATAGCCTCAAGTAAAGTTACCGATAGACGAAGACGAAAGAGGGGATGCCTTCCGGGGCATCCCCAAGCTTAGGCTCTTGGTTGTCCTTGAATATTACCTTGGGGTGCCTTGGGAATCCCCAAGCTTAGGCTCTTGCCACTCCTTATTCCATAGTCCATCAAATCCTTACCCAAAACTTGAAAACTTCACAACACAAAACTCAACAGAAAATCTCATAAGCTCCGTTAGTATAAGAAAATAAATCACCACTTTTGGTACTGTTGTGAAATCATTCTTTATTTATATTGGTGTAATATCTACTGTATTCCAACTTTTCCATGGTTCATACCCCCCGATATTACCCATAGATTCATCAAAATAAGAAAACAACACATAGAAAACGGAATCTGTCAAAAACAGAACAGTCTGTAGCAATCTGGAAATCTCGAATACTTCTGTAACTCCAAAAATTCTGAAACATTAGGAAGACCTAAGAAATTTGTTTATTAATATTCTGCAAAAAGAATCAACTCAAAATCACTCTTCTGTGAATTATAAAAATTATTTTCCTGGGCGCAAAAGTTTCTGTTTTTCAGCAAGATCAAATCAACTATCACCGTAAGCTATCCCAAAGGTCTTACTTGGCACAAACACTAATTAAAACATAAAACCACATCTAACCAGAGGCTAGATGAATTATTTATTGCAAAACAGGAACAAAAAAGCAAAAACAAAAATAAAATTGGGTTGCCTCCTAACAAGCGCTATTGTTTAACGCCCTTAGCTAGGCATTGATAATTTTGATGATGCTCATATGAAAGAAAAGAATTGAAGCACAAAGAGAGCATCATAAAATATGTGAAAAACACATCTAAGTCTAACATACTTCCTATGCATAGGAATTTTATAGGAAAACAAATTAGCAAGACAAGCAAGATCTAGCATATGCAAGGAAGAAGAAAGAAACCGTAGCAATCTCAATGTAACGAGAGGTAATTTAGTAACATGAAAATTTCTACGACCATATTTTCCTCTCTCATAATAATTACATGTAGGATCATAATCAAATTCAACAATATAACTATCACATAAAATATTCTCTTCATGATCCACATGCATACAAAGTTGACACTCTTTCAAAATAGTGGGATTAACATTAACTGAAGTCATGACCTCTCCAAACCCACTTTTATCAAAAAATTCATAAGATTGAACATTCTCCAAATATGTGGGATCTAAAGTTGATACTCTTCCAAACCCACTTTAAATATTATTGCAAACATTATTATCAATCTCATATTCATCATGGGGTTTAAATAAATTTTCAAGATCATAAAAAGAATCACCCCAATCATGATCATTGCAACAAGTAGTGGACCTAGCAAAACTAGCATCCCCAAGCTTAGGGTTTTGCATACCATTAGCACAACTGACATTAATAGAATTTATAGTAGAACCATTTCAATCATGCTTTTCATCCAAGGAGCTATCGTGAATCAATTCATAGATTTCTTCTTTTAACACTTCATCACAATTTTCAGATTCACGAATTTCAAGCAAAACTTCATAAAGATAATCTAGTGCACTCAACTCACTAGCAATAGGTTCATCATAATTGGATCTTTTAAAAAGATTAGCAAGTGGATGAGGATCCATAAACTTAGATTTTTAGCAAGCAAAGATGCAAACAAATAGAGGGCACATGGTAACACAAACGAAGATACCAAACGAGCAAAAAGGCAAACGAAAAAGACGAACGGAAGAAGGGCGAATAAAAAGGTAATTTTTTTTCAAAAATCATTTTAGAAGTGGGGGAGAGGAAAATGAGAGGCAAATGGCGAATAATGTAATGCAAGAGATGAGAGTTTATGATGGGTACTTGGTATGCCTTGACCCCGGCAACGGCGCCAGAAATTCTTCCTGCTACTTCTTGAGCTTGTGTTGGTTTTTCCCTTGAAGAGGAAAGGGTGATGCAGCAAAGTAGAGTAAGTATTTCCCTCAGTTTTAAGAACCAAGGTATCAATCCAGTAGGATACAACACGCAAGTCACCGAATACCTGCACAAACAAACACCAAACTTGCACCCAATGCGATAAGGGGTTGTCAATCCCTTCTCGGTTACTCGCAAAAGTGAGATCTGATAGATATAGATAAACGGTAAAGTAAATATATTTTTGGTATTTTTGTTTTATAGATTGGAAAGTAAAAGATTGCAAAATAGTAGATCGGAAACTCGTAGATTGGAAAGTAGAAGATTGTATGATGGAAAATAGACCCGGGGGCCATAGGTTTCACTAAAGGCTTCTCTCAAGATAGAAAATAATACGGTGGGTGAACAAATTACTGCCGAGCAATTCATAGAAAAGCGCAAAGTTATGACGATATCTAAGGCAATGATCATGAATATAGGCATCACGTCTATGTCAAGTAGACCGAAACGATTCTGCATCTACTACTATTACTCCACACATCGACCGAGTCCTGCCTGCATCTAGAGTATTAAGTTCATGAAGAACAGAGTAACGCATTAAGAAAGATGACATGATGTAGAGGAATTAACTCAAGCAATATGATGAAAACCCCATCTTTTTATCTTCGATGGCAACACGTGCCTTGCTGCCCCTACTATCACTGGGAAAGGACACCGCAAGATTGAACCCAAAGCTAAGCACTTCTCCCATTGCAAGAAAAACCAATCTAGTTGGCCAAACCAAATCGATAGTTCGAAGAGACTTGCAAAGATATCAAATCATGCATAAAAGAATTCAGACAAGATTCAAATAATATTCATAGATAAGCTGATCATAAATCCACAATTCATCGGATCTCGGCAAACACACCACAAAAAAGTATTACATCGAATAGATCTCCAAGAACATCGAAGAGAACATGGTATTGAGAATCAAAGAGAGAGAAGAAGCCATATAGCTACTAGCTATGGACCCGTAGGTCTGAGGTAAACTACTCATGCTTCATCAAAAGGGCAATGGTGTTGATGTAGAAGCCCTCCATGATCGAATCCCCCTCCGGCAGGACACCGGAAAAGGCCCCTAGATGGGATCTCATGGGTACAGAAGGTTGCGGCGGTGGAAAAGTCTTTTTGTGGATGCCTCTGGTGGTTTGGGCATATAAGAGTGTATATAGGCGAAAGAATTAGGTCAGGAGGCGCACGAGGGGCCCACAAGGGTGGGGGGCACGCCCTACCCCCCTCGGCGCGCCCTCCGTCCTTGTGGCCGCCTCGTGGCTTCTCTGACTTGCACTCCAAGTCCTCTGGTTTCCTTTTGGTCCAAGAAAGATCATCGCAAAAGTTTTATTCCGTTTGGACTCCGTTTGGTATTCCTTTTCTGTGAAACTCAAAAACAGGAAAAAAACCAGGAACTGGCACTGGGCTCTAGGTTAATAGGTTAGTCCCAAAAATAATATAAAATAGCATATTAATGCATATAAAACATCCAAAATAGATAATATAATAGCATGGAACAATCAAAAATTATAGATACGTTGGAGACGTATCAGTGCCCCTCCGCCAAGCTATGGGCACGAGCAAAGGTTTTCCAGCCACGCCAGAGAAGCATGACATGAGGTGCGGGGAACTCCACGTCCACCCGCATGTTGCCATTACAGCAACCCCTCAGGTGTAACTTCAACCTTTGGGGCTGTTCAACCTCCATTACCCTTGCAAAAGGAGTAGTAAGCCAAAGACGGCTGGGCGGGGGCTCGCGCAGCCTAACAAGGAATTCCAACGTCATGTCTCCAACATGGCCCTCCAGTAGAGTCGAAGCGGCTGGAGGGGAGTGGCCGAGCCACCGCCGCGTCCTCCTCGGCCCCAAGCACCGCGCCGGCCATGACCACGTCCTACGGCTCCACCTTGTGCACTAGATCCTACCCCTGTGTCCCCAGCAGGGGCAAGGATACGATGCCGAGAGGAAGCCCTTGTCGCCACTGCTGGAGCTCGACCACACCCTCTTCTCCTTGCCATGGTGGAAGAAAGGCACAAGAAGAGAGAGAAGAGGATGCGTGGGTCATCCCCTCCCGTCACCGCCACGCCTCCTTTATAGCGGAGCATGGCCCGGGGCTGGCTCCTTGCCACACAGGGGGCAACTGCCCCGCTTTGCCTATCTGGTTCGCCTGCATCACTGACGACATCCAGATTTGCCAACCGCCCTCATGCGCCAATCCATGGCACCCTACTTTCTGCCATGGCACTCATTCCCGCGCCCTATGCATCCGTTACCTACCCTGCACCATGCATGCAGCGTACATGGTGGAAACGGCAGGCATGGTGGGAAAAGTAAAATGGCAGTTACCTCCTCCTCCCTCGGAGTCGTGCGTGATTGCTTCAATTAATTTCCCCTGGCCCTGTACGTGGGCAACCTCACGGCATTTGACATCGCACGACTCGCGGGGAAACTGGGAATTAATTCAATTCCAGGTTCATGGAGAAGCAAAAAAATATATATCAAGGAAGACATGGATCCCGCTGCAGCATGGTCGAAGTGTCCGCCTATGTATTTGTTGGGGCCTATCCCAACGATGCCCAGCAGCACGTATGGGCCAGGCCCGGGGGCTTCTCTCGGTGCAATGAACATCTGCGTTTGTTGACTAACCTCATACATAGGCGTGCTGATGATCATACATCCAGCACCAGTGTGTAACGCAAGGCCGAGCCAGAGAAGCCGATCTTCGTGAGATCAAGGAGCGCATCAAGAAGACTAAGCAAACATACAAGATAAAGATTCCAAGGGTCGATGTAGTAGATAAGAGCAAGATTAAGCCACGCCAGCCACGTCTCCGGGACGGCCGGGGACCGAAGCGCGCACCCCTCCAAGAAGGCCCAGCAAGTCCTGCCCCCGGCAGGCACATGCCAGTTACCACCGCACCACGACGCCAATCACTTATAGATGCGGTGTTGAGCCCCCCAGGCGATTAAGTGGCACTCATTAAGCACGTGGCAGCTTGCTGGAAGACAGATCACACCCATCTGACACCCGTCCAGGGGCGTGTCAACATGATAAACAGAAGATGGCTAAGCGGCGATATAAGCTTGCCGGGGATGCACCCCCGCACGCCACCTAAGGTAGCATTTATGGCATTTTGTCCTAAGTGCAAGAGTTAGGTATGATAGCACTATTGGCTATCTAGTCACAAGATAATGTCTGTTTTGCCACTGTGGTTACCCCTTGAGCTATAAAAGGAGGTCTGAGGCAACCTAAAGAGGGATTCGGACCCGCACACACTTGTACTTGCGTAGCAGCTCTCCCCGAGGCAACCTTGCCGGGTTTGAGCGTTGCGTGTCGTCGTGTTCCTCCATCCAATCCACCAAAGCAGAAGTAGGGTTTTACACTTCTCAGCGGCCCGAACCTGGGTAAAAACCACCAAGTCTCATCGACGTGCTGCCTCATGGCCTCTGCTCTTTGTGCAATGTGATCTCCCCCTGCCAAACCGCAAAAGGGGCCCGTAGCCCCATAGGTGATCGTGTCCACCCATGACATCTTGCCTCTGGGGCATATTTACAAAAGTCTCCCACTTGCACTAGAGTTAATAATCTAGTTAGCACTTCTAACTTTTACACCAATGGCAATCCGGTGTAAGTCCATGCTTTGCTTGTGGTATAGACTTCGTCCTATGGAATCTGACAACTTCAGATCCATGTGTATTATTTGCATTTCTATGCATCCGTTATGCTTTCACATGAATTCATAATTTATGTGAAATAAGCTTAGTATATATTGAATCACTGGCAAGACCTTTGATTCCTTAGATTGAGGCATAGAACCACTATATGAGAACATTGTTCTATTTGCACAATCATCTAGAAACCATACTAAGTTCATAAATGAACCTTTGATTCTTCACCCTCTATTGTTGCTTATAAAGTGACAATATACTCAGCCTTCTATTATAGAATTCACCACAGTAACTTTCTTGGACCAATTCCAATTTAATTTGCCACCATAAATCATTTAATTGAAATCGAAATTTGCTTGGATCGTGGCACCAATTGAAGATTTTTGTTGATGTACTACTTACATCAAGCATGTATTGATGTATCTCTTTACAAAAATTTCTTCATTATCTCCAAATGCGAGAAAAATGTCATTAATACTTAACGATATTTTCATGTATGTCCTACGATAAACAATTTGACCATACTAGTAACTGTACTCACAACTTACTTGGAGTATTTGAACATATATGGTTATTACATACCATGGAATTAACACAAGTGTGATTGAAATCATGTATTTCACTCATCAGTATTTCAAGATACCGATTCTTGCTAAGAACTCTTTCCATGTGACTTTGACAAAAAAAACTCTTCTTGACATTTTTCATACTAAACTGCTTTAGTACTTTTGTCAATATGTATTTTGGCTAAGCCCGATTAGACACTACCATCTCCATAGATCATTATGTCTAATACAAGGACTATATTGCCTAAGTACTTTACTGAAAAACTATTTTCAATAAAGTCTTAATCAATGTCAAGAAATTTATATAATTTCCAATCAACAATGTGTCATGCACACATATTGTTTAGAAATATTATCATGCTCCCACTTACTTTCTTGTAAATACAAGCATCTTTGTTTCTATCGATGAAATCATATTATTTGATTAGTTCATCAAAACAAAGATTCCAACTCTACTATGCTTGCTTCAAATCATTACAGGATCTCTTGAAGTTTGAACACTTACTAGCATCCTCTAGATCAAGAAAATTACCTTGGACCGTATCTAATATGCATCCTTGGTTCTATTGCCATCTCATGGGAATCATTTCGACATCCATCTATTATATCTCATAACTGAAATATTTAGTAATTGCTAGTTAAATCCAAACTAACTTTAAGTATTATTATGATGAGACAATCTCGTCATAATCAACTCCTTGATCTTGTCATAAACTATTTGCAACAAGTCAAGCATTATAAAACATTTTTATCTTTGTCAATTTATAGATCCATCACTACACTTCAGATTTTAAGTCTTTCAGAGGGTCTATAAAGTTCTAAACTTGAATTATGTGTATGGATACTATCTCGAATTATTTTGGCATATAGCCAATTCCAGAGTGAGGGCCCATCATCACTTCTCGATGTATTATAGGTTCATTGTTTGTTTCAACAATATTTTGTCAGCATACCCTAAAGGTCTGTATGAATTTTCCAACCTATATAGTTCAGCTACATGTTCGACAGAAGTCTCTATATCCTATGTAGAGTCTTATGTATCAGTCGCGGTAGGAAATTTTAGAACCATTTCTAGCGTTTCTTTTCTTTGACTTCATCATGAAGATTATATAATCTCGTCGAATTGCACTGTCCTCCGACTCACTCTTTTGCAGGAAAAAAAATTCTTCAAAATTTCTCTAGCAAATCACTTTGCCTTGGTGTAGTGATAGAGGAATACCCAACTATTTGGGATAACCTACAAAGTAGTACTTATTTCAACAAATTTGATGGTGCTCTTTTCAGTCTAAAAAGCCATAGTCTCTAAAGCATCACACTCAAAGTATATTGGCGTAACAATCAATGTCATCTCTGATCTCACCATGTCATACATAGCTTGATTACATCTACTCAAAACACTCTACTCTTAGTGGTGTTTCTAGGAGGTGTAAGCTATAAAATTCTTTTATAGCTCATCAGACATTCGCTAAATTTGTAAGTCAAATATTCTTTTCTGCCATCCAATTGTAGGAACGCAATTTTCTTGTTACAATAATTTCTACTTCATTCTGAATATTTTTTTGAAACATTTCAAAGATCCAGATTTATGTCTCAATTAGTAAATATAAATATCTACTTGAGTCATCATTGAAGATATATAAATCCACTGCTTGCAACAACACTTATTGGACTACATACATCAATATGCATATTTCCAATTGTTTTTGTTGCTCGTTCTTTATGGCCAGTGAATGGTATTTTAGTTTACTTTACAAGTTGGACGAAACTTGCAAGTGTGAGATGATTCTCAATCAGACGACTTCAAAATTCATCACTATGAAATTTCTCCATGTTGGTTTCTCCAATGTGACTAAATGTAGTGCCACACAGATGTGGTATTCTTTTAGTCTTGCGACATTTAGCATTAGTGTTATGGATGTTCAATTTTATTATCAATATTCATAACATACATCTTATTCACAATAAGAGTATGCACTTTTGTTCATAACATCGAACAACTATTGTTCTGTCATGAACAACCTCCTTGCAACTTCTATGCAATGGGCTAGAGTGTAAAAACCTCTAAAATGATAATAAATACAGACAAAATACACTTATAGAAATACTATAACCTTTTACAATCCATCAAAATATTTTAACCTCATAATTTGTTGGTCATTTAGGTCATTCGAAGTTTCTTGCAATGATTTGCAATAATATGCAATCGAGTCGATATCCTTGTGATTAACCTTTTAACCACAATACCGAAGAATCAGTGATCAATAAATTGATCGTATTTCCCAAGAACTACACCTTACTTGACCAACCACCTCTACATCTCATAACTTGTATGACATTCATACCTGAGCTGGACATTCCAATCTTCTCTTCTTTCTGCCTTTTAATTCTTATAGTTTTACTTCAATATTTCTCTTACTCTTAGAAGAAACAACAACCTTAATAGTGGCGTGAGCCCCAAACTTCCCTAGGCGTGTAAGTCTCATTACATCCTTTGGTTTTGTTCTTGTCGGATTCAGGGCTCCACGGACCCAAGAAGTTTCAAACTCTGGGGCATGTGCGAAGATCTCAACCTCTCAAGCCTCGAGCTCTTCGCCCTACAGCCTAGCCTTACCGGGTTCGCGTGAGCAGGGAAGAAGATGGACACGGCAGCTTACCAAGGTTCGGGCCACCTTGTAGTGTAAAACCCTACTCCTGCTTTGTGGCGGACTGGCCTCACGAGAAGGTTGAGGATGAACTAGTACAGTGGATGAGTTGCCTCACGAGGGCTCAAGGGTGAGAATGAGTTGACCTCTACTACGGTGGTGGCTAACCTATATTTATAGTGGCCTTGGTCCTCTTCCCTGGAAACTTAAGCGGGAAGGGATGCCACAATGGCCAATTTGAAAGGGGACAAGAGGTACACCCTATCCTGACAAAAGGTGGTCTTCTCCTGCAAAGCTTCTGGTCGTGACGCAGTAGTGGGCTCGGCGATGACATCCGTCCTGCCGAGCTCGTGGTCTTGGTCTCGTTGCACCGGAATGGAAACCTTTGGAGGGCTCCTTGGGAACCCACGTCTGTCCTTGCTCCCTTAGCACCGAAGGGAAACTGTCTCCTCTGCACCCGTTGGTGCCCGCCTGGACTTGGTTGTCATGGCTCACATCGTCGCAGCCTCATGAGGCTGGGCACTTACATAGGAAACTCCGCTCCTCGGGAGGCAGCCTGAGGAGGCCGCTCCTCTGGAGGTCTTGGTGTCGTCCGCCTCGCGAGGCCAGGGAACCCTCGTGAGGGTCTTGTCTTGGTAGTCTTGTAGCTGGGCCATACCAGGCCGTCGAAGGAGCCACGTCACGGGCCGCAGGCAGGCAAGTCTGGGTACCCTGGTTCCCAGAACGCCGACAGTTCTTTCTCTACAAGTTTTCACCGTCAACACATGACTGGCTTTCTTCCGGATCTTACGCATTTCAGTCTTAAACATAATTGAACAATTCATTAGAATTTGCAAACAAAACACTTCTTTAGATATCGCATATCGTTTAGCCTTTGTTTGTTTCTGAAAACAATTTTCAGTTCCAAGAATATCACATAACTATCCCAAACATTTTGAAGTTCGGGTTTCTCGGAAGAAAGTAGACCATAATGGAATTCTAGCTTTTGGATCGAAGGACGTGAGTCTCGTCATCCACAACATCAGCAAGAGAGTATTGTAAACATGCAGTAGGACAAAATCCTTCTTGGCACTTTTAGAAGACGATCTTCTCAAACATAAAGTTTCAACCAGATAAATAACAGTCAATCAATTTCAACAACAAAGGTGGAACCGTGAGCCATGATTCTACAACTATAATGCAAACTACACATATACATTGTTCATAATTAATTTGCACTAGTTATTAAACTTAATTAATACATAATTGTGCTCCCACTCAAATCAATATCTCTCATAATTGATAGTGAGTGGTTCAAGATCCAAGTCTAGTTCTTAGCCATTGATGTGTACATCATTGATGACGAGAATTTTGACCAGTGGGCAAACTTTTGCCGATCATATCTCCATATGACTCTTTTCATCTGTTGATGCTTTGTGCTCCGAGCTCAGAACAATTCTGCTAGAACTTCAAGACAACCGATGTTTTCTGCATGCATGGTCTGACCATACCCGTCTTACACCTCACGATCCATTTGTACTCATGTGTGCATGACGCACTCCGGAATGTTACGTGTTATAGACGGTTGCAACACTGGGAAGAGCACCTTTTAGCTTGATATTAACTGTGAGAGATCACCCTAATAATTGACTAACATAATCAAAGGGTGAAAACAACAAAGGGATAAACATCTCAGGCAATTCATAATAGCATGATATGGTATAGCCTTGTGCGCCGGGAGCACTCCATGATCGTCTTCAATCTCCAGTTGAAGCGACATGATGGCCAATATTTCGTTGCCGTGGCAACTGTTTCAACAATGTTGTCGTGGCGATCGTTTCAGAAAACGTTGCCTTGACACCAGAAATCTAAAATTCCGCTGTGGCACGAAATTATAGCTCCTCGTCCTGTGCCTTGGTACACCTTCTCCTCATCGGGGTCCTCCGTGTACATCTTGTCACCATCACCTATAACCTATCTCTATGATATTAACATTAAGGTGTCAATCTCGTGGCTCCGGCCATCATGTCATGACGCGCAGGCCACTAAACATTACAACATATAACCATCTCATACATAAACTCATTATTATGACGAAGGCTATACCACATCATATGCAAACCCTGCAAAACCAAGTTAGACGTCCCCTAATCGGTTTGGCAAATTTTAATTACGTGGTTTCTAGGGTTTCCAAATAAACCTAGCTACCTACATGGACACCATAAAGTGATAATGCTTGTTGCTAGATTAACTTTCGGGGTGCGTGAAAGAAGAGACTTAATTAAAAATCTTGTTCCCCCACACTAAACTTTGTCTAATACGCGTGACCCCCTAGAAGATCATCCATCTTCACCGCACTCTTGCATACGCGACAGTTCACTATTGTTGACTATGGTGAAGCCCAAGGAAATGTTAGCAGATCATCGACAGCCAGAGCTGAGTGATTGCCAGAACCTTGTGAAAAGTGACACCATGCCATCGATGAACTGAACCGAAGCAACAATCGAGGGAAGCATAGCAAGAACATCACTCTCACATCCACATGTGATATAGATCGCAACCTGCATCTACTCATAGAACCGCTCATGATGCCACTGTTGGGAAACGTAGTAGAAAACAAAAAAATTCGCCCTATGATCAACTAGGAAAATATGAAGATGCATAACGGGTTGTGATCAACAATCGTTACCGACTCCAGGAGTGCAACAGAAGTGGACCAGTTGGTGTAGGTCATACTTGGAGTCCATCGAACGTTGATGATTATCCCGTGAACTGCCTTCGAACGACCATTCGTACAGAAGACCAAAAGCACGACCTCTCTACTTGGTTGCAAGCATACGGTCTTCACGATCCGGCAGCGCTTTGCCGTCCATAGCTAATCGTCGCCGGAGAATTAGAGGGAGGAGTTTAGAACCACATTGGGCTTCTAATTATGAGGATTAGAGGTGGCTAGGGCTAGCTCTAATTAGTCAACTAGGACCAACTAGAACTAGAACTAGATCAACTAGAGGAGGCTCCAAAACTTGTGTCTACATAGGGTGGAAATCCTCTAGTATATATAGGATAGAGGGGAGGCAGAGGGTAGCCACCAAGGGTGAAAGAGTCCCCCTTGGTGCACCAGCCTTGGGGGGGAGTCCCACTCCCTCCCCAAGTAGGATTCGCCCTCCCCCCACACACAAGGAAAGGGGGGCTCCACTTCCATATGGGCCTATGTGGCCCATATTTCATTCCACCTCTTGCCTTTTTAGGCCCGTTGATATTTAAATTAAATATAAAATGTTCTAGATATTTTTAGACCATTATATATATATATATATATAATTTAACATCCCTAGAAACATTTTCCACCTATATATAATTAATCGGTAAAACCCGATATTACCCGATATTCACCGAAACCCTTCCTGTGACCCCGAAACGCTTCCGGAACCTCTCGAAACTATTCTGGATATTAATGAAACAATTCCACAATTATATTCTCATAACTCTCATCCTACTAAAACTCAGTAGATCATGATTACCTTAAGCTTGTGACCCCGTAGGTTCGGTAAATCATAGACATGAACGAAACCCCTTTGTTCAATGTCTGATAGCGGAACATGGACATCCATATCGGTCCCTATGATTACACGAATGATATTAGAGTGAACCTTTGGTTATCATGTGATGTTCCCTTTTCTTTGCGATACTTTACAAAACCCAGTGTGCATCGGTATCCTCCTGAGTCATCACCATGCTCACTATCCCGTTGCCCCCGTTACCGGTTTTGTTTTTTTTTCTCGTTGACGTGTTCCGGCATCCCCGTGATGTAGTCACTAGTGTCTGGCCAGACAATGATGGATGATGTCACACTGAGAGGGCCATAATAATATCTATCCATCGTCCGAGGAGCAACTCCCACTCTCGAGCTATCCGGTCACTTGTCAAACTTTTCGGTGAGCTTGAAAGTTGGCGCTATGATCACCTTGTTACAAACGACGTTTGAGCAACCCCAAAGCCCACCGTCTGGTAGGAAGTGACCGAGAAGCTCTCATGGTCTAAGGAACTAAAACACATGCTAATAGTCCATGCTATAACACATGATTTCAGATGATATAAGCACAAAGTATAACAGACAAGTATTAGGTCGATTCAATATGATCGTTCTTCTAACGTCATACCCTCAATGTTGTTTTAGGACTATCGTTACACTTAACGATATCCTAAGATACGGAAAACGTGATCACCAACAACACTTGAGCCAGTCTTAGAGGCGGGACCGGGAACCTATTGTTTACCATTTATCATTTCACACGTGCATATGAATTTTTCCACTGGATCGCATATTCCAGGATCATAGCAGTTATAGCATGAAATATAAAGTCTTAACTATGAATAGGTAAATATATTAATACAAATATTATTGCCTCTAGGGCATATTTGCAACACAATCCCAGTGACAAAAAGGGACATGACACATATTTGCATTGTTGCCATTAAGGATAAAATGATGGGGTTTATTCATGTGGGAGTATTCTTTGTCTACATCATGTCATCTTGCTTAAGGCGTTACTCCGTTCTTTATGAACTTAATACTCTAGATGCATGCTGGATAGCAGTCGATGTGTGGAGTAATAGTAGTAGATGCAGGCAGGAGTCAGTCTACTTGTCTCGGACATGATGCCTATATACATGATCATTACCTTGGATATCGTCATGATTATTTGATTTTCTATCACTTGCCAAATAGTAATTTGTTTACGCACCGTATACTATTTTCACGAGAGAAGCTTCTAGTGAAAACTATGACCCCCGGAACTACTTTTTATCATATATCAAAATCCTAAAGATACCTTGCTGCAATTATTTTATTTACCTTTATTTATTTTTTTGTATTATCTATCTACCACTACAAAAATTGATCGTGCAAATAACCGCCGAGGCATTGACAACCCCTTGTTCATGTTGGGTGCAAGTATTTGTTATTTTATGTGCAAGTGCTGCTAACGAGGTGTTGCGTGGTTCTCCTACTGGATTGATAACCTTGGTTCTTAACTGCAGGAAATACTTATCTCTACTATACTGCATCATCCTTTCCTCTTCAAGGAAATCCCAATGCAGCTCACAAGTAGCAGGAAGAATTTCTGGCGCCGTTGCCGGGGCGACAACATCAACATCTATCAAGTACCTACGCATAAACTTTCATCTCCTTGTATTTACATTATTTGCCATTCGCCTCTCGTTTTCATCTCCCCCACTTCTAAAATGTTTTCATAAAAATACAAAAATATTTTTTTGTTTGCGTTTTTGCTTGTGTGCTTGTTTACTTGCTTTATCGTTATGGCTAGTTCTTCCCTTGTTATGTGTACCCATGAAAATTAAGTTCTCAATTTTAAGCAAAGGGGGAGAGAATTTAAAAGATGCCTGGTATAGGATTTGCGATGCTCATAATAGATCAACTCGTAAGCAATCCACTACAGTCTTCTTTGCAATTTTTATGTGGGTATTACTACTTGGTATAGATTTGTGCTTGATACTATTACTGAAGGGAATTTTTTAAGTAGTCACCCTATGGATGCTTTTAATGCTTTGGGAAATTTGGTGGGATCATCACCTATTACTATTAATGAAACGGTTTTGACTTTGGAACATGTTATGCAAAGCTTAGATGCTATTGAAAATAAAATGCCTACCCTAGAGCATATTGAAAATTTGGATAAAAAGATTCATAACCATGCAACTCAATTTGGATCAAAGGTAGAGACCATTCTTAAGATGCTAAAAGAAAAAATAACCGATAATTAATGAAAGGCTGGAGCAAAGCTCCGCTAGGATTGATAAGTTGGAAGAAATTATTAATAATTTGGGTTCCACTTTCTCTTTCGTTAAAACTATTCCAAAGACTCCATCTAGCAAGAATTGCAAGTTTATATATGTTCCTAAAAACAAGGGTGCTACATCTAGCAATAGTAGCGAAGACCTTAAAATGATTAGTGTTCACCCCAATTTTGTTGATTTGATAAAGGAACCTATATATGAAAATAAATCTCTTAATTTTGTTCCTAGGAGTGTGTCGTTAAAAACATGTATGCTAGAACTCCTAGGAAATATGGATGTATGACTGAGGAGTTAGAAACCAAAGATGACAACACTCAAACATATGCATTACGCCTAGCTAGGGGCGTAAAACAATAGCGCTAGTTGGGAGGCAACCCAATAGTTATCTTAATTTTCTTGTTTCGTTTTCTGGTTTTTTGTGTTCACACAATTATGCTACTGTTATGGTTGTGTTTAGTGTTTGTACCAAGTAAAGCCTTTGGGATGATTTGGATGATAGTTGATTTTATTCTGTGAAAAAACAGAAACTTTTGAGTCCAGTTCTGGAATTTTGTAAATTCACATAAATGTGATTTTTCTCTGAATTTTTTACACATGATTGACATACAAATTTCCCATGTTGTCCTGATTTTTTAGTATTTTTGGAGTTACATAAGTATGGTCATTGTTCGAATTATTACACACCATTCTGTTTTTGATAGATTTTGCTTTTGTTGCGTTGTTTGCCTGTTTTGCTAAATCTATGGATTGTATCGGGGGGTATAAGCCATGGTGAAGTTAGAATACAATAGGTATAATGCAAAGTATGAATGGTTTACAACAGTACTTAAAGTAGTGATTTGCTTTGTTATACTAATGGATCTCACGAAGGTTTTTGTTGAGTTTTGTGTGCTAAAGTTTTCAAGTTTTGGGTGAGATCATGATGGATGAAGGAATAAGGAGTGGCAAGAGCCTTAGCTTAGGGATGCCCGAGGCACCCCAAGGTAATATTAAAGGACTCCCAAGCATCTAAGCTTGGGGATGCCCTGGAAGGCATCCCCTCTTTCTTCTACTGACCATCGGTAATTTTACTTGGAGCTATATTTTTATTAATCACATGATATGAGTTTCGCTTGGAGTGTCGTGTATTATATGAGTCTTTGCTTTGTTTGCTTTTTAGTTTGTCACAATCATGTTTTCTGGACACACCTATTTGAGAGGGGCACACATTATTCATGATTTGTTAGAATACTCTATGTGCTTCACTTATATCTTTTGAGTTACGCAGTTGCCCTCTAGTGCTTCACTTATATTTTTTAGAGCATGGCGGTGGGTATATTTTAAAGAAATAGTTGCACTCTCATGCTTCACTTATATATTTTTGAGAGTTGATAATAGTAATGGCAATTAGTGTGGGTTATGAATTTGGTCCTAATATGATAGGTATTCAAGAGGGATGTAATAAAAACTTTCATGTAGATCACTGAATATGATAAGTTTGATTCCTTGCAATAGCTTTGTGATATAAAGGTGGTAATATGTGGGTAGTGCTAGTGAGTAATTGTGGTTTAGTAAGAATATTGGTGTTAAGGTTTGTGATTCCCGAAGCATGCACGTATAGGCTCTCGTTATGCTAAGAAGTTGGAGCATGCTTTATTATTGATTGTCTTCCTTATGAGTGGCGGTCGTGGACGAGCAATGGTATTTTCCTATCAATCTATCCCCCTAGAGGCATGCGTAGTAGTACTTTGCTTCAAGGGCTAATAAACTTTTGCAATAAGTATGTGAGTTATTTATGACTAATGTGAGTCCATGGATTATACGCACTCTCACCTTTCTGCAATTTGCTAGCCTCTTCAGTACAGTGCATTACCCTTTCTCACCTTGAGATGTGGTGCAAACTTCGCCGGTGCATCCAAACCCCATGACATGATACGCTCTATCACACATAAGCCTCCTTATATCTTCCTCAAAGCAGCCACCATACCTACCTATTATGGCATTTCCATAGCCATTCCGAGATATATTGCCATGCAACTTCTACGGTTCCGTTTTATTAGGACACACACCATCATTGTTATATTGCTTTGCTTGATCGCATAGCTGACATAGTATTTGTGGCTCAGCCACCATTCATATTTTTTTATTCATGTTACACTAGATCATTGCACATCCCGGTACCCCACCGGAGGCATTCATATAGAGTCATATTTTGTTCTAGTATTGATTTGTAATTTTCTTTAGAGTTGTAAGTAAATAGAAGTGTGATGATCATCATATTCATTAGAGCAATGTCCCAAGTGAGGAAATAAAAAAGGAGGACAAAAAGAGCCCAACAAAAAAAAGGAAAAAAGGGGAAAAAAGAAGAGAGAAAAATGAGAGAAAAAGAGAGAAGGTGCAATGTTACTATCCTTTCCACACTTGTGCTTCAAAGTAGCACCATGTTTTTCATATAGAGAGTCTCCTATGATTTATTTTCATATAACTAGTGGGAATTTTTCATTATAGAACTTTGCTTGTATATTCCAATGATGGGCTTCCTCAAATGCCCGAGGTCTTCATAAGCAAGCAAGTTGGATGCACACCCACTTAGTTTTATTTTTGAGCTTTCATACACTTATAGCTCTTAGTGCATCCGTTGCATGGCAATCCCTACTCCTTACATTGACATCAATTGATGGGCATCTCCATAGCCCGTTGATTAGCCTCGTCGATGTGAGACTTTCTTCCTTTTTTGTCTTCTCCATACAACCTCCAACATTATACTCTATTCCACGCATAGTGCTATATCCATGGATTGCGCTCATTATTGCGTGAGAGTTGAAAAAGCTGAAGCGCCTTAAGAAGTATGAACCAATTGATCAGCTTGTCATCGGGGTTGTGATGATAAATACTTTCTGTTAAGAAGATGGAGCATGACAAGGCTATATGATTTTGTAGGGATAATGTTCTTTAGCATTGATATTTTGAAAGATATGATTGTTTGTTGGTATGCCTTATTATTATTGTTTTTATGTCAAACTATAGACTATTGCTTTGAATCACTCGAATCTTCATATTCATGCCACAAAGAGAAATTACATGATGAACATGATAGGTAGCATTCCACATCAAAAATTCTGTTTTTATCATTTACCTACTCGAGGACGAGTAGGAATTAAGCTTGGGATGCTCGATACATCTCCAACGTATCTATAATTTTTTATTGTTCCATGCTATTATAGTATCAATCTTGAATGTTTTATGTGCATTTATATGCCATAATATATCATTTTAACCTAGTGCCAGTGCTAGTTGCTGTTTTTTGCTTGTTTTGGTTTCTCAGGAAATCAATATCAAACAGAGTCCAAACGGAGAAAGACCTTTGGATTAAATTTTTTGGACAAGAAGGGACCCTAGAAGGTTCGGGAGAAGACCCGGCACTACTGCAAGAATGCCTAGCATTGGCGGGTGGGAAAAGCCCAGCAGTGGCGAGCAAGGCTCTCAGGGGTGCCCGCCACTGACCTCCCACCACTGCTATAACAACATCAGTGGTGGGTACTCGCCTGCCACTGGTAGAATCATAGCAGTGGCAGGCGGTCCACGCCACCCGCCAATGTAGCATAATGCAGTTGTGGCGGGCAGAGAATAACGTTCGCCACAGATATTGATTTTTTTTCCATGAATTTGCTGTGCTCGAATTTCTACACATGATTTACAAGGAGTAAACTAACAAAAGTATGAAATCTTTAAGCACTCATTTGGATGCACTTGTCATATTTAAGCTGTTTTTTCTTAGCAAAAGTTCTAACACGAATGTACACGCGCACATCAAACACGTGCATGCAGCCTATTTAGCATAGGTTTGTTATTCTTCTACTCAAACTTGTTTTAGAATCGGAGAAGTACTACTATATTAAGATGAAGGATATATATACCCTAATTAATCATATTCCCTGGCTAGCGGCGGTGCCGAACTAACCCTATCGCCAATGGCCGGTGCCCTAACCCTAGCCCTAGCAGCGGTGCGGTGGCGGCGGGGACCTAACCGCGGGCGGCAGTGTGGCGGTGCCGGTGCCCTAACCGTAGCCCTAGCGGCAGCGGCGGCTGCACCGTACATACCCATAGCCCTCGCGGCGGTGCCCTACAAGGAGGAGAGTAGGGGAGATTGGGACATACAAGTGGGAGACAGACAGATGGGCTCGACTACGGGAAAGAGACGACAACGGGAGAAGATGCACCGCACGGGACGAAGGGGGTGAATGACAAAGAGTAGGAATTTGACATAGTGTGGCCATAACAGGGGGATTTTGTGTGAGCGGAGAGCCGGCGGGCGGCCCAGAGGGCCCGCCTTAGCATATTTTTGGAAGTTTTGAATCAGTCACGCGTGAGCTGCCCAAAGATACGTGTGGCGAGCGCTAAGGGGTGCCCTCCACAGGTCACTAACAGAACAGTTGCGGGCATATGTCGCAGCCCGCCACTAGGGTTTTCCACCAAGCGCAGATCCTAAAGGGAGTTCATGTGTGGCGGGTAGAGAAGAGTGCTCGCCACTACTGCAGCATCTACCGTGGCAGGCGCTAGGTACTGCCCGTCACAGCTGAGTTAGGCAGGCGAGTCCCGCCCGGGTGAACATACATGTGGGGGGTGGACCTCAACGCCCGCCACAGGTAGTCAGTTTACTATGGCAGGCAGGTCTTGTTACCGGCCATTTCTGGTTTTCAAAAATAGTTGTGGCGAGTGCCCCGTCTCGCCCGCCACTCGTTGGGGTTCACCTATAAGCCCTTTCCCAGTAGTGTGAAGAGTCACGAGGGAGCAACAAGCTTGGGAGGCACGCCCCAGGGGGGCGTCCCCCAAGCTTGTGGGCCCCTCGTGACACCTCTTGACCTAATTCTGCCTCTATATATTCTCAAATATTCCCTTGACATCAGAGAGCCACCCGAAATGCTTTTTCCGCCACCACAAGTTTCTGTTCTCGTGAGATCCCATCTGGAGGCCTCCACCGATACTCTGCCGGAGGGGGAATCAACCACGGAGGGGCTCTACATCAACCTTGCTGCCCTTCCAATGAGTAGTTTACCACATACCTATGGGTCCATAGCTAGTAGCTAGATAACTTCTTCTCTCTCTTTGATCTTCAATACAAAGTTCTCCTCGATGTTCTTGGAGATCTATTCGATGTAATGACTTTTGTGGTGTGTTTGTTGGGATCCAATGAATTGTAAGTTTATGATCAGATTGTCCATGAATATTATTTGAGTCTTCTCTGAACTCTTTTATGCATGATTGTTATTGCTTTGTATTTCTCTCCGATCTATTGATTTGGTTTGGCCAACTAGATTGATTTTTTTTGTAATGGGAGAGGTGTTTGTGATGGATTCGATCTTGCGGTGCTCAATCCAAGTGACAGAAAGGGACATGACACGTATTTGTGTCGTTGCCATTAAGGATAAAACAATGGGGTTTATTCATGCGTGAGTATTCTTTTTCTATATCATGTCATCTTGCTTAAGGCGTTACTCCGTTCTTTATGAACTTAATACTCTAGATGCTTGCTCGATAGCGGTCAATGTGTGGAGTAATAGTAGTAGAAGTAGGCAGGAGTCGGTCTACTTGTCTCAGACGTGATGCCTATATACATGATCATTGCCTGGGATATCATCATGATTATTTGCTTTTCTATCAATTGCCCAACAGTAATTTATTTACCCACCGTATGCTATTTTCAAAGAGAAGCCTCTAGTGAAAACTATGGCCCCCGGGTCCACTTTTTATCATATATGAAAATCCTAAAAATACCTTGCTGCAATTTCATTTACCTTTATTTATTTTGTGTTTTATCTATCTATCTACCACTACAAAATTTGATCATGCAAATAATCGTCGAGGGATTGACAACCCCTTGTTCGCGTTGGGTGCAAGTATTTGTTATTTTGTGTGCAGGTGCTGGTAATGAGGTGTTGCGTGGTTCTCCTACTCGATTGATAGCCTTGGTTCTTAAATGAGGGAAATACTTATCTTTACTGCACTGCATCATCCTTTTCTCTTCAAGGAAATCCCAACATAGCTCACAAGTAGCTGAGACCACCTACGAGCTCGGGACATGGAACGATACGGGCAAAGCTGTCACAGCCCTAGAATAATGCTTGTAATTAGTGGCATTGCATCCATGCATCAAGTTTAATTTAATTTGAAACTAGAAATGGGGTTTGATCAAACCCTAGCAGATAACAATTCAGCTAGGTTCAAGTTCAAATCTTTTCAATGAACCCAAAATGCCCTTAAAAATGTTCATGATTTAGGGAAAAAGGTGAAAACCTCAATCCTAAATGTTGCACATTTTTTCAGGACTTAAAAGGGCTTTGAATTAAATCATATTGTATTTGAGTTGGAGCAAATAAATCCTATAAATATTTTTATTGCTCCAACAGCTCCGATATTAATTGAGGGTTACTGCAATATTCAAGAGAGTGCCCAAAATAATTTTCGTATTTTACAAAAATGGTTTAGTTTGAAAACTAAATCAAAACAGAGGCAAATAAAAAAACAAAAAGAAATGGAAAGGGAAAGGGAATACCTGCACTTACCTGGCCCAGCTCCTGTAGCAGCCCACCAGAGCCCAACTGCCAGGAGCTTCTTCAAGCTCTTGCCAGTAGGAGCAGCTGCGTGCTCGCCGCACACCCGGCCACGGCCATGTCCCCACGCCACCTCCTGCTTCCCCTCGTCCTCATCCGTTGGCCAGGAGATGCCTTGGAGCCCCTCTGTCGTTCCCCTCCCTCTCTGGCTCTCTGCCTCTCCCCTAGCACTGCCACCGCATAGCTCATCGCCGGCCTCGTTCCGACCACCCCTGCGACCTCCTGGTTAGCTCCCTGGATGCGGGCGATCAAGAGCTTCCCCTTGGTGGCCTCAGTGCGACCAACAGCGGCCTCTAGCACCACTCCGGTGAGCCACCGCCGCGCCTCTGTGTCACCGGGGTTAAGTCACCGATGTGGCACACCTAATTAGAACTAATGACCTGCTAATTAACCCCGGAGAGACTAACAATGGACCCCACGTCACTAACTAACCACGGGTTAGCCACTGTGTCTATGACAGGTGGGACGTGCATGTCAGGTTTGACTCTGGGTGGCTCAGTTGACTGCTGACATTAGCATGTTGTCATGCTGACGCGGTAGAGAATTTTCTGGATTTTGGATAAATCAGAAAATGGTCTATTTAATTCAGAAAATACCTTAAACTTTGAAAAATCATAGAAAATAAACCGTAACTCCAATGGAAATAATTTATATATGCAAAATTATCAGAAAAATTCAAAGAATCTGTTTATGGGATTTTCATGCATGTTTGAACAACTTAAAGCTACTGTATATGACAACTTGAATAAATGGCATTTAAATAATCACATATGGAGTTTGAATTTGAACCTTTGGTTCAAACCAACTTCATTTAATCTGGTTGCTAGTTGCATTAGCTCAATCAACAACATATTGCCATGTCATGATCATGCATCATATTGTTGCATTGCATTGATTGTGTTCCTTCTCTGTTGCCGGTGCTAGTTCCTCCTCGGTAACCGACGTTTCCAACATAATGACCGTTGACACTAATGAAGTGCAGTATCATCTTCAGAAGTGCTAGGCAAGCAAACCCCCTTTGAACATTCCGATACAATCCCACTCTCTCGCTCTTGCTCTCTTTTACTGCATTAGGACAACAACGATTCAACTGTTACATGTTGCGGTAGTTGAACCCATTCCTCTGCATGACCTGTCTTTGCCACAGTAAATAGTTGAAACCCACTAGCATGAGTAGGAGTTGTTTGAGCCATGATGTGCCTACTCATTCATGCTTGCTTGTTATTCCTACTATGCTTAGAGTTGTGTTGGGTCTGATTCTTCTGGGATAGATTGGAATGGTGGTGAACATGTCCTACTATTGAGAGCTAAGTGTGTGAACACAATTTGATAAAGGTAGAGATGAGAGGCCATATAGGAGTACATGGTGGGTTGTCTCATTGAAACCGTCCTCAGGAACTGAGTTCTGTGTTTGTGATCCAATAAAGTTACTACCACGCCTTGGAATGCTTAAGTGCCCCTCTCGACTTATTAATCGGCTTGATCTCTGTCCAGGAGTTGCAACTAGTTTCTGGTGTTTGTAGGATATGTGTTGGAGGCCGTGCGTAGCGCTGACCCTAGGGGTGGGCTATAATGCGGTAGATACACCATGGCACGGTGTACCGGGGCACCCGTTTGGTGGGCTCGGGAACCCTACACACATCATTTGGGGCCATAGTGGAAACCTCGGCCGGACTTCCTTGCTGATGGAACTCAAATAGGCGATAAACCTGGACTAGAGTCTCGTGTGGTTAGTCAGGTCATGGCCGACACCCTCGCTAGGCTTCCGCTTGAAGGTTGCCGAGTACATGTTGTGTAAACGGCGATAAGTGGTGAGAGCGTGTGTGAAGAAGTACACCCCTGCAGGGTAATATGATCTATTCGGATAGCCGCGTCCTCGGATATGGACTACTTGGAAAGCTTACACTATTCATCGATAACTGGAAGTGGATATTCTAAAATGCGCAAGATAAGCGTTAGTGCTATGGATGGCCTTATCGTAGGGAGACGGGAGCGGGTCCATAGTGGTGTATTGATATGGTGAATATGTGGACTCATGTGCGCTTTCTCACCTCAAAATAAATACTGGTAGTCGTAGTATAGGATAGCCACTGAGTCAAAGCTGGCTTGCTGCAATTAAACTCCACCACCCCTTTGTTGATATTGATGCATATGTAGTTAGTTCTGATGTAAGTCTTGCTGAGTACATTTGTACTCACATTTGCTTAATTTATGTTTTTGCAGAGAGACTTCAGTCTCACTAGTAGTTCCACGTGGGCTTCGATGGTTAGTTTGGAAATCCCAGACAGAGGTCTGGTTCCTATGGAGGGTCTTGTAGATAGTCAGGTTCTGAGCCTTCTTCTTTTGTAGATGTCTGTACTCAGACATGTTGATGCTTCTGTTGCTTGTATGCTTGTATGATGGGTCATGTGACCCCCTGTTTGTAATATCATGTTATGTATGGCTCTCCGGAGCTTTTCAAATAAATACTTTGAGTCGTAGAGTTTTGTTGTGATGCCATGTTGTATTTACACATATCGAGCATATTGTGTGTATTTTATTGAAATGCTTGGTATGTGTGGGATCCGACACCTAGTTGTTTATTCTTGGTAGCCTTTCTTATGGGAAAATGCCTCCTAGTGCTTCCACTAAGCCATAGTAGCTTGCTACTGCTCCGGAACACATGGATTGACCGGCATGTGTCCTTCTTTGCTCCTGTGTCTGTCCCTTCAGGGAAATGTCATGTGGTGTTTACCAGAGTCCTGATAGCTTGCTACAGCCCGGTTACACTCGCTGCTGACCGACATGTGCATTGTTGGGTCATGTATGCCTGTCCCTGTAAGTTTGTGCCACCTTGGGTTTACGACTAGTCATGTCGGCCCGGGTCCTCTGTCATATGGATGCTAGCGACACAATCATATACATGAGCCTAAAGGCGCAAACGGTCCCGGCCTAAGTAAGGCTGGAGTTGTGGGAATACCATGCGTGAGGCTGCAAAGTGATATGATGTGTTACATGCCAGATCGGTGTGACTTAGGATCAGGGTCCTGACAATTTTGGTATCAGAGCCTGACTACCTGTAGGATTACCAAGCCAAACTGGTCGAAGTCGAGTCTAGAAATGCTTTAGTTATATAAGGGAATTGATTGTGGAAGGGAACGTAAGGCTCTTTTTACTCCTTATCCCTGTGTCATTCTAATCTGAGTCACCTTCTTCTTTCCTACGGGGATTAAGAACTAGGCTTCTCTTTTTCTATCAGGATCACGTGTTACTAATCTGTAGACTTATAGGAATGTTGGATTTAAGTCTCGGTTCAATCTCTAGTACTTTCATGTGTTAACAGTTGATGTCAGAACCTTGATATTATGATGTTGAGTGGTTATGCCACCATTTTTGCAGGATGTCTCAAAATCTCTTTATTGAGCAATTATAGCCATTATGCTGTCTGAGTTGTCCCAGGTTTCTAAACAATCTGATGCATTTTCAACCTCTTCCCTCCCTGTTCCCGTTGTCCTTTTGGGTCAGATTAATCACACGAATCCTTATGTTGAGGTACTCCGTTGCCTCGACAGGTATGTTGAAATTATTAGGACACTAGGGTATCCTAGAGAACCATCTAGTAATCTAGCAATGTTTTGTGTTCCCAGTGTGATGATTCTGGCCACCATTCTCGAAAGCATCTCGTGATGTTATTTAGTATGTAGGTATTCTATTTCTGGGTTCTTGAACCCAAGATTCACTCTACTTACCTCATGTTGATAGTGTTTGCTCGTTCCTTCAGGATTTTAGTAATCTTTGTGATAGCCTCGAGGTTCCTGGTATATCATTCTTCCTAATACCATGAACCATCCTTGGCAGAAGTTCTTTTGAACCAAAATATCACAATAAGAGTGTTCTTGATGAGTTCTCGATTCTATGTTGTGAACCTGCCAGTCCTACCTTTCTGCATGGGTTATTCGGAAGAAATATGTTGAGCTTTGTTCGACATGTTAATCTATGCACCCACAACTCAGAAAACCATATGTTCCTTTGAGTTGTCCCTCTTTAGTTGTATTCTGACCTCTGTCTATCAATTGATGGTCAGGAGTAGTAGTGCATTCGTGTTCATTGATGCCTATTATTCTTGTGGTTCGTCAAACCATTCTATTCCAGAATGACTAGGAGAAACAAACTCCAGCACCTCATCCATTTCTTGGATTGGGTCAAAACAGTTGTATTCCAGAGATCAAATGACAATCCAACTTTTGTTCTGTTCCACCCTGGAGTATTACCCCCTTTATGTCAGGATTGTCATGAGAATTGCACACCATCTTATGAATTCTTGACGCAGTGATACTTCTCGCCATCATTGTTCATTCCTTGGTTCCCGTGTTATTGTAACCGGAATGCCGACAAGTGAATCGTGATGTGTGAAATCAATACTCTAGCAACCTGATTGCTTGGTAGTTAACGGATAATAATCTCATTCTTAGCATGTTGGTTATTGAATCACCACTCCAAGATTGATCGTGCTACCTAGTCCATTCATCCTGGTGCACTCTTCTGATCATATCGTCTCGCCCTGAAAAGCAAGATTGTTCTCGAGCTTAGGAACATATCGGTGGTTTGTAATTTTCTAACTATCTTCTCGAAAGCATTACCAGGTTGTCCCCTGGCCGTTATGTTAAGTTCGTGATCAAGTTGGTTTTCCTATAAACCACCCCTTCTCCAAGAATTTGTGTCGGATACCCCTGAGCTAGTTGGTTAAGCTAAACAACATCTTGGAGAGTTGGAAGATAAAAGCTTTATCCGACTTGGTTCTTTCCAAAGGGATATCTCTTTGTATATGTGTGTTGAAGAAAGATGATATCTTCATCGATTGATCTCCGTGACCAATTGCTCGATCTATTGTCTTGTCCAAACTTTGATTTGAGTGTGGGCTATCGTCAAATCAAATCAGAACCAATGATATTTGTAATGTTGTCTTACTCGTGGTTGACCCCTCGAGCATGCACCATTATATCTTTTGGTCTGACCAGTGCTATCACCTTGTTCACATAATTGTGGAATTCCAGTTATATGGAAATCTCGATGACTTGTTGTTGAGCCCATCAGCAGCATTTTATCCCATCCATGATTCAGGTTGAACATTATATAGTGTTGGAAACTTTTTAAGCATTGCCTTCGTGTTCCATTCATGAGGTATATGTTTTGGTGAAAGAAGTGACTTCCTCTAAGTTCACGTGCATTTGCTGCAAGTTGCCACCGTGAATTCGAGAAAGCTTGTTTTTGCTTCCTTTGGAACCATCCCAAGTTGGTCATGCATGTGCGAAGTATTCTGTGGTTTGGTAGACTAATTACCTCCATTACATATGTATTTCCTAGCACACCAATCCACTGATTGATTTGTTTAAGGAGAAGAAGTTCCTTCATCAAAGCTAATCATATGACCTATTGAAAGGATCGAGAAGAGGGGTCTAGAGGGGGGTGATTAGACCCTCAACAAGTAAAAGTGGCAATTTTTAAGTTCTTCAAGTTGAGGTGGAGTTTTAGTACAAGTTTAAGCATTCACAATACATTTCAAGCAAGCATGGCAAGGGTATATGCAGTGGAAAGAGTAAAGCATGCTATTTGCAAGAATGTAAAGGGATGGGATTGGAGTGTGCAAACGCAATGAAGACACGGAGATTTTTGGCGTGGTTTCGATAGGTGGTGCTATCGTACATCCACGTTGATGGAGACTTCAACCCACGAAGGGTAACGGTTGCGCGAGTCCACGGAGGGCTCCACCCACGAAGGATCCACGAAGAAGCAACCTTGTCTATCCCACCATGGCCATCGCCCACGAAGGACTTGCCTCACTCGGGTAGATCTTCACGAAGTAGGCGATCTCCTTGCCCTTACAAACTTCTTGGTTCAACTCCACAATCTTGTCGGAGGCTCCCAAGAAACATCTAACCAATCTAGGAGACACCACTCTCCAAAAGGTAATAGATGTTGTGTTGATGATGAAATCCTTGCTCTTGTGCTTCAAATGATAGTCTCCCCAACACTTAACTCTCTCTCACAGATTTGGATATGGTGGAAAGATGATTTGAGTGGAAAGCAACTTGGGAAGGCTAGAAATCAAGATTCTTGTGGTAGGATTGGTATATCTTGATCTCAACACATGAGTAGGTGGTTCTCTCTCAGAAAATGTATGCTGGAAGTGTAGGCACGTTCTAAAGGCTCTCTCCCATATGGAGAAGGGGGTGGAGGGGTATATATAGCCTCCACACAAAATCCAACCTTACACACATTTGACCCAACTCGGTCAGACCCAAATAGAAGAACTCGGTGAGACCGATTTAGTTCAAAATGTGAACGTTAGGAACCTTGGTGGGACCGACTGGAACAACTCGGTGGGACTGATGTGCTAGGGCTTAGGGCAAACATCAACTCGGTGGCACCGATTGCATCAACTCGGTGAGACCGAAGTGAAGCAATGAGGCAATAGAGAAGATGTCAAGCCAACTCAGTGTGACCGATCGCAATTTCGGTTAGACCAAAACAATTGCCATAGGCAACAGAGAGTTTGCAAGGCCATCTCGGTGAGACCGAGATCCGTATCGGTGTGGCCGAACTGTTAGGGTTTCTGGCAGTGGCTATGTCATATGAACTCGGTGGCTCCGGATAAGATGATTCGGTGGGGCCGAGCTAGAGTTTAGGATTTTAACATATTTAGAATGAGAAAGTGGTTGAGGGATTTGGAGCAATATCACTAAGCATTTGAGCAAGCAAGCCATTAAGCAACACCTCATCCCCTTTTAATAGTATTGGCTTTCCTATGGACTCAATGTGATTTTGGATCACTAAAATATAAATGAAGAGTCTTGAGCTTTTGCCAATGTGTGTCCTTAGCATTTTGAAGGGGTTCCACATCCTCTTGTCCTTTCCACGCCATTGTTGATTATTGAACTTGTCTGAACTAAACTTAGATAAAAGCATTAGTCCAACAAGAGATATGTTGACATTAATTACCAAAATCACACAGGGAGCACTTGTGCTTTCAATCTCCCCCTTTTTGGTAATTGATGACAACATACATCAAAGCTTTACATAAATGATATGAAGAGTAACAAGTAAAGCTTTGGAAAGACATGTTACATGCATAAGCTCCCCCTACATGTATGCAATCATGTGAGGATAGAATATACTAACATATGAATGCATAAACATGACAGAGCAAGCAGAGAGTTACATGTATCTTGGCTGTATGCATCAGAGCAAATGATATGATTAAGAAGTGTACCTTCATTTTTATGATTCCCTCTTGCAAACAATATGTGCAACAGCAAGAGATCATCATGCACATGAGTGTGATGCATATACTTACCTTGTGGTCTTGATCTGGCTTTGGAAAGAGTGGACTTGAGAAAACATGGTTAGATAACACAAGATCACTCTAAGTAAAGCAGTTTTAGGGAACCTCAAGAATACCAAGACTGGGATGACATGTAATGGGTAAGTACTGAGTACTTCATTTAGATATAGACATGTCCCCAAAGATTTAAAGATGTGCAATGAATTCCAAAGATTTTTCTCCCCTTGGACATGAGCTCTTTCTCCCCCTGAATCTGATATTGGATAATGGGAGAAGATAGGGTGAGATAAAATCAGAGCAAAATAGGGTAATATCAACTAAAGTCAGAGCAACAAGAATTTTAGCAATATCTTAGATTAAACATATTGATATGTCTTTCCCATCTTAAAGACATGTGCTTCTCTCCTCTTTGATAACAAGCATCTGTAGAAGAGCTTAGATGTGCTCATTTGATAAGCTTTGATGTGCTCTCTCTCTCCCCCTTTGACATCAATTTCCAAGAAGGATTTCTGGATCATGAGCCAAATAGGTGTGGTCCTGGAGAGTCAGTACAAAGCAGCAGGTAGTTTATGATGCTGATAGAGGGAAGAATCATTGAGTGGAGCTGGAAAAAAATAGGCAATAAGAAATGGCAAAATATTTTCTCAGAGTTGAAATCGGTGACGCTGATTTGTTTTCCGTCGATGACGCCGAGATAACAGAGTCACAGAAAGTCCCAATCGGTGGGACCGAATTAGTCCATGTCGGTTGTACCGATGAACTTACTACAAGGAGACCTTGTATTTCGGTCGAGCCGATGGGTTTGGATCGGAGGGACCGAGGTCAACCCAGAGTAAAGATTTTGTCAACTCAGCTCACTAGGCAAATGAAATCTCACAAGGATTTGCAAGGAATTAACAGAAAGATTTGCAATGAATTAAACACAGAAATAAAAAGATCTAGATGAAGTTTTTTTAGAGAGACAAGAAAATCATGCAAATGGAAAAATCAATTAAGCAAAAGAACACTAGGGAACTTCATCTAGGCAAGGGGTCGGCGACAAAGTCACCTATGTTAGAGTATATTGACTTAGGAGTCAAGTGAGATCACTTGATCATAGGTCATACTCATCGTTTAAGCTCAAAATGGGGTTACCATTTTTCGTTTAAGCATTTTGATGTATTCACACCTGGTTGAGTTGCTTTAGCTCATGACTTGGAGCAAAGCTTCTCTAAGGTGGGATTACATACCTTGGGTTGTGGTGTTGATCTTGATCATGTAGTTGAACTTGTGTTGGATGCTCAAGGTTGATGTTGTTCATCGAGAGTTGGAAGCACCACTAGTAGTTTGAGTTCATCTTCCTACATGGGTTAGTCTTGCAAGGAAGAGCACTTGTGTATCCAAAATGACAATCATGATACTTGATACAAATTGAAATTTGATATATTGAAATAGTTAAAGGATATGTTGAGTGAGTTCATGCTTCCTTGTATTCAACAACCATATCATAGGGACTTGGTGATGTAGAGGTTGCTCAAGATGTGAGTGGCTTGCAATCTCATAGATTTGGGTTCATCCAAGTACCTACAAGGGTTAGATAACATGCAAGGGTACAAGTATAGATCCGAGACATATGATCATCATCATAAGAGAAATATCAAGGATTAGTCAAGAAGGCTCATGCCTTGCATGTATCCAAATGGAGTTTCTACTCCAAGTTTGAAGCATCAATGATGTTCAATTCACCTCTCAAATGGCAAAATACTTTCTCATCAAGAGGTTTTGTGAATATATCCGCCAATTGCTTATCGGTACGAACATGCTTAAGATTGATGTCTCCTTTAGCAACATGATCTCGAATGAAATGATGACGAACTTCAATATGCTTAGTTCGAGAATGTTGCACGGGATTGTGAGCAATCTTAATAGCACTTTCATTATCACAAAGCAATGGAACATGTTTCACATGTATCCCATAATCCTTAAGGGTTTGGGTCATCCAAAGTAATTGAGCACAACATGATCCGGCGGCAATGTATTCCGCTTCGGCAGTGGATAAGGATGCCGAGTTTTGTTTCTTGGAGGACCAAGACACAAGGGATCTACAAAGAAATTGACAAGTACCCAAAGTGGACTTTCTATCAACCTTGTCACCGGCATAGTCCAAATCGGAGTAGCCAACAAGATCAAAAGATGACCTCTTAGGATACCAAATGCCAAAGTTTGGTGTATGAATTAAGTATCTCACTATCCTTTTCATGGCCTTAAGATGGCACTCTTTAGGGGCCGCTTGATATCGTGCACACATGCACACACTTAGCATAATATCGGGACGGGAGGCACATAGATATAACAATGAACCAATCATAGAGCGGTAAACCTTTTGGTCAACCGGTTTGCCATCCTTAGTCAAGTCAAGATGTCCACTAGTAGGCATGGGTGTTTTCATACCTTTGCTTTATTGCATGTTGAACTTCTTGAAAAGATCCTTGGTATACTTTGTTTGAGAAACAAAGGTACCTTCCTTAGTTTGCTTGATTTGCAAACCAAAGAAAAATTTGAGTTAACTCATCATAGACATCTCAAACTTCTCCGACATTAGCCTTCCAAACTTTTCACTAAAATGGGGGTTAGTACATCCAAATATAATATCATCCACATAAATTTGGCATACAAATAATTCTCCATTAACTCTTTTAGTAAAAAGTGTAGAATCAATCTTCCCAATTTCAAAGCCTTTTTCACTAAGAAACTTGGTCAAGCATTTATACCATGCTCTAGGAGCTTGTTTAAGACCATAAAGAGCTTTGTGAAGTTTGTAGACATGATTAGGTTTCTTAGGATTGACAAAGCTGGGAGGTTGTTTAACATATACTTCCTCCTCAATTTCTCCATTAAGAAAAGCACTTTTAATGTCCATTTGGTACAAAGTGATATCATGCTGATTGGCATAAGCAAGTAAGATGCGTATGGACTCAAGTCTAGCAACGGGGGCATATGTCTCACCATAGTCCATACCTTCGACTTGAGTGTAGCCTTGAGCGACGAGATGGGCCTTGTTGCATACAACTTGTCCATCCTCATCTTCCTTATTCCGAAACACCCATTTGGTTCCAATGACATTGTGATTGTCGTCGGGCTTCTCAACCAATGTCCACACTTGATTCCTCTTGAAGTTGTGTAGCTCTTCGTGCATAGAGTTCACCCAATCCGGATCCTCAAGAGCTTCTTCTACCTTCATAGGTTCAACACTAGAAATGAATGAGTAGTGTTCACAAAAATTAGCCAAACGATTTTTAGAGCGAGTGATTCTCCCGGTTTGAATATCATCGAAGATTTGTTCGAGGGGATGGTTTCTTTTGACTCTTGCTCTAACTCGTGAGAGCTTTTGTTTGGGTTGGGGTGGAACATCCTCTTCATTTTCTTCTTCTCCTCCTCCTTCTTCATTATTGTTGGCGTTGTCGTTCTCGTGTGGAGGTGGAGAGGGAGGTCGAGGTGGTTCATCTTGTTGCACTTCCTCATCTCCTCCGTCTTGACGTGTTCCACTTGTGGATGCCTCCAAGTCAATTTGTGGTTCACCTTGATGTGAAGTTGAGGCCTCCACTTGAATGGACGAAGTACTCTCCTTCACCTCCATTGGGCGAATCTTGCTAATAGACAAATCTTGAATTGCTTTCGAAGGATCTTTGTCTCCTACATCAATTGGCAATTGCTCTACTTGCGAGCCATTAGATTCATCAAACTTCACATCTACCGTCTCTTCAACCTTTCGGGTGAAATTGTTGTAGACACGGTATGTGTGAGAGTTTGAGCCATAACCGAGTAGGAAACCTTCATGAGATTTAGGAGCAAATTTCTAACGATGATGCTTATCAAGAATGTAGCACTTTGAGCCAAATACTCAAAAGTATCCAACTTGGGGTTTGTTACCGGTGAGAAGCTCGTATGCCGTCTTGCCGAGAAGCTTGTGAAGATATAGTCGATTCGTGGCATGACAAACTGTCTCAACCGCTTCCGCCCAAAAGTGTCTTGGCGTCTTGTATTCATCAAGCATCATTCTTGCCATCTCAATAAGTGTCCGGTTCTTCCTCTCAACAACTCCATTTTGTTGGGGTGTGTAGGTAGCCGAGAACTCATGTGAAATCCCTTCTTCATCAAGAAAGGTATCCACATTGGCGTTCTTGAACTCCGTTCCATTGTCGCTTCAAACCTTCTTGATCTTCACTTCAAATTGGTTTTGGGCCTTCTTAGCGAAGTTCTTGAAGATATTTTGGACCTGCGATTTATCAGCAAGAAAGAACACCCACGTAAATCTTGAAAAATTGTCAACAATGACCAAACTGAACGAGTTACCACCGAGACTCTTGTAGGCGTTGGGACCAAAAAGATCCATGTGAATTAGCTCAAGCGGTCTTCTCGTGGTCATGATGTTCTTCACAGGATGACTTCCTCCAACCTGTTTTCCTGCTTGACAAGCACTGCAAAGTCTATCCTTGTCAAATGTGACATATTTGACACCAAGGATATGATCACCTTTAATAAGCTTATCAAGATTTCGCATGCCCACGTGACCTAACCTTCTATGCCATAACCAACCTTTAGAAGATTTAGCAATTAAGCAAGTACGAGGTTGAGCTCTCTTAGTGAAATCAACAATGTATAGATCACCTTTACAAATACTGGTAAAGACCATATTATGATTATCTCTTCGAAACACTTGGCAATCTATTTCAGTAAATAGAACATTGAAACCAAAGTCGACTAGTCTAGATACGGAAAGTAAATTGTAGCCAAGAGATTCAATGAGCATGACGTTCTGGATAGAGCTATCATTGGAAATGGCCACCTTACCAAGGCCAAGTACCTTACCCTTGGAGTTATCTCCAAAAGTGACATACTTGCGTGGACCATCGTTCTTAGCAAGCTCACGGAACATGTCCTTATCTCCGGTCATATGATCAGTACATCCACTATCGAGAATCCACTCCTTTCCTCTGGCCATGTAACCGTGAAGGTTAGCCATAAGACTAAAGTGTCTCATTGACTCATCAAGATCAAAGTCACTATCATCATCCTCATCATAATATTCATGTGCAACATCATCATGTGAATGATCATCACCTAGAGAGAGTGATTCATTAGATTTATGACCATGACAATGTGCATGTTTATGAATTCTAATAACTTGTGAGATGATGCTACTAATGACTCCAACATCTCCTTTGGCACGCATAAGGTCACGGAGCTCAAATAGAAAATCATCAAATTTAGGATCACTAGGATCCATTTTATGAAAAGCAATGGACTTTTGAAGAATCTCATCAAGATTTTTCAACAAATAGTTTGGAAAGCGCTCCTCATGATATTTCCATATAGTTAAAGCACATTCAAATGTAGGCAAGCATACAAGGAAATTTCAAGGTAATCATGTAATGATGAGATCAATAGTTCTAAGATTGCGGGTCATGTCAAGATACTCATCGGGGGTAGGATGAAAGGGATCAATGGGGGGCGCACAAGGGCTAGTAATATACCTGTTCAAATCACATTCATCGAAAATCTCAAGCATCTCATTCTTCCAAGAATTGTAGAACTCTCCATCAAGCATAGGCACTCTACGTCTAATACTCCCAATCGTAGACTCATCCATCTTCCTCCAATGGTCATTAAACCAAAGCAATGGAGACCAATGCTCTGATACCAATTGAAAGGAACAAGAAGAGGGGTCTAGAGGGGGGTGATTAGACCCTCAACAAGTAAAAGTGGCAATTTTTAAGTTCTTCAAGTTGAGGTGGAGTTTCAGTACAAGTTTAAGCATTCACAATACATTTCAAGCAAGCATGGCAAGGGTACATGCAGCGGAAAGAGTAAAGCATGCTATTTGCAAGAATGTAAAGGGATGGGATTGGAGTGTGCAAACGCAATGAAGACACGGAGATTTTTGGTGTGGTTCCGATAGGTGGTGCTATCGTACGTCCACATAGATGGAGACTTCAACCCACGAACGGTAATGGTTGCGCGAGTCCACGGAGGGCTCCACCCATGAAGGGTCCACGAAGAAGCAACCTTGTCTATCCCACCATGGCCATCACCCACAAAGGACTTACCTCACTCGGGTAGATCTTCACGAAGTAGGCGATCTCCTTGCCCTTACAAACTTCTTGGTTCAACTCCACAATCTTGTCGGAGGCTCCCAAGCGACACCTAACTAATCTAGGAGACACCACTCTCCAAAAGGTAATAGATGTTGTGTTGATGACGAAATCCTTGCTCTTGTGCTTCAAATGATAGTCTCCCCAACACTCAACTCTCTCTCTCACACAGATTTGGATATGGTGGAAAGATGATTTGAGTGGAAAGCAACTTGGGAAGGCTAGAAATCAAGATTCTTGTGGTAGGATAGGTATATCTTGATCTCAACACATGAGTAGGTGGTTCTCTCTCAGAAAATGTATGCTGGAAGTGTAGGCACGTTCTGATGGCTTTCTCACATATGAAGAACGGGGTGGAGGGGTATATATAGCCTCCACACAAAATCCAAACGTTACACACATTTGACCCAACTCGGTCAGACCGAATAGAAGAACTCGGTGAGACTGATTTAGTTCAAAATGTGAATGTTAGGAATCTCGGTGGGACCGACTGGAACAACTCGGTGGGACCGATGTGCTAGGGCTTAGGGCAAACATCAACTCGGTGGCACCGATTGCATCAACTCGGTGAGACCGAAGTGAAGCAATGAGGCAACAGAGAAGATGTCAAGCCAACTCGGTGTGACTGATCGCAATATTGGTGAGACCGAAACAATTGCAATAGGCAACAGAGAGTTTGCAAGGCCATATTGGTGAGACCGAAATCCGCATCGGTGTGGTCGAACTGTTAGGGTTTCTGGCAGTGGCTATGTCATATGAACTCGGTGGCTCCGAATAGGATGATTCGGTGGGGCCGAGTTGGAGTTTAGGATTTTGACATATTTGGAATGAGAAAGTGGTTGAGGGATTTGGAGCAATATCACTAAGCATTCGAGCAATCAAGCCATTAAGCAACACCTCATCCCCTTTTAATGGTATTGGCTTTCCTATGGACTCAATGTGATCTTGGATCACTAAAATATAAATGAAGAGTCTTGAGCTTTTGCCAATGTGTGTCCTTAGCATTTTGAAGGGGTTCCACATCCTCTTGCCCTTTCCACGCCATTGTTGATTGTTTAACTTGTCTGAAATAAACTTAAATAAAAGCTTTAGTCCAACAAGAGATATGTTGACATTAATTACCAAAATCACCTAGGGAGTACTTGTGCTTTCACTTATGCAAGGACATCGATATCCTCGATGACGGTTCCCAACCAAAACTTGGTAGTGTGTTGTTGTAAGACTTCTATCTAGACATGCTTGTCTTGTAAAGTGCGTTCAGATGTATCTTGCAAACTAGCTCATGTTTTGGAGCTTACTGCCGCAGTTCATCTCCCAAGAATCTCGCAACGTCATCTCATCGGTTTGTGTTGCAAACTTTCTTTTCTAGACATGTTGTCTGAAATATCCTGTTACCAACCAGATCTGAATCTCAGGCAGGTATGATGGTTGGAACTATTACAAGATCTATGATGTAGGTTCCGGAAAGATTGATGTTTTGGCCGACACACCTAGCCGGAAGATCTATTATTGTAGTATCTTGATTGAGCAAATTGTCCATCTTTTCCATGAGGATTTTGTGCGACCTATTCTAGAAGTTGATCCTTATGGATTTTGTGCTCCCGAAGTTTTTATGTGATGTTCTAGATACCAAACACTACTATAATTGGGTTACACTAGTACATCAAGGAGAACATTAGAAGCGGAGTGCTAAATGTCTCTCGGTCGATCATCCAGATTTTGTCCCCTTGGCATAGCTAAGGTGAAATCTGAGAAAGTGATGTCCTCCTTTGCATCTGCATCCTCCATCATTATTCATCATGGTAGTATGAGGTGTCACCAAGATCTTGGCACAGATGTTGGCGAAAACCTTGATTTGTATGAGAATGCTCAAGTTCTTGAAAGCACGCTCAGACACTAGGTTATATCCTCGGTATCAATTGGAATGTGCCTTCTGTTTGCTGAGTTGTCTTATAACTCTAGCTTCCTTCCCAAACTGAGTATGCCATCTCTTTGAACTCCTTCGAAACAATCATTGTGAATTGCCTTATCCTGGTATAAAGAGTTTCAATGATCTATGTATCAAAATTAATTCTTTTTGCCACTTAAGGGAATAATTCTACGAGTCACCCCCTCTAAGGTGCCCCGTTATGGAATTATGGCAATCTATCTCCTCGCTACTTTGACATTTATTCACCATCAACTCCAGCGTGGAATTGTTGCCTACCAAATTGAACCGTCGTCGTCTACCTCCTTCCATCACCCCTGATGTGTGTTTTGACTCTCAGCTCAAGGGATGTTTCTACGTCCCATTCCATGCGTTGATCATGAGTTGCTCGATCTTCGGGAAGATCGACTCATGTAGTGTTTCTTTCTGTCGTCATCGTGTTGGATGAAGTTCTCAAAGAAAAGATGTCAAGTTAAATATGAAGTGATGAATCAACATCTTCGAGAAGAGAAATTGGATCTTGAAGACTGTGTCAGATCCATGTCCCCTCTGTCTTCTTACCTCACATCTTGAATCTCTCGATAAGATTCTTGTTTAGTGGGGGTGAGTTGTCACAGCCCTAGAATAATGCTTGTAATTAGTGGCATTGCATCCATGCATCATGTTTAATTTAAATTGAAACTTGAAACGGGGTTTGATCAAACCCTAGCAGATAACAATTCAGCTAGGTTCAAGTTCAAATCTTTTCAATGAACTCAAAATGCCCTTAAAATGTTCATGATTTAGGGGAAAAGGTGAAAACCTCAATCCTAAATGTTGCACATTTTTTCAGGACATAAAAGGGCTTTGAATTAAATCATATTGTATTTGAGTTGGAGCAAATAAATCCTATAAATATTTTTATTGCTCCAACAACTCTGAAATTAATTGAGGGTTACTGGAATATTACAGAGTGCCCAAAATAATTTTTAGATTTTACAAAAATGGTTTAGTTTGAAAACTAAATCAAAACAGAGGCAAATAAAAAAATAGAAAGAAATGAAAAGGGAAAGGGAATACCTGCACTTACCTGGCCCAGCTCCTGTAGCAGCCCACCAGAGCCCAACTGCCAGGAGCTTCTTCAAGCTCCTGCTAGTAGGAGCAGCTGCGTGCTCGCCGCACAGCCGGCCGCAGCCACATCCCCACGCCACCTCCTGCTTCCCCTCATCCCCATCCGTTTGCCAGGAGATGCCCTGGAGCCGCTCTATCGTTCCCCTCCCTCTCTGGCTCTCTGCCTCTCCCCTAGCGCCGAATCCAAGCAGCCCCGAGAGCAACCGCCGGCCGCTGCAGCTCGCCCGCGTAGCCACCGTGCACCCTAAGCCATACTGACATGTTCATCAACTCCGTCTCGACGCCACACGTCTTTGGGCAGAAGAACTGAAGCCCGGACGGCCTCCTTCCCCACCAATGCCACCGTCTTCGACCTCGGGTTCCCGCAATCCCCACCGCCCGATTCGTCATGTCCAGAGCCTCCCCGGCCTCGCCGTCTGCACCATCCGCCTTAACGTGCGCCTCTGTCCATTCCCCCTTTATCCTTGCCCGTTCCCATGCTCTAGGTTCCATCCCCGCGAATCCGAGCTCCGGCCGCCGCCATGGCCGACGAGCTCGACGCTCTCGAGCTCCTCTGCTCGAATGCGTTCCACCACCGTGTTCCTCGTGCGCCGTAGATGCTCTCCCGCCTCTTCTTTTGCTCGGAAATGTGCCCCAGTGCCAACGCTTGCAGCCACCATAGCACTGCCGCCACATAGCTCATCGCTGGCCTCGTTCCGACCACCCCTGCGACCTCCTGGTTAGCTCCTGGATGCGGGCGACCAAGAGCTTCCCCCTGGTGGCCTCAGTGCGACCAACAGCGGCCTCTAGCACCACTCCAGCGAGCCGCCACCATGCCTGTGTGTCGCCGGCATTAAGTCACCGACGTGGCACACCTAATTAGCCCTAATGACCTGCTAATTAACCCCGGAGAGACTAACAGTGGACCCCACATCACTAACTAACCACGGGTTAGCCACTGTGTCTATGACAGGTGGGACCTGCATGTCAGGTTTGACTCTGGGTGGCTTAGTTGACTGCTGATGTCAGCATGTTGTCATGCTGATGCAGTAAAGAATTTTTTGGATTTTGGATAAATCAGAACATGGTCTATTTAATTCAGAAAATACCTTAAACTTTGAAAAATCATAGAAAATAAACCGTAACTCCAATGGAAATAATGTATATATGAAAAATTATCAGGAAAATTCAAAGAATCTGTTTATGGCATTTTCATGCATGTTTGAACAACTTAAAGCTACTGTATATGACAACTTGACTAAATGGCATTTAAATAATCACATATGGAGTTTGAATTTGAACCTTTGGTTCAAACCAACTTCATTTAATCTGGTTGCTAGTTGCATTAGCTCAATCAACAACATATTGCCATGTCATGATCATGCATCATATTGTTGCATTGCATTGATTGTGTTCCTTCTCTGTTGTCGGTGCTAGTTCCTCCTCGGTAACTGATGTTTCCAACGTAATGACCGTTGACACTGATGAAGTGCAGTATCATCTTCAGAAGTGCCAGGCAAGCAAACCCCCTTTGAGCATTCTGATACAATCCCACTCTCTCACTCTTGCTCTCTTTTACTTCATTAGGACAACAACGATTCAACTGTTACATGTTGCGGTAGTTGAACCCATTCCTCTGCATGACCTGTCTTTGCCATAGTAAATAGTTGAAACCCACTAGCATGAGTAGGACTTGTTTGAGCCATGATGTGCCTACTCATTCAAGCTTGCTTGTTATGCCTGCTATGCTTAGAGTTGTGTTGGGTCTGATTCATCTGGGATAGATTGGAATGGTGGTGAACATGTCCTACTGTTAAGAGCTAAGTGTGTGAACATGATTTGGTAAAGGTAGCGATGAGAGGCCATGTAGGAGTACATGGTGGGTTGTCTTATTGAAACCGTCCTCAGGAACTGAGTTCTGTGTTTGTGATCCAAGACAGTTACTACCACGCATTGGAATGCTTAAGTGCCCCTCTCGACTTATTAATCGCCTTGATCTCTGTCCAGGAGTTGCAACTAGTTTCTGGTGTTTGTAGGATATGTGTTGGAGGCCGTGCGTAGTGCTGACCCTAGGGGTGGGCTATGATGCGGTAGATACACCGTGGCACGGTGTACTGGGGCACCCATTTGGTGGGCTTGAGAACCCTACACACATCGTTTGGGGCCGTAGTGGAAATCTCGGCCGGACTTCCTTGCGGATGGAATGCAAATAGGCGATAAACCTGGACTAGAGTCTCGTGTGGTTAGTCAGGTCGTGGCCGACACCCTCGCTGGGCTTCTGCTTGAAGGTTGCCGAGTACATGTCGTGTAAACAGCAACAAGTGGTGAGAGCGTGCGTGAAGAAGTACACCCCTGCAGGGTAATATGATCTATTCGGATAGCCGCGTCCTCGGATATGGACTACTTGGAAAGCTTACATTGTTCATAGATAACTGGAAGTGGACACTCTAAAATGCGCAAGATAAGCATGAGTGCTATGGATGGCCTTCTCGTAGGGAGACGGGAGCGGGTCCATAGTGGTGTATTGATGTGGTGAATATGTGGACTCGTATGCACTTTCTCACCTCAAAAGAAATACTGGCAGTCGTAGTACAGGATAGCCACTGAGTCAAAGCTGGCTTGCTGCAATTAAACTCCACCACCCCTTTGTTGATACTGATGCATATGTAGTTAGTTCTGATGTAAGTCTTGCTGTGTTTTTGCAGAGAGACTTCAATCTCACTAGTAGTTCCACGTGGGCTTCGATGGTTAGTTTGGAAATCCCAGACAGAGGTCTGGTTCCTATGGAGAGTCTTGTAGATAGTCCGGCTTCTGAGCCTTCTTCTTTTGTAGATGTCTGTACTCAGACATGTTGATGCTTCCGTTGCTTGTATGCTTGTATGATGGGTCATGTGACCCCCTATTTGTAATATCATGTTATGTATGGCTCTCCGGAGCATTTCAAATAAATACTTTGAGTCGTAGAGTTTTGTTGTGATGCCATGTTGTATTTACACATATCGAGCATATTGTGTGTATGTTATTGACATGCTTGGTATGTGTGGGATCCGACACCTAGTTGTTTATTCTTGGTAGCCTTTCTTATGGGGAAATGCCTCCTAGTGCTTCCACTGAGCCATAGTAGCTTGCTACTGCTCCGGAACACATGGATTGACCGACATGTGTCCTTCTTTGCTCCTGTGTCTATCCCTTCGGGGAAGTGTCACGCGGTGTTTACTGGAGTTCTGATATCTTACTACAGCCCGGTTACACTCGCTGCTGACCGACACGTGCATTGTTGGGTCATGTATGCCTGTCCCTGTAAGTTTGTGCCACCTTGGGTTTATGACTGGTCATGCCAGCCCGGGTCCTCTGTCATATGGATGCTAGCGACGCAATCATATACGTAAGCCAAAAGGCGCAAACGGTCCCTGCCTAGGTAAGGCTGCAGCCATGGGAATACCGTGTGTGAGGCCGCAAAGTGATATGATGTGTTACATGCTAGATCGGTGTGACTTAGGATCGGGGTCCTGACAAAAGCTATGAGGCTCCGGTCCCGCGGCTCACGTCAGGAATAAAACCTCCATGCTTTGGATATATAGTGATAACATACTAGTTCCCGCAGCCATTCATCGTCCGAGGAGTCGATAAATACTTAGGTGATATCGGCAATGCACTACGACACGTTCCTTTATGTATGCACACATAATTAGTTAGAGATAAGGCATGCAACTTTTATGTTTCATAGAAACTGGAGTAATATGCATGCAGAGGAAGGAAACGATACGCATGCATATGAAAGAGATCACACGCAAGAGAATCTTTTGGTAGTACCCCTAAAGTCTATAATGTTCGTTGTGAAAAAGGAAGAAAGAAAAATCAGCATGAATCTTTGCGTGAAATCATATGGCATAAGAGTTAGATGACACTTTGTTAAAGAGGATAATTCAAAAGTTTATTAAAAAAAGCCTGACATATTCAACAATGGGAGTTGTACATTGAAGGTGAAAGGTTGGTTGCGCTCGTATCTACTGCAATGAAAAGGTTTGAATGATTTCAAGTCCAGATAAATTGGAAGCTTATGTTCATTTTTTATTGTTGAACTAGGTTCAAAGTTGTCCACCAATGGAATAACAACATCTATAGTCGGATATAGAAAATCTGACACCTCAAACGCCCGCGGATGCACCCGGTCGCATCCGCGGACAGTGACCAGTCACACCTCAAATAATCTCTTCCACATCCAGATACCTTAATTAAGAAACCTCGGTTTCATACTACTACATGCAACGTAAAACCTACTCTATGTGGAGCTCGTCTGACTCTGCCATGGCCATTTCCGCTGGCTGGCTGCGCCTCTTAGAGTGTTGCTCCGATCGCCGACGAGGTAGAGTAGGACATGGGACACGCACCAGCTCACGGGACTCAAGGTGCCGCCGTCTCCCATGTCCCACTCTTCCTCGTCTGAGACCAGGAGCCCTGATGGGCCAGTCGACGTTAGGTCGATGATGGATTCATCGTGGGAGCAGCTGTAGACTTCCACCTCGACGCGGTTCCGGTGCCCGGGCTGGCCGTGCACCATACGGGGTGCCAGAGATTGCGACTCCACCTCACCAATGTCCGTCGCCGTGATGGTTGCCGCCGCTTCCTGCACTCACTGCCTCACACGACGGGCACACCGTGCCATATTTGTGTCTGAGGATATCCATGTGTTCACCTCCCCCTACGCACGCTAACGAAGAGGTTGCGCGTCCGCCGCAGTGTTCGAACACCAAATGGACATCACCGCCTCTGGTGAGGCAGTGGTGACACACCTCGCGCCAGATCCATGCGCCATTTGGGCGGACGCAATGGATTCTCGATGCAAGGATTCCGAGCATTTCCATTGGGTGGCCTCCTCCCGGGAGCGGCGAAGCGCAAGGCGGACGACCATCTCCTCCTTGGGGCCACGTGGAACGAGCTCCGGGTCAACGGATCTGGAGGTGTAGGACTCGGATCCGATGTCGTAGAAGGCTGGAGATTGCCGGACGGGAGCTTGGGGGTGGAGTGGAGTGGCTAGGGTTTGGTCCGGGGAGCGAATGGGACGAATATATGTGGGGTCAGGTGGGATAACGTGGGATAGGTATAACATGGCGGACGCACACAGTCGCGCCCGGGCCTCCTCATATCAGACCCATATTTGGGCTGGATATGAGGGGTGCCGGTCAGCCCGGGCGTTTGAGGCCGGTTTGGGGCGCCCGTCTGGGTCGGGTTTTTTCGACTGGGCCGTCCACCCGGACGTTTGAGGCGCCCGACTATAGATGCTCTAGGAGAAACTAACTGCTAAAAGGCTTTCGAAGAGACATGGGCTCCCTTTTTTCTCCGAGAGTCCCTATTCGGCGCTTCAGGCACCGAGTTGGGTGCTGACACTCATGCGATTGCGAAATGGGCTGCCGCCCATTAGTGTCGCTGCTACAGGTTCACCCAGAAAAACTCAATCGATTTCTATTTCGACCATTTTTTGAAATATGATTTCTTTTTAAAACGTCATTTTTTTTAAATATGAACATTTTTAAATATAGTGAACTTTCGCTAATATAGTTAAGTAATTTGTAAAGACACATTTGAACATTTTTGTAATATACGTTGATCACTTCCGTAATATACGATGCACATTTTTATAATGAACGGTGAACTTTTTGTAATCTATGTTGAACATTTTCAAATACAGTGAACTTTCTTGTAAAAATGTGTTGAGCACTTTTGAAATACACATAGAAGAATTTTGTAATCTATATGAAACATTTTCCTAATATACGTTGAACAATTTTAAATGCACGGTGAAATTTTTTGCAACATATGTTGAATATTTTTATTATGGACGGTCGGAAGTTAGCTACAGATCTTAACGCGGCTTTCTCTTCCTTTCTAGATACTAATCACTCATCTAATTCTCTTTTTTCTTAATTGCTAATCACGGGCGAAAGACATGCACACATTTATTTGTGATTTCATGCATGCATGCAAACTATAAGACAAAACAGGTGATGTCAGCAAAAGATTCTTTCTATTGCATAACTTTAAAATGTTTTGTAGCTCAAACCTCGGTCCGATTGAAAAACTATTTTCACATAAACAATTTGTCGGGACAAGATCTTCGAAATTAGATCCCAAGTTGATATGTTCTGACGAAAGAAAATCGGGTGAAAAGTTACCAGGCCTGGGCTACAAAAGCTATCATGTGTGTAACACATAAGTTACCAAGTTATTTTCATAGAAATTATCGGGCATGAAAAGTTGTCTTCCAATCTTTCTCCCCATATGCACATGCATGCATGCAGTAGAGGACAAAACGCTGATGTTATCTTAGTTTCTTCTCATTTTAAAATTTCAAAATGTTTTGTAGCTCAAACCGTTGGTCTGATTGAAAAATCATTTTCATATAAAAAGTTCTGTGATAAGACCTTCGAAACTTGACACCATGTTGGTATGTTTCGACGGGTTTTTTTGTATAAAAAGTTACCTGGCCTGGGCTACGTAACTTATCACGTCCGTGACACATAAGTTACTAAGCTATTTTCATAGAAATTACCGGGAATGGAAAATGGTATTCCAAACTTTCTCTAGTGCATGCATTTAGTTACTAGACCTGGGCTAAGTAAGTTATCAGCTCTGATGTGTGTATATTATCTTGCTATTTACACATGAGTTACCGTGATGCGTTTTCAACAACTTTTTTTCCCGAGACAAAGTTACCGCGGGGTTTGTGCGTGAGTTACCACGCCTGTGGTCGGTATATTACCCCACTATTTACACATAAATTATCGAGCGGTATGTTTTCAAACAACTTCCTCCCCCCGGGGTCAAAGTTACCACGGTGTTTGTATGTGAGTTATCAAGTCTACGATGCGTGTATTACCACTACTAGGAAATACCTTATAGGTAGATGCTTATCAGTAGCGCTGGGCTAGGAGCCGGCGCTACTGTTAAATTGCAGTAGCATGGGTCTAAGACGCGCGCTACAGGTCTACCTTAGTAGCAGCATGGGCTTGGCCACCCGATGCTACTACTAAGTGGTCCCCGCGACCACCCCCGGGGAGGCAACAGTAGCAGCGTTGGGTAAACCTCCCGCGCTGCTAGTAATCTCATAGCAGTAGCATAGGGCCTGGTCCCCGCGCTGCTACTATATGTACACGGGGCCAGCTTGTGGGGCCCGACTGACAGTAGCATTGGGCCTGACCCCGTGCTACACGTAAGGAGCTTAGCAGTAGCGCGTGTCCTTACCCCGCGCTACTGCTATGCCACCCTTATCCTCTACCGGTGCCCGCGTTGCTCACTCTCCCTCCCACAGCATGCGCCCTCATTCTCACGCGTCGTCGCCGCCGTTGCGACATCGCCGTCCTGCTGAGTAAGTCCCCTCCCTCCTCCAGCCGCTGCCTCTCCTCCCTCATCCCTCCTCCAGCTACCGGCCCTCCTCCCACCTCCCCACTGCCTCTCCTCCCTCATCCCTCCTCCAGCTGTCGGCCCTCCTCCCTCCTCCAGCCACAACCCTCCTCCCTCCTCCAGCTGTCGCCCCTCCTCCTTCATCCAAATGCCACCCCTCCTCCCTAGAGTTTCTTCAAGTCCTATAGTTTCTTCAAGTTTTAGGTCTAGATGGAGATGATGTTCAGAAAATTCATAGATATTTTCATAGATGTGTTCAGAAAATTCATAGATATTTTCATAGATGTAGTAGTAGTAGATGAGTAGCTGTGAAAATGTGAAGCTAGTATTTTTTTTAAATGAAAATGTGAAGCTAGTATTTTTTTTGAAATGAAAATGTGAAGCTAGTATTTTTTTTAAATGAAAATGTGAAGCTAGTATTTTTCTAAAATGAAAATATGAAGCTAGTATTGTTTTGAAATTAAAATGTGAAGTAGTATTTTTTTAAATGATAATACTGGCTCCGTTCCAGAATATAAGGTGTATTGGTTTCCGTGCAAGTCAACCATTTGAATGTTTGACCAAGATTATAGAATAAAACAACAACATCTGCAATACCTAGTAGATAAAATATGAAACTACTTTTCATGATGGATCAAATGATATAAATTTTGTATTGTGAATGTTGATATATTTTTCAAAAAACTCGGTCAAACTTGCACTCATCTGACTTTTGAAAAAACAAATACACTTTATATAAAGGAATGGAGGGAGTATATCTCAATAGCATTTCAAGTTTGAACTTTTCTATATAAAAAAGAACTTGACTATGTTAATGCTTAAAGTGATCCTGAAACTATTTACTCATATGCTAGTAACATGCTCATTAGTGTTTACATGCTCATGTGTGACTGCTCATGTGGTGCAGGGTAGATCACCGACGAGCTGCTCGACGACGCCTAGAAGATCACCGATGAGACCCTTATCCTCGATAGCCATCTAGTGAGTAAAGATGGTCTATTTGGACATGTAATATGTGGAGTAGTGATGTGTAGTACTAGTGTTGTTACACATTGATATTTGGAAATATGATATAATGGATATGTCTACTACATGTGTATGTGCTTGCCCAAGTGCTATCTTGGCTTTCATTGTTTGTAGGGTGATACGTCTCTATCGTATCTATAATTTATAAAATATTCATGTCATGTTTATTATAATTTTGTATGGTTTTGGTGCACTTTTATATTATTTTTATGGACTAACAAATTAATCTAGTGCCCAGTGCCAGTTTCTATTTTTTGCATGTTTTTTTTGCAGAAATACCATGCCAAATGAAGTCCAAACTCGATAAAAATTCACGGAGATTTTTTATGGAATATATGTGATTTTTGGGAGGAAGAATCAATGCAAGGGGGTGCTCGAGGGCCCCACGAGGCACATGGGCGTGGCCATGTGGCTTGTGGGCACCTTGTAGGTCGGTTGATTCCCTTCTTTTGCCGCAAGAAAGAGAATATCCAGAGAAAAATCTCCTCAAAATTTTAGCCCAATCGGAGTTACGGATCTCCGGGAATATAAGAAATGGTTTTCAGCCAGAAACAGAGTGGCAGAAAAAGAAGGAAACACAGAGAGAGATCCAATCTCGAAGGGGCTCTCGCCCCTCCTGGCACCATGGTGGCCAAGGATCAGAGGAAGAACCTCTCCCCATCTAGGGGGGAGGCCATGGAGGAGCAAGCCGGAGGAGGAGCCTCTCTTTCCCTATCTCTCGGTGGCGGCGGAGTGCCGCCGGGGGAACCATCGCTGCGGTGATCGTCTTCATCAACATCACCTCCCTCATCTCTTTTCAGCGGTCCACTCTCCCGCACCCCGCTGTAATACCCTACTTGAACATGGTGCTTTATGCCACATATTATTATCCAATGATGTGTTGCCATCCTATGATGTTTGAGTAGATTTCTTTTGTTATTTGGGTTGATTGATGATCTTGGTTGGTTTGAGTTGTATGTTTTATTTTGGTGTTGTCCTATGGTGCCTTCTGTTCCGCGCACACATGGGGGATTCCCACTTCAGGGTGTTGCAATACGTTCATGATTCGCTTATAGTGGGTGGCTAGAGTGACAGAAGCTTACACCCGAGTAAGGGGGTTGTTGTGTATGGTAGTAAAGGGGACTTGATACTTAATACTATGGTTGGGTTTACCTTAATGATTTCTAGTAGTTGTGGATGCTTGCTAGAGGTCAAATCATAAGTTCATATGATCCAAGTACGGAAAGTATGTTAGCTCATGTCTCTCCCTCATATAAAATTGCAATAATGACTACCAATCTTGTTATCAATTGCCTAGGACAATTCCGCACACCAATCCATCATTATTCCACACTCGCTATTTGTAATATATTGTAATATATTATAACTTTAATTAGGCAACACCTATTTTTATATTTTAGCTCTCCGATATCATGCAAAGCTATCCTCTTTATACCCACAACGTAGTTTTATTTCTCGTTTCTAGATAAAAGAAAACGTTCGATGTACGTAGAGTCGTATCAGTGGCAGATAGGACTTGAGAGAATATTTATCTTACCTTTAGCTCCTTGTGGATTCGACACACCATACTTATCACTTCCATCTTTGGAAATTGCTACGATGATTCCTTGCACTTGGGGATTATCAAGCTCTTTTCTGGCGTCGTTGCCGGGGAGCAATAGCGTGGGGTTAATATTTTCTTGTGTGCTTGTTTGCTTTCTTCACTAAGTAGATTTTGTTTTTTTCTTGCTTACTTTCTTGAATTGTGGGTGAAACAAACAAAAAAAAATTAAAAATGCAAAATACAAAATACAAAAAAAAATGCTTGCCTCTTATGCCTAGCTTAATGGCTTTAAATAAAGTGTTGTTGGAGACAACCCGGAAGTTTTAGAGAGTATTTTTCTTATTTTATATAATATAAACTTTCTTATGTGTGCCATTTAAATATTTAAAAACAAAAAAATATAGAGGGGGACCTAAAACTTTTTCAAAAAGAGAAGCGATTGGAAGATTATGCATTGGAGAAGTGAGGGTCGACCTTGAACACTTGTGTTCATGCTCACGGAAACAATGTAAAAAAATTCATGGAAGTTTCTCATAAAAAAAGTATCCCCTTGTATATACCACTGTACCATAAGAATAATGTGCCAAGATTTACCTTTAGGATGTTTAAATTGCTTGTTTGGTGTGTGCAGTGCAAAAATAGAAACTTTTGCTGTAGTATTTTAATTTACATTTTTTACTAGAACGTGCAAAAAATCTGAAGTTTTTACACAATACTGCTACGCAAATTTTTTATTTTGTCCTAATTTCTCAGAATTTTTTGAGTTACAGAAGTATATGTACCATCTGCATCTTTATTTGCTTATGTTTGAAATCTTGTTGAGCTCCATTGACTTGGGAGCCATAGAATTGTGATAGCATACGGTGGTTAATGTTTTATTATAATTATACAATAATGTTACAGCAGGACATGATGGGATTTGATGTTATATGTACTAACCTCTCTAATAAAAACTTTGGTTAAGTTTTGTGTGGATGAAGTGTTCGAATATCAACGAGGTATCGATATGAGAAGAATAAAGGGAGGCAAGAGTTCAAGTTTGGGGATGCCCAAGGCACCCCAAGTAAAATATTCAAGGATACTCGAGCATCTAAGCTTGGGGATGCCTCGGAAGGCATCCCATATTTCTTATTCAACAATTATCGATATGCGTCAGTTTTTGTTTTGTTCACATGATATTTGTAAATTCTGGGAGCATCGTGTGCTTTTTCTTTTTTTTTGGTAATGCACCATTCTGGTATGAGATATTCCTTGGTTGATTTATAGAATCCACTTTGTGCTTCACTTAAATATTTTGAGAATGGCTTTATATAATGCTCTTTGTGCTTCACTTAAATCTTTTGAGTATGGACTTATAGAATGCTTCATATGCATCACTTATATATTTTGAGCTTGGATATTGGTCTCCCTATTTTCATTGTAGTATGCTCTATGTGTTGGAAATATGCCCCAGAGGCAATAATAAAGTGGTTATTATTATATTTCCTTGTTCATGATAATCGTTTATTATCCATGCTATAATTGTATTGATTGGAAACTCAAATACATGTGTGGATGCATAGACAACAAGGTGTCCCTAGGGAGCCTCTACCAGACTAGCTCGTTGATCAAATATGGCTATGGTTTCCTAGCCATAGACATGAGTTGTCATTTGATAATGGGATCACATCATTAGGAGAATGATGTGATGGACAAGACCCAAACTATAAGCGTAGCATATGATCGTATCAAGTTCATTGCTACCATTTTCTACATGTCAAGTATCTGTTCCTATAACCATGAGATCATGCAACTCACTGACACCGGAGGAGTACCTTGTGCGTATCAAATGTCACAACGTAACTGGGTGACTATAAATATGCTCTACAGGTATCTCCGAGGGTATCTGTTGAGTTGGCATGGATCAAGACTGGGATTTGTCACTCCGTATGATGGAGAGGTATCTCGGGGCCCACTCGGTAATACAGCATCACAATGAGCTTGCAAGCAATGTGACTAAGGAGTTACCCACGGGATCTTGTATTACGGAACGAGTAAAGAGACTTGCCCGTAACGAGATTGAACTAGGTATGGAGATACCGACGATCGAATCTCGGGCAAGTAACATACCGATGGACAAAGAGAACTGCATGCAGGATTAGCTGAATCCTTGACATCGTGGTTCAACCAATAAAGATCTTTGTTGAATATGTAGGAATCAATATGGGCATCCAGGTCCTGCTATTGGTTATTGACCGGAGAGGAGTCTCGGTCATGTCTGCATATTCCCGAACCTGTAGGGTCGCACGCTTAACGTTTGGTAGCGCTAGGGTAGTATTGAGATATTAATAGTGGAAAATATGAAGTTTGTTCGGAGTCCCGGATGGGATCCGGGACGTCACGACGAGCTCCGGAATAGTCCGGAGGTAAAGATTCATATATGGAAAGTTGTTATCGGGGTTCCGAAAAAAGTTTGAGTTTTTTCGGTATTGTACCGGGAAGTTTCTAGAAGGTTCCGGAGTGGGGCCCACCTGCATGGGGGACCCACATGAACGTGGGTAGTGGGGAAAGTCCCCACAACCCTAGTCTAGGAGCACCAAGATCCTCCCTTAAAAGGAATACTATCATATCCCGAAGGGATAAGATCAGGATCCCTAAAAGGGGGGATAGCGATCGGTGTGGAAGGAAAGGAGGGATTTCCTTCCTCCCCCTTTGACCAATGACCCTAGGTCCTTGGAGGACAATCCACCAGCCCCCTCTATGCCTATATAAATGTGGGGAGGCATTGGGGGCAGCGGCCCTTCAACCCTTGCCCGTTACCTCTCCCAACTCCTCCCACGTTTCACCGGTACGCGCTTGGCGAAGCCCTGCCGGAGTTCCGCTGCCACCACCACCACGACGCCGTCGTGGTTGTACAGATCTCATCTACCTCCTCTCCCTCCCTTGCTAGATCAAGAAGGAGGGAACGCCATCGAGCCATACGTGTGCTAAACTCGGAGGTGCCGCACGTGCAGTACTTGGATCGGATTGGATCTTGACGCGAGTACGACTACGCCAACCACGATCTCTAGATCGTTAATGCTTTCGGTCTACAAGGGTATGTAGGCACCACTCTCCTCTCGTAGATGTGCATGTCCTAGATTGATCTTGGTGAGCGTAGGAATTTTTTTTGTTTCCCATGCAACGTTCCCCAACAGTGGCATCATGAGCTAGGTCTATACGTAGATGACATCACGAATAGAACACAAAGGAGTTTGTGGGAGTTGATGGTTAGATTGCTTACTTCCTTAGTCATATCTTGATTCAATGGTATTGTGGGATGAAGCGGCCCGGACCAACTTTACATGTCCACGTACATGAGATTGGTTCCATCGACTGACATGCAACTTGTTGCATAAAGATGGCTGGCGGGTGTTTGTCTCTCCCACCTTAGTTGAATCGGATTCGACAAAGGCGGTCCTTGTAGAAGGTTAAATAGCAACTTGAATATCATCATTGTGGCTTTGCGTAGGTAAGAATGGTTATTACTAGTCACCCATAGCAGCCACGTAAAACATGCAACAACAAAGTACAGGACGTCTAACTTGTTTTTGCAGGGTATATTGTGATATGATATGGCCAAAGACATGATGAGATATATTTGATGTATGAGGTGATCATGTTTTGTATAGATTATCACGACTTGCATGTCGATGAATACGGCAACCGGCAGGAGCCATAGGGTTGTCTTTAATTATTGTATGAATTGTGTGTCAATCATTAAGCGCTATGTAATGCTTTACTTTATCGCTAAGAGGTAGCAATAGTTGTAGAAGCATGGTTGGCGTGACAACCCTGATGGCAACATGATGATGGAGATCATGGTGTCATGCCGGTGACGATGGAGATCATGCCGATGCTTTGAAGATGGAGATCGAAAGCAAAAGATGATGGCCATATCATGTCACTTATGATTTGCATGTGATGTTAATCCTTTTATGCATCTTATTTTGCTTGGGATGATGGTAGCATTATAAGGTGATCCATCACTAAAATTTCAAGATAAAATTGTATTCTCCTGAAGTGTCCATCGTTGTGAAAGTTCATCATTTCGAAGCACCACATGATGATCGGGTGTGATAGACTCTACGTTCGCATACAACGGGTGCAAGCCAGTTTTGCACATGCGGAACACTTGGGTTAAACTTGACGAGCCTAGCATGTACAAACATGGCCTCGGAACACAAGAGACCAAAAGGTCGAACATGAGTCATAGAGTAGATATGATCAACATGGAGATGTTCACCATTGAAACCACCTCATCTCACATGATGATCGGACTTGGGTTGGTGAATTTGGATCATGTTACACTCGGACAACCGGAGGGATGTTGATTTGAGTGGGAGTTCTTAGGTAATATGATTAATTGAACTCATTATCTTGAACAATAGTCTAAGTTGTCTTTGCAAATTATGTTGTAGATCAATGGCTCGCACAGTAGCTCCCCTGAATTTCAATGCGTTCCTAGAGAAAGCTAAGCTGAAAGATGATGGAAGCAACTTTGTGGACTGGGCCCATAATCTGAGGATTATCCTCATGGCTTCCCAAAAGTCTTATGCCCTTGATGAACTGCTTGGTGCGCCACCCCCTCCAGCAACTGTGGACGTTGTGAACACCTGGCAGTCACGTGTTCATGACTACTCAATAGTTTAGTGCGCCATGTTGTATGGCTTAGAACCGAGACTTCAAAGGCATTTTGAACGTCATGGAGCATATGAGATGTTCCAGGAGTTGAAGTTTATTTTTAAGAAGAATGCTCGGATCGAGAGGTATGAGACCTCGGATAAGTTCTATGCCTGCAAACTGGAGAAGAACGGCTCTGACAGTGAGCACATACTCAAAATGTCTGGGTATTACAACCATCTAGCTGAGTTGGGAGTTGAGCTCCCGCCTGAGGCGGTGACTGGCAGAGTTCTTCAATCGCTACCACCTAGCTACAAGAGCTTTGTGTTGAACTATAACATGCAAGGGATGAACAAGTTAGTCTCCGAGCTATTCGTGATGCTGAAAGTCGCTGAGTCAAACATCCAGAAGGAGCATCAAGTGTTGATGGTCAATAAAATCACTAGTTTCAAGAAGAGCAGGGGAAAGAAGGGAAACTTCAAGAAGAGTGGCAAAGCAGTTGCTCCTCCCTTGAAGAAACCCAAGGCTGGACCCAAGACGGAAACTGAGTGCTTCTATTGCAAGGGAACTCGCCACTGGAAGCAGAATTACCCCAAGTATCTGACCGACAAGAAGGGGGCCAACGTCAACAAAGGTATATATGATATACATGTTATTGATGAGTACCTTACCAGCTCTCGTTGTAGTGCCTGGGTATTTGATACTGGTGCGGTTGCTCACATTTGCAACTCTAAACAGGAACTACGGAATAGACGAAGGCTAGCGAAGGACGAAGTGACGATGCATGTGGGAAATGGTTCCAAGGTTGATGTGATTGCCGTCGGCACGCTCACTCTTTGATTACCATCGGGATTAGTGATAAACCTGAATAATTGTTATTTAGTGCCTGCATTGAGCATGAACATTATATCTGGATCTTGTTTAATGCGAGATGGTTACTCATTTAAATCAGATAATAATGGTTGTTCTATTAATATGGGTAATATCTTTTATGGTCATGCACCCATTGTGAGGGGTTTATTCTTATTGAATCTCGATAGTGATGATACACATGTTCATAACATTGATGCCAAAAGATGTAGAGTTGATAATGATAGTACCACTTTCTTGTGGCACTGCCGCTTAGGTCATATTGGTGTAAATCGCATGAAGAAACTCCATGCTAATGGAATTTTGGAGTCACTTGATTTTGAATCACTTGACACATGCAAACCATGTCTCATGGGCAAGAGGACTAAAACCCCGGTTTCTGGAACAATGGAACGGGCAAGTGACTTGTTGGAAATCATACATACTGATGTGTGCGGTCCGATGAGTGTTGATGCGCGCGGTGGATATTGTTACTTTCTCACCTTCACCGATGATTTGAGTAGATATGGGTATATTTACTTAATGAAGCATAAGTCTAAAACGTTTGAAAAGTTCAAGCAATTCCAGAGTGAAGTTGAGAATCATCGTAACAAGAAGATTAAATTCCTACGATCTAACCGAGGGGGAGAGTATCTGAGTTATGAGTTTGGCAATCACTTAAGACAATGTGGAATTGTTTCACAACTGACGCCGCCTGGAACACTACAGTGTAATGGTGTGTTCGAACGTCGTAATCGTACCTTATTGGATATGGTGCGTTCTATGATGTCCCTTACCGATCTGCCACTCTCATTTTGGGGTTATGCATTAGAGACAACTCCATTCACTTTAAATAGGGCACCATCTAAGTCTGTAGAGATGACACCGTATGAACTATGGTTTGGCAAGAAACCTAAGCTGTCGTTTCTTAAGGTTTGGGGCTGTGATGCTTATGTCAAAAGGCTTCAGCTAGAAAAGCTCGAACCCAAAGCAAACAAATGTGTTTTCATAGGATACCCAAAGGAGACGATTGGGTATACCTTCTATCTCAGATCCGAGGGCAAAGTGTTTGTCGCTAAGAACAGGTCCTTTCTCGAGAAAGAGTTTCTCTCGAAAGAATTGAGTGGGAGGAAGATAGAACTTGATGAGGTTGTTGAACCTTCACTTCATCCAGAGAGTAGTGCAGCGCAGAAAGATGTTTCTGTGGCACCTACGTTAGTTGAAGAGGAAGCTAATGATAGTGATCATGAAGTTTCAGATCAAGTTACTATCGAACCTCATAGGTCGACAAGGATACGTACTGCTCCTGAGTGGTATGGTAACCCTGTCTTAGATGTCATGTTGTTGGACAACGATGAACCTACGAGCTATGGAGAAGTAATGGTGGGCCCGGATTCTGACAAATGGTTAGAGGCCATGAAATCCGAGATGGGGTCCATGTATGAAAACAAAGTATGGACTTTGGAAGTATTGCCTAAAGGGCGAAAGGCCATTAAGAATAAATGGATCTTCAAGAAGAAGACGGACGCGGACGGTAATGTCACCGTCTATAAAGCTCGACTTGTGGCAAAGGGGTTTTCACAAGTTCAAGGAGTTGACTACGATGAGACTTTCTCACCCGTAGCGATGCTTAAGTTCATCAGAATCATGTTGGTAATAGCTGCATTTTTCGATTATGAAATATGGCAGATGGATGTCAAAACAACGTTCCTTAACGGTTTCCTTAAGGAAGAGTTGTATATGATGCTACCGGAAGGCTTTGTCGATCCAGAGAATGTTGACAAAGTGTGCAAGCTCCAGCGATCCCTTTATGGACTGGTGCAAGTATCTCGGAGTTGGAATCTTCGCTTTGATGAGGTGATCAAAGCGTTTGGGTTTATACAAGTTTACGGAGAAGCTTGTATTTACAAAAAAGTGAGTGGGAGCTCTATAGCATTTCTAATATTATATGTGGATGACATATTGTTAATTGGAAACAATATAGAACTTTTGGAAAACGTTAAGGAATATTTGAACAAGAGTTTTTCAATGAAAGACCTAGGAGAAGCTGCTTTCATATTAGGCATCAAGATCTATAGAGATAGATCGAGACGCTTAATAGGACTTTCACAAAGCACATGCCCTGATAAGATTTTGAAGAAGTTCAAAATGGATCAGTCCAAGAAGGGGTCCTTGCCTGTTTTGCAAGGTGTGACGTTGAGTAAGACTCAATGCCCAGCGACTATAGAGGATAGAGAAAAGATGAGTGTCATCCCCTATGCTTCTGTCATAGGCTCTATTATGTATGTGATGCTGTGCACAAGACCAGATGTCAGCCTTGCCATTAGTATGGCCGGAAGGTTTCAAAGTGATCCAGGAGTGGAACACTGGACAATGGTCAAGAATATCCTTAAGTACCTGAAAAGGACTAAGGAAATGTTTCTCATTTATGGAGGTGATCAAGAGCTCGTCGTAAAGGGTTACGTCGATGCAAGCTTTGACACTTATCCGGATGACTCTAAGTCTCAAACCGGATACGTATATATTCTAAATGGGGGAGCGGTAAGCTGGTGCAGTTCCAAGCAAAGCATGGTAGCTGATTCTACATGCGAAGTGGAGTACATAGCTGCCTCGGAGGCAGCAAAGGAAGGTGTCTGGATGAAGCAGTTCAGGACAGATCTTGGAGTTGTGCATGATATGTCTCCAACGTATCTATAATTTTTGCTTGTTCCATGCTATTATATTATCATTCTTGGATGTTTTACAACCATTTTATAGCAACTTTATATCATTTTTTGTGACTAACCTATTGACATAGTGCCCAGTGGCAGTTGCTATTTTTTGCTTGTTTTTTACTTCGAGAAAATCAATACCAAACGGAGTACAAATGCAGCGAAACTTTTTGAAGAATTTTTATGGACCAGAAGACACAAGATGGACCAAAGAAGTACCAGAGGGGTGCCTCGAGGGGGCACAACCCACCTGGGCGCGCTTGGGGGACCAGGTGCGCCCTGGTGGGTTGTGCCCACCTCGGTGGCCTCCCGCACCGCCTCTTCGCCCTATAAATACCCAAATATTCCAAAATCCCTGGGGGAGTCGACGAAACACAATTCTAGCCGCCGCAAGTTCCAGAACCATCAGATCCAATCTAGACACCATCACGGAGGGGTTCATCATCCTCATTGGTGCCTCTTCGATGATGCGTGAGTAGTTCATTGTAGACCTACGGGTCCGTAGGCAGTAGCTAGATGGCTTATTCTCTCTTGTTGATTCTCAATACAATGGTCTCTTGGAGATCTATTTGATGTAACTCTTTTTGCGGTGTGTTTGTTGGGATCCGATGAACTTTGAGTTTATGATCAGATCTATATCCATGAAAGTTATATGAGTTCTTTGATCTCTTTTATGCATGATTACTTATAGCCTCGTATTTGTTCTTCGAATCTTTGGTTTACTTAGGCCAACTAGATCGATTTTTCTTGCCATGGGAAGAGGTGCTTTGTGACGGGTTTGATCGTGCGGTGTTCTTTCCCAGTGACAGAAGGGGCAACACAACACGCATGTATCGTTGCTATTAAGGACAACAAGATGGGGGCTATTCCTACATGAATAGATCTCGTCTACATCATGTCATCGTTCTTATTGCATTACTCCGTATTTCCACGAACTTAATACACTGGATGCATGCTGGATAGCGGTCGATGTGTGGAGTAATAGTAGTAGATGCAGGCAGGAGTCGGTCTACTAATCTTGGATGTGATGCCTATATAATGATCATTGCCTGGATATCGTCATAATTATTTGATGTTCTATCAATTGCCCAACAGTAATTTGTTTGCCCACCGTATGCTATTTTCTTGAGAGAAGCCACTAGTGAAATCTACGGCTCCCGGGTCTATTCTTTATCATATTTGCTTTCCTATCTATTTTTATTCGCTTTTATTTTCAGATTTATTATTCCAAAAACCCAAAAATACCTTGTTGCACCTTTTTTCTATTTATTTTATTTCACGTTTTATCGAGATCTATTTATCCAATCTATCACAAATTTATCTATCTTTTTACCCGTAGAGGGATTGACAACCCCTCCTAATCGTCGGGTTGCAAGTATTTGTTATTTGTGTGCAGGTACCGTTTACATAGTGCTGCTTTGTTCTCCTACTGGATTGATACCTTGGTTTCATAATTGAGGGAAATACCTACCGTAGCTGTGCTACATCATCCCTTCCTCTTTGGGGAAATACCGACGTAGTTCAAGCGACATCAAAAGGAATTTCTGGCGCAGTTGCCGGGGAGACATCATCAGCATCTATCAGGTTCCTAATCACAAATCTCATCTCCTTGAAATTTACATTACTTGCCATTTGCCTCTCATTTTCATCTCCCCCACTTCACAAAAATTTGTCATTTTATTCGACCTCTTTTTCGTTCATCGTTTTCTCGTCAGATCTATTTTTGTGTGCAATCTTGTTTGCGTAGTCACGATGACTCAAGAAAACACTAAGTTGTGTGATTTTTCCAATACCAACAACAATGATTTTATTAGCACTCCAATTGCTCCTCCCGCCACTAGTGTGAAATCTTGTGATATTAATGCCGCTTTGTTGAATCTTGTTATGAAAGATCAGTTTTCCGGTACTCCTAATGAGGATGTCGCGTCCCATCTAAACACATTCGTGGAATTATGTGATATGCAAAAGAAAAAAGATGTGGACAGTGATATTGTGAAGTTGAAATTATTTCCGTTTTCTTTGAGAGATCGTGCTAAAATTTGGTTTTCTTCTTTGCCTCGCAATAGTATCGATTCTTGGGATAAATGCAAAGATGCTTTCATTACTAAGTATTTTCCGCCCGCGAAAATTATTTCCCTTAGAACTCAAATCATGAATTTTAAGGAACTTAAGCATGAACATGTTGCGCAATCTTGGGAAAGAATGAAGTTGATGCTAAGAAATTGTCCTACTCATGGTTTAAATCTTTGGATGATCATACAAAAAATTTATGCGGGATTGAACTTTGTTTCTAGAAATCTTTTAGATTCCGCCGTGGGTGGAACTTTTATGGAAATTACTTTGGGTGAAGCTACTAAATTGCTTGATAATATTATGGCAAATTATTCACAATGGCATACCGAAAGAGCACCTACTAGTAAAAAAGTTAATTCGGTTGAAGAAATTAGTACTTTGAGTGAAAAAGTTGATGCTCTTATGAAATCGGTTGCTAATAAAAGTGCTCCTATTGATCTTAATGATGTACCTTTGTCTACTTCGATTGAGCAAAATAGTGATTCCGTAGATGTGAATTTTGTCTCATGATTTTTTTTAATAACAATGCTTATAGAGGTAATTTTAATCCTAGACCTTTTCCTGGAAATTCCTCTAATAATTATGGTAATTCCTATGGTAATACTTCTTATAATAGTAATAGGAACACCTCTGATCTTGAGAAAAATATTAAAGAATTTATCAATGCTCAAAAAGTTTTCAATAACACGATAGAAGAAAAGTTGAATAAGATTGATGATATGTCTAGAAGCATTGATAGAATTTCTCATGATGTCAAAAATCTCAAGTTGAAAATTTTTGTACCCAAGGTTGAGGAATCAATTAATGCTTTATATGTTTCTATGGATGAAATTAAGAAAAGAACCGCTATGCTTAGAGCTAAACGAGAATTTTTAGAAAGAGCGTTTTCTAGTGATTGCTTTCATAAAAATGATGAATATCTTAAAGTGATTGGTGTTTCTTCTATTGATTCCTTGTTTAGTAAAATTAAAATTGATGATAAAGGGGCTGTAGAATAGTCAACTTTAGTTAGAAGGCGTCCCGATAATTTGGAGGGTGTAAATCTTGATGAAAAAAATGATAAAAGTGGGTTCGGAGAGGTCAAAACTTTAACTAGTGATGTGCCCACTCTTTTGGATTACAAAGACTTTAATTATGATAATTACTCTTTGATTGATTGTATTTCTTTGTTGCAATCCATGATTAATTAACCCCATGCTTATGAACAAAATAAAGCTTTTACTAAACATATCGTAGATGCCATGATGAAAGCTTTCAAAAAAAAGTTGGAATTAGAGATTTCAATTCCTAGAAAATTAAATGATGAATGGGAACCTACCATCAAAGTCAAGATTAAAAATTATGAGTGTTTTGCTTTATGTGATTTGGGTGCTAGTGTTTCCACAATTCCGAAATCTTTATGTGATGTGCTTGGTCTTACCGATATTGAAGAATGTTCTCTCAATTTGCACTTGGCGGATTCTACTATTAAAAAGCCTTTGGGAAGAATTAATGATGTTCTTATTCTTGCAAATAGGAATTACGTGCCATTAGATTTTATTGTTGTTGATATTGATTGCAATCCGTCTTGTCCAATTATACTTGGTAGACCGTTTTTACGTACTATTGGTGCCGTGATTGATATAAAAGAAGGCAATATTAAATTCCAATTTCCACTAAGAAAGGGGATGGAACACTTCCCTAGAACAAGAATTAAGCCACCATATGAATCAATCATGAGGGCATCCTATGGATCTAGAACTAAAGATGACAATACTTGAATCTATGCATTATGCCTAGCTAGGGGCATAAAATGATAGCGCTTGTTGGGAGGCAACCCAATGAATAAAATTTATTTTTGCCTTTTTCTTTATATTCTTGAGTGTTTGTACAAATACGCCTCTGTTATGATTCTGTTTTTTATGTTTTAATTAGTATTTGTGCCAAATAAAGCCTTTGGGATAGCTTTGGTGATAGTTGATTTGATCCTGTTGAAAAACAGAAACTTTTTCGTCCAGTAAAAAAATGTATAAATTCACAGAAGGGACGAAAAATTATGATTTTTTTACACAAGATTTATATATAAATTGCCTCTGTTTTCCTAATTTTTCAGAATTTTTGGAGTTACAAAAGTATGAGAACAATTCGCATCTTTACAGACTGTTCTGTTTTTGACAGATTCTGTTTTCTTTGCATTGTGTGCTTATTTTGATGAGTCTATGGATTGTATCGGGGGTATAATCCATGGAAAAGTTAGAATACAGCAGATATAATGTAATAAAAAAATTTTAATGGGTTTTATACAGTACTTAAAGTAAAGATTGGTTTTCTTATACTAACGGATCTCACGAAGGTTTTGTTAAGTTTTGTGTGATTGAAGTTTTCAAGTTTTGGGTGAGATCACGATGGATGAAGGAATAAGGAGTAAGAAAAGCCTAAGCTTGGGGATGCCCCATGGCACCCCAAGTTAATATTCAAGGAGAACCAAGCAACTAAGCTTGGGGATGCCCCGAAAGGCATCCCCTCTTTCTTCTAACGACCATCGGTATTTTACTTGGAGCTATATTTTTATTCGTCACATATCATGAGTTTTGCTTGGAGCGTCTTGTATTATATGAGTCTTTGCTTGTTTTTCTTTTTAGTTTTTCACAAGTATCCTTGCTGGACACACCTATTTGAGAGAGCCAAATTATGCTATGATTTGTTAGAATTGCTCTATATGCTTCACTTAAATTTTTTGAGCTATGGAATTGCTCTAGTGCTTCACTTATATCTTTTTGAGCATGGTGTGCTTTAATATTTTTGAAGAAATGCTCTCATACTTCACTTAGATTTATTTGAGAGTTAGTAAATTTTTGAAGAAATTCTCTCATGCTTCACTTATATTATTTTGAGAGACGGAAAATTTTATGCTCATGTTCTTCACTTAGATTTGTTTGAGCTTGTCAAAAGCAATTGCAACATATGAAACTAGTCCCAAAGTGATATATATTCAAGAAGGATATAATAAAAACTTCCATGAAGATCATTGGACAAAATAAACTTGATTATTTGTAATATTTTTGAGATATGATGATAGTGATATGTGAGTCATGTTGGTGAGTAATTATGCTTTAGTAAGAATATTGGTGTTAAGGTTTGTGATTCCCTATGCAAGCACGAAAGTCAATAATTATGTAATGAAATTACATCCTACTTGTGGTACATTATTCGGTGTTAGTTTTGCTTAATGCTCACTTATGTGATTTTTCGTTTCTTGGTTGGTTGCTTCTCAATCTTTTTGCTAGCCTCCACTTGTACTAAGTAGAAATACTACTTGTGCATCCAAAATCTTTAAACCAGTTTTGCCATATGAGTCCACCATACCTACCTATATGCAGCATTCCCGTGCCATTCTAAGCAAATTTGTATGTGCCAACTTTAATTTTCAAAATAAATTTCCTTTTTGTGTGCTCGTACCACTCATGAAGCGGCAGGGGGTGGCCAATATTTTCCATGCTAGATGTGTTATTCTCAAGATGAGTGTTTATTCACTTGTCATTGCACGAGAGTGCAGTGGTAATAGGGATGCCCAGTCCCAAAAATGAAAAAGAAACTTACTTTATGTTGTCAAATAATAAATTCCTTGGAAAGTGTTGGTATGGAGGGCACCTATGGATACGGCTAGCCATGGAAAGTGAAAGAATGGTGGAAAAAGGAATAAACTTTATTTTCTGTTTGGGAACCGCTTATGATATATCTAGCATGGAAAGTGTTGGGAATTACTCGGTCGTTTTCGTTGACGGGAAAAGTATGCCTCTCAAAAAAATCTATCTCTCAATTTAAGCTTTGAGCTCTGGCACCTCTACAAATCCCTACTTCCCTATGCGAAGGGCCTATCTATTTACTTTATGCAATTTTTATTTTTATTTGAGTCTCCATCTTCTCTTATAAAGCACCAACTAAGGGGCACTATGATCGTACTTGAGCATTGGGTATAGCTAATATGCGAGTGTATTTCATGAATGGATCAATGATTGAGCATGATGGGCTAGGGATAACTTTCTTTAGTGTTGATATTTTGAAAGACATGGTTGCTTGTTGATATGCTTGAGTATTGAAATCTTCATGTTAAAACTAGACTATTGCTTTGAACCATATAAAAGTCCAAATGTCCATGCTACAAAAGAAAAGAATATGTGATGAACATGTTAGGCAGCATTCCACATCAAAAATTCTGTTTTTAACATTTACCTACTCGAGGAGGAGTAGGAATTAAGCTTGGGGATGCTGATACGTCTCCAACGTATCTATAATTTTTGCTTGTTCCATGCTGTTATATTATCATTCTTGGATGTTTTACAATCATTTTATAGCAACTTTATATCATTTTTTGGGACTAACCTATTGACATAGTGCCCAGTGCCAGTTGCTGTTTTTTGCTTATTTTTTACTTCACAGAAAATCAATACCAAACGGAGTCCAAACACAGCGAAACTTTTTGGAGAATTTTTATGGACCAGAAGTCACAAGATGGGCCAAAGAAGTACCAGAGGGGTGCCCCGAGGGGGGCACAACCCACCTGGGCGCGCCTGGGCGCCCAAGCGCGCCCTGGTGGGTTGTGCCCACCTCGGTGGCCTCCCGCACCGCCTCTTCGCCCTATAAATACCCAAATATTCCACAAACCCTGGGGGAGTCGACGAAACATAATTCCAGCCGCCGCAAGTTCCAGAACCACACGATCCAATCTAGACACCATCACGGAGGGGTTCATCATCCTCATTGGTGCCTCTCCGATGATGCGTGAGTAGTTCATTATAGAACTACGGGTTCGTAGGCAGTAGCTAGATGTCTTATTCTCTCTTTTTGATTCTCAATACAATGGTCTCTTGGAGATCTATTTGATGTAACTCTTTTTGCGGTTTGTTTGTTGGGATCCGATGAACTTTGAATTTATGATCAGATCTATATCCATGAAAGTTATTTGAGTTCTTTGATCTCTTTTATGCATGATTACTTATAGCCTCATATTTCTTCTTCGAATCTTTGGTTTAGTTAGTCCAACTAGATCGATTTTTCTTGCCATGGGAAGAGGTGCCTTGTGATGGGTTCAATCGTGAGGTGTTCTTTCCCAGTGACAGAAGGGGCAGCAAGACACGCATGTATCGTTGCTATTAAGGATAACAAGATGGGGGCTATTCCTACATGAATAGATCTCGTCTACATCATGTCATCGTTCTTATTGCATTACTCCATTTTTCCATGAACTTAATACACTAGATGCATGCTGGATAGCGATCGATGTGTGGAGTAATAGTAGTAGATGCAGGCAGGAGTCGGTCTACTAATCTTGGACGTGATGCCTATATAATGATCCTTGCCTGGATATCGTCATAATTAATTTATATTCTATCAATTGCCCACCGTATACTATTTTCTTGAGAGAAGCCACTAGTGAAATCTGCGGCCCCCGGGTCTATTCTTTATCATATTTGCTTTCCGATCTATTTTTATTTGCTTTTATTTTCATATCTATTATTCCAAAAACCCAAAAATACCTTGCTGCACCTTTTTGCTATTTATTTTATTTCGCATTTTATAGAGATCTATTTATCCAATCTATCATAAATTTATCTATCTTTTTACCCGTAGAGGGATTGACAACCCCTCCTAATCGTCGGGTTGCAAGTATTTGTTATTTGTGTGCAGGTAACGTTTACATAGTGTTGCTTGGTTCTCCTACTGGATTGATACCTTGGTTTCATAACTGAGGAAAATACCTACCGTAGTTGTGCTGCATCATCCCTTCCTCTTTGGGGAAATACCGACGTAGTTCAAGCGACATTAGTGCCAAGTGCACTAGACCCAATGACTCTATTCTGTGACAACACTGGTGCCATTGCTCTGGCCAAGGAACCAAGGTTTCACAAGAGGACAAGACACATAAAGCGACGCTTCAATTCCATCCGCGATGTGATCAAGGAGGAGGACATAAACATTTGCAAAGTACATACGGATCTGAATGTTGCAAATCTGTTGACAAACCTCTTCCATGGGCAAAACATGATAAACACCAAAACTCTAGGGGTCTTAGATTCATTACCATGTAATGCTAGATTATTGACTCTAGTGCAAGTGGGAGACTGTTGGAAATATGGCCTAGAGGCAATAATAAAGTGGTTATTATTATATTTCCTTGTTCATGATAATCGTTTATTATCCATGCTATAATTGTATTGATTACATGTGTGGATGCATAGACAACAACGTGTCCCTAGTGAGCCTCTACCGGACTAGCTCGTTGATCAAAGATGGCTATAGTTTCCTAGCCATAGACATGAGTTGTCATTTGATAATGGGATCACATCATTAGGAGAATGATGTGATGGACAAGACCCAAACTATAAGCGTAGCATATGATCGTATCAAGTTCATTGCTATCATTTTTTGCATGTCAAGTATCTATTCCTATAACCATGAGATCATGCAACTCACTGACATCGGAGGAGTACCTTGTGTGTATCAAACGTCGCAACGTAACTGGGTGACTATAAAGATGCTCTACATGTATCTCTGAGGGTATCTGTTGGGTTGGCATGGATCGAGACTGGGATTTGTCACTCCGTATGATGGAGAGGTATCTCGGGGCCCACTCGGTAATACAGCATCACAATGAGCTTGCAAGCAATGTGACTAAGGAGTTAGCCACGAGATCTTGTATTATGGAACGAGTAAAGAGACTTGCCGGTAACGAGATTGAACTACGTATGAAGATACCGACAAGCGAATCTCAGGCAAGTAACATACCGATGGACAAAGGGAACATCATACGGGATTAGCTGAATCCTTGATATCGTGGTTCAACCGATAAAGATCTTAGTTGAATATGTAGGAACCAATATGGGCATCCAGGTCCCGCGAATGGTTATTGACCGGAGAGGAGTCTCGGTCATGTCTGCATATTCCCGAACCCGTAGGGTCGCACGCTTAACGTTCGCTAGCGCTAGGGTAGTATTGAGATATTAATAGTGAAAAATCCAAAGGTTGTTCGGAGTTCCGGATGGGATTCGGGACGTCACAAGGAGCTCCGTAATAGTCCGGAGGTAAAGATTCATATATGGAAAGTTGTTATCGGGGTTCCGAAAAAAGTTCATGTTTTTTCGGTATTGTACCAAGAAGGTTCTAGAAGGTTCCGGAGTGGGGCCCACCTGCATGGGAGACCCACATGAACGTGGGTACTGGGGAAAGTCCCCACAACCCTGGTCTAGGCGCACCAAGATCCTCCCTTAAAAGGAATACTATCATATCCCGAAGGGATAAGATCAGGATCCCTAAAAAAGTGGGATAGCGATCGGTGGGGAAGGAAAGGATGGATTTCCTTCCTCCCCCTTTGACCAACGACCCTAGGGCCTTGGAGGGCAAGCCACCAGCCCCCTCCACGCCTACATAAAGGTGGGGAGGTGTTGGGGGCAGCGGCTCTTCGACCCTTGCCTGTTACCTCTCCCAACTCCTCCCACATTTCACCGGTACACGCTTGGCGAAGCCCTGCCAAAGTTTCGCTGCCGCCACCACCACCACCACCACGCCGTCGTGTTGGTTCAGATCTCATCTACCTCCTCTCCCTCCCTTGCTGGATCAAGAAGGAGAGGACGCCACCGAGCCGTACGTGTGCTAAACTCGGAGATGCCGCACGTGCGATACTTGGATCGGATTGGATCTCGACGCGAGTACGACTACGCCAACCACGATCTCTAGATCGTTAATGCTTTCGGTCTACAAGGGTATGTAGGCACCACTCTCCTCTCGTAGATGTGCATCTCCTAGATTGATCTTGGTGAGTGTAGGAATTTTTTTTTGTTTCCCATGCAATGTTCCCCAACACTATGAACTTCACTTATATATTTTAGAGTTGAATGAAATTGTCATTGAAAGTGGGTTTGGAAGAGTGTCAACTCTATGTAGCAATAACCCCACTATTTTGGAGGGTGTTGAATCTTATTGCAATAAATATGAAAGTGGATTTGGAGAGGTCATGACTTTATTTAGTGATGAGTCCACTACTTTGGAAGAGTTTTCAATTGATTATTATGAAACAAAGTTACTATCTATGATGACTAGTAGAATGCCCTTGCATTGCCACGGGCCAACATATGAATTTGTAAACAATTCCAATTTTCCTCTCCACAAACGAGCACGTTGCATGGAATATTTAATAACAACACAAATACAAACATTTTTTTTCTCTCTATTCTTACAAACACCACACATCCCTCTAGCCGCTCTTTCCCGTTGATTTAACTTGCATCAATCACCTTCTTTGTTCATACATAATTAATCCTCTTAATTTATTGCCCCTTGACGCTTCCCGACACAACATCTCGATAACAAAAAACTACTCTACAATTTTTCTATATTAACTATCATGATCCTAACATATAAATAAAAATATTTGAACAAGAAATGAAGGTCCCATGATAATGCTATACTCTCTAAATCATACATCCCATCTACACATGAGAAGCGGCAACAAACACACACGTGAATAGTGGTGCCCCTGCCAGCAGCGGCTGCATCTCCCCGGATCCATCATCTCCAACTTCCCTCCCTGATAATTCCAATTAGAAGAGAATGGGGCTCCACCTCCCTAATAATTCCAATAAGAAGAGAATGGGAGATAGTCATGTAATTGTAATTTGTAAGAATAAAGCTCTCGCCTGATAAACCATAAATCCACAGTTCTCTCTCCCTCTCTCCCCCTCCCTCTCTCTCTCTCTCCCTCTTCTGTCTCTTTGAAAAGGCAATCACATATGATATCCTGTTCTATGTATGATTGACATGTAAAATGGTTCTCAGCTATCGCAGGAGGTGATAGTGCACTAAATTATTGTTTTTGTAAATAATGATGAAGTTAAAGATGCATGTATTGTAGTGCCAATGTTTGTTTCTTCTTTTCTTAGACCGCGACAAATATAAAGCTTGACAACAGTCTTGGTTATCCCTAATGAAAACCGAAGGCGATAAAATTCAGAAGTTGATAAACCATAAATCCACAGTTCTCTCTCCCTCTCCCCCCTCCCTCTCTCTCTCTCTCTTCCTCCCTCCCTCTCCGTCTCTCTCTCTCTCGCCCTTCATCTCTCTCTTCTATCTCTTTGAAAAGGCAATCACATACCGCGACGGATGATATCCTATTCTATGTATGATTGACATGTAAAACGGTTCTCAGCTATCGCAGGAGGTGATGGTGCACTAAATTATTGTTTTTGTAAATAATGATGAAGTTAAAGATGAATGTATTGTAGTGCCAATGTTTTTTTTCTTCTTGTCTTAGACCGTGACAAAGATAAAGCTTGACAACAGTCGTGGTTATCCCTAATCAAAACCGAAGGCGATAAAATTCAGAAGTTGATTGCCAACAGTAGGCCGAGCACCAATGATCAATTGATGCTATCGAACAGCTTGATCACCACCTCAACTTTGCTGCCACTGACTTTCCAAGTGCATGAAGCTAGACAATGCTTAATTTTTTGTGTTTCTTAAGTTTGAAACAATAGCTTCTGCATGTCAATTATGCAATTCCATCAGATGAAAAGTAGACACATAAATTATACCAAATAAAAAGAAGCAAATCTGACTTTCCAACTCCAAAATAATTTCACTATTGACATTAAAAACATTTCATTCTACATTTTCATGCTCATAATCCATATACACGTTTGGAAGGTTCCTCGAACAAATAAAAACAATCTCAATTCGCTTAAACCATAACCCTCTACTAAAACAGATTCTATTGAAAAGGGGCGAGGTAGCTAAACCTTCAAACATGAACTTGTGATATGATGCTGAAGAATAACGGCCTGCTAATGTGAGAAAAACAATCGGTCCTTCTGGCTAATGTTTTCTCCTATAGTAGCGATCCCAAAATATTAGACAGCTGCGCCAATTCATCAAAGTCTTGCTGGTAAAAGGGAGATAGTGAAAAACACAAAGTCCTTCAATACTGCTGCCCCTAGCATAACATGGAGATGTCTGGATTATAAGCAAAGGAGAACAATTAAGGAAAATGAATCACCAAAATGTGCACATGCAAATTCTCCTTACAGGAAAGGACGCTAGACCAAACCAGAAATGTACTTTGAGCCGAGTTCAACCTCACCAAAACCATGTCATGTTATCTTGGTTAAACACTCTCCATATATAGGCCCTTCCTAGTAGCCAACACCATCTTGAAGGCACATTCAAATGCATAGGATAACTTACACCAAAAGCAACAATGGAGCCACCCTTCTATTTATATTTCCCATGGCAATAGGAGATGTAGACCATCAGTTGCATATATGGAACATAAAGACTAAAGATACCTATGTACGATTACCCTTGTACTGGAGTCATAAGAGTCACCCCACAAATGACAAGAAAATAACAAATCAGTTTCTTTGCTAGCTAGCCGATATGAAACGTACAGCTCTAAATGAGGATCACAACAAAATCTGACCAAAAACCATAAAAAGCGACATACCTGCAAAGAATCAACTCAACAAGAGCATGTGCAGCTCACCAAAAATCCATATTTCGGTTGCTTGAAATACCAGCTCTGAAGCAGGGCAATGACTTGAGTACATGCATATGAACTAAAATTTGAGAATGAGAATATTAGCACTGAAACATATTCTTCTACTCTGAAAACTATTACATCTAAAAATAAATGGCACAATTAAATTTTTTGCTATAATAGAAAGCTAATGACGTGTGTACATTGATCATGTTTTTTTTATTTTGGATGGCAACTACTGAAGCTATAATGGTACAACCGATAGATTACAACAAGAAGCTATGGTCAATTTTGCAAGGCAGAGTAAGCGATCAATTTACCTTAACAATTAGCTAGAGTACTCGCTCCATATGAAAACCACGGTCTAGATTTTCTCAACCTATATAATACGCTCCCATGACACAAAAACCTAACTTATAAGGTACATGAAAGGGAAGCCCAACTAAATACAAGAGAGAACCTTTTAGACTTTCAATGAGGCCTCAACTGGAATGGATATGCAGAATGTGGTGGTGTTGATTGGAGCGGCTGAAGGGTGATCTAGATAATTATTTTGGAGAAGAAATCGTTGTAGTCACTATTGGGTCCAATTTCACACCCCAGCACTGCAACAGTTCGATGATGTAGCGGGACCTTACTTCACTGCCGGTAGCATACAAATAAAATAAATATGACGACTCCAATATAGGTTAGTGAGCAGCATTACAAATGTGCTCGTACAAACAGACTACAGTATGGAGAACCAAACACACGAGAAAATAGTACCTGCACTGCATTTCATCGAATATGTCACGTGCAAACACTCATATTCCTCATCTTCCATCATGCTAGTGCTTGCTACACCATGGAAAAAGTGCAGCCCTGAAAAACATGGAAGCCTAAGCCAAGAATGTGCATCCAATGGAGTGGAGCGGGGAGGATCTTGGGTATTTACCGGGGAAGGGGCATGGTGAGGTGATTGGTGTTGATTTCAGTACCATGTGCCACAATCAGAGGCAGCCGATGGAAGAGGAAACATCCGTTGTCATCACCTGCATGTGTCGCCCCCATATGCTCCCCGATCCAAGCGGCACGACAGTAAGAGGCTCATTGGTGCGCGGATCCGGTGTCAGCATTCGTGGTTGAGACGCCGCTTTACCAGTACATATATTGTTCATGCAATAAGCAGAGATGCAATCAGCTGTTCATAAGCAAGAAATGTGTAATTCCTTCTAGTAAAAAACAAGCAAAAAATGACTTCCTCAAGGACACAAATCAGTGGGAAACCTGCACAACCTAATACGGCATTCTCTTAGATTTATAATCATTGGGAAACCTGCACAACCTAATACATCATTCTCTCATATTTATAATCATTTAGAAAAAGAACCTCCGGATTCATCTATTTGCTTGTATATAACAAGTAGTACTAACATTTTTTGTGTACAAGAAACAATCGACATAATTCAGTTATAAAAAATATTAGACATAAACTGGAGATCTTACTATTCAAAATCCACCAGCAGCAGAGCATCAAGAATCACATCTAGCAGAATCAAGGAATCAACAAACAAGCGAAAGTAGATGTCCATCTACTCTATACAGAGATATCTGGCACTCTTTGGGAATGTTTGAATGACACCGCGATCACACGGGGACTCGTCTTCATTGTGGGAGGAGCTAAATAAACTGGTACAAAAACTGGATTTTTGGTTGTGTTTTCTCTAGGTCTTCCTTTTGATTTGCAGAAATTTTAGTTGCTGGACCAGGTTCGTTAGACTCAAAATTACTCAACTGCACCTGCACATGTAATCTGGACCAGAAAACCATATAAAAAGGGCAACATATGAATTGCAATTCCAAATAGTTTATAATAGGACTGCTTTGCTCAATGTTTTTACTAATGAGCATGGCATATTTAATCAGTAGATTATTGTTAAATCCAAAGTTTTGTTGAAATTGCTAAGCATATTTTAAATTTGTGTTTTTTTAAAACGTGACTATTATTTGAACTTTCGAAGAAAAATTAAAAAATTAAATATTTTTTGAAGATTACGAACCTTTTGTGAAATTGGGAACAATTTTTAAAATTTTCAAACATTTCCTAAAAAATCAAGATGAAAAAAATTGTAAAAGAAACTACAGGAAATTAAAAGAAACCGAACCCGAACCGGTCAGAACCTTCTCCCAAAAACCGGATGTGCCGTAGTAGGCTGGGTCGGCCCATTTACATCATTGGCTGTTGTTGGTCTATGCGATTGGTCGACTATACGATGGAGTGAGCGTCACATAGGATTTGGGAAATAGGAGCTCTCGCATTAAGGGGCCACTTATTCCCTGATCTATGCGAAAAATAGAGGGGAGCAACTATCTAGCGAGTACCCATTACGGGAGCAGTCATTTCTGGTGGGTTGTGAGCGTGCCACTCTCGGCCGCTACCACGTGTTGTATGTTGGGCGCTCCCTCGGAATTTTTTTGCATGCGTTTTCGGGTTTTAGATGGTTTTTTGGGGGTATTTTTGGCTTTCGGTTTTTTCCTGCTTTTCCCTAGCTTTTGGACAAAGAAACTTCCGTGAGAGGCACATATCTATTTCTTGTGGAGGCATATATTTGCTTCCACTAGAGGAACAACTCGGAAAAAGAAAAAAAAACACATTTATTTTTTGCTTTCGCGGCAGGCACAATTTTGATTCTCATGTAGGCATATGTTTGCTTCCGCCAGAGGCACAACTTTGCCTCTCAGAAAAGGAAATAAATGCGTCTTCTTCGTTTTGCTTCCGCGAGAGGCACAAGTTTGCTTCTCCTGGAGGCATAGGTTTGCTTCTGCGAGAGGCACTGTGCCTCATGAAAATGAAAAAAAAAAGAGTTTTCTGCTTCCGCGAGAGGCACAGTTGTGCCTTATAAGGGAAAAAATTGGAACAAAAAACTGTGTTGTCGGGCTCATTTTCTTTGTCCCTTTTTTTCATGAAAAAAGAGTTCGTCAAGACCTATTAACATGAGATCTAGTGTCGAAGATCTCGACACGATAAATCCAACGATGTAAACGGTTCGGGATTTGGACGCACGGTTTAAAAGAGAAAACATTTTGAATAAACGAATCTATGGAAAAACGAAAAACAGCCAGATTCACCACTTGTCGCAACTTGGAAAGGTGAGAGTGACCTTAGCAAAGGGTACTCCTTAATTAGTGATTTCAGGAATTAAGAGGAGCTGCGCAACACTCCTTTCACTGGCCCATATACGGGGCGACGCTCCTCTGATTTTTTCTCTTGGCTTTTTGTGTTTCATTTTCTAATTTTGTTTTTTTTCGTTTCTTTGAAAAATGTTCTGAATTTCAATTTTTTAAAATTTTCAAAAATATTCATGATTTTGAAAAATATTCATAAATTTGGAAAATACTCCCAGATTTCAAAAGATGCTCCCAAATTTGAAAAATATTCAGAATTTCGCAAAAACTTGAAAAATATTCCTGGATTATAAAACTTGTTCATGAATTCCAAATTCAAAAAATGTTCATGACTTTGAAAAACATTCCCAGATTTCAAAGTTTGTTTGCAAATTTAAAAAAGTTCCTGAATTTGAAAAGGTATTACGAATTTAAAAAAATTCAGAATTTTTAAAAATTGTTCATGTATTGGAAATTTCTTTGCATATTTCTAAAAAAACGAAATTGAAAAAATATAAAATAAAAACCAAAAATGAAAAAAACCAGAAAAACGAGTAGAGAAAACACCGCTAAAAAAACAAAATATAGGGAAGGTTCTAGAACCTTACCAAAACCTGATGGGGGGTCTTCCAAAAAAACTTGCACGGTTCTACTTCACTCTGTGCGACACAAAGTTAATAAGTGGGTCGGCCTAGAAAATAAAGGACGCGGCGAGGGGGTATGTATTTGGTGGCTATCCACTGACCTACACGCGTTATAGGAATCGCCCGCATGAAAGAGCACATTTTCCAATAAACATATGAAGGATCACATGTACGCATGGTTCTTTTTTTTCTTGTTTGATTTTTGTTTATGTTTTATTCATCTATTCTTACAAATTCTCCAAAAATATGTTTGAAAAATTAGTGTAAGTTTCGATATTTCATTAATGTTAAATAAATAAAATTTATAAAAGACTGTAAAGACATTTCGTGGTGTACTTCAAAATCATTTGTCACATATTTCAAAATCTTAATCACTTATTTAGAAATCATTTTCAGTATGTAATTGACAATTTTCATGGCGTATTCAAAAACATTCTTATCACTTATTCTGAAAAAATGTTCCTCACATATCTGAAAATTATTCATCACATATGAACAAATGTACATCGCACATTAAAAAAAAACATGTTCAATGCATATTTAAATATGTTCATTGCATATTTAACAAAATGTCCATCGTATATGTGTATTCAAAAAATGTTCATCATGTATAATAATATGATTGGTGTATTAAATGCATTAATTTATTTTAAAATTTTATGTTTTCTTGTTTTAAAAGTGAAAATTCTAAAAATATTCACAAAAATAAAAAATGGGAATGGAAAAAAAAGAGAAAAAGGAAAAATATATGGAAAAGGAAATAGTGGAAAATGAGAGAAATAAACATATAAAAAATAAATAAGAATCAGGAAATTGAAAAAGAAAAGAAAATAACCTGAAAGGAAATAAGAAAACCTAAGAATAAATCATTAAAGTCTGAAGAAAATCTGAGTGCGTCGAGCGAGCCACTGCAAACGTAGGAAAATTAGCTGGCTGATTGGCCCTGGAAAAGAGCACTTGCAGGCGAGCTGGTGTTACATCTCACAATAGGAGAGATAGGATTTTTCCGCCTGTAGCCAAGGGTACTTGCAGAACGCGCATCCACTGCTACATAAATGGCTATAGTCGCCACCTTACCAGCGACAAGCACACAAAAAGCTTGTCAATTGAAACTCAAAAAATTACCAGTGACGACATAAATTCATGGGCTACTATTGTCAATAGCGGACATTTATAGACGGAGTCAATGGTACATCCTATACCACTAGCAGGCGCAAATTCTAGCACTTAATTGGTAACTTTGTAGTTACCAGTGATGAGCTCTTATACGCGGTTGTCAGTTGTCACTGGTATGTGTTATACTAGTGGCGAGCTCTTATATGTGCTTGTCATTGGTAACTTTGCATGAAACATCTAGAATTTCATTCAATGCCTAAATTTTGTATTTAAAAATGGATTTTTTGTCGGAAGAGACCCTCTACCCACTGGAATTGCCAAAAGAGACTCCCTGCGGACAAAATTGACAAAAGAGACCCCCTCACTAGTGGCGGCAGGCGCGGCAGGCGACACGTGTCACCTGCCGCCACGCCTGGAGGCGGCGGGCCCTGCCGCCACCGCAGGAGGCGGCCACGCCGGGGAAAACGGGTTTCGCACAGTGCCGCAGCTGGGACGGAACGGGCCAGGAGTGGCGGGCCCGGCCGCCACTGGGCGAGGCGCGGGCGCTGCCACTGCCGCTCCCTGGCCGACAGCACCTGCTGCGCGCGGGCCGAGGCGTGGGCCAGGCCGCCACCGGCCGAGGCGGCACCTTATGCTGCTGCACGCGCCACAGTGCATAAACGGCTGATTCCGAGGAGCGACATCGTTTTGCTTTCTGCCACAGTGCGCAAACGGCGCTGATTTCTACGCGTGATTTCCTGGCATCCGAGGCCGCGGTAGGTGAGTTCTGGCTCGTTCTGCCGACAATACAGTGCTCCTCTTCTTTTTATACGCACAACCGCAGCTCCTTGCGCATACACTCTCTATCGAATATCGCTGGTTGCCTTCTCTGCTCTCTGTAAGTCTAGAAGAATACACAGAAAGAAGAACTTGGTAGCCACTTTCACTCGTGATTTTGGACGAATTAGAGTTGGATTTCGAAGATGGTGAAGTTGAAGAAAAGATAGATTAAGGTAAGATGTATCCATTTTTGTTGGTTTCGTTCGCATGCATGATGTTTTTGTTCATTTTGATTAGTTCCTAAGTGTGTATTCTCGGTTGTTTTAGGCATTATTTCAGCACTCGGAGGAGTCATTTGGAGTTTCAGGAGTAGGATTTGCCGTGCAAAGTGAAGTACGAAGGGGAAGATCAAGGTATGAGCTTGGCAATTTTTTGTGTGCATGCACGATGGTAATTAGTTAGTCTTTTAGCTCGGCATTAGCTATGCGATGTTAGTGATTGGAAGTTAGAAATGATTTCAAACGACATATGTTTCATTTATACTATTTTTTGAGAAGGGTAGGTTGAAGATGTTGTATCAATGTTAGTTGCGTTCATTAGTATTGACATGCAAGAAGATCTTAATACGGTAATTAAGAAAAAATTGTACTGTAATAGTTCATTGCATGTGGTATGTTATTTCATGTGGTATGTTTATTAATAAGTCTATAGTTAGGAAATCGTAGGTGTACTTTGTTATGTCGCAATAATCTAAATTTTCTATGTTAAGATTACGTGCTAATGTACTGAATGATGTATGTAATTAGGTAAAATAATTCATTTTAGTACCAAACAAGGAGGAGATGACGTGATTGAAGAAATTGTGTTTCCATCTTCGCTGTCCCTTTTGAGGTGATGACCACATACATGCAAGTGCTATTTTCATATTTTTTTATAGCAGAAAGAAAAATCTGTGTGTAATATTGATGTTCATGTGATAATAGGTTGACTCCGTTCATATAATACTGGTGACAGATATTTATTTGAACTATTTTGACGCTTAATTGCATTCGCAAGCACATTCATATTGGAGCTGAGGTATAAATGACGTCGTAATTTTGTTAATATTTTTTATATTGATGTACTGGTGTGAACAATGTGCATGCCGCTGCGAATATTATTATTTGTAAATAAATGATTGTTATCGTATGATATGAAAAAATTATATAAAACCGGAAGAAATTAAATGTTTTACTCATATGATATTAAAATGTTATTATCGTACTCTTATGTTTAGTGGTTGTTTGGATAGCGAGTAATTACCCTCGGTTTTGTCAAAACTTGTTGTAAGAAAATTTTGTAGAAAACCAGTTTTTACTAATAGTCGTTTTTGCATGTTACGAGAACCAGTTTTGGATAATTTTGGGGTAGTTAGAGAAAAGCAAACAGAGTTTTAATTCGTTACGCTGATAGACGAGTTTGAGAAAAAATAGATCTCTAAATACCCGTTAACCAAACAACCCCTTAAAGTCTAAGCAAATGATTCTAAAAACAAACCGAATATTTGTAACGAAAATACGATTATTATTTTAGTCGTATGATATGTAAATGTTGTCATCGTACTACTACTAAATGTTCAGTTACTAATTATTTGAAATGTAAACATGGATGTAGGTTAGGTACTATGGAAAATTTAGTAGTGTACTATGAGAATGTCTTACGCGACGGTCCTTTCGGGGTGGATGTGTCCTTGTGCGAGTCGACTACAGTTGTAGTGAGAGACATGGTCAACGTGGGTTACGCAGCAGTAAGAAGGTGCATCCGAGCGGTGTTTGGCTCAGGGATGCAGGGGGAAAAAATGACAATGGAGGCCTTCGTCGTTGACGGAGGAAATGATGGGATAGTTGCCCGTTGGGGTTTGCGGCCTGTCACAGGTGATAAGTCGTGGGGGTCGTACATGAGGTTTGCAAGCAATCCAATAACTCAATGTTTGGTCAACCGATGGTGTATGTGGAGTTCATTTCAGTCACTGATGTTGCCGGATGCAGTAGCAGGTGTGGTGGGGTCGAGTTGGCCATCACATCAGCCCCTAGCGTCGGCCCATCGGAACCGACGGGCGGCCAGCCTGTGTATGACACAAGATATTGGTCTGCGGCCATTGACATGAGCGAACACGTGGAGGGATTGCCGGAGGCGCTAGATGATGATGATCATTCTTCTGCGTCTTCGGAGTCAAGCGAAGAAGAAGATGTTCCTCCTCAGAGGACGGCCGCGGCGGCACTGCAACCTGGGTTTTTACAGGATATGAGCATCACCAATGAATTTCACTCTGTTTCTGGCCTAGGAGCGGGGAGCCTGGAGGTTGGGCAAGTTTTCCCAGACAAGAAGTCTGCTTACCAGGCAATGGGTAGCTATGCAATCGCCATCCACCGCCAGCATAGAGTGAAGCAGTCTGATAAAACAGAGTTGAAGGTCATATGCATCCACACCGCGAAAGGTTGCCGCGGAAGAGTTCTCGCTAGACTGAAGCCTGGGGTATGTCAATCATGGCATATCACAAAAATAGTGGAGCATAGCTGTGAGCAAACTGGGACTCTTTCAAACCACTGCAATGTGACAGCAAGATATGTGGCACAGACGATGGAAACGATTGTGCAGGGAAGTCTCAACATTAGTGTTAGGGCTCTGCAAAAAGATGCAGAAGATCAAATAGGCTTCCCTGTCAGCTACAGCAAGGCTAGGCGTGCGAAGGAAAATATATTCAAGAACTTGCATGGTACCTATGAGGAGGCCTATTCTTATGCCCCCAGAATGCTTCATCAGATAGCAAGTGCTAATAGGGGGACTCAAGTTTGGCGGAGAGAACGTCCAAACCCAATGAACCCGGGTGAGCTAATCCTGGACCGCTTATTCTGGGCATTCGCCTAGACTATACAAGCCTTCAAGCACTGTCGCCCGGTATTATCAGTTGATGGTACCTTTCTCACTGGAAAGTACAAGGGCACACTATTGGTGGCGATTGCAGCGGATGCAAATAATCAGCTTCTTCCTATTGCATATGCACTGGTCGAGAGCGAGAACAAAGATAGCTGGTTGTGGTTCCTGAGCTGCGTGAAGATGGGTGTCGTGAAAGAGCGTGAAGGTGTTTGCATCATCTCTGATTGCAACACTGGATTATTAAGCGCTCTTGACATAATTAAGGCGTCGGAAGAAGAGTGGGGCTGGCTCGATCTAGAGGGAAGGTGGTGCATGAGGCATTTGGCAGCAAACTTTTACTCCAAATTCAAAAACAAGGATTGGTTCAAGTTATTCAATAGGATATGCATGCAAAAAACTGAAGCCAAAATGAATGCGATCTGGGCAGGTATCAATGATGAGATCGACCGCGCGGCCTTGCCGCAGAGAGAAGACCGGAGGGGTCGTAGGACGCCCATAAATTTGAGCCAGTGGATCCGCGAGAATTGCCCTCATTTGTACAAGTGGGCGCAGGCTCACGACACCGGGGCTCGGTACGGAATAATGACCAGCAACATGTCAGAGGTGTACAATGGTGTTCTTAAAGGGGTGCGAGCACTGCCTATCACAATCCTAATTGAAGAAACTTGGAACCGGACCTTGTCATACTTTGCAGACAGGGTCACCGTCGCCAAAGCACAAGTTGAATTGAACAAGCCATGGTCCGAGAAGATGCAAAGACATCTGGATGAGAAAGCAAAGAAGTCCCAAAGTCATGGCTGCAGGAAAGTGGACGCACTTAGGAATAAGTGGGAGGTCAATGTGCGAGCCAAGTACGTTAAGGGTCACCACAGAGGATCAAAAAAGCAAGCGGTCACCCTCGGCCCAACGTCCTGTGAGTGCACTTGTAACAAGCCCAAGCTTGAGGGCTACCCTTGCAGTCATGTGCTCCGGGCGGCTGCTGATCAAAAAATCAGTGTCGAGCCATACATATTGCCGTACTTCAACATGTACAATCTGCACAACACTTGGAACGGTGAGTTCTGGGCTTGGGGGCATTGATATGAACTACAAAATGTTGTGGCCAGATGAGCCGAAATGGGTTCCGAACGCTGACTTGATGAGAACCGCAAAGGGACGACGTCAGTCTAGGCGTCATCGCAATGACATGGACCATAGCCAGATGGGAGAACCAAGGCGATGCCGCGTTTGCAGGTGTCCTGGACATTCACGTAGAGAATGCCCGTATCGAGCCAACAACACCGTATGATGTTGATATATCTGTACTCGCTATGTCTATTTATATTTGTACTCGCTATGTGTACTTATATTAAATTTAAATTGAATCTCTTTGTATTATTGTACTCGTGATGTTAACTTCAGATAATTAATGTAAATTGTATCTCTTTGTATTTTTTAAGTTAATTTTGATTTGCATTTGTATTTGCGTCTTCCTCATAATTTATATTTGTATGTTTGTGTGTAGGTTATGACTGAAGTGCCAGTACTTTTGCAAGGGCCCCATGACGCCGGCCACCGTTGCCACCTATTTTTGAACCCAAATACTAAGCATGATTATCGGAGTTTCAGACTTCGAACCATAAAGAAAACATGGCCAATACACAATTCTTTCCTTGCTCACCTTGACGCTTATGGACTACATGGTTTTGCTATGCTCACATCATGCGAAGACCAATTACGTTCGGACCCATCCCTTTTGACATCCCTCGTTGACCGGTGGAGACCTAAAACCCACACCTTTCACTTTTGTTTTGGGGAGCTTGCACCTACACTGAAAGATGTTTCTATGATCACTGCTCTACCAATTAGAGGTGAGCCGTTAGTGTCTCCACGAGTGTCTCCATCTTGGGTATTAGATATAGCAGCCCGTCTTGGGATGGCAATGCCAGAATCACAACGTTCTGGTAGCCCTCGGGGCATCCCACTCGCCTGGCTTCGTGATAACTTTCGTATTTTATCTAGCTTCGCCGATTTTGAGACGAGAAAAAGACATCTGTTTGCGTATTTGTTGTGGCTCCTCGGGACTCTGTTTCCAAATTCACACGGGGACGTAGTTCTCCCCGGTCTCATCTACATTGCAGAGAATATGGTAGATGAACCTTTACCCGAGCAGCCAAAATACAGCTTCGGTTCTGCCATGCTATGTCATACATATAGAGGCATGTGTGATGCCACACAAAAAACTTCTTTCGCACAAAAAGCTCTGTTACTTTGTGTCGCCTATGAGTTTCTACAGTTGTGGTCCTGGGAATACCTCCCTGTAGGACGACCTCGTATACTAAATCCCGTACACCCATACGACTTTAGCGAGGGCAGCAGTGCAACTATGGCCACCAGGTGGACAAAGCCACGGAAACGTTGGTCTCCAGATATTGCGAAAAATTGTTACCCTATATACCACCAGCAGTTTGAGATACTTCATGGGTCAGAAGTCACATGGAACCCGTGGACTCAGGACCAGATACAAATGGTCTTTGATATTCGACCCATCACAGTAGGCATGTTGAGCGATAGTGCATTCTGGCTGACTCGCTGCAACTTATTGTTCATGTGGTGTGTTCAGCGTTACAATCCAGAGCGTGTAATGAGACAGTTCGGTCTCTATCAAGAGATTCCACCACCTTTTCCAAGACGTATCGATGAGGAAACCCATAAGTAAGATGTGACCTCCCTAAATAGTTAGTGTATTTTTCAATTTACTAAACTCACACTTTGTTACATAATTTGCAGGCTAACCAATATGGGAAGGGGTTGGAGCTTATACGATTGGAGGGAACAGAACATTCAATGGGTACACAAGTGGGAAAATGAAGCGCTAATAGATATAGTGGATCAACTCAGGTACATTTTATTTACATTATTTTATTACGATGACCATACGATGCGTGAAGATGCTTTGCTTTCATCACAACGGTTTATGTAATTATTTAATTTTGCAGACCGTACGATGGAAGTACAGATCAAGCGTACAAGCAGTGGTACTGCATCAACACATGTACTAGCCTGGCCAGGCAACCAGCTACTATACCAACACATCTCACACAGGAGGAGCAGGCGCAGAGACATATTGAGCTGCATGCAGCTTACTATCGTGACCAGATGGTAATCACTTGTAACTTTTTTAGGTCCATCATTTCATAATTATTTCAACCAAATAACATCCAAATTTTGTTCAGCTTGAAGCTTGCAACGAAGTAGGGCAGATGGCTGCGGAAAGCATGCCGGCCCTGGGCCCAGCTCGCAAGTCATTCCAGAAACGTTTTCAAGACTACGTGGCAAAAAAGTTCAGATGCGGTAGAGGCGACGACATTGCCACTGGAGCGTACAACATGCCGGTAGCGAGGTCAGCCAGACCGAGTGCGGCGCCGTCGTCCAGACCGAGCGAGGCGCGTACAAGCCATGGGCAGTGGGGGGAGGGTCCGAGTACTACAACGACATTGCCACGACATGACTCATCTCTGCCACTGCATCGCTCGTCTTCGGTGCAGCTTCGTCAGGGGCAGACATCTCAGGACCATGGCACAGGCTTGGATTCGATGCCCGAGCAGTATCTTTCCCCAAACCCATATGCGTACACAGGATATGGCGCATACACCCAAGGTGAGGGATCTCAGTCGTATCTCTTCACACGAGGGATCTCCATGCCCGAGGAGACTCGTGTCCCAGATTTAAACCAGTAGCACGTACAATGGCCAGACAGTACAGGCAACGGATCTGATCAGGTAGTCATGTTTACATTTTAATGCATTTACAATGATATCATATATTATCCTCTAACAATTTGTTTACAATGTTTCTATGTGCAGGACATACCTGATGTTAATTGGGACGATGAGGACACCCAACATGGCCTCAACACACGCATACGGGGAGCATCACATGATCATGGCGACACGGTTACAGCAGTAGTTACAGAATTCTTCGGAGGGGACGTTATTGGCCCATCTTTTATCCCCGAGGAGTCACAACCATACGCCTACAATTACGCATCAGGTTCGCAACAAGGATTCCATACTCCACCACCTACGCAGGAATCGCAGACACATGAAGCCGGACTGGAGTACGGCCACGGTCTTCGTGTAACTCGACCACCTAATCGCTTATCGCTTTCCGGTCCTAAGGAAAGGCTAGCTGGTCGTCGTCGACCAGGGTGATTCATCTATCCACGTGTGCGACTCATTGTATCTACATATGTTAGTATCAGACTTTCCGATTTAAACATCTATGTATGCTGAAATAAAAATGCACCAGTCGGCAACAATGTTTCCCGCCTATATCTCCCGCCATACTATCCCGCTTCACTCTTCGGCTTATGTTAGGTTGAAATGATTTTTTTTTAATTTTGGCTGATGAATACTGTGTAACCATTGCCCATCTTAGACATTGAAAAAATATATTTTCGCGCAACCCTTCCCCCTCAATATTTTCCCGCCAACTCTTTCCCTCCATATGTTCCCGCCACCCGTTTCCCGCCATATGTTCCCGCCAACCCCTTCCCGCCATAGCGCAGTCGTTCTTTCCCGCCATTTTCTCCTCTCTACCTATAAAACCCCCTTCAGACGGATGTGGATAAGCATTCCAGTGTAGTGTAGTCGAGATGTCCCATTATCCTTTCGATCGTAGTTTTCACCCTGAGATGTCCCATTATGTTCTATCTTAATTTCATGTTGTAGTTATTGCACGGCGTTCGATAATTAGTGGAGGGAAAGAAAATGCCACATTTTATTGTAAAACTATATTTTTTTCATTAAGACACGGTAGAACTAAAATTAAGATACATCATACAATTGAAATAAAGCTATATTTAACTACTGAAATAAAGCTACATTAAACTGCTGAAATTAAGATACAAACGATTGCGAAATTTAAAATACTACCACAGGAATCTACTGAGTCCAGCGTGGATATTTTCCTTTTCCATCGCCAGCTTCTTCTGCTGCCTTGGCCTCACGAGCCCTTTCTTTCTTTCTCTGTCTTTCCGCCTCACGAGCCTCTTTTCGCTGTCGTTCCTGCTCCTCCATGCGACGAGCCTCTTCCCTGTTTTTCTTTCCCCACTCCTCCAAAAAATGGTGTTGCTCCGCATAGTATTCTTTTAACTCTCTCTCTTGCTCTGCTTTCTCCTCAGCATCCACCTTCTCGCGTCGCTCTTTCACATAGAAACTATTCCATGCACGACGACTTCTTTCACGAATCTCAGTCACTGCCCAAGCCGGCATCTCCGTGTCAATCCAACGATAGTACATGCATAGAGGCGGAGGAGACTACAACAAGAAACAAGAATGTTATTAAAGAATCAATCAAAATACCAACAATATCTATTCGTGATGGTTAAAGCATACCGGAGGCCTGTCGTACTCTGAAATAGCTACGGGTGGATCTTCCTTATAATTGGCGCACATGAAAAACTTCATGCCCAACCAATCTGAAAAATCCGTCACCTCCTTCACCTTGCAAAGATCTCCACACCAACACCGCAGGACTGCCACCCCCGGAGGCAAACTTGCATTCTTCATTTTCCTCGGCCTAATGCTTTGATCCGAGCAAGGCAAACTCATACCGACTGAAAAAATGTGTTACACACTTTGCGCAGTGGCGATTTCAAGGATGGTGGAGTCCTCGGTGTCTTCTTTTATAGGCTCAGACGATAAATAATGGCGACAAAATAATGACGAAATTAGGCGGGAAATTTTAGGATCCCTGTAGTGTCGGCACAACAGTTCCCGCAGCATCGGATTCCCGCAACGAGTGACTGATTCCCGCAGTGCCGTCCCATCCGCTCAAGCAATAGCTCGCAGTGCCGTCGCATCCGCTGAGGCAACAGATGCAAAAGCAGGACTGATTCCCGCGCGAAGGAACCAAAAGCAGGGCATCAGCGTCCATATTCCCGCGCGTCGGAATCACCACCGTCAGCGTCGCTGTCGCTCCTCGGAATCAGCGCCGTTTGCGCACTGTGGCGCGTGCAGCAGCAGAAGGTGCCGCCTCGGCCGGTGGCGGCCTGGCCCACGCCTCGGCCTGCGCGCAGCAGGTGCTGTCGGCCAGGGAGCGGCAGTGGCAGCGCTCGCCGCCTCGCCCAGTGGCGGCCGGGCCCGCCACTCCTGGCCCGTTTTCCCCGGCGCGGCCGCCTCCTGCGGTGGCGGCAGGGCCCGCCGCCTCCAGGCGTGACGGAGGTGACACGTGTCGCCTGCCGCGCCTGCCGCCACTAGTGAGGGGGTCTCTTTTGTCAATTTCGTCCGCAGGGGGTCTCTTTTGGCAATTCCAGTGGGCAGAGGGTCTCTTTCGACAAAAAATAAAAAATGTGGCACCCTGGGTCCTCTAAATGGACGTGCCCTTGCATATCGATCCAAGGATCTGCGTCTTCTGCATACATTGCAAATTGGCATCAAGAGGACCTCAATAATTACAACACATAGATTACAAAGGTCTCATATCACAACCCTTAGCGAGGCAAAGCCAGCACGACACGTGTAGCGACAATAAGATTAGTTGGTATGTCCCTTTGGATCTTTTTATATTGGTATAACTATATATATACATATATATAATTATAATTATAATTTTTATTTTATAGTTTATAATAGATAAAAAAGTGGAGATCCAACATATCTTATCCATTGAACCACACATATCAATTCGGGTTTTTATCATTTATGTCATTAGTTGTGTCTCACTACTCAGTTTTCCCACTAGTATTTTTAGCTGCAGAAAAATGTCATCGCTCCGTTAGGCGCATGCTCAAAAGTGCCACTATAAACCATTAATGTGAGGTCAAAACCCATTTACCATGTTATATTGACCAAAATACCCATGGACTAACATGTCAGCTCTCGCTCTTTCTCACTATGTTGAAGTGTGGCCCCAACATCGTTCTTATTTTCCTCTAAAAAGTATTCACTTATTTACTCCTAATAAGTGGGGCCCACACTTATCATTGTGAGATAGAGAGACCTGACATGTAGGGCTTGGGGTATTTTGGTCATATAACATGATCAATGGGGTTGACCTGCCAGTAACAGTGTCCAATGACATTTTTTAGTGAATATCTAATGGAACGATGACATTTTTGAGGTATCCAATGCCATTTTTTAGCAAGCATTTCATGGAAAGTTGGTATTTTTTAGCAGTTATAACTCCTAATGGCAAAACTGAGTAGTGGAACACAACTAAGGCATAAATGACAAAATTCTATCAATTAATCTATGTCACTCTGGTGTTTAGCACTAAATGGGTTTAGCACCCTCTCTTAATCAATATGCTATTATTAGTACCAACCAATTAATTACTACTCCCTTTGTAAACAAATATAAGAACGTTTAGATATTAATTGCATGTACATGATTACTATTTAGGAAGTACTTTAATATAATAATCTGTATATATATCTACTTGATTGATACTAATAAATGTCATATGACAGATATGTATGCAATTAATATCTACCTTGCAATGGTTGTGCCTATTTAGATGCCTGCACCTCATTCATCTTCAACCAGCACCACAACAAGCATCAGATTGGTCTCAAAGCTGCATAAGCGCATACGTCAAGTCAAATCCGGACCTCCTCAAAATTTTCAGCCATGAGGACCGGTAGCCTCCTCCTCATCATTTTCGCCACCGTTGTCGTGGCTTACCCCTTTGCAATGTACGCCGAGAAAGAGTGGTATCCTATTGGGGACCCCGACAATGAACCACATGTCCAGGAGCTTGGCGGGTGGGCAGGCGGAGCACGTGAAGCAAGCATACGATGGGCTCAAATTCATCAAGGTGGTGAGCGGTGTGGAGGAAAATGCCGCCGGTGTGAAATATCGCCTCGATATCAAAGCATTGAACAACAACGGCCAACCCGGTGCATACAGAGCGATTTTACTCGAGGAGGTCAGGGACAATGAGCGCACCCTCATCTCCTTCGGGCCCGCGAACTAAGCGGCGACCAACTAGGTGCATTGTACTTCGATGGAATAAACATGTACCAATGAGAACAAATAATTTACGTAAGCAGTGTGGAAAACATAATTGAATTTTAAATAATAAGTCTTCTACAAATTTCAAAATGGGGAGTTTGCTCCAACATTAAATTGTTAACATTAAAAAAAATCCCAAGAAAAAAATGGTGGTCATGTTGCATCTTGATTTTTCTCCGGTATTATCATAATTCTGAGTAGCAAGCTCGCCGTTGTTGTTGCGCATCATTTGATGAGGCTGCCGAAATCACGAGTACTTTCTTGATACTATCAACCATGTATGTACCCCACACAAAAATATTGTGCATGTGCACTTTCCCATACTAGTAATTTTTTTCAGAATGTATATTGTCCATATACGTAATTTCATATGCAACTACACTCAGACAAGAGCAAACGGCCAAACCAAATTTTCTAATGAAGTCAAACAGTGTAAAGTTTCATCAAATTTATCGGAAGAACTATCAAGAACTACAATACCCAATTAATATAATTCGATACATAATAAAAAATATTTTTATACTATATTTATTTTGTATTTTTAGTTGTTAGTGGTTGTTTCAATAAACATGGTTAAATTATACAATGTTTGACTTCAGACATAACTTATAGGGCTTCTTTTCAAAGACGAATGGAGTGTTGTAATTTTAGGCAAATTCATGATTAATTCATGACTACAACAGACAGAATCATGCAACAAGCTAGCATACTAGATGAACAGTAGAACATGCACATCAACATCGCACATGTAACAACAACTACAAAAAGAGACATGAATAGACCACGATGGACGTACGGTTCATTAATAGCCGGAGCTGCCACGGGAGCGACGTTGTTGATGACGATGTTGGCGATGATTTGCTGCTGACGGCGTTGGAGACGACGATGAGTAGCTCCGCCTGACTTGGACGGACAATGACCCGTGATGACGAACTTAAGCAGCCGCGCAAAGCGCTTCCCGAAAATCTATTTCGTCCTCTCCCGGTGCAGGATCGCAAGGACGAACGGTTTCTGAGACCTGCTCTCCCGCACGCCGACGTTCAGGATAGAGTAGACTATGGTGGTGGCACAAGTTGCGAGAAGAAGCAAAACACTAGGTGTTTTCAGTGTGTCTTTGGCCGAGGCCGGTAAGTGATATATATAGGAGGACCAGAGGCGGTATCATGTCAAGATCATGATCTCAAACCGACTTCGTTTCCAGGTTGTATTTACCGGAAAAGTAAACAATCAACTTGTCTGTCAAGACACCAAAAAATAAAGCGGCAAAAGGAAGTTGCTCCCTTCTTCAGGAGATTGTTCGAAATACTCATCAGATTTACTAAATTCAAGATTTAACTCAGAAGAAAATATTGCAATGTTCTGCATATCTTTCATAAGGATTATATGCTAAAAAAATTACATCACGAGATTCCATTATAGTATGAACATGCATATAGGGTACCTCGGATTTAACTACTAAAAATCTATATGGAATGCTCCGCAGAGCATAACCTAGAAAGACACAATCCACTTTCATTGGTCCGAGTTTGTGTTTCTTGGGAATAGGGATATTGACCTTTGCCAAGCATACCCAGCGCGCAAATAAGAAAGTGATGGTTTTCTCCCAACGCACTCCTCTTTATTCTTGTAGGAACTCTATTCTTTATTCTTATTAGGAACTCTATTCAGAACATGGCACTAAGTCAATAAAGCCTCCCCACCATGCCTTAGATAACCAACAACATCTAACATGGCATTCACCAAGTCAGTTAGCGTGTGGTTTTTCCTCTCGGCGATCCCATTTGATTAGGGCGAATAGGAAGGTGTCCTCTCATGAATAATACCGTGTTCTTCACAAAATTTATCAAATACTTTGGGAAAATATTCTTCACCACGATCCAACCTAAGACGCTTGATCTTTATCTCTAGTTGATTTTCAACTTCAGCTTTATAGATTTTAAAGTAGTCTAAAGCTTCATATTTAGTTTGCAACAAACAAACATAGCAAAATCTAGTTGCATCATCAATCAACATCATAAAATATCTCTTTTCATCTTGTGTCAACACACCATTCATCTCACATAGATCAGAATGTATGAGTTCTAGAGGTGCCAAGTTTCTCTTCTCGGTAGCCGTATGAGGCTTTCGAGGTTGTCGATTGCACACAACTATGGCACTTAGAACCTTTGGCAATAGCGAAATTCAGAATTAAACTCATGCTGGATAACCGAGACATTAAACCAAAATTAATGTGACATAAATGAGAGTGCCAAACACTTGCATCATCATTAACACTAGCACAAATTTGGTTTACTAACTTATTGCAAAAATCTGAAAGGAAAAAGCGGAACAAGCTTCCGCACTCATAGCCTTTGCCTATAGACTGTCCATATCTCGACATGATTACTTTATTTGACTCTAAAACTACCTTAAATCCATCTCTACATAAAAGGGAGCCGCTAACTAGATTCTTGTTCATAGTTGGAACATGCTGCATGATCTTCCCCGAATTCAAATCCACCGTGTCAATGTCACGAACAGAAGAATGAGACCCATTCCCCATTAGTACGGAAGAATCCCGGGCGACCTGATAAGAAGTGAACAAAGAGACGCCAGCACACACATGAACGTTAGCACCCGAATCAATCCACCAAGATGATGATTGAAATACTGAAAGAACAGTAGGCAAATTATCATACCCATCAGTATTACTAGCGGTCACCATGTTGACATTCTTGGAGCCCGTTTTTCCTCTATGGTCTGCATGATATGGGCATTCGTTGAAAAACTGTCCGGGCTTCCCACAAGCATAGCACTCTAGCTCAGACTTGTTCAGCTTCTTCTTGAAGGTAGTAGTCCTGATAGGCTTGTTGAAAAATGGCTTGTTCTTTCCTGTATTCTTATTCAGTGGGTACCTCTGCACCATATTGGCGGTTGGTTGAACCTTGCCTCCTTTCTCAGTAGTGTCTTTAGCCCGAGCTTTCTCCTCAACATCAAGAGATGCAATCAGATTTTCAACTAATATCTCTTATCTCTTATGTTTTAGAGTAGTGGCAAAATTCCTCCATGAAGGAGGCAACTTTGCAATCATGCACCCAACCACAAATTTATCGGGTTATACACACTTAAGGAGTTCCAATTCCTTCACAATGCACTGTATCTCATGAGTTGTTCAACCACAAAACGGTTGTTCACCATCTTGTAGTCGTGAAAACTCTCCATGATGTATAGTTCGCTGCCTGCATCTGTTGAATCGAATTTAGCCTTCAGTGCATCTCACCGTGTCTTCCTGTCTTGTATGTGCATATTCACATCACACAAAAGGTCAACAAGAACCACTCAGCATGCATCCCACAAACATAATATTGGCTTCCTGAAACTTTCTCTGATCTTCATCAGAAATTCCCTCTGGCATGCCAGCACTAACGAGGAAAACTTTTAGAGTAGTAAGCAAGAGCATGGACTTTAGCTGCCACCTCTTAAAATGCACACCGGTAAACTTATCCGGTCTGATCATCAAACCCAACCATAGTTAATTCAGGAAATTGCATGCAATTAGGTCTTTGGATTGTTGGGATATTAGGTAAATTCATGATTAATTTCAGTAAATAATCCATGATTACAACAAAAAGTATCATGCAACAATCTAGCATACTAGGTGAACAGTAGAACATGCACAACAACATCCCACATGTATCAACAACTACAAAAATAGACATGAACAGATCACGATGAACGCACAGTTTGTTAATAGTCAGAGTTGCTGCAGGAGCAACGTTGTTGATGACGATGTTGGCGATGATTTGCTGCTGATGGTGTTGGAGACGACTATCGGTAGCACCACCCGACTTGGACGGAAGATGACCCGTGATGATGAACTTGAGCAGTCGCGCTTCCCAAAAACCTAATTCGTCCTCTCTCAGTGTAAGAGCGCAAGGACGAATGGTTTCGGAGACATCCTCTCTCGCACACCGATGCACGCCGACATTCAGGATAGAGTAGACTACGGTGATGGTGCAAGTTGCGAGAAGAGGTAAAACCCTAGGTGTTTTCGGTGTGTCTTTGGCCGAGGCCGGTAAGCAGTATATATAGCAGGACCATAGGCAGTATCGTGTCGCATTCACGATCTCAAACGGACTTGGTTTCCAAGTTGAACTTACCAGACAAGGAAACAATCAACTTGTGTGTCAAGACACCAAAAAATAAAATGGCAAAAGGAAGCTGCACCCCTGCAAGGCAACAGACCATTCACAAGCATGTCGCACGCCGGCGCTGCCCCGGTCTGAGCCTAGCCCGGCCAAGCCAGGCGAGGCGAGCGAGCACGCACGTGTTGTAGTCTCCTATTTCTCTCCTTCACACATCACTAAGTGTGATGTAGAGAATCCACTATATAAAGAGGTCTCACACCTCCTCAACTTCCAGGGTGGGACTAAATTTTAGAGCCACCACTTGCTATTTTACCCATGGGCCACTTTGAGATTTCAGAAATTGTTAATGTGCCAAGCCCATTTATTTCTAACATGGATTAGTTCATAAAATCTATACTTACATTTATATAGAGTATTCCTAGAATATTTTGAAATCTAAAAATAATATTTATATTGTTTTAGAATACCAGGTCCCATGGAGCCCAAATCCATTATGATTTCCTCTTGAAAGATAAGACATTTATTAAAAAAATTGTGGCAAGTCCTTCAATAAATATTAATATTGCTTAAGTTGGCACGATCAAGCTGGTTTACAAATGTAACATTTTCTTTCATCGAATTAAACATTGTTCGCTTGGCAAAAAATTGACACTGAAACATTGATGACGACAAGGGTTTTGCCTCACCCTGGGAAAGGTGGAGAACATGACATACAAGTACAGTATCAATATGCTTACGTTCAGCATTGTGACATTGTGGGTATGACGACTCACAACTCAATGAGGGCATGAGCTATGGAAGCAGTAGAATCCTACTGCCCCATGCTGGCCATGTAGATAAAAAAATATTCATGGACAGCTATGGTTCAGTGGAGGCTACCATCTTTTGTGGACCCGGACTCTCCTTTTCCTCTTCATTATTGCCATTCTCCCTTGTAAGTAGTTGTACTGTACTATCTCTGCTTTCCTCTCTCTCTCTCTCCTCTCTTTCTCTTCTTTTTCCCAACGGAGTAGCAACCTCCTTTGCAAGTTTTTTTGAACAAGTCCTTTGCAAGTTGCAACTAGCAATCCGAACCTAGGTGTCCGATGAGGCTATGCGCTGGCCCTGCTATTATAACTCAAACTCAAGTAATCCAGTTAGTTATTATGATAGAGGCAGAAGAACTATCACATGAGGTCGTTTATTCTCTTTCATTTAAACAATATTTAAATGGTGCCATTATAGTTTAAACTTTTTTTATTGACTCATAATGTCGCATCAAGAAAATACGATCTTAGAATCACACACCCGGCATCTGCATGACTATAATGCAAACAACCAACACTAACACACACACGCAAACAAAAGTAAAAAGCAACCTCCAAAATCATGTTAAAATGAACTCAAGCATGCAACAGCAACCATCAACATCAACCACAACCGATGACAACACCCGTACTTTGAGAAAAGTGCTTCAACAATGACACCTTCAAGAAGGACACGACGCGCGAGCGCCTCCATCGACAGATCCATCCCTGGAGGTTAGATCTTGGTTTTCACCCTCGAAGAAATATTCGAGTAAATTCCATATAATGCCTTCAGAAGGGAATGGTGCGAAACACCACCATTGCCAGGTACAACCAATGCAGGTCACAGCTAGAGGTCTAACTCTGGAGCCCGAGACCCCGTGCTAAACAACACCACCAAACTTAAGTCTTCGTGTGCTGTCGCCCCGACTTTCAATGAAGATATTGATGTTGCAAGCTAGATCGTCACGTCTCAACATATGTACATGCTCATAACCCTGATGTAAACATCATCACACAACTAGGCACATCAAGTATACAATGAGCAAACCAGAGCATGTCCATCGTCCTCAACAAGGTTACCGAAGCCGTCAAGAGCCCACTCAAGGGGCCAACCGACAACCCTAAGTCATTGACAATTATTGGATGTAGATTGCAGATATATGTAGACGTCGGTGCAGCCGGGAACCCACATGGGGCAATCCGACATCCCGCCCCCATCTTCATCAAGTCAGCCAACGGCAGTTAGGACATGACGCCAAGCAATCTGATAGGCCAAGCTTGGAGGAAATCCTCATCGGAGGCCAAACACCCACCGTTCGTCGCCACATGCGATGCTCACATCATCCAAGCTTTTGTTCCACGCCTCGTATCTGTTGTCATCATGCACGAAGTTAGGCATCCATGTGCCACAATTGCATTGATCCACCACTGCCGCACACCTTGTTTTTGCCACCCTGCTTGCCACCTCTACTGTAGGGTAGGCAATGCCACCATTGCCGGTAGTGACAGGAACAACAATTGTATGCACCGCCGTGTCACGAGACAAAACCAATGGCTTGCTGGACAATGGCCAGGCAAAAATTGTGGCTGCCACCACCGAGCCGCCAATGATGTCGAGGACCGTAGTATTGCACCCTTGCTGGTAGCGCTGGCGTACACCCATGCATGACCACCATTGCCAATAGAGGTGTTGCTTCCCTAAACCATCCATGAAGGCGGCCTCCACGACCCCCATCAAGGAAAATGATTGCTGCCTTAGGCCTCGCATCAGCAATCTCCACGGGCCCAACTTCGTGAACTGGACCATGTCGGTGCTTCGACGGAAGTTGGGCAAGCTGCATGTTGGAAATATGCCCTAGAGGAAATAATAAAGTTGTTATTATCATATTTTCATGTTCTGGTAAGAGTTTATTTTCCATGCTATAATTGTATTAAACAAAAACTCAAATACATGTGTGGATATGTAAACAAACACTATGTCCCTAGTGAGCCTCTACTAGACTAGCTCGTTTATTAATGATGGTTAAGGTTTCCTAACCATAGACATGTGTTGTCATTTAATAATGGGATCACATCATTAGGAGAATGATGTGATGGACAGACCCAATTGTAAGCTTAGCATCTGATTGTGTCAATAAGTTCAAATTGCTATTGCTTTCTTAATGTCAAGTATCTATTCCTTAGGCCATGTGAAAGTGCAAATGGCACTTAAATTATATTTTGGTGTGATGAAAATGTGGTTAGTGGAACTAATATTGGCTGTTAAAGTTTATCTCAGGATATTGGTTCCATTGTGCTCTTGATGGAGATGTGTGACCCCCCAATTCAAAAAGATCAAAGGCGTGGTCGACCGGCGATTCAAAGGTTTTATTTTTGGTTCGATTCGAGTCGTAGGAAAGACCACACTATTAAGAGGAGTCTGTGTGGATGTGTGCCGTGTGGGAATGCCAATGCCAAACCTCATACACCTAGCCTTCCTACTCCTACCACCTTCTTGTCCATTGTGTGCTAGTCGGGTACCCAAAAAGTTTGCAACAGAGTGTTTCTGGATACCCCGTGCGCACGAGGTCATTTGACCCCTGTGTGCAAGGGGTAGTCAGAAACTCTCTGGGTACCCCATGCGCACGGGGTCATTTGACCCCCATGCACACAGGGTGCTGGCAAACTCTCTGAGTACCCCGTGCGCACGGGATCTTTTGACCCCCGTGCGCACGGGGTGGTGCGTAAGTCTCTGAGTACCCCGCGCGCACGGGACCGACTTAGCCCGTGCGCATGGGGTCCATGAAGGAAATATGCCCTAGAGGCAATAATAAAGTTGTTTATTTTATATTTCCTTATTCATGATAAAGGTTTATTATTCATGCTAGAACTGTATTGATCGGAAACTTAAATACATGTGTGAATACATAAACAAATACCGTGTCCCTAGTAAGCCTCTACTAGACTAGCTCGTTGATCAAAGATGGTTAAGGTTTCCTAACCATAGACATGTGTTGTCATTTGATAACGGGATCACATCATTAGGAGAATGATGTGATGGACAAGATGTCGTGGTTCTAAGTCTGACAGTAGAATAGGGGGTAGGTATGAGGAGGCAAGATCCTAGCTACGGTGAGGTTGTGCATGCAAGATTTACGAGTTCAGGCCCTTCTTGGAGGAAGTAACAGCCCTACGTCTTGATGCCCGGGGGTTCGGTCGATTGGATTATGCGTGAAGTTACAGGGGGTGCGAACCCTTGTGCCTGAGGAGGGGGGTGGCTTATATAGAGTTCGCCAGACCCCTCTAGCCCTCAGTTACACATGATTCAATGTACATAAAGATAGGACGTTACTGGTAACGCCAGCAATAAAGGCATATAAATGATCATTAAGACTACGGAGTGAACGCCTGACCATTGCCGTTCTGAGTGACTTTAGATCTTCTGTCTTCCGAGTGATTTCTGATGTGGTCGAGTGAGTACACTCTGGTCGAATGGAATTGGGTTTTCTGAGTGGAATGCTTCTGGTCGAGTGAATGTTATTGTCCTTTGAATATCCTTGACTTTAAGGTAATGTCCTTGGGAAAGGTGTCTAGGTCAGGCCTATTACCCTACCCCAGGTACATGTCATCGTCATTAGCCCCCGAATGGTTCAGGGTTCGAGTGAAAAAATGAGTTGAAGATGGTTCCGACCCAGTTTTCACGCTTCGGGAGCGTTTTGCTTAGATTAATGAACCACGTAACGACTTCGACTTCATTTTCAGTCGCCTTGATCCATTCCTAAATTGTCGAGTGAATTTTGTTGATAAGCTTCAATTGTGGACATGGTATGAGATCTTTGGCGCGATTGACTGCACTGTCGTTCCCGGATCTCACGGGATTCGAAATTTGGAGAAGCGCGCGGGACGGAGAGGCCCGCAGTAAATGGAACAGATTTGGCAGGGACGCCTCGATCCTCGCGCCACGTATCGAGCGCGTGACTGTTGCAGGATTCGATGGGATTGCTTGGGCGCACAAGTCAGTCACTCGGTAACAAGTCCATATAAGGCGTCCGGGCCGGTGCATTTGGCACTGTGCTCTTCATCCCCTTCTTCTTCCTCTGTTTCTCCACCGCATTCGCCATCACCTTCGACGCCGCCGCCCCGACCAAGCGCAGCCTGCTGCGATGGGAAAGGAGAAAACTGTGGCCCTGGAGCGTGTGAAGAAGGCGACGGCGGCAGCGAAGGGCAAGAAGACGAGTCGGGGCGGGTCGTCATCTAGGTCCGGCCTGCCGCCTGGCTGTATCCAGGGCGACTGGATCAGATCCACGATCCACAAGGAAGACATGGAGGATCTGGTTGAAGGGGGCTTGATTGCCCACTAGTCCTGGCGATTGCCGGGGAATGAGACCGAGCCGCAGCCGCAAGAGGGTGAGTGCGTCCTCCTCGCGACTCATGTCGACCGCGGTTTCTCCTTGCCTCCACATCCCTTTTTCCGGGCTTTCTTGAATTTCTTTGGAGCTCAACTTCATCACTTTTCCCCCAACACCATCACCTATCTTGATGCATATGTTTTCCTATGTGAGAATTTCTTGGGCTGTTGACCGCACTAGGGTCTTTTCAAACATATATTCACATGTCGCTCTCAAGCCGTAAAAAAGTCCAATCCGAGTGATGAGAGAACACATGTGATCCAGATGTGCGGGGGTCTGGGAATTCAGATGAGGGGTAGGAGCACTTTTCCGGCTATGACACTCCCTGATTCAGTTAGAGGGTGGCAGTCGACCTGGTTCTATTGCAAAGATCAGCCGACTCCTGGTCAGTCGACTGGGCTTCCTCCCTTTTCCATGGATCGAGTCCAGCCGCCCTCTACTTTGAAAGTGAACCCAGAGGAGAAAGTAGAAGTGAATATGCTAGTTGACCGAGTAGTCCAGTTAGTCCGCGATGGGGTGACTGGTATGGACTTGCTTGAAATATTTCTCAGTCGACGCATCCAGCCACTCCAGGCTCGTGATCATCCTATGTGGATGTACTCGGGTATTGATGACACCACTCGGATCCACCCGGAGGAGGTCACCGGGGAGGTAGTGGAGCAGTGGCTGCAAGGCATCACTGGTAACAAAGATAACCCTAGGGGGTCCAAGAGGGTCCCACCATTCAACAAGACCAACAAACCGGATAAGGTATAATCTTCAGTGTCGAATGTCCTTTGCTCTGATTTCCTATTTAGGCTTCAATCCGATTGATATTTGTATGATTCTTTGCTCTGCAGATATATACTGAGATGTAATCGATGCCCAACGGGGAGCAGATCCAGGAAGGAGAGGAGAGCGGAGGCCACAGCGGCAATTGGAACTCTGATGACGAGAGTGACGAAGAGCGCGAAGACTCGAGCAGTGGTGAGGAGGTCAATTCTCCACCTCGCGTGGAAAAGCGTTCCAAGCAGAAGCACGACCCAGCAAGTATCTGGGGTAAAGTGGCGGCACCGACTGGACAAACTTCGAAGCGCACTCGGACATCTTCTCTGGTGCCGACTGAGAAGGCTCCGAAGCAGCTCAAGACTGCGCCGTTAAAGCCACGGAAGGCCTTGCCCAAGATCAAGGTTGATGTTCCCGTCGCCTCTGCGTAAGTGTTTTGTTTTCACCCTTTGCTCGAAGAATCTTATATCAGTTGTCGACCCATTCTCTTGCTTGACCGAGTGAACCTTGAAATTTGCAGTGCTGCTACCTCTGGGACTTCTGCTTACAAAGATGATGATGACGAGGAGATGGAGGACGCGGTCACATCCAAAGCGGGTATGACTCCTGTTATCTTGTCTTTTCTTTGCTAACCACTTCTACAGTCGACTAAACTCTTGTGGTCGATTCTTTTGCAGCTCCGCAAAATGTTATTGAACTTCCAGATAACGATGAAGATGTGCCACAGAAGCTCATGGGAAGGAGGAGCAGGACCTCGGGCAAAAAGGCACCAGCTAGCTAGACGCCTCAGTCGACGCCGGCGGCAGAACCAGCTATCCAGTAGCCCGGGGACCTCAACCGTGCTTCTGTTACTTTTGCGATTCCCTTGTCGAGTGGTCGTCCTTCAACGTTGACTGCACAGGCCCCTGCTTCATCTGTGCAACTTCATGCCTCAAGCTCTCAAGCTGCTACAGCTGATCCACCATCTCCACTTTTCACCGCCCATCACGTCCCAGAGGACCAAGTGAGTGCTGCCAAGGAAGCCATACGCCAGGCAGGCATTATGATGGAGCTGATGAAAGTGGTGCGCGAGGCCAGTCAAGCTGCCTATGATGCCAGCTCAGCACTCCAGGCCAATGTCCAGGTTAGCTTACTTCCGACTGAACTCCATCTTGACGCTTGTTCTGTTAGGATATGATATTTAGAAACTGTTGCTTTATTATCTGCAAGACGTCCGTGGATGAGCGTTTTGGAACCTTAATTGCACACCCATTGTCAGTCTGTACACCCACTGGGTGTTTTAATTTCTGTTGAGTAGTTTTTCCACTTGAGTCGACTAGGTTGTGTCGATTGAATCTCTGAACCAGTGGGGGCATGCTGAGTGCACCCACTGGGTGTAGTCCCCGAGACCGCCGTCGAATGTTTGATTCGGCGGGGGTCTTTGAACAGAACTTTTCCACTCGGTCTGAGCAGATCATGTCGAGTGGAACTTGGACCAGTGGGGGCACGCTGAGTGCACCCACTGGGTGTAGTCCCCGAGACCGTAGTCGACTGCGGGCAGTCGGCTATGGTCTGAGTTTTTTTTTCTGACTGGACGGACCAAGTCAATTGAAAAGTCAAACCAGTGGGGGCACGCTGAGTGCACCCACTGGGTGTAGTCCCCGAGACTATTGTTGAATGTTTGATTCGGCAGTAGTCTTAGAACTCTTTGAACTTGTTACTTTATTGCTCGGAAGCAACCAATCTTTGTGTCTGCCGACTGACTATCTTCTGAACACAGAAATCTTGTGAACTTGGAGCCCGGTTCACTGACTTAGAGCAGAAGCAGATCCAGCTCAATCTTGATCTGGAGTTGGCTCAGAATAACTTGCAGAAGGCTAAGGATGACGCTGCTGGTAAGGAAAGCTTGTCGACTGGTTCTCTTGCCATCTTTTCTCCTCCTTTTTCTGATTCGAATGTTATTCTTTCTAGAAACAATGAGATGGGCTTTGGAGAAGAAGGACCTTGACCTTGCGGCTGCGAAGAAAACAGCAGAAGAAAAAATGGCACTCACTGACCAAAAGCTGGCCTCAGTCGGAAAGTTGGAGGAAGAGAATACCAAGCTGAAGGCTGCTCTCGATGAAGCCAACAAAGAGGTAACTCGACTGAAGAAGGATAAAGGGACCCTGACTGACAAAGTGGAAGACATCACCCGCAAGAGGGACGAGCTAGAGAATTATCTGGGAGGACTCGCCAAGAAGTTATTCCTCATGCTTGAAGGTACTTTTCCCTGTCCGATTGATTTGCTTTCGTTGACTCATCATATAACTGTCAACTCATTATTTCTCTGTGAGTGCAGAATTCTGTCAAAACTTTGAGGAAGAGACTAGACGAGTCGAGGCAAGCTTGGACCCCATCAACTCCCCTGTTAAAGATGAAGCTGCCATGAACGTGCTCCGACTAGAGTCTCGCCTTGCCAGCGCCATGAATTACCTTGCTCGACTGAAGGTTGCGGTGTCGCGGATCAACACGGCGCTCTGGCCAAGGGAAACGCTCCAAAATGACCTCAAGTCTTTGATGACTCGACTCAATGAGATTCCTGGTCGAGTGCAGGAATGGAAGAAGTCCTCTGCTCGATGCGGTGCCGACATAGCTCTGTCCCTGGTTCGTGTTCATTGCAAGGAAGCCAAAGAAGGGAAGCTAGCAGCAATCAAGGTTGCCAATACCAAGAAACTTGACTTCCAATCCTTCATGGAGACTTTTATTGCTGCTGCTACTCGAATTGCAGATGGAATCGACCTGGATGAGTTCGTCGAGCCTGCCAGCCCTCCTGCGGGGTGAACAAAATTTTTATGATCCGATTAAATTTGCCTCGGTATGCCGAGTGGTTTTGTAACCGTTAAACTCCTTCGGGCCTGATGCCCGAGTACTTTAATCTGCGGTCCAGAACCTCATGGGATTTGTCCGAACTTAGTTTTTCCTTAAATATGCTTGTTTTTATTTCCGAGTGGAACTTGTATCTTCACTCGGAACAGACTTTTGTTCTTGTGTTGCAATTCTGAGGAGAGGATCGCGGACGACCTGCACCTCGTCATCCTTGCAGATCAGGATGGAGCACACATTGTACTTGTGGCGTAGCTCTGAAGAGAAGGTCGCAGTCGACCTGCACTTCATTGTCCTGACGGATCAGGATGGAGCGTGTTTTAACTTAGGCGAGTATAGAACTGCAGCTAAGCCCCCGAGTGAGAGGGTTTCTCTTCACTCGGTGGGATTTTTCAAACTTAGGCGAGTACGGAACTGCAGCTAAGCCCCCGAGTGAGAGGGTTGCTCTTCACTCGACAGGATTTTACAAACTTAGGCGAGTACAGGACTGCAGCTAAGCCTCCGAGTGAGAGGGTTGCTCGTCACTCGGTAGGATTTTACAAATTTAGGCGAGTATAGGACTGCAGCTAAGCCCCCGAGTGAGAGGGTTGCTCTTCACTCGGAGGGTTTTTTTGAACTTAGGCGAATTGGGTTCGCACCTAAGCCCCCGAGTGAGAGGGTTGCTCTTCACTCGGAGTGTTTTTTGAACTTAGGCGAATCGGGTTCGCAGCTAAGCCTCCGAGTGAGAGGGTTGCTCATCACTCGGTAGGATTTTTTAAACTTAGGCGAGTACAGGACTGCAGCTAAGCCCCCGAGTGAGATGGTTGCTCATCACTCGGTAGGATTTTTTAAACTTAGGCGAGTACAGGACTGCAGCTAAGCCCCGAGTGAGAGGGTTGCTCATCACTCGGTAGGATTTTTTAAACTTAGGCGAGTACAGGACTGCAGCTAAGCCCCCGAGTGAGAGGGTTGCTCATCACTCGGTAGGATTTTACAAACTTAGGCGAGTATAGGACTGCAGCTAAGCCCCCGAGTGAGAGGGTTGCTCATCACTCGGTAGGGTTTTTTAAACTTAGGCGAGTACAGGACTGCAGCTAAGCCCCCGAGTGAGAGGGTTGCTCTTCACTCGGTGGGATTTTTCAAACTTAGGCAAGTACGGAACTGCAGCTAAGCCCCCGAGTGAGAGGGTTGCTCTTCACTTGGTGGGATTTTTTTAAATTTAGGCGAATCAGGTTCGCAGCTAAGCCCCCGAGTGAGAGGGTTGCTCTTCACTTGGTGGGATGTTTTTAAACTTAGGCGAATCAGGTTCGCAGCTAAGCCCCCGAGTGAGAGGGTTGCCCATCACTTGGTAGGATTTTTTGAACTTAGGCGAATCGGATTCGCGGCTAAGCCACCCACTGGGGGATTTTGGACACATGTATTAGTAACAACAATCATTTAGGAGACTGTAAAACCATGTCTTTGATAAACGAACTGAAAGGTACTCCTTATTACATCTCATCAGTCTGAACACTTAAGTATAAAAACGGCGGAGTAGCTCCGCACTCCAAGCGCATGGCTCATCTTTATTCTACTCCACATTGTAGAGGTGATACGCTCCATTGTGGAGCACCTTGGTGATGATGAAAGGACCTTCCCAAGCGGGGGCAAGTTTGTGAGGCCGTTGCTGGTTCACTCGGAGTACAAGGTCCCCTTCCTGAAATGCTCGACCCTTCACATTTCTGGCATATAATCGACGAAGGTCTTGCTGATAAATGGTCGATCGGATCAAGGCCATATCTCTTTCTTCTTCCAGAAGATCAACAGCGTCTTCTCGAGCCTGTTCTGCTTCGGCTTCTGAAAAAAGTTCTACTCGGGGTGCATTGTGAAGCAAGTCACTCGGCAGCACAGCCTCAGCCCCATAGACCATGAAGAAGGGGGTTCGACCGGTCGACCGATTTGGTGTTGTTCTTAATCCCCAAAGGACTGACGGTAGCTCATCTACCCAAGCGCCGGCTGCATGCTTGAGGTCGCACATCAATCGAGGTTTCAGCCGTTTGAGAATCAAACCGTTCGCTCTTTCTGCTTGTCCATTCGACTGAGGGTGGGCGACTGAAGCATAGTCGACCCGAGTACCTTGGGAAGCGCAGAAAGCTCGGAACTCATCTAAATCAAAGTTTGACCCATTATCCGTGATGATGCTGTGCGGAACTCCATATCTAAATGTTAACCCTCTAATGAAGCTGATAGCAGTACTTGCTTCCAGGTTTTTGATAGGTTTAGCTTCAATCCATTTAGTGAACTTGTCGACTGCTACAAGCACATGGGTGAAGCCACTCCTGCCAGTCCTCAGAGGTCCGACCATATCTAATCCCCAAACAGTAAATGGCCAGGTGAGTGGAATAGTCTTCAAGGCTGAAGCAGGTTTGTGGGACATGTTGGAGTAGAACTGATAGCCCTCGCACTTGTCAACTATTTCCTTTGCCATCTCATTTGCCCGTGGCCAGTAAAACCCTGCTCGGTATACTTTGGCCATGATGGTCCGAGAGGACGCATGGTGACCACAGGTCCCTGAGTGGATATCATTGAGGATCATTCGGCCTTCTTCTGGAGTGATGCATTTCTGAACGACCCCAGTAACACTCTCTCTGTAGAGCTTTCCACCCATTACCGTGAAGGCTTTGGATCGACGGACAATCTGACGAGCCTCTTCTTCATCCTCTGGAAGCTCTTTCCTGAGAATATATGCAATATATGGCACTATCCAATCGGGAATGACGACCAAAACCTCCATGATCAAGTTGACCACAGCTGGGATTTCAACTTTAGTCGGATCAGTGGAGCTCTTAGGCTGTGGGGGCTCTTCAGTGAAGGGATCTTCTTGAACTGATGCTGCGTGAATATGCTCCAAAAACACATTGCTGGGAATAGGCTCCCGCTTGGAACCTATTTTCGCCAAGTCATCAGCTGCTTGATTCTTCAGTCGGGGTATATGGTGGAGCTCTTGCCCTTCAAACTTCTTTTCTAACTTTCTCATTGCATTGCAATAACCAGTCATAGCTGGGCTCCTGATGTCCCACTCCTTCATCACTTGATTAACCACTAAATCTGAGTCGCCGTAAACCATTAGGCGACGAACGCCGAGTGAAATGGCCATACGCAACCCGTACAGAAGTGCCTCATATTCAGCTTCATTGTTGGAGGAATCAAAGTAAATCTGGAGAACATATTTGAGGTTGTCGCCTCATGGAGATACCAGGACTACCCCAGCGCCTGAACCATTCAACATCTTGGACCCGTCGAAGAACATAGTCCAATGTTCTGACTGTATCTGGGTCGGTAGCTGCTGTTCAACCCACTCGACGAGGAAATCTGCTATTGCTTGAGATTTGATCGCTTTCTTTGCCTCAAACTTGATATCCAGCGGAAGGAGTTCAATCACCCACTTTGCCACTCGACCAGTTGCATCTCTGTTGTTCAAAATTTCTGACAATGGAGCATCGCTGACGACTGTAATCGAATGATCTGAGAAGTAATGTGCAACCTTCTTTGTGGTCAAGTAAATTCCATAGACAAGCTTCTGATAATGTGGATATCTCTGCTTGGATGGGGTTAAGACTTCAGAAATATAGTACACTGGGCGTTGAACCTTGTAGGTTTTACCTTCTTCTTCCCGCTCGACCGTGAGTACTGTACTAACAACCTGTCCAGTGGCTGCTATATAAAGCAGTAAAGGCTCTTTGCTGATTGGAGCAGCAAGCACCGGCTGGGTGGAGAGTAGGGCTTTGAGCTCTGCAAAATGCTGCATCAGCTTCAGGAGTCCACTCGAACTTATCAGATTTCTTCATCAGTCGGTAAAGAGGCAATGCCTTTTCACCGAGACGAGAGATGAATCGACTCAAAGCGGCCAAACAACCAGTAAGCTTTTGAACGTCGTGTACACGCACAGGGTGTTTCATTCAGAGGATTGCACCAACTTTCTCTGGGTTTGCATCGATCCCACGTTCGGAAATGAGGAAACCGAGTAACTTTCCACTTGGAACTCCAAATGTACACTTCGACGGATTAAGCTTGATAACATATCTTCTTGAATTGGCAAAGGTTTCAGCAAGGTCAGTCAGCAGGTCGGAACCTTTACGCGACTTAACCACGATGTCATCCATGTATGCTTCCACATTCCGACTGATTTGAGTTAGCAGGCGCTTCTGTATCATGCGCATGAATGTGGCACCAGCATTCTTGAGACCAAAGGGCATGGTGACATAGCAAAAGCACCCGAATGGGGTGATAAAAGCTGTTTTTATTTCATCAGGTCCATACAGTCGGATATGATGATACCCGGAATATGCATCCAGGAAGGACAATCGCTCACATCCCGCAGTCGAGTCGACTATCTGATCGATGCGGGGGAGAGGAAAATGATCTTTCGGGCAGGCCCGATTGATATGCTTGAAATCAATGCACATACGAAGTGAATCGTCCTTCTTGGGAACCATGACAACATTGGCGAGCCACTCGGAGTGGTAAATTTCACGGATGAACTCAGCCGCCAGAAGCCGAGCCACCTCTTCGCCGATTGCCTTTCTCTTCTCCACAGCGGACCGACGGAGATGCTCTTTAACGGGTTTTGCCTTTGGATCGACTCGCAAACGGTGCTCAGCTAGTCCCCTGGGTACACCCGGCATGTCAGATGGCTTCCATGCGAAGATGTCCCAGTTCTCACGGAGGAACTGGATGAGCGCTTCTTCCTATTTGCTGTCGAGTGTTGTTGAGATATGAGTTGGAGCAGCATTGGGATCGGTCGGGTGAATGTGAATAGGCTTTGTTTCACCGGATGACTGAAATGCAGACTCTGAAGCAGGCTTCTTAGCACGCAACAAATCACTCGGATCTGCAGTCTTCTTATATTCTTCCATTTCTACTGCTGCCATCTGTTCATCGGCTATCTTAGAGCCCTTCTGGAGGCACTCTTCTGCTCGTTGCTGATTACCAGTGACTGTGATCACACCCCTGGGGCCAGGCATCTTCAGCTTGAGGTACATGTAACATGGTCGAGCCATGAAACGGGCATATGCAGTTCTGCCCAGAATAGCATGATAGGCACTGTGAAAATCCACAACTTCAAATGTCAACTTCTCCTTACGGTAATTCTTTGAATCACCGAAAACCACGTCAAGAGTGATCTGGCCGAGTGAATCAGCTTTCTTTCCTGGAATGACACCATGGAATCGCATGTTGCTCTCACTGAGCTTGGACATCGGAATGCCTATCCCACGGAGGGTCTCAGCATACAAAATGTTCAAGCCGCTGCCACCATCCATCAGGACTTTGGTCAGTCGGGTGCCCCCAACGGCTGGGTCGACCACCAACGCTTGCCTCCCGGGGGTGGCAACGTGCGGTGGGTGGTCAAATTGGTCGAATGTAATGGGAGTCTTTGACCATTTCAAATATGTCGTCGTTGCCGGAGCAACCATGTTTACTTCTCTGTTGATGACTTTCAGCCGACTTTTGCTTTCAATGTCAGCAAAAATCACCAAAGTGGAATTGACGTTAGGAAAACCGTCATCATCTTCTTCCTTGTCCTCATCCTTGTCAGACTCTTTTTCCTTCTCATTGGGTTGTTTCTCTCGGAACTGCTGGATTAGGAGCCGACATTGTCGAGTGGTATGTTTGGGATAAATCAGATTGCCCTCTTCATCCTTCTTGGTGTGAATGTGACATGGCAAATCCAACACATCATTCCCTGCTTGATCTTTCACCTTCTTCGGGATCCAGGGTCCTTTCGGCTTCCCCTTGAATTTTCCTTGAGTTACAACTGCAGCTTCACCAGGACCTGCTGGCTCGGCTTTGCGTTTCTGCTTCCGACCTCCTCCGGTGTCTTGGGCGACTGGCTTGCCCTTTCCACTGTGGAGTCGATCCTCTTCTTCACCATTAGCGTACCGAGTGGCTATTTCCATCATTCAGGTCAGAGACATATCTCCCGTCCGACCGAATTTCAGGTTAAGCTCTCGATACCGAACGCCCTCCTTGAAGGCGCAAACTGCTTGGTGTTGGGATACATTTTCTACTATGTGATGTAAGGTGGTCCATCTTTGGATGTAATCCCTCAGAGTTTCATTCGGCTTCTGTACACAATGTTGCAATTCTGTCAACCCTGCAGGTCATTTGCATGTGCCCTCGAATGTCCTGACAAACACTCGGGCTAACTCTTCCCAGCTGAATATACTGCCTGGAGCCAACTGATTCAGCCATGCTCTGGCCGATCCTTCCAACATGAGAGGAAGATGTTTCATAGCTACCTCATTATTTCCACCACCGATCTGAACAGCTACTCGGTAATCTTCCAGCCAAGTGTCAGGCTTCGACTCACCGGTGAACTTACTAACCCCAGTCGCCAACCTGAAGTTGGGAGGGATCTCAGCAGCTCTGATGTCTCTGCTAAAACACTCGGGACCTGAAACATGTACTCTGCTTCCACTCGGGCGATCTCTGTCTTGCCCTTCTCTGTGTGCTCGGTTCCTGTCGACCAAACCTTGCACCAAAATTGACCTCGCATCAAACCCTGGCTCTCTTGGGTCGACTGGCACCCTCTGCTCTTCGCTGTACGGGCACCTGTCATCATAATGCCGGGGCACATATGATCCGCCTCTCGAAGGGGGCGTAGGCACTCAACGGCGGTCACCACGGTCGAGCCGATGATCGTACTGCTTGTGGTTCCGACCCAAGTACTGCTCTTGGCGATGCCCACGTCCCTCACACTGCGGAGGCGATCTTGGGCTGTGAGCCGATTGGACTGTGTCAGCCACCACAGATCTGCTATGGATTCTATTACGCAACTGAGATAGTGCAGTGTTTTGCTCTCCTGCTGCCCGGAGCAGAGCCCGGATCTGCATCAAACCTCGTCCAGCCTCCGACTGGGATGGCTGGATGGACTCTGCTATACGAGCTGCAGCCGTAAGATTCTGAATAGGAGTGCGGTATACCTGAGGTTGAGGCGGGAACAATTGCCGCCGTCGACTGGACTAAGGAGTCTGCTGCCGAGCACGTTCGTCGAGTGCATGCTGAAGGTTCTCCAGTCGAGTGCATTCAGCCAAAGTGGCCAAGTGCGCTGCCTCCAAGGCCCGAGCCTCAGAGGTCTCTCTGACGATGGGCGTGTGGAGTGCCTCCTCGTTGCGGCGGTGGAGTTCCTCCCTCCGCTGCGAAGAGAGGGTTTCGGGGTGGTATTCCTTGTGAACATGCGACGGATCGCCACCGCTGTCGCCGCCACCGTTGCGACGCATGCCAAGTGGGCTGCACGGTGTGTCGACCATCAGGACCTCTACTGCAGGGTCGCTGTTGTCGCACTCGGACAGGGTCTCGACGAAGCCAGTCGACAGATCGAACAGGCCGTAGAGAGATTCATCGGGCTCGATTGCCATGACTTGAGGGGTGGCCGACTGACGTGCCACCGCATGCTTCACCCACCGCTGAAGCCGCGATCGACCGGATCGCTTGCAGGAGCCGACCGATACTGGGTCGACGGCTGCCGCAGAAGGACGCCGCGGACACACACGCGAAAGTGCGTCGCCCCGCGGACGGGGAGTGTCTCGACGTCGAGGGGGGCCTCCTGGAGCCAGGCGGAGTCGTCGGCGATGAAGACGAGCGCGCCGAGACGGATCTTGCGGCCCTCAGCCGAACCTCCACCAGAAACCATGATGATGGGAATCGGAAAAAATTGCAACCTCACCGGAAAGTCGCTAAGACACCGGCCCCACGGTGGGCGCCAACTGTCGTGGTTCTAAGTCTGACAGTAGAATAGGGGGTAGGTATGAGGAGGCAAGATCCTAGCTACGGTGAGGTTGTGCACGCAAGATTTACGAGTTTAGGCCCTTCTCGGAGGAAATAACAGCCCTACGTCTCGATGCCCGGGGGCTCAGTCGATTGGATTATGCGTGAAGTTACAGGAGGTGCGAACCCTTGTGCCTGAGGAGGGGGGTGGCTTATATAGAGTTCGCAAGACCCCTCCAGCCCTCAGTTACACAGGATTCAATGTACATAAAGATAGGACGTTACTGGTAATGCCAGCAATAAAGGCATATAAATGATCATTAAGACTACGGAGTGAACGCCTGACCGTTGCCGTTCTGAGTGACTTTAGATCTTCTGTCTTCCGAGTGATTTCTGATGTGGTCGAGTGAGTACACTCCGGTCGAATGGAATTGGGTTTTCTGAGTGGAATGCTTCTGGTCGAGTGAATGGTATTGTCCTTTGAATATCCCTGACTTTAAGGTAATGTCCTTGGGAAGGGTGTCTAGGTCAGGCCTATTACCCTACCCCAGGTACATGTCATCGTCACAAGACCCATCCGTTAGCTTAGCATAATGATCGTTCAGTTTATTGCTATTGCTTTCTTCATGTCAAATACATATTCCTTCGACTATGAGATTATGCAACTCCCGGATACGGAGTAATGCCTTGTGTTCTATCAAATGTCACAACATAACTGGGTGATCATAAAGATGCTCTACCGGTATCTCCGGAAGTGTTTTTTGAGTTGGCATAGATCGAGATTAGGATTTGTCACTCCGAGTATCAGAGAGGTATCTCTGGGCCCTCTCGGTAATACACATCATAAGAAGCCTTGCAAGCAGAGTGACTAATGAGTTAGTTACAGGATGACGTATTACGGAACGAGTAAAGAGACTTGCCGGTAACGAGATTGAACTAGGTATAAAGATACCGACGATCGAATCTCGGGCAAGTAACATACTGATGGACAAAGGGAATTACGTATGTTGTCATAACGATTCGACCGATAAAGATCTTCGTAGAATATGTAGGAACCAATATGGGCATCCAGGTTCCGCTATTGGTTATTGATCGGAGAGGTGTGTCAGTCATGTCTACATAGTTCTCGAACCCGTAGGGTCCGCACGCTTAACGTTCGTTGACGATATAGTGTTATATGAGTTATATGATTTGGTGACCGAATGTTGTTCGGAGTCCCGGATAAGACGACGGACATGACGAGGAGTCTCGAAATGGTCGAGAGGTAAAGATTGATATATAGGACAATGATATTCGGATACCGGAAGTGTTTCAGAGTGTACCGGGTGATTATCGGAGTACCGAAGGGGGTACGGGGCACTCCCGGAAGGGTGATGGGCCTATTGGGCCATTAGAGGGGAGCACACCAGCCCACAGGGGGCTGGTGCGCCCCCCTAAGGCAGCCGACCCATGGGGGAAAGGAAAGGGGGGATTGGCCTCCCCCTTCCTTCCCTCTCCCCATTTCCTTTCCTCCTCCGACAAATAAGGAAGCGGGAGGGGGGGCGGCCAAGGGCAGGAGCCCAAGTAAGATTCGGTCCTACTTGGGGCACCTCTTGGCCTCTTCCCTCTCCCTCCCATCTATATATATGTGGGAGGGGGCGCCTAGCACATCCCAGACAATTGCTTAGCTGTGTGCGGCGCCCCCTCCACCGTCTACACCCCCGGTCATATTTTCGTAGTGCTTAGGCGAAGCCCTGCGGAGATAATTTCACCGTCACTGTCACCACACCGTCGTGCTATCGGAACTCATCCACTACCTCGCCATCTTGCTGGATCAAGAAGGCAGAGGATGTCATCAAGCTGAACGTGTGTTGAACGCGGAGGTGCCGTACGTTCGGTGCTCGATCGGTTGGAACGCGAAGAAGTTCGACTACATCAACCGCATTGTCAAACGCTTCCGCTTACAGTCTACGAGGGTACGTAGACACACTCTCCCCTCTCGTTGCTATGCATCTCCTTTATAGATCTTGTGTGTGCGTAGATTTTGTTTTGTTTTCCACGCAACGTTTCCCAACAGTGGCATCATGAGCCAGGTCTATGTGTAGATGATATGCACGAGTGGAACACAAAGAGATGTGGGCGGTGATAGTCATACTGCTTACCACCAACGTCTTATTTTGATTTGGTGGTATTGTGGGATGAAGCGGCCCAGACCAACCTTAACATGTCCACGCACATGAGACCGGTTCCACCGATAGACATGCAACTAGTTTTGCATAAAGGTGGCTGGCGGGTGTCTGTTTCTCTTACTTTAGTTGAATCGAATTTGACTACGGCCGGTCATTGAAGAAGGTTAAAATAGCAAACTTGATGAAACACCGTTGTGGTTTTTGCTGTAGGTAAGAACGGTTCTTGCTAGAAGCCTGTAGCAGCCAGGTAAAACTTGTAACAACAAAGTAGAGGACGTCTAACTTGGTTTTGCAGGGCATGTTGTGATGTGATATGGTCAAGATATGATGTGATATATGTTGATGTATGAGATGATCATGTTTTGTAATATCGACAACCGGCAGGAGCCTTAGGGTTGTCTCTTTATTGTATGAAGTGCAAGCGCCATGTAATTGCTTTACTTTATCACTATGCGTTAGCGATAGTTGTAGAAGCAATAGTTGGCGAGACGACCCCGACGCAACGATGGAGATCAAGGTGTTGAGCCGGTGACGATGGATATCATGATGATGCTTTGGAGATGGAGATCAAAAGCACAAGATGATGACATATCATGTCACATATTTTGATTGCATGTGATGTTTATCCTTTATACATCTTATTTTGCTTAGAATGGCGGTAGCATTATAAGATGATCCCTTCACTAAATTTCAAGATAAAAGTGTTCTCCCTGAGTATGCACCATTGCCAAAGTTCGTCGTTTCGAAGCACCACGTGATGATCCGGTGTGATAGACTCTAAGTTCGCATACAACGGGTGTAAGACAGTTTTGCACATGCAGAATACTTGGGTTAAACTTGATGAGCCTAGCATGTACAGACATGGTCTCGGAACACTGGAGACCAAAAGGTCGAACGTGAATCATATAGTAGATATGATCAACATAGAGATGTTCACCATTGATGACTGCCCCATCTCACATGATGATCGGACATGTGTTAGTTGATTTGGATCATGTATCACTTAGATAACTTGAGGGATGTTTATTTAAGTGGGAGTTCATTAGTAATTTGATTAATTGAACTTAATTTATCATGAACATAGTCTTATAGTTTTGCATATCTATGTTGTAGATCAATGGCCCGAGCTACCGTTCCCCTGAATTTTAATGCGTTCCTAGAGAAAGCTAAGTTGAAAGATGATGGTAGCAACTACACGGACTGGGTCCGTAACTTGAGGATTATCCTCATTGTTGCACAGAAGAATTATGTCCTTGATGCACAGCTAGGTGCAAGGCCTGCTGCAGGAGCTGAAGCTGATGTTATGAACATCTGGCAAGCTCGATCTGATGACTACTCAATAGTTCAGTGTGCCATGCTTTACGGCCTAGAACCGGGACTTCAAAGACATTTCGAACGTCATGGAGCATATGAGATGTTCCAAGAGTTGAAGTTAATATTCAAGCAAATGCCCCGGTTGAGAGATATGAAGTCTCCAACAAGTTCTATAGCTACAAGATGGAGGAGAACAGTTCTGTCAGTGAACACATACTCAAAATGTCTGGGTATCATTACCACTTGACTCAGCTGGGAGTTGATCTTCCAGTTGATAGTGTTATTGACAGAGTTCTTCAATCACTACCACCAAGCTACAAAGGCTTCGTGATGAACTATAATATGCAAGGGATGAATAAAATGATTCCTGAGCTTTTCGCAATGCTTAAGGCTGCGGAGGTAGAAATCAAGAAGGAGCATCAAGTGTTGATGGTTAACAAGACCACTAGTTTCAAGAAAAAGGGTAAGGGAAAGAAAGGGAACTTCAAGAAGAATGGCAAGCAAGTTGCCACTCCTGGGAAGAAGCCCAAAGCTGGACCCAAGCCTGAAACTGAGTGCTTCTACTGCAAAGGGACTGGTCACTGGAAGCGGAACTGCCCCAAATACTTGGTGGATAAGAAGGATGGCAAAGTGAACAAAGGTATATTTGATATACATGTTATTGATGTGTACCTTACTAATGCTCGTAGCAACGCCTGGGTATTTGATACTAGTTTGGTTGCTCATATTTGTAACTCGAAACAGGAGCTGTGGAATAAACGAAGATTGGCTAAGGACGAGGTGACGATGCGCGTCGGAATTGGTTCCATGGTCGATGTGATCGCCGTTGGCATGCTACCTCTACATCTACCTTCGAGATTAGTTTTAGACCTCAATAATTGTTATTTGGTGCCCGCATTGAGCATGAACATTATATTTGGAGCTTTTTTTATTGCGAGATGGTTATTCATTTAAGTCAGAGAATAATGGTTGTTCTATTTATATGAATAATATCTTTTATGGTCATGCACCCTTGAAGAGTGGTCTATTCTTGTTGAATCTCGATAGTAGTGATACACATATTCATAATATTGATGCCAAAAGATGCAAAGTTGATAATGATAGTGCAACATACTTGTGGCACTGCCGTTTAGGTCATATTGGTGTAAAGCGCATGAAGAAACTCCATACAGATGGACTTTTGGAATCACTTGATTATGAATCATTTCATACTTGCAAACCATGCCTCATGGGCAAGATGACTAAAACTCCGTTCTCCGGAACAATGGAGCAAGCTAATGACTTATTGGAAATAATACATACCGATGTATGCGGTCCGATGAGTGTTAAGGCACGCGACGGGTATCGTTATTTTCTGACCTTCACAGATGATTTGAGTAGGTATGGATATATCTACTTAATGAAACACAAGTCTGAAACATTTGAAAAGTTCACAGAATTTCAGAGTGAAGTGAAGAATCATCGTAACAAGAAAATAAAGTTTCTACGATCTGATCGTGAAGGCGAATATTTGAGTTACGAGTTTGGCCTTCATTTAAAACAATGTGGAATTGTTTCACAACTCACGCCACCTGGAACACCACAGCGTAATGGTGTGTCCGAACATCGTAACCGTACTTTATTAGATATGGTGCGATCTATGATGTCTCTTACCGATTTACCACTATCGTTTTGGGGTTATGCATTAGAGACAGCCGCATTCACGTTAAATAGGGCACCGTCTAAATCCATTGAGACGACACCGTATGAACTGTGGTTTGGCAAGAAACCTAAGCTGTCCTTTCTTAAAGTTTGGGGTTGCGACACTTATGTCAGAAGGCTTCAGCCTGATAAGCTCGAACCCAAATTGGAGAAGTGCGTCTTCATAGGATACCCTAAAGAAACAATTGGGTACACCTTCTACCATAGATCCGAAGGCAAGATTTTTGTTGCCAAGAATGGAACCTTTATAGAGAAGGAGTTTCTCTCGAAAGAAGTGAGTGGGAGGAAAGTAGAACTTGATGAGGTAATTGTACCTTCTCTCGAATTGGAAAGTAGCACATCAGAGAAATCCGTTCCCGTGATGCCTACACCAACTAGAGAGGAAGCAAATGATAATGATCATGAAACTTCAGATCAAGTTGCTACTGAACCTCGTAGGTCGACCAGAGCACGATCCACACTAGAGTGGTATGGTAATCCTGTCCTGGAAGTCATGTTACTAGACCAAGGCGAACCTACAAACTATGAAGAAGCTATGATGAGCCCAAATTCGGAAAAATGGCTTGAGGCCATGAAATCTGAGATAGGATCCATGTATGAGAACAAAGTGTGGACTTTGGTGGACTTGCCCGATGATCAGCAAGCCATAGAAAATAAATGGATCTTCAAGAAGAAGACTGACGCTGATGGTAATGTTACTGTCTACAAAGCTCGACTTGTCGTGAAAGGTTTTCGACAAGTTCAAGGAGTTGACTACGATGAGACTTTCTCACCCGTAGCGATGCTTAAGTCTGTCTGAATCATGTTAGCAATTGCCTCATTTTATAATTATGAAATTTGGCAAATGGACGTCAAAACTGCATTCCTTAATGGATATCTTAAAGAAGAGTTGTATATGATGCAACCAGAAGGTTTTGTCAATCCTAAAGGTGCTAACAAAGTGTGCAAGCTCCAGCGATCCATCTATGGACTGGTGCAAGCATCTCGGAGTTGGAATATACGCTTTGATGAGGTGATCAAAGCATATGGTTTTATACAGACTTACGGTGAAGCCTGTATTTACAAGAAAGTGAGTGGGAGCTCTGTAGCATTTCTAATATTATATGTTGATGACATATTGTTGATTGGAAATGATATAGAATTTCTGGATAACATAAAAGGATACTTGAATAAGAATTTTTCAATGAAAGACCTCGGTGAAGCTGCTTATATATTGGGAATCAAGATCTATAGAGATAGATCGAGACGCTTAATAGGACTTTCACAAAGCACATATCTTGATAAAGTTTTGAAGAAGTTCAAAATGGATCAGTCAAAGAAAGGGTTCTTGCCTGTGTTACAAGGTGTGAAGTTGAGTCAGACTCAAAGCCCGACCACTATAGAAGATAGAGAGAAAATGAAAGTCATTCCCTATGCCTCAGCCATAGGTTCTATCATGTATGCTATGCTATGTACCAGACCTGATGTGTGCCTTGCCATAAGTCTGGCAGGGAGGTACCAAAGTAATCCAGGAGTGGATCACTGGACAGCGGTCAAGAACATCCTGAAGTACCTGAAAAGGACCAAGGATATGTTTCTCATTTATGGAGGTGACGAAGAGCTCGTCGTAAATGGTTACGTCGATGCTAGCTTTGACACTGATCTGGATGACTCTAAGTCACAAACCGGATACGTATTTATATTGAATGGTGGAGCTGTCAGTTGGTGCAGTTCCAAGCAGAGCGGCGTGGCGGGATCTACGTGTGAAGCGGAGTACATAGCTTCTTCAGAAGCAGCACATGAAGGAGTCTGGATGAAGGAGTTCATATCCGATCTGGGTGTAATACCCAGTGCATCGGGTCCAATGAAAATCTTTTGTGACAATACTGGAGAAATTGCCTTGGCGAAGGAATCCAGGTTTCACAAGAGAACCAAACACATCAAGAGACGCTTCAACTCCATTCATGAAAATGTCAAGGATGGAGACATAGAAATTTGCAAAGTACATACGGATCTGAATGTGGCAGACCCGTTGACTAAGCCTCTTCCGCGAGCAAAACATGATCAGCACCAAGACTCCATGGGTGTTAGATTCATTACAATGTAATCTAGACTATTGACTCTAGTGCAAGTGGGAGACTGAAGGAAATATGCCCTAGAGGCAATAATAAAGTTGTTATTTTATATTTCCTTATTCATGATAAAGGTTTATTATTCATGCTATAATTGTATTGATCGGAAACTTAAATACATGTGTGAATACATAAACAAATATTGTATCCCTAGTAAGCCTCTACTAGACTAGCTCGTTGATCAAAGATGGTTAAGGTTTCCTAACCATAGACATGTGTTGTCATTTGATAACGGGATCACATCATTAGGAGAATGATGTGATGGACAAGACCCATCCGTTAGCTTAGCATAATGATCGTCCAGTTTATTGCTATTCCTTTCTTCATGTCAAATACATATTCCCTCACCGTAGAGGAGGACCCGAAAATCGGATCGAAACCTCGTCGACTAATTCCCTCACCCATAGACCTCGCGAGGTTGTTCATCCCTTGTACTAGTTCATCCTCAGCCCCTCATGAGGCCAATCCACCATAAAGCAGGAGTAGGGTCTTACACCGCAAGGTGGCTCAAACCTGGGTAAACTGCCGTGTTCATCTTCTTCCTTATTCGTGTGCATTGAGCTAGGCCGTAGGGCGACGAGCTGGTTGGCTGGATAGGCTGAGTCCTTCGCACATGCCCCAGAGTTCAAACCTTTCTTGGGTCTGTGGAGCCGCGAATCCGACATTTGGCGCGCCAGGTAGGGGCGTGTCAAAGCCTCTCTTCCATCGTTCGCTCCGCCGTCGTTCCGTCGTTCCTATGGCCGACGCTCGCCGTGTCTGTGCCATGCGCTGGGCCGCTCATGTCGCTCAGACGGCACCCGTGGGCAACGGTGCTCCTCGCCGCTCCGCCTCCCTGGTGGCTAACGCCGCCACTGACCCTGCTGCTCGCGAACAGCAGGATTCGTCGCTGCCACCGTCCGTGCGGCGCGATGGCCGCACCGCAACTCCAGCACCCACTCCAGCCATGGCGTCATCTTCTCATGTTCATCGCGGGCCGGCGAATGCACAGGCTGCACTGCTCATGGCGCGTGAGCTTCTGCGCTACCGTCCGGCTAACGACTGGCCTGGCCGCATTGCCGAGCTCGTTAACGCCGCCGGTGAGGCCCCTGCACCGTCCGGTTCGCCCCGTCCCCCGCTGTCCCTGGCGGGCGATGTGGCTCATGATGCACCTCCTCCTCCTCCTCCTCTGCACGGCACGGACCCCGAGCCCAGGCGAGAGGCACCCCAACGTGACCCGCCGCGCAGGGCGCCGGCGCGCGATGAAGAAAGCTGCCAGGTGGTGCAGCGGCCCCAAGGAGAAGCGCGTGCGCTTCCAGTGCCGCCGTGTCAAGACCGCGTGCTGCTGGAGGTGGTAGCGCACGGGCACCAAGATCAAGCTCCCCCCATGCGACCAGTACGTGTGAGTGCAGCAAGCGGCCATGCTTTCACACCAGAGCTGCGCTGCGTCGTTTGGCCCGGCAAGTTCAAGCAGGATCAGCCTCCATTCTATGATGACACCCTCAACCCCACTGAGTTCCTCCAGCTCTACGAGCTAAGCATCAAGGCAGCGAATAGCAACGACAAGGTCATGGCGAACTAGATCCCTATGGCCCTCGCGGGCGTGCCGCGCTCCTGGTTGCTCAGCCTGTCGGAGTCTTCGGTGGCTTCCTGGAAGGAGTTGTGCGGCCTGCTCATCGCCCGTTTCGTGGCCCTGGCGCCCCATGAAGTTGCGGCCATCCTTGGCGGGTCACAGGCGCCAGCCTCAGGCCGCCACATCAAGCAGCCTCTTCGTCGGGTCAGTGCTGCTCGGCCGCGGCAGGAGGCTCCTCCAGGCCGCGTTGTGCTTGAGACCGCCATCACCTTCGACTCCAGGGATCACCCCAAGACCATGGCAGGCGTTGGCGCCAACCCGATGTTGTGCACGCCCACCATCAGCAACGTCGCGGTCACCAGGACCCTCATCGACGGCGGTGCTGGCCTCAACGTCCTCTCTGTGGAAGCCTTCGATCTGCTTCAAGTGCCCTACGACCAGCTCGCCCCCACCAGGCCCTTCTCGGGGGTGGTCGACGGCTCCACCGCCGAGTGCGACTTGCTGTGCTTCCTGGACGCCTTTTTGGGCTACCACCAGATCAAGATGGCGGTGCAGGACGCTGAGAAGATGGCCTTTCTCACCCCATGTGGGGTGTACTGCTACACCTGCATGCCCTTTCGACTATGAAATGCTGGCGCAACCTTCTAGCGATTGATGCACATCGCTCTGGGCCAGCAGCTCGGGAGGAACGCCGAGGCATACGTCGGCAACATAGTGGTCAAGTTACGAGGGGCAAGGACCCTTGTCAAAGATCTGGAGGAAACGTTCACCAACCTGTGTAAGGTGAACCTGAGGCTCAACCCAGAGAAATGCGTGTTCTGTATTCCGTCCGGCAAGTTTTTGGGCTTCCTGGTGTCGCACAGAGGGATCTAGGCCAACCCTGAGAAGATCAAGGCAATAGAAAAGATGAGCCCACCGCAGACGCTCAAGGAGATGCAGAAGCTCGCGGGTTGCGTAACCTCTTTGGGGCGCTACATCTCCAAGCTTGGCGAGCGCGCCCTCCCATTCTTCAAGCTGATGAAGAGGAAGGGCCCCTTCGAGTGGACTTTGGAGGCTGAGGCGGCTTTTCAAGACCTCAAGAGGTACCTTACGAGCCCACTAGTGATGGTGGTGCCTCATCCTCTGGAGCCCTTGGTGCTCTACCTGGCCGCTATGCCCCACTCGGCTAGCGCAGCGCTCATGGAAGTCAGGGAAGAGCGCACATGTGCGGGTGTGCGGCGTAGCGCCCCGTGCACAGCCGTGCCATCACCGCCTTAGGATGGCGCTCCTGAGGCCTCGGCTACTCCACCAGACGACAAGGCTCCTGAGGCTTCCCCGGCGCAAGTGGAGCATGACGTCATTGACACCTCTTCCCTCGTCGAGCACCCCGTGTACTTCATCAGCACGGTGCTGCGTGATGCACGCAGGCACTACCCCATGCCGCAGAAGCTCCTGCTCGTGCTCCTCGTCACCTCCAGAAAGCTGCGCCACTACTTCCAAGGCCACCCCATCAAGATCGTCTCTGCGTACCCCCTGGAGAAGGTGCTTCGGAGCCCCAATGCCGCCGGGAGGGTTGCCGAGTGGAACATCGAGCTGCAAGCATTCCAGCTAGAGTTCAGCACCACCAGGGTCATCAAGGGCCCAGCCCTCGCTGACTTTGTGGTGGAATGGACGGATGCCCCTGACCGGGGAATGGGCAAGGGTCGGTCCGTCGCACCTGGAGACAAGGCCCTGATGGCTGGGTCATGTACTTCGATGGCGCATTTGCGTGGCAGGGCGCTGGGGCTTGAGCTGTACTCATCTCGCCGACCCAGGACAAGCTATACTACGCCGTGCAGCTCTGCTTCCAGCATGGCGAGAGGGTCTTCAACAACATCTTGGAATACGAGGGCCTGATCGCTGGCCTCAGGGCCGCGGCGGCCCTGGGGGTCAAGCGTCTCACCATCGAGGGCGATTCTCACCTCCTCTTCAATTTCTCCAACAAGGAATACAAGGCTAAGGACGAGCACATGGAGGCATACCTAGAAGAGGTACGCAAAATTGAAAAACGATTCTTGGGTTTGGAATTGCAGCACGTCCCGCGTGGCACAAATAAGGAGGCAGACGGCATCGCCAAGAGGGTGTCCCGACGCGAGCCCCAGAAGCCTGGCATCTTCGAGGAACGGCTCTTCAAGCCATCGGCAGCCCCCCCCCCCCCCCGCTGCAGGCCCTACGCTGCTTCAGGAGGAGCCGCCCTGGCACCCTCCTCAGGTGCCCCGGCCTGTGGCCTGACCTCAGCAGCCCGCCTACTCCTGGCGCTCGAGCCTCAGGAGGGGTGCTGGACCGAAGAGTTCAAGGTGTACTTGCTCCGCGGCACCCTGCCGGAGAAGGAGGAAGATGCGGAACGCGTGGCCCGTCAGACCACCGCTTATTGCTTGCAGGATGGTGAGCTCTACCAAAGGCACCCCAACGATGTCTCGCTGCAATGCATATCCAAGGAGCAAGGGAGCGAATTACTGGCTGACATCCATGGCGGGGATTGCGAGCACCATTCGTCATCACGCACCCTCATGGGAAAGGTGTTCCGTAGCGGGTTCTACTGGCCCATGGCGCTCAACGACGCCACCGAGCTGGTGCGATCCTGTGAGACCTGCCAGTTCCACGCCAAACAGATCCACCAGCCCGCTCAGGGCCTCCAGACCATCCCACTCTCGTGGCCGTTTGTGGTCTGGGGGCTGGATATCCTGGGCCCGTTTCCACGAGCAGCCGGGGGCTACCGCTACCTCTACGTCGCCATCGACAAGTTCACCAAGTGGGCGGAGGTGGAGCCCATGCATGCCATCCCTACTGGTTCGGCTGTCAAGTTCATCAAGCGCCTCGTGAGCCATTTCGGGGTCCCCAACCGTATCATCACTGACAATGGCTCTCAATTTACAAGCATTCTCTTCAGGACATATTGTGCTAACCTTGGAACGCAGATATGCTACACTTCAGCGGCACACCCACGGAGTAACGGCCAGGCCGAACGCGCCAACGCAGAGGTCCTGAGGGGCCTCAAGACGAGGAGCTTCAAGAAGAAGCTGTAGGCCTGCGGCAGGGGTTGGCTCGGTGAGCTTCAGTCCATGTTGTGGTCCATCCGCACCACCACGACTAAGCCCACCGGTGAGACCCCGTTCTTCCTCGTCTACGGGGCTGAGCCGGCCCTCCCACATGAGGTCAAACATCACTCCCCGCGGATCTTGGAGTTTGACGAGGCACGCCAGGACACCTCGCGGGGGATAGATCTCGTGCTCGGGGAGGAGGCCCGCCGCCAAGCCTCGCTTCATGCCGCGAGGTACCAGCAGGCGCTGCAGCGGTACCACTGCCATAGCATCCGCTCGAGGACCCTCGAGGTGGGTGACCTTGTCCTGAGGCGGGTGCTCTCCAGGGAGAGGCTTCACAAGCTCTCGCCTATGTGGGAGGGCCCGATCAGGATCGCCCGCGTCTCCAGGCCTGGCGCCGCGCGCTTGGAGACACAGGACGGGGTCCCCATCCAGAATGCCTGGAACATCCAGCATCTCCGGAGGTTCTACCCGTGACAGGCTAGCGCCTAGAACCAACCCAAGTCTCTGCCCGTGACACTCCCACGTAATAATGAGTGGGGCTATACATGCCCCGAAGTCTCCTGAGTGCCGCCCTGGGGCCTCATGGGGGCTCCCACCCACGTCCAAGTGGAAGCCCCATGCTCCGCGCTGGCGGACGACACTGTCTTTCAATGACTATGCCCATGCCTAGTGGAAGGCCCATGCTCTATGCTGGGGAGAAGACCAGAAGACTAGTGTAGGTGCCGGACGCGGCAGTTCTTTCGCTTGCTTTCTGTAGCTGATTTGCCACTTTTTGAATGAAATTTGAAACTCTTGCGTCTTTATTTGAAAGGGTGGGAATTTTTCTCCTTGCAGTGTTTTAATCTTTCGAGTCTCGCCTTAGGGAGAGTGGCAGTTGCCCGTCGCTCTTTCTCGCACGTCTCACGAGCGGGGACTGGGTACGGTGTGTACGCCTGGGCTCACCCATGAGCACACCTCACCAAAGCCTTCGTGTCCTAATCTTTGGCATCCTAATCCTCGCGCGACGCCCTTAAACAGGCCAATGGGCATGTACGCCCTCCTGAGTCCGCACCTCCTGGCCTCGCCGGACATCACGACCCGGCGTACCAGCGACGGTTGGTCCTCGCTCGGGGGCTCGCACGGGGCGTGGCGCCCTGAGGGGCAGCTCCGGAGGCCCCATATCCTCATGACCCACTGGAGACCTCGCGACCACTGAGCGCCTCCTGAGGCCAGAGAACCTTCGGGTCCATGAGAAGGAAACCCCCGGCAAGATCTCTCTGAAACGAGAGGCACGCAGAGGACCCAAGCTTCGGAGGAACACGCCCTCGCGGCGCAGGAGTCTACCACAAGCACACCAAGCTAAGTTATCCTAATCGCGATCAGCAAGAACCCATCAATTAGTAGCGACACAAATGCCAGGATGCGATATAAAAACGTTAATATAACGGCGCAAGCGCCATGGTTCATTACATGCCCTGCAGGGCCTTCTACTTCTTGATGCATGAAAAAAAAAAGCAAAAGCGGCCTCATGACCACCGCAGCTCCTGAGACCCGGCTCCAGCGACGCCCGCGCTTAGTCGGAGTCCTCCTCCTGCTTCACCGGGGTGCGGTGGCAAGGCGGCTCATCGCCCTCCCCCGTCTGAGCTCGGTGGCGTGGCAGCTCGTCATAGTCACTGCCGCTTGTGCTCTCCCCAGAGGAGGAGCCGCCGCTGCTGGAAGCATCGCGACCGTCGCCAAGGGCAAGTTCACCGCCGGAGATGCTACTGCCCCTCCGGCCATTGTCGTCGGAGGGGTGGACGTCATCGTCATTGCTGTCGCTCTCCGGGCAGCACCCCAGGCGCCTGCCGTCCTCCCCGAAGATCCTGACGTAGAGGGTCGCAATGCCGTCGTGCCTGAAGTGGAGGGTACACCTCCCCTGCAGGCCACGCGCGCGGGCGAATGGCTGCCACCCACGATTCAGGAACACATTGCCGGCAGGGGTGACCGCGACCTCCACCCACAAAGCCTTGCTGCAGCAACCATCGGCCTGCAGCCAGAGGCCGCCAGGCCCTTCGGCCAACAACACTCCCGCAAAGAAGCACGGGAGCTGGAACCAGACGCCTACAGGCCTCTCCGCCCACACCACGAACTCCAAGGACGCATCGGCCGAATGGGATCGCGGGCGCGGTGGCCGAATGGCTGCCACATGCCTCCCTCCTCGGCCGCGCCCACCTCGGCCGCGGCAGCCTCTGGCGTGGGAAGGGGCACCCACACGACTGCCGGAGGCGGTGCCAGCCTTCAAGGGGGTGCGCTCACGCCCTCGGGGAGCCACCGCCGGCGTCGCGGCGTACTTGCGGGGACGGCTGTGGCCCCTCTTGGGCGGAGGCGAGCCTGACCCCTCCTTGGGGGCCTTTCCCTTCTCGGCGACTGAGAAGCTCCTCACTGGCACCATGGATGCTCTGGCGAGATGGCGGCGCGGCGAGAAGAAGAAGGAGCAAGCAGCAAGAAGGTGAAGATGGGCTGGGGGCTCCGCCCCCCTTTCCCCATTTATAGGAGGGGAAGGCTAACCGGCGGCCTCTCACGTTCGAAGTCATGATGGCCCCCCTGCATGCATCAGGCAGTTGTCAAGTCCGAGCAGTTGCTGAGGCGGCGTGGGGAAGCAGAGGTGCCCATGCCCCGTCAAGCGCCATGCGTCAGCCTGGCCCGCAGGTGATTGGGGCCCGCGGTGCTTCGCCCTTGCCCTTTGGCTTCGCCTCGAAGCCAAGTCTGAGCGCGCCTTGGGCCCCGGGGCTACTGTCGGCGTTCTGGGAACCAGTGTACCCAGACTTGCCTGCCTGCGGCCCACGGTGTGGCTCCATCGACGGCCTGGTATGGCCCATCTACAAGACCACCAAGAGAAGACCCTCGCGAGGCGGATGACACCAAGACCTCCCGAGGGAGCGGCCTCCCCAGGCGGCCTCCCGAGGAGCGGAGATTTCTATGCAGGTACCCAACCTCATGAGGTTGTGATGACACAAGCCATGACGACCAAGGCCAGGCAGGCGCCAGCGGGCGCAGAGGAGGCAGTTTCCTCTTTGGTGCTAAGGAGGAAAACGCAGACGCGGGTTCCCAAGGAGCCTGGCAAAGGTTTCCATTCTAGTGCTACAAGACCAAGACCACCAGGACAGCAGGACGGATGTCATCGTCGAGCACACTGCTGCGTCACGACCAGAGGCTTTGCAGGCGAAGACCACCTTTCGTCAGGATAAGATGTACTACTTGTCCCCTTTCAAATTGGCCACTATGGGATCCCTTCCCGCCTATGTTTTGGGGGAAGAGGACCGAGGCCACTATAAATATAGGTTAGCCACCACCGTAGAGGAGGACCCGAAAATCAGATTGAAACCTCGTCGACTGATTCCCTCACCCATAGACCTCGTGAGGTTGTTCATCCCTTGTACTGGTTCATCCTCAGCCCCTCATGAGGCTAATCCACCACAAAGCAGGAGTAGGGTCTTACACCGCAAGGTGGCCCGAACCTGGGTAAACTGTCATGTTCATCTTCTTCCTTGTTCGTGTGCATCGAGCTAGGCCATAGGGTGACGAGCTAGTTGACTGGATAGGTTGAGTCCTTCGCACACGCCCTAGAGTTTGAACCTTTCTTGGGTCTGCGGAGCCCCGAATCCGACAGTGAGTCTCCCGATTCCTGACCACCTCCATGGTATACAAGTGCCAAGTATTGTACTCCTTACTCCTTGGCAAATGCAATAAATACTACGAAGAAAGAGATAGAGAGAAGTAAAAAAATACTCTTATAGCCAACCTTGTAGCTAACCTTGTTGTATAAGTCACTATAAGTGATGACTATGTATGACATGCCAACATCAGATAGCCTAACACACCTGGACGGAGGAAGTAGTTTCATGCATGCGAAGTAGGCAAAAAAATGCTCATTTATACTCCCTCCATCCTTAAAAGAGTGTACTTCCAACTTTGTTGGAAAATCAAACTTTTTTATGTTAGACCGTATTTATACAATAATAGACCAACATTTATGCCATCACATTAGTAGCACTAGATTCATGATAAAATATATTTTCATCATATACCTATTTGGTTTCACAAGCATTGATATATTTTTGCACAAACTTGGTCAAACTTTGAGATAGTTTTACCCTCCAACAAAGTTGGAAGTACACTCTTTCAAGGACGGAGGGAGTAGCCGTCTGAAATCTCCAAGGGCGCGACCGCGCGTGCGAGGCGACGGTCATGGTAGGCGCGACCATGATACGGGCTGCTAATAGCCCTTGGATCTGAGATCAAACGGTCGCATGCTAAGTTGCTAAAAATTTGCAGAATAACCCTCCAGGATTTGATATTCACCCATAGGTCTAGAATCACACCATGCAACTATTCGATCTCAGATCCAAGGGCTATCGGAAGCCCGTATCATGGGAGCATGGAAAGCTTCGTATCACCTGTAATTTTCCCGACGCTTGACGTGCGAACACGCAGATGCATGAAGCCATTTAATTAGGCTTCTAGTAGACATGACATCTAATTGGGCCCCCATAGTACTGTGTATGAATCCATTTATCCACCGGGCAAGCCACTACCTTGCCGTTCGCACGCCCCACTCAGCATTTTTACAATCGGAAAACCGCTAGCAGTTCGCTCCTACTCGTCCCCGGCGTCCTTTAACATTACGATAGTTTGCTCCTAGTCGTCCCGTCCTTTCACATTACAACAATTTCACTAATCCTAACCCTCCTCCCAAATCCATGGCGTCCCAAATCTCCATGATCGGTGGTGAGTACAAGGTTAGTACCATCACCGGCAATGAGTTCGACATCATCTACACCCGTTCTTCCACGACGGTGAAAGGATGCCTTGCTCGCTTCAGATGCATGTTCGAAAAGTCAGATGGTGATGAGTGGGTCGCTGGGCTAGATGTTGAGTACACCACAGTCCTGGGAAAAGAGAAGAATCTAAAGGAGGAAGAGAGGAAGAAGCCTGCCGTGATCCAGGTTTGCGTGCATAACTTGTGCTTGGTCTACCACATATGCCATGCGGACGTTGAGTGCGAGGATTTTAAGAACTTCCTCGCGGGCGGCAAAGTCAAATTCATTTCTGTAGACTTTACGAACGACAAAAATGTTCTGGATCGAATAGGCCTCGTTGTAGGCCAGCCCTTCGACCTCCAGAGGAATGGGCTGGTGTCCTTCCGTCAGCCTTCAATGCTGACCCTGGCAGCAGCCATGGTTTATCCTTCGTACAGTAAACTGACGAAACCTCTGCCCAAGTTTCATCTTGCATGCCAGTGGAATGTACTAGATAGAGACCACATCCAGTACGCTGCAATGGATGCCTACCTTTGTTTCAATATCTACAAGGGTTGGATGAAGAGCGAGAGCCAAGTGTGTGGTTCAAGCAAAGAAGTATCGGCCAAGAGGAAGAGGGACAAGGACGAAGTCGAGCACGTGGACGAGGAGTCCGAGTAAGGTGGCAGTGTCGTTGCTCATGGTGGTTCTAATGCAATGTCTACCGGATTAGTTGCTTAGTTTAATTTTAGGGTGCTTAGTTTTATTTGAGGGGTGTGTTGTGCTGAGCCCCCAGCAGAACTATGTTATGCTCTTCTCGTTACTTTAAACTCTTCAGTACGTACATACTAGTATTTCTTACAGTTCATCTTGTAGTTGGTAGTACTACCACTCGTTTCTTCACATTATATATGTACTATATATGATATGGCCAACATCATATTGGCTATACTATAACCACGCTCTAAGCATGGCACATACGCAAAACACTTAAATGAGACTAGCAAGATGCCCCTGCGTTGCACGGAACATCAAGATGCATTTGTATGAGTAGTTTATCTTGTGGGAGAAAAGTATGAATGAGGGAAGGCCTTATTTGCAAATGTGGAGAGGGGTGTGGGTATCTTTTTGCAAAATTGCCATAGTTTCCTTCCTATCCATCAGATATAAATCGGACGACCTATATTGCAGGATGGCAGGCACACCATCATCACCAACTCTGTTTTTTATAAGAGTATATAAATAGATATAGATATAGATATAGAGATAAGTAATTTAAAAAAACTTAAATGAGAGAAGTTTACCCAAAGCATGAAGGATTTTAGTTGTCAAAGAATTAAATATGTATGCTAATTTCTTTAATAGACTTTAGCACCCCATCTAAGCATGTACTAGCTTTTTTAATAGTACTATATGCATAATTTGGCAACGAGCGCTCTCTATATGTACCACCTTTTTTCTTTAATTTCATCTTGTTAGTTTTGCTCCATGGCGCAATCCATCATTACTAGTACTACTGTACAAAAGTACATTTAAAAGGCTAGAGGGCGGGGTAGTCTCGCTTGGTCGGTTTCACGAGAGGCGATGGCCTTTGTGATTTGACGGCTGATTACTGCTAGAAGATGGGGACTTGTGATTTGACTGCTCGTATAAATGTTGCCGACGACCTGAGGAGGAGCAAAGAACCGTGTGGTATACTCAAGTTTTCCACTGGAGTAGGACTAGTACGACGGAGGAGCGCGAAACATGGCAGCCTAGTGCGACATGGCGATCCCACGGCGCCGCTCATTGTTAGCATTGTTCTATTCGTGCCTTAAAGAGAACGTGACACATGCAGCGAAACACCCAAAGCAAAAGAAGAAACACATGAGCAAAAGAAGAAGGAAGATTCCCCCCCCCCCAAAAAAGAAGGAAGACGTAGACACAAGTCTGGGGCGCTGCTCTCTACTTTATGAATAGTTGACCGCGGAGTCCTAACTGCTTCTTCATCGCCTCCACGACCTTCATCTCCTCGCTTGTCTCCTCTGCCATCTTCTTCATTCTGTCCATGACGCAGGATTTCTCGACGCGAGCGTTCATCATCTCTTCCACGGCTGCATTACATACCTTGACAGCAGCCGGGTGCTCGATGCGGAGCTTCGCCAACTCCTCCTTCTGTTCCATGACGAGGGCGTGCAGCATCTTCACCGAGGAACTACTCTTCTCTTGTAGCTTCTTCCAGCCGGCGTTCTCCTCCTTCAGCAGGTCGAGCTCGTGGCGGAGCTTCGCCTTGTCCTCCTGAAGTTGCATGATTTCGCCGGTCGCCTTCTTACCCGAGGCAATGCTTTCCTTCAGCTGCATCACCAAGCCGGCGGTCAACTCCTCCCGCTTATTGAGCTCAGCGGGCATGTCGTCGAGGCTCTCCTTCAGCAGCTCCACCAGGCTGTCGATGAACTCCTTCTGCTTATTGATCTGATCGGGCATGTCGTCGAGGGATAACGACTCCAGCACCGTCAGCTCGGCATGTTCGCCTCCACGGCTAGGGCGCTCCTGGGAGCCCTCGCCTGCCCGTGAGTGATCTTTTGAGGTCTCTGCGAGGCGGCGAGCCCTCTCTTTTTTTTCCACGGCCTTGGTCGCCGCTCCCTTGCTACGAGTAGTTCTCGACCTAGAGCTCTGCACACCAGCCATGGCAAGGACAGACGAACAAGAAAGACTTATGAGGAGGAAGGTAGAGTGATTTTCAGCTAGGTAGTTCCCCTTTTTATAACCTAGTACTAGCACCAGTACTAAAACCTGCATAGTGGGAACACGTTCAGGTTTGACACGTAGTGTAAGCAGGTTTGCACTTAATTATAGCATGGTAGTACTACTTTGGAATGTGATGGGAACAAGCTAAAGATTAATTGATGGTTTTGGTTTCGAGGCCTGAAACGGCTCCCGATGAGTTTCCTAGAACACAAATTTCAAGTACTACTACTCAAATGCGGTCGCACAAGTCATTGATGTAACTGGTCGTACATGTCAGACCAAGCCGATGCGTGTCGCGGGTCCGACCGACCGTCTGTTGGTGTGACCGACCATAAGTATTACGCGATGGAGACTTCTGGTTGTGGCTTCGGGTGATTGTCATGACCAAGCAGTCAAAAACTAGTGATAAATCAATTACCACTTTTTCCAAATGACCAAGTATTTTCACAGGAATACAATACATATAGATGGAGTGATTGTCACGGTTGCAAACCGCCATGGCACCGCAAGTTCACTGCAGCAGCAACCGAGTAGGTCACTGGCGGGGAAGGAGGGCAGCTCACCTCACCTACGATGCATGCCTAGCGGCGCCGCCACAGCTGGTCCCGCGATTTGGCTTCTCCTACCGCCCATTTGAATAGTTGCACCGGCTGCTCATGCCATTCCGCAGGCATGCGCGTTCTTTGCTCCGCAGTCGACTCCGTGAATATGATCTCTGCCATTAGCCCCAGCTCAAAATCAATGCGACGCTGCCAGATGGTGACATCCCTTAGCATCTCTCCCCTGAGATCGACTTGAGCCTCCGCCTTGTGCTTCGCCAGGCGCAGCTCCTTCGAACTTGTCTCCAATCGATGCGACGCTTCCTTGATCTGATTTTCCCTTGCTGCCCACCACCTGAAACGCAGCCCTGGCATGTCCTCCGGCGCCACCAATCTGTAATTCCAGAGCAATGGATCCCCTCTAAAACACATATGAGTTTCGCTCAAAGGCGGCAGTGCTGCGGGCCGCAGCGAGAGGGCGGCCCGCGGGATCCTGGGATCTAAGGGATTATCCATTGCGGGATCCTCCATGGCGGGATCCGGTGGGCGAGGCGGGGAGGCGAGCGTAGGTGCTGGGAGAGCCCTACGAGGCTAAGATAAAGAGTAGTACTCCACTCCATCCATATTTAAATACAAAGGACACCAACAGTAACCCAGGCAAAAATTGATCATGCTGCCTACGTCCTGGTTTATTGGCCCCCTTTTTATTTTGTGCCAAATTTTGACCAAAAATTTAACTAAGAAAATGTTAATGCATGCCACCAAAAATTATATCATTGGAATCACATTTGAACATAGTTTTCGATTACATTAATTTTTATGACATGCATAAATATTGTGTTACTTAAAATTATGGTAAAAAATTGGCACAAAATACGAAGGAGACCAATGAAAGTAGCAACCCATGATTTAACTACTCGCATGCACGCAGTTGAGTAGTAATGTCATTCTCAACTACTTCCTCCCTCACGTCCACTCAATTTGCATGCACTGTATTAATTGACCATCAATGAAGTGAACGACTTTACACGCGTCAAATTATCATATGGGGTGGATCTTCGTACAAAAATGCGTCCCACCATGTACCCGTGTGTGCGTGCGAGGGATGAGTGCATGCGTGCACATCTTCGCTTCGTGCACGTACTACCAGTGTACGTGAGAGAGGACGAGTACATTCTTCTGGAACCAGCAGCACATCACTGTGATCAATCCACACAAGGAGGTCGCGACAACGCCTCCACATGTGCCACGTGGCTTCATGGATGCCCCACATCCTTTTAATCGTAATATATTAACTGAAAAAGGGAGAGACACTGTGTAGCGTGCCATTGGAATTCTAATTTACGTGTTTTGCATATACTAGAAGTACTAGTAAGGTACACGTGCATTGCACACATGAGATTTGGCAACCAAATTATGAATAAATACCACACTATAGCATGTAAGCTTTGAGTCATATATGCATGATGTAGACGTTCATTTAATTCTTATAGTTCATCTCATTCAAAATCAATTAGTTTTTATAAAAAAGTTAATCTATTTTATGATTCATGGAATTATGCGTTGTAAAGCATAAAGTAAAAACAAATAATGGCATTTCAACTAGAAAAAAAGTTTGGGCAATTATGATACGGAAGATTCTAGAACAAATGAGAAGTACTTGTGTTTTGAGGTTTGTGCATTATGCTTAAGTTCAACCATGGAGTCTTCTAGATTATACATGTGGCAGAATCTAGTGGAATGTAGATGATATCCAACGGCCAGTAGTGCTCGGACTTGCCATCTCTGCACCGTCGGACACGACCATCTTTCAAATTTATTCGCACACTATATAGGGGTATAGATATAGATATAGATACAGAGGTATAGATATAGACTAGTGGAACATCATCTAAAGCCTTTCTACACGCTCATTTTTTATACAAATGTGCTCCACCGTGCACCCGCGCATTTGTATGTGGGATCGAGTGCGTGTGTGCACCTCTTCTCTTTCGCACACGTAGTCCATGTGTGTGAGAGATACTAAGATATGGTGAGGGAATACGTGTCAATGCAATTTGTGTGAAGGAGAGGCCTATATACATACATGTATGCGTATGGGGCCAGGGTGATATACGAGAAGGGAGGGGAGGGGTCGACCGTGCAAGATATCGATAGAGACATATAGAGGGAAGAGCTCTACTAGCGTACAAGCACTGGGATATGGGGGGGCTGGAAGATGGTGCGAGGGGCCAAGTGGAGGGAGACTATGAAGGAGTGCACAAGTGCGAGATCAATATTTAAAGAGAACGTGCGCGGTTGCGCGCAATGGTGGAGCCATGAAAAATAAATGAGCTAGGGGGCCAAGCATTGCTAATCCTTTACGGGGAGGGCCAATTCATCAACTTAAACCATTTTACCAGCAATTGATCTACTGATCACATTCATATTAGCCTCAATATATAGTGATGTTAGGGGGGGGGGGCAGGGCCCTTGCTGCCCCCTATCTTCGCCACTGTGCGCGCATCTGAGAGATGAAGCGGAAGGCATGGATGATGAGAGGGAGACGATGGATAGATAATGTGGGTGTATTAGCTATGTAGTCCTATATAGAGAGGTATAGATTGATCAATGTGTACGTGGGAAAGAGGGTGAGACCTGACTAGATATATAGATCGATCGGTTTGTGTGGAAAACTGGAAAAGACCTAGCTATATATATACACACATAGAGGAACATCAATCGTTGCGCATGCATGTGAGAGATAAAGAATGCTCGAAGTGATGAAGAGGGGGAGGGGTGTGTGTGTGCATTCATGGGAGACCGACCTGAAGAAAAAGATTGCATGTGTGCGATGGATAATGCCGAGTGGTAGTGTGTATGCATGCATGCACGAGAGAAAGTTAGTGGTACAATTATAAAGAGAAGACGACTGTGTGGGTGTAAAAGATTAGGTGAGGTCATAATCAGTGTAAAGTTGACTTCAAATATTTGAATAAGAGAACATGATGTTTGAAACCCATGCATGCATGAATATAACTGAGATATGCGTGGTGTGGTTTGGAAACGAGCATGCTTTGTATACACATTGAACAAGGTCAGACTAATTTGAATTTGAGATACCGATGTGTCGGTGCAACAGACCCTGGGTCCATTGCAAGGACTGTGCACAGGCCAGAGACAAGATTACAAGACCAAGATCAGACCAAACAAGGAGGATCAATTCCTTTGAAGGATCTAAGTGCAAGTCGAGAAGGCCAAGGTGAGCCAGAGGAACGACGTATCGCTAAGGGAAGGACCTACCTTGCCAGGAAGGTGAGCCTGGCAGGGTTGGGTTTAGCCCCGGAAGCAAGCTCCAGATCGTCCCGGCAAGCCTGCCGGGGCTGGCGGAGGCAAGCCACTCCACCACTCCACCTCACAAGCGACGCAAGTCAGTAATCAAAGCGATGTCGAGCTTCAAGGTGACTAAGTGGCTGCTTTCTGCCACATGGCAGCCACTTCCTACAACAAACACCTTCATATGACACCCGTCCTGAGACGTGTCAAGCGAGCAGGCGCGAAGCTGGCAAAACAGCCCGACAGGGCCTGCCGGGCGAGCCGTGATGTGACACTGAGCGGTGCATTTAATGCGCTCTGTCAGCCTGCAGAGTTAGATATGATAGCACTGTTAGCTATCTAATTAGTACGCAAAGACTGATTTGCCACTGTGGTGACCCCTTAATCTATAAAAGGAGACCCATGGCGACCGTAGAAAGGGTTGGACCCTCGCATATCCATACGCGCGTAGCCACTTTCGCCCCCAGAGCGACCTTGCCGGGCGAGTGTGCTACATTCACCACCATTATTCACCATCAATTCACCAAAGCAGGAGTAGGGTTTTACGCCTCGCAGTGGCCCGAACCTAGGTAAAGACTGCCCGTGTGATCTCTGCCGTGTTGCGCGACGCTTCTTCGCTCTTTGTGCAACGTGCCCATCCCCCCGCCGAACCAAAAGGGGCTGATGGCCCCATAGGTGGTCGTGGTTTCCCACGACATCTTTGGCGTGCTAGGTAGGGGGATCACTTGCGTGAAACCGAGAGTGTACGTTGCACGTCATCTTCATCGACATTTTCATCGTCGACAGCGTCATCGACTATGGCGCCCAAGAGGAAGCCCGGAGCTACAAATCACCCGTCCACCTCGAAGGCTCCGCTGCCCGCGACCGCCGACGTCGCGGGGAATGCGGGGGCTCGCGAGGTTGTGGATGCTACGGGGGACGTGGTCGGCGCAGGCGGCACCGTCACCACCTCCCCCACGACCGAAGCAGGAACGGGAGGTACCGGGGAAGGACAACATCAGCAACATCCCGACGGCCATGCTCCACGAGGTACGGATGGAGGGATCGTTCCGCCTGAACCCCTTCTCCTCGCCAACGGGCACAGCCACAGTGATGATGCTCGTTCTGGGGTGAATCGCAACCCTCCGGCCGCCCCCGCTGCGGGCGCGACCGCAGGGCACGCGCCACCCCCGGGGCGGGCTGACCCAGCTACTGTGCCCAAAGGAGCCGCTGACCCTCAGGCGCCTCTGCCGCGTCACCATGCCGTCCAAACGGCTGGTTCCCAGCAGCAAGGGCGCGGCGCAGTCACCACCGACAACATCAGGAGCCGAGCAACACTACGATCTACATCGTCATCACCTATGCCAAGAACTACCTCAGAGGCCATGGCGCGAGCCCAACTGCTATTGAGATTTCCACTGGCGGCAGACCAGATGGATGAGTGGCGAGCCACCATCCAAAGTTTGATTGGTTTCGCCGAGGCGGAAGGATCACAGCGGGCCGGACCACCACGGCCTTCCTAGGCAGCAACGACGGCTCATGCGGCTGGTTGTGCGGGAGGGGCCACCTTCACGGTGCAATCCCCACCACGGTGCAATCCCCACCACGGCAAGCCACCCGGGAGCCGCAAAACCAAGTGCCCGATGACGTCTCGATGGCCTCATCAGATCCTCGAGCGCGTCAAGGCCGACAGCGTGCCCTAGAGGGCAGGCGAAGGGAAGGCGCGCGCATCATCGACGAGCGACGCCACGACAACCCCCGCCGGTCCAATGGGTGTGATGGCCCCGACGTCGATGAGCCCGCATTTGGAGATGGCGGGTGCCTGCCTTTCGAGGTTGGGTGCCCTGCCTACACCCGTGAGCTGCGGCAAGTCCGTTGGCCATCCACTCGCACGTTCAAGCCAGAGATACCCGAGAAGTATGATGGGAGACTAAACCCGGCAGAGTTCTTGAGCATCTACACCATCGTTGTTCAAGCTGCCGGGGGAAGAGATGAGAAGGTGTTCGCCAACTACTTCCCTTTGGCCCTCAAGTCAAATGTGAGGTCTTGGCTGATGCACCTACCGGAGAACTCCATTTCGACCTGGGCTGACCTGTGCCACGAGTTCATTGGTGCCTTCACGGGTGGCCATCAAGAACCAGGGCAGCCCAGTGACTTGCAGCTTCTCCAGCAGAAAGAAGGAGAAACTCCGCGAAAGTACTTGCAGAGATTCAGTCGAGTCCACAGAAATATCCCAAATATCCACCCAGCTGCCGTGATAGCTGCCTTCCAATCCAACGTGCACAACCGCAGGATACGTTCCAAGATGAACATTCGGTTGCCCAAGACTGTGAAGGAGCTCTACACTTTGGTGGACAAATGTGCTTGGGTGGAGGAGGGGAGGAAACTTCCTGGAGAGGAAGATTGCATCGACATCGACTCAGAAGATGACGACGAAACCATTAGTAAGAAGAAGAAGAACAAGAAGCACAACAAGAAGCGCAAGGATAAGAGAGTGATGGTTGTTGAGGGGTCAGGCACGCCTAGTACCGGCAAGAAGGCCAAGGCTGAAGCCCCTGGCAAGGAGGCTACCGCATGCGCTGACCACCGGGAGGCGGCGGCTGCCGAGAAAGCTGGAAAAAAGTGATGGGTCGTACTGTAAGATTCATCGGACCAAGGGCCATCATCTCCAGGAGTGTCATCAGGTCAAGCAGCTCGTCAAGAGACAGAAGGCTGAGTATGAAAAGCACGATAAGGAAAAATGTCAGAATGGCGCTGGCGGGAAGGGCCGGGGTGGTGAAGCAAATCACCCTGGAAAGGCTCCTCGGAACCAAGGGAAACCCGCCAAGGGCTAGGAGAAGGAGGATTGCAGTAATGAGAGTGATGGAGGGAATGAAGAGGAAGCCAGCGAGCAGGAGTTCCAGAAAGCCACTGACGCCCTGTGCATTGATGGGGGTGCATCTTTGCACTCCTCTCACAACCAACTTAAACAGTGGGCACGTGAAGTCAATGCCGTGGAGCCAGCGGCAGATTCTCAGAAGCCGCTCAAGTGGTCGCGCATGCCCATCATCTTTGATGAAGTTGACCACCCTGACCGCATTACTGCGGTAGGGTGCTTGCCGTTGTTGGTCTCACTAACAATTTGCAACCTCAAGGCCACAAAGATGCTGGTTGACAGCGGGGCCGGGTTGAATCCCATTTCCCAAAGGTTATCAGCAAACTCCAGATAGCAGAGGAAGAACTTAAGGCCACAGGCATGTTTCAAGGAGTCAATCCCGGCAGGAGCCGTCCTAAGGGAAAGGTTACGTTGCCAGTGATATTTGGAGGAGAGTTAAACTACAGGACTAAGGAAGTTGTGTTTGATGTGGTTGACCTCCCCCTGCCATACAACGGGATCCTTGGGCGCCCGGCCCTGGCCAAGTTCATGGCAGCATCCCACTATGCCTACAACACCTTGAAGATGCCAGGGCCGATGGGCGTCATTTCCGTTCCGTCGGACAAGAAAGACGCAATTATTTGCGTGGATAAGATGTACCGGGACGCGGTCGCGGCAGAGGTCACGGAAGCCATAGTTCCCGCCAAGGAAAAGCATAGCAGAGGCACTGGCAAGGAATCCGAGAGGTGTACCTCTGTGGAATGTGCCGCGCCCGTTGATGACACGCCAGAGAGTTCCAACAGCAAGAGATCCAAGGCTGCTCCACCACAAGTGAAAAAGGTCGCGGCAGGGCTGGCTGGCGCTAATGGTACTTTCACTATCAGCGCCACCCTTGATGACAAATAGGAAAGCACGCTCATTGCCTTCCTGCGGGCGAATATCGATGTGTTTGCCTGGCAACCATCTGATATCCCCAGTGTTCCCAGGGAGGTAATCGAGCAACACCTTGCTGTCTGCCCACATGCCCGGCCCATCAAGCAGAAGGTTTGGAAGCAGGCCTTGGAGTGGTAGCAGTTTATTGCCGAGGAAATCAAGAATCTTGAAGTAGCTGGTTTGGTCAGAGGAGTACTGCATCCAACATGGTTAGCAAACCCATTGGTTGTGCGCAAGGCTAATGGAAAATGGAGGCTTTGCATAGATTTTACGAATCTGAACAAGGCGTGCCCAAAGGACCCATTTCCCTTGCCGCGCATCGACCAGATCGTGGATTCTACTTCAGGATGTGAGTTGCTCTCTTTTCTGGATGCATACTCTGGATACCAACAGATTTTTATTTCCAAGGAAGACGAAGAAAAGACCTCATTCATCACCCCATGTAGCACGTACTGCTTTGTGTGCATGCCTTTCGAGTTGAAGAGTGCCGGGTCCACTTTTGCAAGAGCAATCCAGATTGGCTTTGAACCACAGTTGCACAGGAACATTGAAGCCTATATGGATGATATTGTGGTCAAAACCAAGGACAGATCAACCCTCATCCAGGATTTAGAAGAGACATTTGCTAATCTGCGCAAGATCAACTTGAAACTGAATCCGGAGAAGTGCGTGTTTGGCGTTCCCTCCGGCAAGCTACTTGGTTTCTTTGTGTCCCACCGTGGGATAGAGGCCAACCCCAATAAGATCAAGGCTCTTGAGCAGATACAGGCACCCAAGACAGTTAAGGATGTGAGGCGTTTGACAGGATGCATTGCCGCGCTTAGCAGATTCATCTCCAAGTCTGCTGAGCGCGCCTTGCCGTTCTTCAAGATTTTGAAGAGGGCAGGACCCATGAAGTGGACCCCGAAAGCAGATGCAGCACTGCAGGATTTGAAGGCCTACTTGTCTTCTATGCCTACTTTGGTCGCACCCAAACCATAAGAGCCGTTACTGCTATATCTGGCAGCAACTAATCAAGTGGTTAGTGCGGCCCTAGTAGCGCAGCGGGAAGTAGAAGAAGTAGCCACCTCAGCAAGTGTCCCACCCGGGGAAGAGGAAGAGAGCGGCCCGGCAAGGCCAGATACGGATCAGGACAAAGAAGAGCACGGCAGCGGAAACAACCCCAAGGACACGGCAAGGAAGAAGGTGGTGCAGCGCCCAGTATACTTCGTCAGCTCCCTGTTGCAGGGGGCTAGATCCAGGTACTCTGGCGTGCAAAAATTGATCTTTGGCCTTGTCATGGCCTCAAGGAAACTGCGCCACTACTTCCAAGCCCATGAGATCACGGTTGTCACCCGCTTCCCGTTGCAAAGGATACTTCGAAACCCAGAGGCCACCGGCAGGATAGTGGAGTGGGCATTAGAGTTATCCAGCTTTGGCCTGAAGTTTGAAAGCACATCAACAATCCAGAGCAGGGCGTTGGCAGAGTTTATTGCAGAATGGACGCCAACCCCTGATGAAGAAGTACAGGAAACAGTTATCCCCTGCAAAGAAGCGCCCCAAGAATGGATCATGTATTTAGATGGTGCCTTCTCCCTACAAGGTGCAGGGGCTGGCGTGCTTCTCGTGGCTCCCACTTGAGAGCACCTGAGGTATGTCGTTGATGTCTACTACGCAACTTTATCCTTGTAGACATTGTTGGGCCTCCAAGTGCAGAGTTTTGTAGGACAATAGAAAATTTCCCTCAAGTGGATGACCTAAGGTTTATCAATCTGTGGGAGGCATAGGATGAAGATGGTCTCTCTCAAACAACCCTGCAACCAAATAACAAAGAGTCTCTTGTGTCCCCAACACACCCAATACAATGGTAAATTGTATAGGTGCACTAGTTCGGCGAAGAGATGGTGATACAAGCGTAATACGGATAGTAGATATAGGTTTTTGTAATCTGAAAATATAAAAATAGCAAGGTAACTAGTAACAAAAGTGAGCGAAAATGGTATTGCAATGCTTGAAAACAAGGCCTAGGGTTCATACTTTCACTAGTGCAAGTTCTCTCAACAATGATAACATAATTAGATCATATAACAATCCCTCAACGTGCAACAAAGAGTCACTCCAAAGTCACTAATAGCTGAGAACAAACGAATAGATTATTGTAGGGTACGAAACCACCTCAAAGTTATTCTTTATGATCGATCTATTGGGCTATTCCTATAAGTGCCACAAACAGCCCTAGAGTTCGTACTAAAATAACACCTTAAGATACACATCAACCAAAACCCTAATGTCACCTAGATACTCCAATGTCACCACAAGTATCCGTGGGTTTGATTATACGATATGCATCACACAATATTAGATTCATCTATTCAAACCAACACAAAGAACTTCAAAGAGTGCCCCAAAGTTTCTACCGGAGAGTCAAGACGAAAACGTGTGCCAACCCCTATGCAAAAGTTCACAAGGTCACAGAACCCGCAAGCTGATCACCAAAACATACATCAAGTGGATCACGTGAATATCCCATTGTCACCACAGATAAGCACATGCAAGACATACATCAAGTGTTCTCAAATCCTTAAAGACTCAATCCGATAAGATAACTTCAAAGGGAAAACTCAATCCATTACAAGAAGGTAGAGGGGAGAAACATCATGAGATCCAACTATAATAGCAAAGCTCGCGGTACATCAAAATCGTGCCAAATCAAGAACACGAGAGAGAGAGAGAGATCAAACACATAGCTACTGGTACATATCCTCAGCCCCGAGGGTGAACTACTCCCTCCTCGTCATGGAGAGCGCCGGGATGATGAAGATGGCCACCGGTGATGATTTCCCCCTCCGGCAGGGTGCCGGAACAGGGTCCTGATTGGATTTTGGTGGCTACAGAGGCTTGCGGCAGCGGAACTCCCGATCTAGGTTTTGTTCTGGAGGTTTGGGGATATATAAGAGGTGTTGGCGTCGAGAACAAGTCAGGGGAGTCCACGAGGGGCCCACAAGGTCGGAGGGCGCGCCCTAGGGGGGTGGGAGCACCCTCCACCCTTGTGGTGGCCTCGGGACTCTTGTGGTGCATCTCCGGTACTCCGTGGGCTTCTTTTGGTCCAAAAACAATCGTCGTAAATTTTCAGCTCAATTGGACTCCGTTTGATATTCCTTTTCTACGAAACTCAAAAACAAGGAAAAAAAACAGAAACTGGCACTGGGCTCTAGGTTAATAGGTTAGTCCCAAAAATAATATAAAATAGCATATAAATGCATATAAAACATCCAAGATAGATAATATAATAGCATGGAACAATAAAAAATTATAGATACATTGGAGACGTATCAAGCATCCCCAAGCTTAATTCCTGCTCGTCCTCAAGTAGGTAAATGATAAAAACAGAATTTTTGATGTGGAATGCTACCTAACATATTCATCCATGTAATTTTTTATTTATTGTGGCATGGTTCAGATCCATAAGATTCAAAACAAAAGTTTAATATTAACATAAAAACAATAATACTTCAAGCATACTAACAAGACAATTATGTCTTCTCAAAATAACATGGCCAAAGAAAGTTATCCCTACAAAATCATATAGTCTGGCTATGCTCCATCTTCATCACACAAAATATTTAAATCATGCACAACCCCGATGACAAGCCAAGCAATTGTTTCATACTTTTGATGTTCTCAAACTTTTTCAACTTTCACGCAATACATGAGCGTGAGCCATGGAAATAGCACTATAGGTGGAATAGAATATGGTGGTTGTGGAGAAGACAAAAAGGAGATAGTCTCACATCAACTAGGCGTATCAACGGGCTATGGAGATTGCCATGCAACGGATGCACTAGAGCTATAAGTTTATGAAAGCTCAAAAGAAACTAAGTGGGTGTGCATCCAACTCGCTTGCTCATGAAGACCTAGGGCAATTTGAGGAAGGCCATCATTGGAATATACAAGCCAAGTTCTATAATGAAAAATTCCCACTAGTATATGAAAGTGACAACATAGAAGACTCTCTATCATGAAGATCATGGTGCTACTTTGAAGCACAAGTGTGGTAAAAGGATAGTAGCATTGCCCCTTCTCTCTTTTTCTCTCATTTTTTTTTGTTTTTTGTTTTGTTTGGGCCTTCTCTCTTTTTTGGCCTTTTTTTATTTTTTATTTTTTCGTCCGGAGTCTCATCCCGACTTGTGGGGGAATCATAGTCTCCATCATCCTTTCCTCACATGGGACAATGCTCTAATAATGATGATCATCACACTTTTATTTACTTACAACTCAAGAATTACAACTCGATTCTTAGAACAAAATATGACTCTATGTGAATGCCTCCGGCGGTGTACCGGGATATGCAATGAATCAAGAGTGACATGTATGAAAGAATTATGAACGGTGGCTTTTCCACAAATACGATGTCAACTACATGATCATGCAAAGCAATATGACAATGATGAAGCGTGTCATAATAAACGGAACGGTGGAAAGTTGCATGGCAATATATCTCGGAATGGCTATGGAAATGCCATAATAGGTAGGTATGGTGGCTGTTTTGAGGAAGGTATATGGTGGGTGTATGGTACCGGCGAAAGTTGCGTGGTACTAGAGAGGCTAGCAATGGTGGAAGGGTGAGAGTGCGTATAATCCATGGACTCAACATTAGTCATAAAGAACTCACATACTTATTGCAAAAATCTATTAGTTATCGAAACAAAGTATTACGCGCATGCTCCTAGGGGGATAGATTGGTAGGAAAAGACCATCGCTCGTCCCCGACCGCCACTCATAAGGAAGACAATCAATAAATAATTCATGCTCCGACTTCATCACATAACGGTTCACCATACGTGCATGCTACGGGAATCACAAACTTTAACACAAGTATTTCTACAATCCATAATTACTCACTAGCATGACTCTAATATTACCATCTTTATATCTCAAAACAATCATAAGGAATCAAACTTCTCATAGTATTCAATGCACTCTATATGAAAGTTTTTATTATATCCCTCTTGGATGCCCATCATATTAGGACTAAATTCATAACCAAAGCAAATTACCATGCTGTTTAAAGACTCTCAAAATAATATAAGTGAAGCATGAGAGTTCAACAATTTCTTCAAAATAAAACTACCGTCGTGCTCTAAAAAGATATAAGTGAAGTACTAGAGCAAATGACATACTACTCCAAAAGATATAAGTGAAGATCAATGAGTAGTCGAATAATTATGTAACTATGTGAAGACTCTCTCTCATAAAAGAATTTCAGATCTTAAGTACTTTATTCAAACAGCAAGCAAAACAAAATAAAGTGACATTGCAAGGATAGCACATATCGTGTGAAGAAGCAAAAACTTAGGTTCAACCGATACTAACCGATAATTCTTGATGAAGAAAGGTGGGATGCCTACCGGGGCATCCCCAAGCTTAGATGCTTGAGACTTCTTGAAATATTATATTGGGATGCCTTGGGCATCCCCAAGCTTGAGCTTTTGTGTCTCCTTAATTCCTTTTATATGATGGTTTTCCTAAATCTTAAAAACTTCATCCACACAAAACTCAACAAGAACTCGTGAGACAAGTTAGTATAAATCAAATGCAAAACCTTATAATTCTCTACTGTAGCAAATCACTAAAATTATTATTTGACATTGCATACTAAATTCCTCTGCATATTTAATACTCCTATCCTCAAATAGAATCATTAAACAAGCAAACATATGCAAACAATGCAAACATAACAACAATCTGTCTAAACAGGACAGTCTGTAAAGAGTGCAATTGTACTCATACTTCCCTAACTCCAAAAATTCTGAAAATTTACCACACTGTATAAAATTTGTTGTTACTAATTATTTAAATATTTAAATATTTTACCACGTTCTGATATTCCGGAGGAATTTAGACAATGATAGAAAACTTTCTGTTTCCAAAACAGCAACATATAGACATGCAAAATAAGCATGGTAAATGCTATACTTGACCTTTTTATTGAACTAAAAGATACAAAACATTACTCTAAATAACATAAAGAAAATACTAATAAAATAAAATGACGCTCCAAGCAAAACACATATCATGTGGTGAATAAAAATATAGCCTCAAGTAAATTTACCGATGATGTTGGAGACGAAAGAGGGGATGCCTTCCGGGGCATCCCCAAGCTTAGTTGCTTGGATCTTCCTTGAATGTTACCTTGGGGTGACTTGGTCATCCCCAAGCTTAGGGTCTTGTCACTCCTTATTCTCCTCATATCGATATCTCACCCAAAACTTGAAAACTTCAATCACACAAAACTTAACGAAACCTTCGTGAGATCCGTTAGTATGATAAAACAAATCATTCACTTTGGTACTGTCAAGACAAGATTCATAATTTTTCTCATATAATGCCTACTGTAATTTATCATTTCTATAATTTATATTAAGCAATATAAGCCATAGAAACTAGAAAACAAGCTAACTATGCATCGAAAACAGAATCTGTCAAAAACAGAACAGTACGTAAAGATCTGAATTAAGGTCATACTTCTGTAACTCCAAATATTCTGAAAAATTAGGAAAACGTATAAAATTTGTATATAAATCCTCTGTAAAAAATTCAGAGTTTTTCCACGTTCTAGTGAATGATAGGAATTTATGTACTGGACGCAAAAGTTTCTGTTTTTGCACAGAATCAAGTCAACTATCATCCACACTATCCCAAAGGCTTTACTTGGCACTTTATTCAAACAAAAGCTATAAAACATGATTACTACAGTAGACTAATCATGTGAACACACAAAAACAGTAGGTAGAAATATTGGGTTGTCTCCCAACAAGCGCTTTTCTTTAATGCCTTTTAGCTAGGCATGATGATTTCAATGATGCTCACATAAAAGATAAGAATTGAAACATAATGGAAGCATCATGAAGAATATGACTAGCACATTTAAGTCTAACCCACTTCCTATGCATAGGAATTTTGTGAGCAAAAAATTTAAGGGAGCAATAATCAACTAGCATAGGAAGGTAAAACAAGCATAGCTTCAAAACTTTCAACACATAGAGAGGAAACTTGATATTATTGCAATACCTACAAGCATATGTTCCTCCCTCATAATAATTTTTAGTAGCATCATGAATGAATTCAACAATATAACTATTACATAAAGCATTCTTTTCATGATCCATAAGCATAGAAATTTTATTACTCTCCACATAAGCAATTTTCTTCTCATGAATAGTAGTGGGAGCAAACTCAACAAAATAACTATCATATGAGGCATAATCCAATTGAAAATTAAAATCAAGATGACAAGTTTCATGGTTATCATTATTATTTATAGCATACATGTCATCACAATAATCATCATAGATAGCAACTTTGTTCTCATAATCAATTGGAACCTCTTCCGAAATAGTGGATTCATCACTAAATAAAGTCATGACCTCTCCAAATCCACTTTTATCAATATTGTAAAAAGATTCAACACCCTCCAAAATAGTGGGATCAATACTACCTAGAGTTGACACTCTTCCAAACCCACTTTCATCAATATAATCATCATAAATAGGAGGCATGCTTTCATTATAATAAATTTGCTCATCAAAACTTGGGGGACAAAAAATATCATGTTCATCAAACATAGCATCCCCAAGCTTGTGGCTTTGCATATCATTAGCATCATGGATATTCAAGGAATTCATACTAACAACATTGCAATCATGCTCATCATTTAAAAATTTAGTGCCAAACATTTTATAGACTTCTTCTTCTAGCACTTGAGCACAATTTTCCTTTCCATCATTTTCACGAAAGATATTAAAAAGATGAAGCATATGAGGCAACCTCAATTCCATTTTTTTTGTAGTTTTCTTTTATAGACTAAACTAGTGATAAAACAAGAAACTAAAAGATTCGATTGCAAGATCTAAAGATATACCTTCAAGCACTAACCTCCCCGGCAACGGCGCCAGAAAAGAGCTTCGTTGACGGGATGTGAGTGCCGCTTACCTAGCCTCCCCGGCAACGGCGCCAGAAAAGAGCTTGATGTCTACTACGCAACTTTATCCTTGTAGACATTGTTGGGCCTCCAAGTGCAGAGTTTTGTAGGACAGTAGCAAATTTCCCTCAAGTGGATGACCTAAGGTTTGTCAATCCGTGGGAGGCATAGGATGAAGATGGTCTCTCTCAAACAACCCTGCAACCAAATAACAAAGAGTCTCTTGTGTCCCCAACACACCCAATACAATGGTAAATTGTATAGGTGCACTAGTTTGGCGAAGAGATGGTGATACAAGCGTAATACGGATAGTAGATATAGGTTTTTGTAATCTGAAAATATAAAAACAGCAAGGTAACTAGTAACAAAAGTGAGCGAAAACGGTATTGCAATGCTTGAAAACAAGGCCTAGGGTTCATACTTTCACTAGTGCAAGTTCTCTCAACAATGATAACATAATTAGATCATATAAAAATCCCTCAACGTGCAACAAAGAGTCACTCCAAAGTCACTAATAGCTGAGAACAAACGAAGAGATTATTGTATGGGTACGAAACCACCTCAAAGTTATTCTTTCTGATCAATCTATTGGGCTATTCCTATAAGTGCCACAAATAGCCCTAGAGTTCGTACTAAAATAACACCTTAAGATACACATCAACCAAAACCCTAATGTCACCTAGATACTGCAATGTCACCACAAGTATCCGTGGGTTTGATTATACGATATGCATCACACAATCTCAGATTCATCTATTCAAACCAACACAAAGAACTTCAAAGAGTGCCCCAAAGTTTCTACCGGAGAGTCAAGACGAAAACGTGTGCCAACCCCTATGCATAAGTTCACAAGGTCACAGAACCCGCAAGTTGATAACCAAAACATACATCAAGTGGATCACGTGAATATCCCATTGTCACCACAGATAAGCACATGCAAGACATACATCAAGTGTTCTCAAATCCTTAAAGACTCAATCCGATAAGATAGCTTCAAAGGGAAAACTCAATCCATTACAAGAAGGTAGAGGGGAAAAACATCATAAGATCCAACTATAATAGCAAAGCTCGCGGTACATCAAGATCGTGCCAAATCAAGAACACGAGAGAGAGAGATCAAACACATAGCTACTGGTACATACCCTCAGCCCCGAGGGATAGCTACTCCCTCCTCGTCATGGAGAGCGCCGGGATGATGAAGATGGCCACCGGTGATGATTTCCCCCTCTGACAGGGTGCCGGAACAGGATCCCAATTGGTTTTTGGTGGCTACAGAGGCTTGCGGCGGCGGAACTCCCGATCTAGGTTTTGTTCTGGAGGTTTGGGGATATATAAGAGGTGTTGGTGTCGAGAACAAGTCAGGGGAGTCCACGAGGGTCCTACAAGGTCGGAGGGCGCGCCCTCCACCCTTGTGGTGGCCTCGGGACCCTTCTGGTGCATCTCCGGTACTCCGTGGGCTTCTTTTGGTCCAAAAACAATCGTCGTAAATTTTCAGCTCAATTGGACTCCGTTTGATATTCCTTTTCTGCGAAACTCAAAAACAAGGAAAAAACAGAAACTGGCACTGGGCTCTAGGTTAATAGGTTAGTCCCAAAAATAATATAAAATAGCATATAAATGCAAATAAAACATCCAAGATAGATAATATAATAGCATGGAACAATAAAAAATTATAGATACGTTGGAGACGTATCAGTCGTCCAGATGCACTTTCCCCGGGAGGAGGCGACCAACAATACAGCAGAATATGAAGGGCTTCTTGTCGGGCTCAGGATTGCCACAGAATTGGGAATCAAGAAGCTGATCATTCTAGGAGATTCACAACTGGTGGTGAGACAAGTCAACAAGGATTACCGAAGCCCATTGATGGAGGCATACGTCGAGGAAGTGAGAAGATTGGCGGAGCGCTTTGACGGGTTGCAAACAGAGCACGTACCCCATGCGGAAAATAGCATTACTGATCACCTGTCAAAGTGTGCTACGCAGAAGCTTCCTGTGGAACTAGGGACTTTTGTTCTCCATCTTACTCAGCCCTCCGTATCCCCGACAACAATGGCCCGAAAGAGGAGGAAATTGGACTCCGGTAAGCCTCTCCCGGTAGAGCCTTTCGGGGCTCCTAGCAGGGACCCTGCCGGGAACAACTCTGCTTCGCTTGCTGGGCTGCGCCCTCCTGTCGGGCCACTGGTCCCCGTAGTCAAGGGATGCGCCCCCATGAATGAGGAGGTGCCGCTAGTCCTCGTTGCCGAGCCTCAGGCTCCAACTTGGGCAAGGCACATAGTCCATTTCCTCCAAACCGGAGAACTTCCTGAAGAGCAAGAAGAAGCTGAAAGAGTAGCCCGAAGGGCCAGTATGTATCAGTTTGTCGATGACACACTATACAGAAGAAGGCCCAACGGTGTGAAATTGAAGTGCATTTACCGGGAAGGAGGAAAGGAACTGCTGGCAGGGATACACAAAGACATGTGCGGCTCCCACATTGGATCAAGGGCTTTGGTTGGGAAAGCATTCCAGCAAGGATTCTATTGGCGTCACCAAGTGTGAAGCCTATTAGTTCCATTCCAAAAATATCCATCTGCCTGCCCAAGCACTCCAGGCAATCCCTTTGTCATGGCCGTTGTCGGTCTGGGGGCTCGATATCCTCGGCCCTTTCCCCCGAGCTGCCGGGGGCTTTGAATTCTTGTTCGTTGCAATTGACAAGTTTACAAAGTGGCCGGAAGTAGATGCCGTGAGAAAGGTGCTGCTCAGTCAGCTATCAAGTTCTTGCAAGGATTGGTGTGTAGCTTCGGGGTCCCTGCCCGGATCATCACCGACAATGGCACCCTGTTCACGAGTCGCGCCTTCATGGAATATGTTCATGCCCTCGGAAGCAAGATCTCATTTGCCTTTGTTGCACATCCCAGAAGCAATGGACAAGCTGAGAGGGCGAACACTAAAGTGCTGTGGGGACTCAAGATAAGAACATTTGATAAGCTATGGAAGCACGACAGGCAATGGATCAATGAGCTGCCGGTGGTTCTTTGGTCCCTCAGAACGACACCAAACCGAGCTACTGGGCAGACTCCCTTCTCCCTAGTCTATGGGGCAGAAGCAGTTATCCCCACGAAACTCATTTACGGGTCACCTCGAGTGCTTGCCTACGATGAAGTAGCGCAGGAACAACACATGCGTGACGACGCTGTGCTTCTCGAGGAGAACCGTCTCCGGGCTGCTACGCGTGCTGCACGCTATCAGCAAGCCCTGCGTCGCTATCATAGCCGCAGGGTTCATGCCCGGTGTTTTGAGGAAGGCAATGTAACACCCAAAAAATCGGGTTATCGATTTTTGTGCTGTTATTCCTTCCTAGCTTTTCTTTCCCGAATTTTTCCTCTGGAATCTGGTGAGTGACCAGGTGAATCCAGACAATCCTCAGCCCCTCAGTGCATTTTCCATGCTCTTGTGCCAGTCAAGTTCCCGTCTGTAAACCCCGAACCTCATTTAAACCCTAGTTCCAAAATATCGGAACTGGAAATCCTGCCTTTGCGTTTACAAAGGAACTATCATTTTCTTGCTCAGTTGATCCTCCCAAAATTTCCGGAGATCATCCTTCACTCATAAACCCTAGATGTGCTAAAATATTGCCAAGTCATATGCAATATTTCTCATCTAGAATTAATTCCTTTCTCTGCCTTTCGGAGGAATTAAATCTAGAATAATATCTATCCATCTCCAAAGTTCATGAAAACTTGTGGAGATATTCTTTGTGATCATATTGAGCTCTCATAAAAATATTGGCCATAATTAAATAGGGGAAATTGCATTTTCCTATTTAAAGCCAATATTTCAATTTGGGGCCTTTCCAAAGGAACTACCATTTTGGTAGTTAGGAAAAATCCCAAATAAATTGTGGAGTTTTTCCTATCCATATATTCACCATTTCCATCAATATATCAAGTTCCACCCATTAAATTTTGAGCACAACACCACTTTGCAAATTCTGTCCAGATTTTCAGTTTGCAAAGGAAGTGCTTGATTCCTTGATCTCCTTGGGCTGAAATTTTGCAGGGTGATTCATTATGATATATTACCCCTGGATACCAAAAATGAGTTCATTCCATCAAGTCAATCTTCCTCAGTAAATTATCTAAGTTTCTGTCCAGATTGCATCTCTGTGAAGGAAGTACCATCATAGATGATCAATTTGAGCAGAAACTTTTCCAGACAGTTCCTATGACCATATCATCACTCTACACCAAGAATAATTCAAATCCATCTAGCCGTTTGACCCCGGCATCATCATTTGCATTTCTGGTCAGTGGGCAAGGTTACAAAGGAAGTACCAGCTAGCATTGTCCATTTGTGCCCAAATTTTGCCAGCATGACTACCTTAGTGGATGACTTACCCCTGCCTAAGATCATACCAATGGGTGCACTTTGGTGGCCACACCACATGACAAACACCTTGCTGCCATTTCCTATTTGACCATCGTTCGGTCACACCAGAGCTTCCTGTTCCTGTCTGAAGACTCACATCAGCTGTTTGAGGTCTGACCCACGCGGCAGACATGGTTTTATGGCGTTTTGGTGCCAAGTGCACGTGGTGCCGGTGGTGACCACGGACGTTGTCGGCAGAACCAGAGCCCTGTGCATTGGACGCTTCGGGAGGCCGTCTCTAGCGAGCTCCGGCTTGTCCGGGAGCGCCGGAGAGCTCCCCACCGCTCGTCTACGCCGTCCGGTCACATCTCCCCCTCGTCTTTTAGCTTTTGGACGGCCGTGCCGACCTCGGTGCTCCACCGGAAGGCCACCACCTCGCCGTGCGTCTCGAAGCTCCGGTCGCCGTCGCGAGACCTCCTCTCCGAGCCTATTTAAGGCGTGCCCGAGCCCTCCTCCACACCAACAACTCCCCAGCCCTCTCCCTCGAGCTCCCCTAGCTCTCCTTCTCGCCCTTGGCCACACTCTGCCGCCAACCTCCCTCGGTCGTCCCCGCGCCTTGGCCCTTCCCCCTCCTCCTCCTCTCTGCCCTCAGCCTCTACGGAGCCACCGCAAGCCGCCGCCGCTCTCCATTTCGCCGGGGAAGTGCTGCCGCCCTGGGTCCCCCTGAAGCTCTCGGGTCGCCCGCCATGAGTGGTGGGGGCAGCGCTACGAGCCGCCGGGCGCGGCCCCGCGAGCATCTCCAGGCGCGGCGAGGAGCGACGGTTCCAGGAAGCTCGTCGGCTGGTCCTCCCGCGTTCCCCTGCCGCGGCTACGCCGGCAGCCGGCCCGCCTCTGCTCTGCTCGGTCGGGGGGAAAGAGAAGACCAGAGGAGGAGAGAGAGAGTAGGAGAGAAAGAGAAGGGATTAGGTGGGCCCTGCTAGAAAGTCAACCCGGGCCCGCGCGTCAGTTTAAGTGGAGGCGCATTTCACAAAAGGCGTTTTCGATTTGTCGAAGACGTATTTCCGAAAAGGCGCTTTCACTTTCTCAGCCACCGGCCGAACCTATTATATAGTGAACGTTCACTCGTTAAGCGCCAGAATGGACAGGTTTTGTCTGTTTTATCGCTTAACGAACGAACGGCCGTTTCTCCGCGACCGTAACTCCGATGGAGGTAAAACCAACGCCCACGTCTTCAGTTCGTCAAGCCCGTTCCGATGGCGTCATTTTCATAATGTTTTCACACTGTGAAAATGACCATTTTACCCTTGCCCTTCGATGAGCCCCTCCGAAAGGAAACGTTTCCGGCAAATCTTTCCGGAGTTTTATCGCACTTCCTCCAGGCGTATTCATCGACTCCAGGCAAGCCAACCTCTTCCATGAGCTCCGGACTTGCGTGATGACTTTGCTTGCACCCTGTGTGTTCATTGTAGTACATCTGTATCACCTGTTAGCCTGCACTTGCATACACCTGTTATGTCATCTGTTTTAGAGGTTAGCATTACGTTTCACCTAATATCATGCCTTGTTTCCATGCCATGCCCTGCCATGCTAGTAACAATATTTTGGATACCGTTATCATGTGAGTACCATGATCTGATATCTTGCCATGTTTGTCAACGTTGTAATAATTCTGCTATGCTGATGTTAAGTGGCTGTTCACACTTATAATTGTTAAGGTAATGGGGGGATGATGGAGATATATTGATAAACCTAGTCGGTTGATCAGAGTCACCTGTCCGGGCTTATCCGTGCAACCACATTTGCCGGTATGGGACGGCCTTGACTTGGTCTGATCGTGTGCTCTTTCACCGGTACCTCCAAAGAGGGAGGGTTATGCGCGCGCGCTGCCCTGGCCCGGTAGGCGGCGATAACCCTGTGAGCCCAGTTGAGTTGTTTGGGTACCCGTCCCCGTTTGGGACAGTTTAGTTTGGCCACGACGGTGGCAGGGTGTCACGAGGTGACACGGGGCCACCCAAGGCTTGACTCCGAGGGAGTGTGATTGCCGGTGGTACGATGGAAGAGTCACGGGTCAGGCGGGTTTCGTTGGAGCAACGCTGGTCCACCCGAATGGGATCACGAGGTCAGTGCTCCATAGTGTGGGTAAAGTGCGCAACCTCTGCAGAGTGTAAAATCTATTCGAATAGCCGTGTCCACGGTATTGGACAGCCCGTCCAGAACTCGTTAGGTGATCAACCATAATGATGATAATGATAGTGAAAGGACCTATCCTGCATGGACAGTAGATGTTGTCAGGAGTATGGTATGTTAGCCATGAGATGGCTATGGAAGAGATGGTCAGATGACCGAAAGACTTGGATTTGGATCAGGTTCAGACTGGATCATGAGATTATTCGGAATATGGATTATTTACTTGATGCATGCTTTACTTCACTATACTTTACTTCAGCAGTTATTTTGCTAGATAACCCCGTTATATCGTGATGATTAATGCTGCTGGATGTTTAAACATGCCAGATAATTTTGCTACGACATGATGATTAATAATGCTAGATAGGTATGCTATGCTATGCTTGATTCGTGATTTCCTGTTAATTCCATGCCATGTTTAGAATAAATTCTTGCATAGCATAGGGTTGGCTTTGTCATCTGCTTGTTTGGATGCTATGTATTTGGTTGTCTTGCGAGTACATTCAAAGTACTCACCTGGCCTTGCACGTGGCCAGTTGCAGGAGAAGATTCGTCGTGCTAGATCGTAACCCAGCCAGTCCTGTGAGTTATGGAGCCCAGCCATAGACGATGTCACCGCTGCGCCAAGACCTTCGCTGCCATCTTAGTTAGCCTTGGAGCTATGTAATATTGTTGTAAGCAACAGTATTGTAATACTCCATTTAATATAATAAAGCCATTTTGTGCCTGGAATTGCTGTATCATGTCTTTGACGTGCGTCAGGTCTTATCCTGGGACTGGCGTGCGTCGGCCCTCTATCGGGGTGCCACAGGCAACCTTGTCCTTAGGCACGTTCAGTCCGCCAAGGGTACAAACAAGCTGTCGCCGAAGTGGGAAGGCCCGTACCGGGTAGTACGAGTCACTAGACCTGGCGCAGTCCGTCTGGAGACCGGAGATGGCATTCAATTGCAAAACTCATGGAATATTGAGCATCTCCGCAAGTTCTACCCGTAAGGCGCGGCTGTCGGGCCCTGCCTGGCAGCCACCCTTTTGTACAGGCCTTGCCTCAGCTGTATGTAACCCCTTGTACAAAGCCAGGCACAGACCCTGAGCAACAGAGAAATAAATGAAGCGCTGGGGGCCCCCAACAAGTTGCATGCATGCATAAGCATTGCATGATTCATGTAGATAGGTTGCATGATCATGTAGATAGATTGCATCTGGCATCATCTTCATTTGCATAAACTGCAGGCTCCTGCCGTGGACTTAGTCCTAGGAAGAGGATGCGAATACAAGCCAGCACTGCGGTCTCCGGCAAGCCAAATAGATAAGTTCCATCTCTTATCCATACATGTTCCGTGAGTAGGACTTGTGCATATGAAAACCTCGCCGCCTCGGAAACAAAGGTTCTCCCATCTACTGACACAAACGTTGCTTCGGTCAGGATGGTCGTAGTGGCCTTTGGCTGAAAGGGGTTGGCGGGAGGCTGGTCTCTCCCAATGGGTTCTGCGCCCGGTAGGCTCAGCCTCACGGCAACAGTCCTATGGGGTACCGGCAGGGTAGCTTACCGGGATCAACTTGTTTACATGAAAGTATGGAGGTGTTTCACCTCTGCATGGATATCGTACATGCCCAAGTACCCGGCAAAGCTTATCTTTTTCATTAATATGCTGATCAACAAGTACAAATCTCACGGAATATAAATATGGATACAAGAGATTACATTATTTGAACTAAAATTTGGCAAGTGCCTACAGATTTAAGACTGAAAATAGATAAGTGCCCTGTAAACTCCTCTCCCTGTCCCTTTTTATCCCAGGTAGTGCGGTGGGAAGAGGAGAGCTCAGGAGGGCTGCCCGAGCAGGAGCCCACCCCAATCCCGTCATGGCCTGCCGGGTGCAGCCTGACAAGATCGGGAGTGGCGAGGCTGCGAAGAAGGGGGGCGGAAGGAGCAGCTCGGCGGTGCCCTGGTCACCACCTCCAGGACCAGTCAAAATCCCCAGCACAAGCGCCGACAAGGAAGGCCGTCGGAGCTCAGTTGGAAGACTGCTGGAGGAGGCGAAGGCACCAAGAGAGCGGCCCCCTCCCCGGCGGTCGGGAGCCTGGTGATGACGGTGCCGGGGAGGGGAGGGGAAGAATGGAAGACAAGGCGGCAGGACGTTAGTACGAGACAAGCGCATCGGTGCCCTCGTACTCCGACCTGACGGTCTGCCTCCCGCCTTCTCCGTCTTCCCTAACTTCATCTTCATCAACAGCGCTCCAGGAAGACGCCGGGCCCCCAGCCCGACACCTCCCCCGAAGAGACGGCGGGCGACTGTGACGAGCAGGACACTCGAGGCGCGCCGCTCCCCACCTTGGCGGGCAGGAAAACGCTGCCATCCTTAGCAAAAATGCGAGGTCCGCCGGAAGGAGCAGTGCTGGGATTACCAAGGACCCCATATACTGCATCCCAGGCGAGCATCAAGAGCCCCGGACACCTCGCCAACAGGGTGGCGACCCCCGGCGACGCGCGGCACCAGACCAGACTCACTCCCCAAGCATCAGCACGAGCATTTGACATCATCGGCAACTCCAAGCTAGGGCCCGGGGCCCGGCCCCGGGCTCTTCCTTTCAGCATACCCAAAAGAAGCAGAAGGCGGAGGAGGAGAGGTATGTGGATGAATGCCTCCGCTCCTCCCCCGCTCCTCCTTTTATAGGCAAGCTGGGGGTGGGGGCTGATTCCCCGGCGAGTACCCGCCGTCCTCCTCCGCCAATCCAAGAAGATCAGGCCCCTGCCTTGATGGTCTCCTGCGCCATGCGCCTCCATTACCTACCCCACTCAATGCATGCGGCATACGTGGCTATGGATAAGGGTGCGGTGGGAAGAGTGAATTGGCAGTTACCCACCCGTGTGTTAAAGTCATTCACGGGCCATTAACAGAATGGCCCCACCACAATTGGCGTTGCACGACGCGCTGGAAAACCGGAAACTGACCCGAGCTCAGGTTAATGAAGAAGCAAAGAAGATCTCAAAGGGTGGAGCCGCCCTTACATTTCTGCCTATGCACTGGTTAGGGCCTACCCCGACGACGCCCAGCGGCGCATCTGTGCCAGGCCCGGGGGCTCCTGTCGGTGCAACAGACCCTGGGTCCATTGCACGGACTGTGCACAGGCCAGAGACAAGATTACAAGACCAAGATCAGACCAAACAAGGAGGATAAATTCCTTTGAAGGATCCAAGTGCAAGTCGAGGAGGCCAAGGTGAGCCAGAGGAACGAGACATCGCTAAGGGAAGGACCTACCTTGCCGGGCAGGCGAGCCTGGCAGGGTTGGGTTTTGCCCCGGAAGCAAGCTCCAGATCGTCCCGGCAAGCCTGCCGGGGCTGGCGGAGGCAAGCCACTCCACCGCTCCACCTCACAAGCGACGCAAGTCAGTAATCAAAGCGGTGTCGAGATCCAAGGTGACTAAGTGGCTGCTTTCTGCCACATGGCAGCCACTTCCTACAGCAAACACCTCCATATGACACCCGTCCTGAGACGTGTCAAGCGAGCAGGCGCGAAGCTGGTAAAAGAGCCCGGCAGGGCCTGCCGGGCGAGCCATGATGTGACACTGAGCAGCGCATTTAATGTGCTCTGTCAGCCTACAGAGTTAGATATGATAGCACTGTTAGCTATCTAATCAGTACGCAAAGACTGATTTGCCACTATGGTGACCCCTTAATCTATAAAAGGAGGCCCATGGCGACCGTAGAAAGGGTTGGACCCTCGCATATCCATACGAGCATAGCCACTCTCGCCCCCAGAGTGACCTTGCCGGGCGAGTGTACTATGTTCACCACCATTATCCACCATAAATCCACCAAAGCAGGAGTAGGGTTTTACGCCTCGCGGCGGCCCGAACCTGGGTAAAGACTGTCCGTGTGATCTCTGCCATGCTGCGCGACGCTTCTCCTCTCTTTGTGCAACGTGTCCATCCCCCTGCCGAACCAAAAGGGGCTGATGGCCCCATAGGTGGCCGTGGTTTCTCACGACACGATGGCAGGCATCGTTTGGCCACATTGCATCCATGCATGGACACACTATTCAAAGTGGAGATCATGGGTGGCTTTCGCATCACATATCTATACCCCTATATAGTGTGCAAATAATTTTGAAAGATGGTCGTTGGATGAAACCAATCTGATGGTGCAGAGATGGCAAATCCGAGCACTACTGGCCGTTGGATATCATCTACATTCCACCAGATTTTGCCACATGTACAATCTAGAAGACTCCATGGTTGAACTTAAGCAGAATGCACAAACCTCAAAACACAAGCACTTCTCCTTTGTTCTAGAATCTTCCATATCATAATTGCCCAATTTTTTTTCTAGATGAATCGCCATTATTTGTTTTTTACTTTATGCTTTACAACGCAGAATTCCATGAATCTTAAAATAGATTAGCTTTTTATAAAAACTAATTGATTTTGAATGAGATGAACTATTAGAATTAAACGAACATCTACATCATGCATATATGACTCAAAGCTTACATGCTATAATGTGGTATTTATTCATAATTTGGTTGCCAAATCTCATGCGTGCAATGCACGTGTACCTTACTAGTCTAAATGGTGTGTGTGTGTGTGTTGTGCGTGTTAAACACATTGTACGTAGTATCATACATGGTTTAGATTCCGAACATCTAGCTAGAGCATACATGTGCTATGATTTGAATTCAACATAAAATGGATACATATATTTGAATTCGAGATCGTATGTACATGTAGTTCATATTTATATGGGAATTTACTACTCCTATATTCATGTCATGTGTTGTGAAGATAATATTTAGATGGTTGTATAACTAACCTGAGTACAATCCCATTCAAACAGGGAAAATGTACTCAAATTTAGTCCATATGCTAGACAACACGAATTATTTTTTTATTGTTGAGGGAAGTGCAAATTGATTTGGTACTGTACACGTTAAGCTTGTTGTCCCGATTTTTTTAGTTTTTTATTGTTGTATTTGAATGCATTTCTAGTAATATAGTAAAACGGGACATGGCTCTCTCTAGTGGGGTGCGAATTGTCTTTTTTCTGTACACGTTAAGCTTGTTCTCCCGAAATTTCAAGCCGTGCCTTGTTATGCCGAAATTTCAAGCTAGCATCTCTATCTATCGTGCTGCGAAACTCCTGCCTCTTCAACCCGCGCCTTGTTAGCCCGAAATTTTAAGATATCTCTTTGTCTCGTTGTGCTCCGAAAACTCCCTCCATCTCAACCCGCGCCTTGCTATCCCAAAATTACAACGCGCGCGAAAACTCCCACCTCCTGCGAAATCTCGACACGTGAAATTCCCGTGATACCCCTGAACTAAAAGAACTGCCTAGCTCAAATCGGTGGGGGTACTTTCATAACTTACCCCACATTTCAGACAAGCGCGTCCCTAAGCCATGGTTCCCCCTCCTATCCCCTCCGCCCCCCCATTCGTACATCGAGGCCACAAAAACTCGTGAAGCCCCACCCCTCCTCCGTCTGCCATCCAGCCGAAGCCTCTTCCCCGACGATGTCGTCCACCGCAACACCTCGACGTCCCTCATCCACCGCACCGGATGAGGATCCGTCATCAATCTCGTCGTCCCTCCGGTTCAACCAACCCATCCTCCACCTCCAAGGAGCTGCCCCGACGTTCCCCTCGTCTTTCGCGCCACCTCCATTCCCACACCACCGTCTTCACCTGCACCACCGGAAGAGCAGCATCATCATCGATTCCTCGGATGAAGCTGAGGCCTAATCGGCGCCACCAAAGAGGTTCTACACTAATTGCTGCATTTTCTTCTTGATTCGATCTCACGGTGCTGCCGGCGCTCGGTCCCGAGCCGACATGGCGCGGCTCCATCTACGGCGGCGTCGCCGGCCACTTCCTCCACGACATCGCTCCCTCGGTGGCGACGTCCATATCAGTAGGAGTTACTGCTGCTTTGGCTCTTGCTCGCGCTGCTGCTCTGCTCTTTGAAAGTACATGTAGTCCCCATTTGTGGTTTTGGTAATTAAATGACAATCCTAATGGACTAATCTTTGCATTGAGATATACATTTGAAGGAAAGTTCCATTTGCAATGCATGAAGAATACTGGATGAATTGATGGATGAAATCTATCAACATAAATATATGCATTGAGACTTGATAATGAATGACAATTCCTATGAAGAAACAATGACATCAAGTTATATAGGAAGGTTTGTTCCATGGGTGATGCAAGAAGGAGATTGAATGGATTCAGAATGAATGCCATATACATATAGTTGTGCATCAAGATTATTCATGGAGCAAAGATAATTGTTGATCAAGATGAAGATCGAAGATTGAATTCAAAGATGGTCAACACACAAGCGCAAATCGTGTGCCACATGAGATCTTGTGGTATGGTAAGAATTTGTCAATTGCGCTTTGTGTACTAACCCATTCTATGTATTTTCTATGTCTGTGTGGGTTAGGTGATTCTCATGGACTTACATCAAGAGAAAGATTTCAAGTGCCCATGAGAGGATGACATCAAGTGATAATGATCATGGTTTACAAGGGCAAGTTCAAGATAGGCATTCTGAAGAATTACATGCTTGAAGCTTGCAGATGATCATGTGATGGACACGTGAAGATGAATACAAAGAAAAGCTTCCCACATTGTGTATGGGGGAGCTACTTGAAGACTTCACCAATGTCTTACCTTCAACTTGAGCCAAGAAGAAACATCAACATCAAGCTCAAGTGAAAGGCTCGTGTCAAAGGTATTAGTTCCTTTGACGTTAGTGTTGTGGAGTGATGACCACCGAAGAAACATATACACTCAAGAATGGATTCTCGATAGCTATGTAGTGTAGCTCTTTTATGATTCTTGAGTTATAGGGATCCCGCACTATTAAGAGGGGATCAAAGGGGTTAGTGATAGATTTGCTCAAGTCAACATCTTCTATTTCTACTTCCTCACATCATATTCCAACATAGGCTTATTTCACCCCTATCCAATACAAATACAATATGCCTATACATCTACCAAAGAAAATCCAAAGCCAAATAGGTTTCCCAAATATATGATATAAGCTTTGCATATTTGGCATCCTCCATTTTAATTGATCTTGGATGGTTCTCTATGTGAGGACCTGGGGTTTTTCCATAGCTTCAAAACGAGCTCAAGATCATCAAAATCGGAGTTCGTATGAAAAAGTTGTGCATGTTTTACTATCTGGAGGGCCGGAAGTTCCGGGCTGCCTGGAGGTTTCGGGGTCCGAAAGTTCTGGGCTTCCCAGAGGTTCCGGGGTCCGGAAGTTCCGGGGTATGTTCCGGGGTAAGATCCGGGCTTTCCAGAGTGTTGCGCTAATATTCTCCAAAGGGAGCCCGGAAGTTCCGAGCTGCGTTTTTCTATGCATAACGGGCAGATTTGGTGGGGGCACTATATAAGGTACCCTTCTTCCCCAACGAGCTAGGTCTTCCACATCTGAAATTTCCCCATTCGTGTGAGCTCTCTCCTCCTCCCCCAAGCCCAAAAACTCCAATCCATTTGGGGGAAAGCTACCCCATGGATCTAGGGTTCATTTGTTGACCTCCTCCATTGTTCCTCTCCTCTCCCATCCCTCCATAGCATTGGTTGCTTTTGTTGGGATTTGAGAGAGAGAGGGATTTGAGCATTCTTGTGTTAAATCCCAAAGAGATGTGTGAGAGTTCTTGAGAGAGATTTCATCCAAGCATACATCCACTCCTCCTCTCTTTTTTGACCAAAGCAATTTGTGATTTGAGCAAGTCTTGAGCATTTCCCCTTTGGTCTTGTTACTCTTGGAGGTTGGAGACTCCTAGGCGGTAGGAGTACTCTGGTGAGGAATCAACTTGTGATTTGTACCCCGGAAAGTTATGTGAAGGTTTGGAGGCCGCCTCAAGGTCTACCACTAGTGGTTGGGAATCACCTTCATGGTGATATCTCAAGGGGAGAATAGGGTGAGCCTTTGTGGCGTTGGTGTGCCTTCGTGGTAACATCCATCCCTCCAACGGTGACTAGCTTCCCTCCAAGGAAGTGAACATCGGGATACATCCTCGTCTCCGTGACTTTGGTTATCCCTAACCCTAGCTCCTTACTTGTGGTTTACTTTGGTCACTTGACCGTGCATTCACTATATCTTGTTGTCCTCATTATATTGTGTTGGCTATTCCCTTGTAGAGATTATTTAGGCCTTCACTTTATATTCCGCAATTCATACTTGCTACTATTGATATATCTTGTGCTTAGTGTGAATTGCTAGTTTGTAACATTCATTTCCATATCTCGTGACATAACTTCTGTAAGCTTGTAGTGCTTACTTGAGTTTGCTTGTATCATTCAATTCCATATATTGTGATACAATTTGTGTAAGCTTTGTATTGCTTACTTGTGGTTGTATGTATTATTCATTTCCATATCTTGTGATATACATTGAGTAAGTTTGTGTAACTTACTTGTGCTTACTCATATCCTCGTTGTTCTCATCTTGTTTATCCTAAGTTGTTGGTGCACTTAGTGAGCCTAGTATATTTAGGATTTGTGCTTGAAAAGTATCCGCTTAGTTTATTTCCGCATTAGGATATAGCCAAATCTGTAAAAGATTTGAATACGCCTATTCACCCCCCCTCTAGGCGACATCGTGGTCCTTTCACTCTTGCTCTCGGTCCCCTGCCTGGTCTGCTCTTGCTCTTATTCGCGCTGCTGCTCTCGCTCTTGCTCTTGCTTGTGTTGCTGCTCTACTCTTGCTCGCGCTGCTGCTGCACGAGCAGCAGATCCTGCTCTCGCTCTAGCCCATGCAGCTGCTACCCGAGATGCTGCTACACAACCAACTGCCCCGGCTCTCACACGCGCTGCTGCTCCGGGCACTGCTGCTGCTGCTACTGCTTTTCTGCTACTAGTGCGTTCAGTTTCGACAGTAAAATTCAGTTTCGACAACAAAATTCAGTTTCGACAGTAAAATTCAGTTTCGATAGTTAAATTCAGTTTCGACAATTAAGTTCAGAGATGAGCGGCTGATGTATTTTACATCTAGCACTTTGTGGTTATGTATTTTACATCATCTATTGGAGATGCTATTAGAATTCCACTCAGGTTAACATTGTCTCTCTTGTCCTACTTCAGCCTCGCCGTCGTACAACTCACCGGAGCTGCTCCAACGACGAAACCCTCCATCACAGCGGGGCAGTACCCTCGGCTCCATCTCCAGACGCCTAAGATCTTCTTCCCCTCCTCCGACGGCCACATCAGCCAGAGCATCCTCACCGACCAACCCAATCATGCTGAGATCAACATGGTTTCGCCAAAGAGGTTGTACACTTGTTGCATCACTTTTTTTACTGTACATGTTATATATATTGTCCACTGAGCACACGTAGTAACGTGAAATACAATTAGTTTCTCCTACTATATGACAAGCAGTGAGGTACCAGGCAACTTAGCTATCCGTGATGGACTCTCTTGAATGCCATCATTATTTATTTCTGCTTGTTTGAGCTGTGCATTTGTAGATGGGCCTGGGAGTTGAGCTAGTAGGGCAGTGGCCTGGGTCCAGAGTAGTAGAAGTAGCACAAAAATATTTTTTGAGTGTAGGCTTTTCCCTGTTCAAACCTTCCTATTAGAATCGCCAGTGCTTGAAAGGAAAAGTGAAGGAAAGACATAGGAATTGGAAAGTTTCCTATGGTACTACTATTCATGCATTTGGTCCAAAGGAATGGAGCAAAGGAAAACTGTAGGATTTGTTCCTTTAGTGTCTCCTTGAAAGAAAAACCGTAGGAATATTAATATCCACGTGTCCTCCTTTTCATATTCCTATTCATGAAGCACAAGACTAAGAGATAGTAGCATAATAGCATTATAACCGTACATTTTCCTGTCTTTTGACTTAATCTCACCATGCTTCTTTGCATCCTGTGATCTTCCAATTCTTGTGAACCAAACACCCAGATTGACAGAAATCCTGTGTTTTTAAATTCTCTATTTTGCACGTGCATTCCTAGCCTATTCCTGTGTATTTCCTATCCCTGCATTGTTAGAATCCTCCAATTCAAAGAAGCCCTTACAAAATTACTTCTGTTACAGATATGTGTCAAAGAAAACCTTGTGTGGTTTGTCCCGCTCCTGCTGCGCTGTGGTCCACCCCAGCTCAGCTGCTCCAACGACAGAAGGGTTCACCACAGTAGGGATCCGCCCTCCAGACTGTCTTTCGCCGCCTCAGATCTTCTTCCCCGCCGCCGGCAGCCACGACAACTGCATTACCATCATCAACTGAGCAGATGACCTTGAGGACTACACGGGTCCGCAAGAGAGGTCGCACTCTTTCGTGTCTGTTTACGTTATGCATCGCTTAATATGATGACATGCTACTTTATTGTCCTGTTCACTGATTAGACTCTGAGCCAGGTCCAAACTAATGCTCAAACTTGAGTTTTTAAATGGCTGTGGGCTACATATTGGGGCAGCAATCAATACTATCTGTCTACTATCTGGTTAATCTCGGGTGTCTACTACGAGTTTCATGTTGCGTGGAAACAAACATTAAAGGAGCCATTATTTGTATTTTTTAACTGAAGCTATTATCTGCCTGCTATCATTGGTTTTGCGTCTATCCACAGTTTGCTACCATCACTCTAGATTTGTGCACACTGGTACAGTGAGGTGCTATACAAATGGTTTTTAACCCCTTTCCGCGACGGCATTTGGAACCGTCGCCAAGTGAGTGACTGCGATAGGGGGGTCCTTCCCACACGACCCAGAAACCGTCGGGGATAGGGAGCCACCCAGACGCTGCATCCTTGCAACTCATTTGTGCTCGCATTGCCATCGCAGTCGGTATTCTGTGGTGCTACATTTACGATGCGTGACCCATCACAAACGGTTCACGATCATAGAACATGTATGATAAGCAGACAATCACACACATTCACTTTTCCCAAACCGTATGCGATAACTAATTAAGAAGATTAGCTAATCGTCGTACGAGTGTCGGACAGGATTACGAAACGTCGGACCGTCGTAACATCGTCGTACATGACAACTATCGCACACGCTATTCTGTGGTGCAATGTTTACGATGCATACCACATCAAAAACAGTTCATGGTTGCGAATCGTGTACGATAAGGGAACTATCACAAGTTTAGTTTACCCGCATCATTTGTGATATTGTCTGACATCACACACGCTTTGCAAATGGCAACTGTGTGCATGCTTGCACACATTTCCTCTCTGTGAACCGTGTCAGATTATGGTGTATATCACAAACGTTTGTGTTTTACCAACCGTGTGCGCCGTAACGGCCTGCATAGCGTAATTTCACTGTAATTTAATTGCTGCTATTTCAAATTGTACCGGATTTGAATTTGAATGTATGCTATAGCTTTATTCATATCCATCAGGTTCAAACAACCAATGCATTATTCGATTCATAGGTACATATGTTCAAGAATTACATAAGAACCAAATAAAGAATGATGAACCACAGTTGTATACTTGTACTATTAAAGACGGTAAAGAAAGAGACGAAATACATTCTGGTTGCTGAACAAGGTGAAGCGGAATTCCCATATTGTGCCCTCCTCCATGTAGAAGGCACGCACGACTCTAGTCCAACCCCTTGTGATGGTCGACCGCCCATCCTTCACACTCTTCATGAAAACATCTAGATAATCATCGTGTTCTGGTAGAAATACTTTAACCTTTGCATGCCCACCAATCATGTAGTTTGAGAGGTAATCTTGAGTAAACTGCTTTGGGAACCACTGCAAAGGAAAAAGATTCAGACATTGTGATCTAACACAACTCATTATGGGCAGTAAAAAGAAGGCTGCAGAGTTCTTACTTACCATCCTGCACTTTGTTGTTGTCTTGGATAAAGTGTAAACAAATAGTTTAATTACCATCTTTTGACCCATTTTACTAACAATCTTTATCAGCTTCCTCACTTGATACTGGTTCATCGATATCTCATTGCCCCATATGCAGAAAGGGTCGAAGCGCGGATCTTTACCAATGACATATGTACCTAAAAGTACCAAGTTAATATTAGAAGCTAAACAACAATTGCACAATGATGCAGTACAACACTCTTTTATAATATCTTATAACATCCAATATACTCACATATTAGATGAATTAACATCTTATATTATGGGCCGGAAGGAGTTTATTGTATTTTTATAAATTATCGGCTAATTAACTGCTGCTGTATCCATGGGTTAGAGTTAGTTTGAGCTAGTTTGGGCTCAAATAGCCCTAAAGTATATCCAAACACGAGGGCTAGTTTGAGCTAGTTGCATTTAACCCACCCAAAAAAACTATCCCACCCAAGAGGTGCTAATTGGAGTTAGTTCTCCTAGTGCATTTATTGTCAATCTAACCCTGTCATCCAAACACCTCTTTGGATGGAGTTAGTTCAGGGTTAGTCATGAGTTAGAAACTAACTCTAACCTCTAGCTAAGTTGAGTATCCAAACAGGGTTGTGTTGTTGTTGTTGTTGTTGCTACTGCTCTTCTACGTATATCTAGACATCATCAGAACATTAAGGTAACACTCTTCCTTGTTGCTATGTAGCCTAAGATTGCATATTTAGACATTAAGTACAGTGCATGTTGATATGTAGACTCAGATATCTTTCCCTATATATATATATATATATCTTTCCCTAATAATAAAGCACGGATTGAGTCTCTCGGGTTCACCGTCATCCTCTTTTTTTTCGTTTTTTCCGTACGTGGTGTCTTTGGCCGGTTCCTACAAGGTGGTACTATTCTTCTTTGCGCGCTACTGAATTTAGGCTTCTGACCTGGACCACGACATCTAATTGGGCTTCGGCTGGGCCTCCTCCACCCGTAATCTCAAGCCAACGTGGCGCTTGGGCGAGCAGAAATTGGCCATGGTGGTCGCGTGACGCGGCAAGGGGCGGGTGTCGAGGTGCAGCCGAGTTCATGTCTGACGAAAAGAGACGAACAGGGTGCTGGTGTGATGTCGGACGGGGCCGAGCCGTGCAGCGGCCCCATGGGCATAGGCAGCAGGAGGTGCGCGTCCGGGCGGAGAACGAGAAGAGGACGAGCATGGAAGAAAGGAGCCAGCGAACGGATGATGGTGGAGGCCGGAGGGATGGCGGCCTCGCCGGAGTGACGAACGCCCGAGGGTGGCGGCGAGCGGGATCGAGGCGTGCTGGGCACTGCCCCTCCGTTTGTGACGGCGCTGGGAGGAGATGGGATTGGGAGGCTGGGGGATCAGGCTAGGGTTAGAGTGAGTAGTGGGGGCCCTGGGCCTTAGGGGTTAAGTGGGCCAACCCACGAGAAATATGAAGAAAAGGAAGGAAGGCTCCCGCATATGGCGTCCGATTTTATTTTTAAAAATATGGCGTCCATAAATTAAGGCATTCACCCATAATTAAAGCAACTAGATGAAACCCCGCGCGTTGCTGCGGGACATTTCGAATTTGCCCTAAAGTCAACATTGGGTTGTGAGTTGTGACTACAATAAAATAGCCAACATACTCCTATATTAGTGGAAGCATGTGAGACATAAGAACTCAAACAACATATGTATGAAATCTCACACATGAATTGTTTTTGTGTGAAAATTAATATATCCAACAAATGACTCGGAAAGAAACACTAATTAGGTTGTCGGTCTAACCCATACCTCCAGAGAAACTACTCGAAACTACTCAAGGGTCATTTGACTTACCTCAAGATAACTCAACAGTTTCATTTTGTATGTTGAATTGCACATTGTGAATACTTGTTGAACTTTATTTCCTACAACAGAATAGTAATTTTCTGCAAATCAATGTTGATAGAACAATGCAAGCAGTGAATACCTTATATTGGAACTTAGGTCCATATCAATACTAAGATTCAATCTAAGAGAGACGGGAAAGAAACACAATTGCTCAAGTGAGACATCATTGGATATTACTGGACACTGGAAATAAAACTCACAACATAATAGAAGATGATCTCTCAAAACAGTTTAAATAACGTAAGCCCGGGCATCTCAGTTCTCAAGTGAATTCAGTGCAACACTGCCACCATAATAATTTCTCTCATTTAAAATGTTGATCTCTCCAAATGGTGATGCTTTGTTGCACAAAGTGATAAAAAAAGTTCAGCTAGAGGTGAAAATTCCATACCAGAGTAACAATGGACATAGAAACCCAATATCTTGGCTTTAGTTAACTGAGATATCTCCAATTGGTGCAGAGCATGAGAACTTCCATCTTCACTTATAACCTTGAATAAAGAATGAAAAAACTGAGGCTATTTTCATGCATACAGAATATCCATGAAGATGCATTTTTCTATCATTTGACCTTCCATCTCAGCAAGCATGAAAGAATCACAACTCAAAACAGTTACACAACAAAGAAAGAAATTATGATGCAAAAACCGAACAAATTTGTGGACTCCAGAGTAGACAGGGCGCGTGTAATGTAGCAGGTCCCGCGCATGCGGTGAACATCGACAACAGCAGGGCACGGCGCTACGGGCAGAACGGGCAGCAGCTGCAGCAGGGCACGGCCGGCGGCAGTAGCGCACGGCCACCACGGCCACGTGCACGTACATGGCCAGCACCAGCAGGAAACGGCCAGCCACGTCCGCATGCACGTCCAGCAGCAGCAGTAGGGCACGCCCATCTCGCTGTCGGCGCCCGCGCAAGCCGCCCACCTGATCACAGCATCCGCGCCACTGGTGCGCGCGCATGTCGTCCACCTAGCCGCCGGCGAACACGCACGTCGCCACCGGTAATGGTTGGCCTGCTCCTCTCGGTCGTCTAAAATCCATTCACCAACGGACATGACGGGCTCTCAGAATTTTGTACGAACATAGTGGAGTATTTAGGAATGATGAGAGAGAGGGGAAGAGGAATCAACATGAGGAAGAAGAGAGGATTGAAGATGAAGGGGCAGCCAGAGAAAATGCTTGTTCATATGCAATGAGGAGATATAATGGGAGGGCTGGCCATGGACGGATGTCTGTTGGTAGCGGAAAAGCTGATCTTTTCATGTGGGAAGAGAAAGGCTGTTCGGCTCTTACTGTTGGAAACAGAACCACTAATGGCTGTTACTCTTCGACTGACCATTGAGGCTGTTGGTTTCTGCTTGCGCATGCATTCAAGGAAGCTGCTGACGTGGGATGTATGCTGAGTTGGAGTAGCTGCATGGTGAGATAAATCAAAGTAGTGGGGGTCATCTACTCTGAATAATGACATGGCACATCGCTGATGTGGATAGTGTGCATGACGAGAGAATAGGGAGTAGTGGGGAGCAACTTCTTAAGAATGGTAGATTTAGGATGGCTGTCGCACGGTGCAGGCAAATTAAATGGATTCCTCCATATAGGGAACTAGGAAGAATTAGGAAGAAGAGCGCACGGTAGGAAGAAGGCCATTGCTCTTTATATTTAAACATTTTAAAATTCGTGTTTTGGAAGTTTCAAAAAAATATGAAATTTTTCCTGAGGGTACATATACACATTCCGAATGCCCGTGGCAAGTTTTGGTATAAATCTCGCTTTGTTTTGGGCTATAGAAATAAAAACAAGTTTCTGATAATGTATAAGAGAAAAGCGGTGCCATTTTTGTCAGAAATTTCTCTTTTTTGTATTTCTCAAAATAAAAAGTATTTCTTTTTCAGATTTGTACCGGGCCTTAGGAATGTGTGTTTGTATTCACGTATTTGATTTAAGATTTTCTTTAGCAACCGAAGTATGTTTTTCAAAAATTTCAAATATCAAGAGCCATGGAGCCCTGTAGCTGCAAGCACTTTTTGGCATGGTGTGGCCAAATTAAGCGGATTCATCGTAATCAAAGGAATACATGTTGCATGATGCCTTAAATTATATTCAACATACTTTGTGTTGCATTCCTGCATGGATAGGTACAATAATAAAATACCTAAAGAGATGAGGCCTAAGATAATGTTATAAGCATGGCCCTAAATTGGTTATGTCTTCAACGGCAGCCCTAAAAGCATAGCTGGGCTAAGAAACTGCATTCTTTCCTCACTTGAGGCTAAAATACACCTCCAAGAGATCATAAGTGATGAAAAAAAGTGTCTCGATGTAAAAATTGCTAAGAGATGCTAATTGCGGCACCACCAGCAGTTCTAAAACAAACACTATCAATGCTCGGAGGGCGGAACCGCCAAAGTTGGCCGCACCCTGGGCTTAGGGTTCTACTGTGCTATGCATTGGGATTCTAGGATTCCACTATTTTATCATAGTACGTTCTTTTGAATTCTCGATAAACCATTTTGATATTATTGTACTGCGCTGGTGTACATTTTCATGAACCAGTGTTTTCTTCATATGAAACATATGTGTTATGTTTGCATATATGATTCTCAATTTAATTATAGCCCAGTTTTCTCTCCTGTTGAAACGCACGAGCACAAGCGATGCATCAATTTTCTCTCCCGTTTGCAACGCACGGGCATTTGTGCTATATATATATATATATATATATATATATATATATATATATATATATATATATATATAATAAAGCACGGATTGACTCTGTCGGGTTCACTGTGGCGGGCTTTTTGCGAAGAAGTCCTTTTGTTTTTTCTTTATTATTGAACCCGAAGTCCTTTCTTAAGTGAGAAAAACGTTTCGTTTTAGGCTGTTTTCCAAAACTCCCCCTGTAGTATCCAATATTCAACCCGCAGTCCTCAAGCACACAGAAGCACGGGCTCTCCTCGCCTCCCGATCCCAGTCGCCAGGAGGCGACCGATTCCGGCGACCCTCGATCCGGTGCTGCGAGCTAGGGTTCGATCCGCCACCTCTCCGGCCTCCCCGCCGGCGGCGCGCCGACGCTCCGGTCACCCCTCTTCTCCTCCCCTTCCCTCCTCTGCTCTTGCCCCCTTCTCCTCCACCCAATTTTTTTTCGACCGTCTCAATTCGCTCGATTCGCCCCTCCTGAGCGGCGGCTGCAGGCGACGTGGTGCCATGCCACTCCTCTCTCCTCAAGGCACCGCCATCCCGAGACGCGCTGATCTGGTGCCGCTGGAGGTGACCGCCGTCGTCGACCTGGCAGGCTCAACAGTCGCCGCTGGAGCTCCACAGCCCCAAGACGAGGTGGAAGAAGCCCCAATCGCGGGCAAGTGCCGCCGCCCCAATGTCACTGATGGGGGCTGGGAGGTAGAGGTCAGGGACAGTGGAGATGACGGACAATCCACGGACGCCAGTCAAAGGCCTTGAGAAGGACGGCGCGGTCGGACCCAAGAGCAGCTACACTAGAGGACACCATCGTCTTCACATCGCGTAGGTCTATTGAATTTGATGAGCGAAGGGCATGGAGCCGAGAAGGTTGGATCGTGCGGTTGTTAGAATCCTCGCTGTGTGTTGAACCTCCCAATGGAGCTGCTGTGTTCGGCAACGACCATGTGACGGACAGAGCGAGAGGCGCATCATCATGGCCGGACGCAACAAGGGATGGTACCTGAGGCGGCTGTGGCACCCGACAAATGCTGGACTTAGCTTTGATGCTCAATTAGGGCGGCCACACACACAGGGGCGAAGCTGCGCCTGCAGCAACCCTGTTGCCCCGTTGCTAGTCTACAGTAGATTCTACTGTAGATTTAGGCTAAACTACTCGTATAATACAACTGGACCCTGTTGCTGGTGCAACAGGGTAGCTCCATGCAGCTCCGCCCCTGCACACACATGACTCTGCCCAAGGTTCAACTCCAGTTGGCTCGGATAAAAAGGATTGCAACATTGGCAGTACTGTTGATAGGATGGTTAGTTTGGGAAGGGGAATGGTAGTATGAGCAGAGATTAAAAACAAGGCTGCAGTGCAAACACTCTTGCTCAACCAATTTAAGCTCAGTGTCAGCTGTTGATTAAACATCGGATATACTCCCCCAAATGACATCGTTGCACTTCACTGGATCTGACGAGGAGGGGATCCAGCTAGCTGTCTGATGGCACTTCCACATGTATAAGCTTTGTATGTCCCTCCTTTTTCTGCATCTTTGTTTCCAAAGGTCGAGAAAGTATGTCTATCTTTTTCTTCAGAATTTCTTGCATGAGACTGACCATTGTTTCTTCTTTTTCTTTAGGAGCTTAGGTTGTATTTCTAAGGGGAGCATACGTATTATTACCTTGATTGGGTTTTACTTTTGGCTACTGTATTGCTGTCACAACTTACCTATGAATAGAAAGAGAGTCATGTCTGATAAGGTATTCTGCTTCAGCTGTATGCTTGCAGAGCATTTATTTTTCCATCCAAGTATTACTAGACTCTACCAAGTTTTATAATGACATAACATTAACTTGTTATAGGATACGTACTGAGTAATGAGTATGTACAGAAGTGTTGGTTTTTGGTTCTTGCATGGAGGTGAGTAACCATGAGGTGAGCAATTATGGGCTGCAAACGTTGCTGCTGCCCATTACCTGGTCCAATTCAAGCACAACCAGTAGGCTGCCTTGAATGCAGGAGTTCTCAAAGATGATGTCTTTTAGCACGACCATTTTTATTGATTTAGTTTCTGTACAATTTTGGGGCATCCAAACTTGGAAAGTTTCATCCTTCAAGTTAAATTGGGACAATGATCTTTTGACTAGCTCCTTTCCTCCCGCGTCGCTCCCGTGGGCGACGGGGAGGAACCTAGCCGCCGCCGCCCCAAGTCCCCTCCGAGCCCTCCCTCCTCCCCCGCCGCCGCCACAGGACGCGGTCGGGCGAAGCCCTGCCGTCGTCGGCGGCGGCGGGTCTTCTCGCCCCTCGAGTGCAGGGTCCTGGCGCGGGCCGGGGCTGCTGGTCCGGGGCGCCGCGTACCACTCTGGTGGCGTGGCTGGCTGCGCTGAGGTGGGGCGTGCCCTCGTCGCCGGTGGCTGCGGATCGAGGTTCGCCTGGATCTGGATCGAGTGACTGGCGGCTGTGGGCGGCGCAGGTGGTCTGTGCGCAGGTGGCCTGGGCAGCGAGGATCTGCGGCCCGGTGGCCTGCTCCGGCGCGGTGGTGGCCCGCCGTGGTGCTGATGCTCCGGCGCGGCGCGTGGTGGAGTGGCTCGGGTGGCCTGTACGGCGCTCGGGCGGTGGCGCGTGGGGTTGCTCGCGGGCAGGTCGGGGGGAGATGCGGCGGTAGCTGCACCACGAGGTGGGCCGGTGGACGTCGACCATGGGGATTGTGTGCTGTGCAGTGCTCCGGATCTGCTCTGATTCGGATGTGTGGAGGAGCTCCGGGCGAAAGTCTAGCACTAACTTCGGGTCGGTGCCGGCAACGGCGACGCCATGGTGTCGTTCCCCTTCTTGAAGGCGTTGCCGTGGAGCTCCATTACACTACTCTCCGGGAGAAATCTCTAGCTTCGGATGGTCGAAGCGGGCGATGACGGCGGCTACGTCGTTTCCTTCTTTGAGGCATCGCCTTGGAGAGTCAGCATATTGCGGTTTGCACGGATCCCTTCGCCGGCGGGGACAGTGGACGTCGGGGCGGCGGCTCCGGGTGGTTTCTGATTGTGCGCCGAGATGGCGATCTCGGGAACAATGCGAGTGGCAGCTCTATGAGGTGGGGCTCAATCTCGACATTGGTTGGGTGGCATCCTTGTCCCGCTTGGGCGGTGGGGGTGTCGGCTCGGTCGATGCGCCCCAGAGGGGGCGGTCTGACTTTATGTCGGGGCGGCGGCCCCGGATGTGGTGCGACGTTCGTGGTCTGCGAGCGGTTGCCCTGAGCAGCGTGGGCTGCGGGCAGCTGGGCTGTGCGGCGTTGCTGCTCGAGGGGAGCGGTGGTATGTCGGGGCGGCGGCCCCGGAAGGCGGTGCCGATGGAGTGCGCTGGGCGCAATGGAGCGGTGGATGTCGGGGCGGCGGCCCCGAGAGGATCACTGTGGAGGCCAGGCTTCTGTGGCAACGATGATGGTGGGAGCGATGTCGGCGACATGGCAATGGTTGCGGTAGCCGGCTCTTCTCCAGCGTGTTCGCAGTATTGCCTCGGTTTGTTTGTTGCTATGGAGTCGAAGCTGTGGTGGCGGGGCCTTGTGGCATATGATGACTGGCTGCAAGTGGCCCGTTCGGCGATCTTCCGTGGCGCCAGCTTTCGTCTGGTTTTGTTCTTCTGAGTTCTCCGTCAGAGTCGGAGCTGCGTTGTCTGGCTGCAGGTCGACATGTTGTCGATGAGGGTGGGCGGCAAACTGTGTGTGTCAGTCTTTGGGAGTGGGCTTGGCCCTTGTTATTCCGGTTTTTGCCTGGTTTTCCGTAATTAACTGGGCAATTCTCTTCTGCTTAATTAATAGATGAGGCAATCTTTGCCTCCGTTTCGAATTTTTTTTTGGGACAATCCATTCATTAATTTCAGCAAAAAATATTGGTACTGTTCTTCCCATTTTTATTCACATTCGTAGAAATATAGGTTTAATGATGGCTCTGCAATTTTCCTATCAGTATGCATGATTTTTCTTTTTGATTGCTCACCCTGGTACTTTTTGCAGTAAGATCATAAATGACAATTATAACGTTGGTGATTTTTACCATCAATTCCTTGTTTTTCACTTCTCTCACACTCATGATAGGTTGATATATATTTTCAGTTATCTTTATATCTTCGGTATGTTGATGTAGCTCCAATCCCATGATACAATCAATGCATTTTCTGCAGCCTATCTCATGCAGGCAGATAGGGCGATACATTCATGAGCTTGCCACTATGCTTAACTAGCTTGTTCAACTTCTCTTGTGAGATCAAATTACTTTGATGTGAATTTTCACAGCTCTTTGTGCTCTTTCCTTCTTGCTGAACCAATGTTTCCTCATGAGGTGAGCAATGTTTCCTTGGGACACGGTGAAAATTCTAGAGGACATGAGTGGTGTCACTTCAAATGCATGTAGCTTCTAATATGTATTATTTAACCTTAGTGATGGTATTAGCAGACCTAAAATTTCAACAACTCTGCTGTAAGTGCATAGGTGGGTCTGTTTATGGATGTGACCATTTAGCAACTGAAATGTTGCTGCTAATAGGTTGTTGTGATTTTTTTTACAGCTGTTAATGCATTTAACTTTTTTTGTTGCTGTGCATTTAATTTTGGTGGTAAAGATTTTGTGATCCAGCCCCATTATGCCTTGAGAAGGCTGAGATCTGCCATCGTGCCCTTCTCAGTTGCTGACGAGACCTTCTGATGCATGCGGTCACCTTTGTTCCCGGTATTATAGTCACGAAGAAGCTTTCCTTCACATTTTAATTTGCCTAACCAGCCCCAGAAGCATCCAATCTCGCCTCTGACGCATTGCCGGAACACCTTCTGCCGTCTACACCTGCTCCACACTTCGCCGGAACTTCTTCTGCAGGTTTTCCATTTGAGGTATGTACTAAAGCTAACTTTGCAAGAGGCATGCAAGAAAAGCATGATTTTCAACAGATTACCTGCATCTTCTGTTCTGTTGTACCAGGCTATGCGATGAAGCTGATAGAATTGCTAGAAATCAGAAGACGAACAATGGAATAGTTAGTGACCAGTGAACCTTGAGCCCATGGAATAGCCCTTTTTCACAAATAGCAGAACTCTGTTCTGTCTAGATCTTTTGGCTGTCCATCGGATCAGGCCTGTGCATTGCACAACAGCATGCAACGCAGTTGGGAATCAAGTGCATCATCACGGTGACACAACTGATCTACAACAAGAGAACCCATCCACAGTAAAAGAAAATACATAGTATCCAATCCATCACATCCTAATTAAACCCCAAACAGATGTTCTTGCCTTGATCAAGCGTGTAAGCTACAGTAGTTTTTTCTTCTTCTGATAAGGCACTTGATATATGTCATAGTATCGGTAGTATGGTTCACACACTGGTGTACGAAAGATGGAAACAACACTGTCAAACTTAACCAAAGGAATAAATGGCATACTACAGTGTGATGTGGTGTCGCAGGACGCAGGCTGGACATTTTGCTGATGCCATGCATCAATGAGAAACCTGCGCGTGCACCCCTCGCCTTCCTCTGTTCTAGGCCTCCCCATCTTGCCTCACTCCTCTCCGGCGGTCATTGATTTCGACGGGGAATATGCAAGGAGGCTGGGGAATAGCTGCTTGTACGGGTTGTGGGCATGCTCGGACCAGGAGGAGACAGAAGTTGTTGCGGCTGCCATGTGCAATGGAGGCTGGATACGATGGTCAGCGGGATGGGATGCAGCGGCTCGCAGGGGCAGCGCCTCCGGCGGCAGGCGCTGGGGCAATGAATTCTACTTGTGCGTTGGAGTCAGTTGCATGCTAACTGGACAGTGCGTTAGCTTGTTCTGTACTTACTCTGTAGCTACCAGTGATCGAAGTTGGAAGCTCAATGTAAGCTACACAGTTACCTTCTTTACTTGTGTTGGTTTTTCCATGCGTGATACTTTGGGGCGTAGGAATTTTACTAAAGCTAGCTCAATTTCAACAAGAATTTGAACAATTCTCTGGTCTGGTCTGAAAGATACATACTTGGGTAGATAGGTTCAGTGATTGAAAATATTGCATGTTATTATTAGTGAATATAAGTTCATGGACAAATAAAAGTGGAAGATCATGGGGAAATTTGCTATCAATTTTTAATTTGTTACTCTGATGTATTCTATTGTCGACAAAGTTATATACTCAAACGAGGCATGTAGCACAGGTATTCAGTCTAGAATGATCTTTTGGTGAGGATATTCATGAATTCTCTTGGGTTCTGTCCTGATATTTGGCAGTTGTAGAATATCGTATCCATTATTTATTTGAAATATGATATCTCCATTGTTACTGTACAATATCATGCGATTATTTATTGAAATATGACATCTTCATTGCTACTGTAGAATATCATGTCCATTATTTATTTGAAATATGACATCTCCATTGTTACTACTGGAGCTGAAAAATATATTTCACAACTACCTAAATAAATCTATTTTGTCATCTATTACTGACTTTTTGACTCCCAGGTCCAAAGAAATAAGTTCTACAAGTGCAACCTTATGTCTGTATCAGGTGTACTGCTCTAAATTGCTTAAACGATCAGGTGTCCTGCTATATGGATCTCCAGGCACTGGGAAGGTAGGTGTACTGAGTTTTATACTTTGTCTGAATTGAGTTTTCATTCCCATTTTTTCAAAAGTTAGTTGTATCCAACAACAAGATAATACATGCTAACTAGGATGTTTTCTTTTGAATTTTTAGACATTACTTACGAAAGCAGTAGCAACTGAGTGCTCATTAAACTTTCTTAGCGTAAAAGGTCCAGAACTGATAAACATGTATGTTGGAGAGTCAGAGAGGAATATCAGGGACATCTTTGAGAAGGTATATCCATCTGCACAAGCCATGCATGTAATTGCCATGAAATATGCACATATACTCGGGTTTTCAGTTTTCACTGTCCATTTCAGGCTAGATCAGCACGCCCATGAGTAATTTTCTGCGATGAGCTTGATTCCCTTGCTCCTGCACGAGGGTCCTCTGCAGATTCTGGAGATGTGATGGATATAATGGTTTCTCAGGTATAATTAACGTCATCAATGAGGTGGTTACTGGTGTCTTAGTTCTCCCTCTTTTTTTACACGCTCCTTTGTTTTCCCTCTTATTTTCAATGTTTAAATGTTAAGAGTAAGCTAATTCAGTTTCCCTTTTTCTCTCTATACTAGCACAAATGCCCGACGGAGATGCATATGTTTGGCATTCTGTCAGTAAACATACACGTGCGCTGGCTTGCAGTACTACATTTTGTGACTGTAGTATCCACACCACTACTAATGCTTAAGTCCGTTGCCTTGCCGTGTAATTGTGTCATAAGCACACCAATACTAATGCTCTATGCTCTCGCCTGAGAGCACGTGCTGTGCTTTTTATCATCTAAAAAAGATGTAAACTCTGTAAGTAGAAACAGACTTTAGCACTGTGATCCAGTATGTATTGAGTAGTGGATTAATGTATGTATTTGGTGTGCTTGCAACTGCTTATTTATTGCTTGCACCAGAAATACCAATAAGTTACTATTGAAAATTCAAATATACTATCAGGAAAATGTAAAAACACACACGCACTGGTCTCAACTAGCTCAAATGCTCTGCTGCTACCGCCCTCCCGTAAGATCATTCAACCCTAGGCGGAGCTTCTTCTGCACCCCGAACACTCGACCCTATGATAGAGCTGGTTCTGCATCCCATCATTTTATCCCATTGAAATGCACGGGCTTAAATCGTCTTTGTTTATCGGTTCAGTTTAGTAGCGCATCTTCTCATGATTGCATCTATTGTTTATTTCACAAAAGAAACATCTATGCAGTTTTTGGGTTTGTTGTGAAGTTCGTAGGAATCGATCATGAACTTGATGCCATATCCAAGAAAGGTGAGGCTGCTTCGCGTGCGAGCCGTACTTTGGCAAGCGGTAGTCACGCCGATTGATTAGCCGCTTTTTTATTTGTATCACTACCATTGGCTTCATCTGCGTGCATAGATGTATAATGTGGATGTAAAAACTAAGTTTTGTATTAGTATCGTTCTTAATTCTCAAGAGCAAATCAGAAAATACGTTGTCAATGTGAACAAATTGTACTACACTGCTGAGTGGTTTCCTGATAAATCTCAGTTCGTTTGTAATGGGCAGATGATCTTTTTTTGTAGTAATATGTATTGAAGATTTATAGATGGAAATGTGTATATCATTAGGTAATTTGTTAACAATTTAGATTCCTATTGCAAACAATTATGTTTCATCTTTTTTTCATTTACTATACTCCAAATTTGAAGGTTGATATTATACAAATTTTACCAAATTAACAAATATTGGTTGTGAGAAAATTTTCAGTATGTAACAATCACGAACATTAGGAAGCAATTCGTGGAAGGCAGCCCTCACGGTCTAGCTCGACAAGATTAGGTTTTAAAGTTATAAAAAATATTCTCTTTTGCCGGTGTGGTTCAATGACAGTGCGGTGGGTGAGTTCATCGCCTTGAGATTGATCACGTTCAGACACGTTGCAACTAGGTGAACGGCCTATGTCAACAACGCGGGAACAAGGATAACTACGAGACGGATTGGTTACCTCAAGTGGATGGAGCAGATTGTGTGTGCGGTGATGGGTTGTGATGTTATTATTTTTCTCCCGTTGCAACGCACGGGCATGTTTACTAGTATTACATATGGCCCGAGTTAACGTAACGATAAATGGGTTACAGATATATTCAGTTAAAAGTTCGATTCACCGATTAGTCCCTTATCAGCCCCCGGCCTATATGGTACCAGCTACCGATATCCTGAACAGTGACTATATATAAGCCATGGCATGAAACTAACCTCGATGGAAAACAGCAGTCGTTCCCAAAATTGTCCCGTGTAAGTACATCGAGAGGCATGTTAAGCACAACAGGCTAAACATCAACCAAATATATCCATGTCAGACAAAATAATCTCCAAAAGATAGCTTCAGTGTGCAGGTTTAAGCACGCTAGTAAAGCAAAACAACTGAAAATGTGTGTTAACTGCAACATGCCTAACATTTAACAACAAGCAAACATAGTCATTCAAACTGGTATTGTGCCGGTCTAAGTACACTGGTTATTGTTAAATAAAAATGGAAAGGCGTGTTAACTACAAGATGCAGCAACCAAATGTAGTCATTCATAGTGGTATTGTTGAAACTGGTATTGATGAAATTGAACTGCACAGTTCATACTTGCACATATAGGACATCACGCTGTGAATAACTGGAATAAACAAGGCATACTACGAGCAACCAAAGATAGCATTTGAAACTGGACATATGCTAACTACAAACAACCGAACAATCAAAAAACTTTAAAAGAGGCATATGCTAGCTATAACAGGTGACGGTGTCCTGGATTAGGGTGTACTCACCACGTTGTCTCCCGACCAGCTGGACCGGGCCGAGGACCCCCATGGCGGTTCTCTCATGGGCCACTTCGGGCAGCCCATGCCGCATACAAGGAAGATTTCACAAGACTTGGTGATCAAGACAAGGACTCCTCTCCACCGACGTATTCGACTAGGACTCTTGTTAACCTAGGCCTCCGGTACATTATATAAGCCGAGGCCAGGCTAGTTGGTAGAGGATTATGACATCTTATATGCTAGATCATTACGACATTCATCATCATACCCCTAGGGTTTAGACCACAACATATGATCTCTAGGCAGATCAACTCTGTACTTGATACTCCATCAATATAAACAAGAGCAGGACGTAGGGTTTTACCTCCATCAAGAGGGCCCGAACCTGGGTAAAATATCGTCTCCTTTGTTCCTGTTACCATTGATCCGAGAATCCACAACTCGGGACCCCCTACCCCGAGGTCTGCTGGTTTTGACACCAACAATGGTGCTTTCATTGAGAGTTCCATTGTGTGATCGGCAAAGGATCAATGGCTTGCCTGCAGATCAACTGCGACGTCGGCATCTTCGTCACCGGCTCGACTGGTCACCTTGGCTCGACCGAGGACTGTGCCCTGCCTCCGATCGTCATGTTCAGACGAGGGCCTTCATCAACATCTACTCCGATCTCTATCATGATCATGGAGGAATCATCCATGGAGCTCGGGGGCTGAACGTCAACATTGCCCTCGGGCGACCGTACTGTTTTTTCGAACAGTGAACTTGTATCCGCTACCACCGTCTCCTCAAGCATTGCTTTGACGATTCCTTCGGTGGAATTGTGCGGAATGGAGTCTACAACAACCCTGTAAAATTTCGTCTCGTTTCGATGGAGCAATCTCCGCCGATCTCTGATATACCAGTGCCCTGTCGAATCTGGATGGGAATCCGGACGAGTTTAGAGCGTGGTTCCCAGCATCTAGCTCAGACGTCCTTTGGAAGATCCAACCGTTGATCGGCTGCGGAATTCCCATATCTACCACCCCTCTAAATTTAAGCTCGATCCGACCATTCAAACTCCGGGAAACCTCCGATGAGTGCATTGATTTACAGATCTGTTTTCTGCGCGAGAACGAATCTGACCCGAGTTCATCTTTTTTATGAACGGGATTTCGGGCATCCTTTCTGAAGGAAGTTTTGTATGGGGTATTGTGTTTTATTCTCAAACAAACCCCACTAATTTTAAAGCCTTTTCCAATATAATCGTCACCGTCGCGTCGGTGTCAAACCAGCCTGACAACGTTGCTGCACGGCTGCCGACCTACGCCAGATTGGTCATCGCTTCATCGAGCCGAGCCCAACCTTATCAGATCATCATCTCGGCAAGCCGAACAAGAGTTCGGCATCGTGAAGGCTAAATCATCACCAACATCATCGCCACACGTATTACACAGAGCAGGCACACCGGCATCGCCGCACGGTCACTTCATCAAGCCGGCATCGACTGTGTCACATGATCCGACCTGCGTCGGCATCGCCGCGCTATTGCTTCTTCAAGCCTATGTCCACCACGCCGACCTGCTTCGACAACTCAGCGGGTATGGGGATTGCAACGTCACCTTACCGACCTGCTCCATCACCTCGTCTAGACCGGGGGCTTCGTCATCAACCTACTTCGGGGACTTCGGCGTCACCAGCCGACCAGCTTTGCCACGTTAGCTGGTCCGAGGGCTTCGCCTCGCCGCATCGACCGTGCAGTGTCATTACTTCGTCAAGCCGAACTCCTCGCTCGGTTACCTCGGACTTAGGGGCTGGGACCTCGGCCAGGCCGAGGACTACGTCTTCATCCCATCACAAGCCCGGACCACGTCATCAACACCGAGCACATTGACCAGCTAAGTCGCTTTCATGCTCAACTTTTTCAATCCTTAATTTTTGTTTGGTTCGACCAAACACTATAGTTGTGTTTTAAAAAAGAGTTGTTTGTTAAAAGCTTTGTTTGTTAAAAACACTTCTTGTCCTAGGTTAACTGGGGCTCTTAAATTTATACGAGCCATTTTACAATGAAGGTTTTTCTTCTCAGTCGTTGCAAAGTCTTTTTCTACCACTCCTTTTTCGACTCGAGTGTATGGTCAATAGCCGGATAGCCTGGCTTCTCTCTAAAGCCGCTTAAGTTTAGTTCGCTAAACTGGCCTCGGAGAAGCACTCCGCCTTCGGGATAAGGAGGTTGAAGCCGAAGGCTGACCTACTTGAAGTTTAGAGATCGGATGTGTCATGTTAAAGCACGACAGAAGCACAAAAAAAATTTTAAGACCAATTTTGGATTGGCACAAAAAACTTGTTTTAGTTCGGACGTAAAGTTTTTACTAAAGTTCTTTGGTTTTCCATGCTTATGGCACTTTTAACCTATTTGTGTGTTTCCAGCATAAGTCTCACAGTACGATGCCGGACACCTTTAAAGCTTCGGAAATATCAATGCGGATTACGACTAGACCCGAACACACCAAAAGCCAAGGTACTCCATGGACTCCTCGGCAAAACATTCTCGGATATTGCATTATATGCATCAGTTTCGAATTGTGTCTTCGGTCAATAGTTGGGTTGCCGGCTCCCGTGCTTGCCTCCTACGTTCCGCTTTGTTCGGCTAGGTTTGCAAAGGGAGAACCACTGCGATTGTGCTTCCAGCTCGAATGGTTAAGCGCCTCAGTGGAGAAAGCCGAAAACTGACTGTCACAATGGGCTAAACTGGTCAGCGATCCGATGACGGTGTCAAACTATAGATCGATAGCGATTACCCCGTGTTAAACGATTGGCCTTTCATAACATTGGCCGAAGTGTTAATGGCTAGACTTCGGTTAGTGCTGAACACTAACCGGGGGCTAGTAACTGGCCTCCCAACTTTAAGCTCCTATGACTAAGTGAAAGTTATAAAGCCTAGATATCTGATTGCCTTGTTTCCGCTAACACAACCGCCTCCGGGCACCAAGACGTCGGCTAAGGGTTGTCTTGTTAGTACGGAAACACCCTGCGTAGCATCTACAAAGGGGTAGAAGCCGACGATGGGCTACTTTCAGATTATAAACGGTCGCAACGGAGTCAAAATTAAAATATATATCATCAGCGTTTGTATTCACTATAAGACCACTGCCTTCCGTAATTATCGTTATAAAGCCATAAATATGCATCAATTTGACTTAAGATTTTGGCCAAGCTGAGTTTCCTGACTCCTGTGCTTACCCCTACGTTCCCGATTGTTCGGCTAGGCGGTAAATGGGGCACCTTTGTGATTGTTACTACCGGGTCATCCGGGTTAGTACCTCAGACTGGGTGAAGCCGAAAGCTAGCCATCTTAAAGGATATAATTGGTCGGCAATGTCGAAAGTGAAAATTTTGGTTCATTAGACCATAGAGTTCGGGAACTTTCCCCAAACTAAATCCTCAATATTTTCCTCCCACATTGACCGAAGGTGAGGTTTCATGATCATGGTCAGCATGACAACCCAAAGAAAGGAACCGATAGCGGGACTATTTTCTTTGGAAGATGCTTCTTACGTTAAAGAGTAATATAACATACCTCTTCGTGTACCTTTGTTTAAAAAACCGTATGGCCGGATTGCCTTGTTTTCCGTAAATCTTTACCCTTATAAAGGCTTTATAAAGTAGGACAAACACTCCCGGGCTACTGGCCGAGGAGGTTGAAGCCGATGGCCGGTCAACAAAGTTTTGTACAATGCGGATCCGAGTATTAATGGTGTAAAGTACTTGGATACATACAATCATTACACATAAATTGTGATTAAAGTCAATTTACTATGGATATTTATCCTTAATTCGGCCACCCTTGCCTAAATTACGGCTCGGGGGCTACTGGCTTCGCGCTTCTCACTTAAAAGCCATTAACGGGGTACATCGATCCCCTGATCTGGTGTTGCCACCCGACCAGTGGCTCGGGGGCTACTGCATTGCCTATTCAATGCAGAAAATTCAAAGTGCTAAGTGTTCGGCTTGACCGAGCTATGAGCAAACGCATCTTCGGACAACAATAGGTGCCATCTGGGACTTATCCAACATCAAGCTAATATATTACGGTGACTTCTCAAAACCCTCTCTCAAGGGCCCGTCCGCCGATCACTATCTCCTCTAATATATTACACCGCGTTTCTATTCCTATGTATGCTGCCGAGCTAGGAGTTGATCCTCAGACCGATTTTGTGAATCGACCTGAGTCTCAGGGGCTACTGGGATCAGCGGTTTCGTGTTTTCCTTCAGATGCATCTCAGATTTTAGGCCGACACACACCTTGAGGGCTACTGGCTATATATCTCGGCAGAGAAGAAAATGCACCAATCGTGAAAAATATATCCACAAAAAATCAGCCCACGCCCGAGGTAGTGCACCACCTCAGATGTAGTTCGGCATAAAGCTCGGATACAAGTGGCTGGCTCCATAGAGGGCATTTCCAGCATTAAGCTCGGCTGAACTCCTTCAACTATTTGAACCAAGGTGATCTATGGTACCTCGGATACAGTCCAGAGTTGGAGCTCGGATACAGTCCGGCGTTGGAGCTCGGATGCAATCCGGCATGGGAGCTTGGATGTAGTCCGGCGTTGGAGCTCAGATGCAGTCCGGCGTTGGAGCTCGGATGCAAAAAGACACCTCGGATGCAGTCCGGCGTTGGAGCTTGGATACAGTCCGGTGTTGGAGCTCGGACGCAAGAGGACACCGCCGCACGGGAAACACTTCAAACCCGAGGTGTGGCATAAAAAATAACCAGGCATTGATAAAGGACGAAAACTTAAAAGGGCTCCTCGGATGACCGACGTGTGAACTCTTCGGATTCAGCTCGACGATCCTCAAGATCGGAGATGGGAAGATTTGTTGAACCAGTTTTCAAGACCGACGACCGAAGACGAAGAACAGTTCGGAAGAACCAAGGAGCGTCCCCAACTTGAAGACCTGTTCAAGGGGGCTACAGATGGTGTCCTGGACTAGGGGGTACTCACCACATCGTCTCCCGACCAGCTGGATCGGGCCGAGGACCCCCATGGTGGTTCTCTCATGGGCCACTTCGGGCAGCCCATGCCGCATACAAGGAAGATTCCACAAGACTTGGTGATCAAGACAAGGACTCCTCTCCACCGACGTATTCGACTAGGACTCTTGTTAACCTAGGCCTCCGGTACATTATATAAGCCGAGGCCAGGCTAGTCGATAGAGGATTATGACATCTCATATGCTAGATCATTACGGCATTCATCATCATACCCCTAGGGTTTAGACCACAACATATGATCTCGAGGTAGATCAACTCTGTACTTGATACTCCATCAATATAAACAAGAGGAGGACGTAGGGTTTTACCTCCATCAAGAGGGCCCGAACCTGGGTAAAATATCGTCTCCTTCGTTCCTGTTACCATTGATCCGAGAATCCACGGCTCGGGACCCCCTACCCCGAGGTCCGCCGGTTTTGACACCAACAACAGGCTTAACAGCAAGAAAATATATGCATTCCGATCGGTATGTTTAAAACTGGATTGATGAAATGTACTGCACAGTAAATAGTTGCACATATAGAGCATCACATTGTGAACAACTGAAATAAACAAGGCATACTGCAAACAACCAAATATAGCATTAAAATTGGACATATTCTCACTACACTACAAAAGGGACTCGACAAAACAAATCATGGGTCCCCCCCTGTGAAGAGGCACAACAAAACAAATCATGGGTTTCCTCACTTGTCACAGATGGGCTCATTCCCATGGGAAGAGCACGGACCCTGGATGCGCTCCATGTTGTCGCAGATGGGTTCCTTCCCCTTGGAAGAGCACGGCTGTAGGGTGCCCTCCCTGATGTCGCAGACAGGATCTTTCCCCTTGGAAGAGCAGATGGGCTCTTTCCCCTTGGAAGAGCCGGAGAGGGTGCCCTCCTCGTGGTCGCCGTCGATGAGGTCTGACTTGGAAGCTGTGGATCCCAAGCCAGCGTCGCAAAACGTGTCCTTCAGAAATGACAAAAATGGCTTGATGGCGATGTAGGATGGCAAATTCTTGACAGCGAGCCAGAGGAGATCAGCGGCGGGGCCATGGACGAGATCGACGGCGGTTGAACCCGAGGGGTTGGGGGTGGGCCACTTAACCTATGACATAGCCAGCGTCAGGCCGTTGCTGCCGATGACCTCGATGTCGTAGCCGATGTTCGCGACATACCCGCATACTCTAGCCCACTGATTGAGTGACTGCGGCCAGTAATGGTCATCAACTTCCTCGGCAGCCACCTCAGCGACGTCGGGCAAAGAGACCGCGATACACCTCTTTTGGGCCTGCCGCTCCTCGAGCTCCACGGGAAGCATAGCCGGGCTTAGTCTGCGACGCTCTGGAGTGGGGGATGGGGATGGGGATCTATGGGAAAGGGGGCATTTGGCAGGCGTCATCTAAGAAACTCAGGGCGGCCTGGGTATGGAGATCGGTGGGTAAGCTGCACAGGCAAACCGGCAGATGTTGAAAATGGAGGCCTTGGGCGGCAGCGGCGACCTTGCTAGGGTTTCAAGCGAGGGAGGGTGTGTGTGTGTGTGTGTGTGTGCGCGCGCGCGCGAGGAGGTTTTGGTGTGTGTGTGGAGGGGGGGGGGTGTTTGAGGAAATGACGCGGCTACTGAAATTTTTACCGTGTGTTATCAAACAGAAAAAATCTGCAGGCGGGTAGATATTTTTGAGAGGGGAAGCCTCGTGGAGCCCAATGTATTGTGCGGATGTGCGTGACAGGGGCACCGGTGTGGCACACGGTTAGTGTGAGTGAACCGTGTCTGTTGCGTCATCCGACTTGTCTAATGTTCATAAATTTGGCGAAAATGACGCGAGAGAGGGTCAGAACACGAACACACTTGCATGTGGACCAAATATATGTATGAAAAGGGTGGTTTGATGTTCAAATACCAAATGCAACTTCGATGTGGCACCTATCTCGCAAAGCGCACGGTATTGCTTGCCCCCTCCGTGTCGTGGGAGGGGAATCCTAAGCTATATGCATGCCCCCCACGGAGGTTCACCTAGCAAAGTGCGAAGTAGCAGTCCCCCCCCCCCACACACTTTCAGTCGGCGGGCCAGAGAGGGCATCTCACCAAGATGGATCGTAAAACGGACCAAGAATAATCCACCTTGGGCGTACAACCTCTCTCTTGTTGTTGGTCAAAGTGATGGCCGTCCATGCGACCCCGGAGATGGGCTAGTTCGCTAATAATCACGCAAGTAGCTAGTCCCCGAAGACAACCACTGCCTACGTGTGGCCCAAACATATGTATGGAGAGGTGTGTTTGAATACACAATGGAACAACTTTGATGTGGCACCGTGCTTTCGAACCAGAAATCCCCACACCGAGCGAGGGTTAGTTGATGATGCATATGCATGTCACACCACACTTCAAGCCGATGACGGGGATTCATGCATGCATGCGTGCATAGTATGCGCTCAAACTTAATTATGTCTGAATCTCACCATGACCTATACTACGATAACACGAACCAAAGGAAGAATCTGCCATGGTAACCTATCTTGTTGTCGGTCAAGGTGAACATGGATGTCCACGCGGGCCCATGAATATAGAGGCTTGTCGCCGATAACCACACAAGGGAGTGTACCATTCGAAGACAACCACTACATGCATATTTGAATACCATTTCACAACATTGATGTGGCGCGTGCGTCAAAAATCGTATAGTCCCCACACAGAGCGAGATCGGTTCATGACGTGTCGTGGTACTAGCCACTTCGACTCGATGGGAGGGATTCATGTGTACACATGCATGTGTGTGCTCAAACTGTATCATGTCATCCCAGAGCATGACCTATATATATACCGTATTACAAAAAAAATCCCCTCCTAAGTCAAATTAACATCTCTCGTTGTCAGGCAAAGTAGTGATGGACCAAGCGAGCCCACAGATGGAAAGCATCGATATCGCTGATAACCGCTTAAGTGGGTGCGAGAGGACAACCACCATCGCTTTGCATGTGGGCCAAAACATATGTTGAATACCCAAAATGCACAACTTTGATGTGGCACATGCCTCGAAAACCGTAAAGTCCCCACACAGAGCGAGGTTCATGAAGCTTACTACATATGATGGTCCCCTTCCCCCTCTTAGATGCATACTATATGCTCCTACCGTAATACAACCCAAAAAGAATCCTCCTTGATGGTGAAATTAATTAACCTCTCCCGATGTAGGTCAAAGTGATGCATGCATTGACGATGGCCTCGCGGGCCCACAGATGGAAGCGTCACACGTGAGTGTCCTAGGATAACCACCGCCTACATGCTTGTGGCCCAAACAGGTGTCATATGATGTTTGAATAGCCAATTTCACAACTTTGATGTGGCACGTGCCTCGGAAACCGAAAAGTCCCGACACTGAGTGAGGTGTACTTGTTCACGAACGTGTACGTATAGTATATATGCTAGTCCCCTCCCACCTCTTCGACGCGTACTATATACTCCCACCATAACACAAAAAAAAGATTCTACCTTGCTGGTCAAATTAACCTCTCTGCCGGCTGTTGGTCAAAATGATGGACGACGACCTCGTGGGCCCATAGAAAGCGTCACACGCGAGTGAGTGTCGTGTAGGACAACCATCGACTGCACGTGGCCAAAACATGTATGTATGAAAGGGTTGTGTAATGTTTTAAATAACGAATTCACGACTCTGATGTAGCACCTGCCTCACAAAACGGCCAACCCACACAGTGGCTCACGACTCGTAGTGTACTGCCAGCCACCCCCACCCCCCAGACGCACACACACACACACACACCGCGAATCCACCGCAACTATGATGCATGTTAAATTATCCCGCGGTGAACATATGTTACCAAAGGAGGGACGTTTTAATTTTGAAAAAAAAACAGAGATCATTAAGACGTTTTAGTACATTGATTGATTTTCTAGGGGTTTAATGTGCAAAAATCAAATTTAAGCTACATGCACACGTGACAGTGCACCTAAATGGATTGCAAAAACACATGTGTCTCACTGGGTGCATGTTTACTCCCCGTGCAAGAAATTTCAAACATTAGAATCTTGATTTTTAAATTCTAGTACATCCAAAACTTATTTGAAATTCATGAAACTTATCGTGTTGTCATATGGACACCAATACAAAGTGGCATTGTACTTTTTTTTGTCAAATTTGAGACCAGTTTTGATGTAATCTTTATCTTCTTACAAACGGGAGATTATTAATAAATGAGAACCAATATCACAAATGGATTATTTATTCGAACTGTGAGCGTTAGACCAACAATGGATACGTGCCATGCTTTGGTCAAGCAATAAAGCGGCAGCATTAATCATCCAAATAGAAAAACAATATACGTGCCGCTACGCGACTCGTGTGCCGTGCGAGTAGGCGTGAGTTGACGGGACGCATGCGAGCAGTCCGCCGCGCAGGCAAATCGGGAGGCGTGTGTGCAGGTGTGTGAATTGACGGGAGGCGTGCTCGCTGCGCAGTGTCACCGGGAGGCGTGCGAGTAGCCGTGTGAAACGATGGTAGGCATGCCAGCAGTCCGGTGTGCAAGCTCACCGGGAGGTGAGCTAGCGGTTTGACCGCCGCCCGCCTCTCTCCCACTACTCCATATTAATGGCGCGCCCGAGCGGCCGCACCCCCCATCCTCGCCACACACACAATCCTCTCTCTCCGCTTGCATCCTCAACGCCGCTCTCATGTCCTCAAAGCCGTCAGTGTATGAGGATGCCGCCAAAGCACCCCATCGGAGGGAGTGGCGACGCCGGGGCTGCTGAAGCACCGGAGCATGGCGTGGAGATGGAGACAGAGGTTGCCGTCACCGCCGGCGAGGTATCGCTGCACCCTAACGTCATCGACGGCGTCGTGCTTCCACAGCCAGAGCCGGAGGTCCACACCAACTTCGGTGACGACTCGGGCGACGACCTCGGCGATGACTCCGACGACCACTCCGGCGATGACTCCGGCGACGATGGACAACCGGTTAGTCATCTATACCCATTTATGTGCCAAATAGATCCTAGGGTTTCTCTGGTTACTCCTGCCTCCCCCTTTTTGGAATAGAAATCCTATGGTTATGTTTTCCCAATCCATGAAATCTGAGTAAGTTTCGTTAGATCCGTGTAGTGTATTGATTGGTTGAATGGTACAAGTGATAAGTGATTAGTTGTTTCATCTGTGCAAATGATTTTTGCTAGTAATCCGACTAGGGTTAGTGTTCGTGCTAATAATTCCTAGCCAGGACTTGACAATTGATTTTGAATGACCTACATATATGTTTGTGCCATTATTTTCTTCAAGATTGGTCTGTACATAGACGATTGTGCTTAAAAATCAAACCATAATCTCTGGATATGTATAAAAAAATAGCCATAAATTCCTAATCCTACTTCACGGCATGTAAACATTGATTTGATGCCAAATTTTGGCAACTGCCAAATGTTCGCTAGAGATTAGTTTGTAAACATTAATTTGACGCCATATTTTTTTACTATTTGTATAGGTGCTGTCTGACGATGTGGACAGCGAGGATGAAGATGGCCAGAGGAGGTACAAGAGGCAAATCCTAAGGGAGCTTTATGCGGGAATGCATAACAGGCGTATTAGGACCTGGGATGGCGGCTATCGATGCCCATTTTGCAACCAAAAGCTTCATGACGCGTATCAAAGTGTTCTGGCGCATGCAAGAGGACAAGCCATTGGCTCCTTCAATCAGAAGTATTCTCGTAGGGTGGTGCACGCCGCGTACGCCGAGTACCTGGAGAAGCTTCGGGATCGTGCCGACAGATGAGATGAGATGTGGGATCAAACTATGTACGCTTGAGTATGCTTAATGATAGTTGAACTATGTACTTATGGTTGAACTATGCTTGTGTACGCTTATTATCTATGTCTGAGTATGTTTAATCTATGTTTACTTATGTCTAAATGTGGGATATGGATGCAATCAGTTCGGTTGATGGAATCTACCTCCGTCCTGGTTTATTGGTCCCTTTGTAATTTGTGTTAAATTTTGACCAAAGATTTAACTGACAAAATGTTAGTGCAGGTCAGCAAAAATTATATCGTTGGATGCGTATTTGAACATAGTGTTCAATGATATAATTTTTGGTGACATACATAAACATTTGTTAGTTAAATCTTTGGTCAAAATTTGGTACAAATTACAAAGGGGACCAATAAACCAGGACGGAGGTAGTACGTCAATCACACACGGTTCCTAAATTGGAACCATGTGCAATGGCTTTCATTTTCCCTGTTACGTCAATCACACACGGTTGGCTCTAGCAAACCGTTGCCTCCGAAACTCTTTGTGGGACAGAAAGCCCTCACCACCCAATTCAAAAAAGAAAAAAGAAAACCCTCACCATCCCCACGTCACAAAAACCCTCACCTCGCCCGCCACCCCCTCTGTTCCCCATTCACACCTGCACAAGCTCCTCCGTGTCTATGCATGGCACCGCCTATCGCCGCGGCAACCACTTAGCTTGACGCCTGCCGCCGCCGCCAGGCTGCCGGCAAACCCCACCGCATTTCGCCACTTCCGCTTGCCGCCGCCTATCGCCATCGACTTTCTCGACGCTGCTCGTGGTCGACCCAGCTCCGCCCGGTTGGGGAATCTGCCGTATTGAGGGTTTTTTCTCATGAACAACAAGGTAACTAATTTAATGCGATATTATCTCATCTCTTATCCCTGTTCATCTGCCTCCTTTAATCACCCGTCCGAATTTGCCGTGAATTCATTTTTATTCGAGCTGATTTGAGGGTTTTCTTTCATTCATAGAGTGTACAGTGCGCGAACACATCAGGACTTTGCGGCCTCCGCCAGACATCCATTCCATCTCACCGTACCAGATGACTTGAGGATGCGCGCGGTATGTTCAATCTCACCCTAAATCGGTTGGCATGGCCTACTTTCCTGAACATATACTAAATATTGCTACATTTGGATAAAAGGTGCCACATGCAGCATATACGTCAAAGGGGATTTTCCCCCTCTTCTTTATATATTAGGCAAATTAATGATGTATTGTTCTTTTCATTACTCTCATATTTCCATGACATCATGTTTACCCTATCTGTATAATTATAGATTTTTGTCCTTTGATTTCAACTGCTGTACAGTTCTTTCAATTTGGGCCCATATTTGCATGTTACCATATTTTGCTTAACAATCCTACCATTTCTGCAGCGCGTCCCTTGCTATGCAACAGAATCTGTAGTACACAATCTTTCCCTTTACATAAATCAAGACTGCAGGGATGTCATACTGAACACAAACCATGGATTTACAATCGTTGCTACTGTAAGACTTGATGAACGTGGTGACTCCTATTTTGGCACTGGCCTTTGGAAAGAAATTTCTAAGTTTTATGTACTAAAAGCTGGCACTAAAATTGCACTGCACATAAAAGAGCCTGGTCATGAGATATATGCTAACTTCCCCGACGATATCATCCGTCCAGACTTTATTCGAAGTAAGTGTTCTTTTCAAGTATCTGCATGTTGACTTACCAAGCAATATCAAATGAATTGTGTAGTATTTAAGCAACCAATTGTCATTCCATTTTCTTACTCTATTCCTACCTACTAACTTCTAGTTATCAATACACTTGTCTATTGCCCTGTTTTAACTAAATATTCCCTGTACTCCCACTTCTATCAGAAAGCGCCGCTGACAAGTAGACTCCGGAGGTGGAGAACGGGGCTACCAACAAGCGGAGGTGGGTCGAGCAAGAACCGCAAGCGACTCCAGCAGGCCTAGACTTCATCAGCAGCCTCCCCGATCATATGTTGACAGTCATCATCTCCCTCCTCCCAATCAAATATGGGGCGCGGACAACCGTCCTTTCCCGGCGGTGGCGCCCCCTATGGAACTCCACCCCTCTCGACCTCATCAACACCCACGTGCTCTGCCATGGCTATCGCAAAAGCTTGGATGCGTTCTCCAAGATCCTCGACAGTCACCCTTGCCCAACCAGAGGCCTTAGCATGGGAAAGTTCTGTTCCAACGGCAAGGACCGAGCCAAGCTTGATGACTGGTTTCGATCCCCCGCCCTAGATCAGCTCGAGGAGCTCACTTTTGATGATGGGCATCTGCGCTCGCTGCCAACGTCCGCGCTCTGCCTCGCGTCCACGCTGCACGTCGCCAAGTTCAGGAACTGCCATTTCCCCCCCTTAATGACACGCCCGCTCTTATTCTACCACGACTGAAGCACCTCGAGCTCGTCGCCGTCTGCCTCCCAAACGGTGACATGGAGCGCCTGCTCCGTGGCTATACTGCACTCGAGTACCTTCGTCTTTAGGCGATCAATGGGTTGAGTAGCTTCCACATCACCTCCATGACTCTCCGGACTATTTATGTGTGTTGCTGGTGCTGCAAGAAGACATCACAAGATGTGTACCATGGTATGGTCATTGAGGACACACCTTCACTTGAGAGATTACTTGTAGTTGATCAAGAAGGTCCAACAAGAATCAATGTCATTTCTGCGCCGAAATTGACAGTAGTGGGCTACTCGTCTGACAAATACTCCAAACTTGTTATTGGATCCACACCCGTTCAGGTACAACAGCCGCCTTCTACCTTTCCTTCTAGAAATTAACATTATTTCTAATTTTGAAGATGTATGTTCGTCTGTCATCCAGAAAATGATTCCGACAAGCTTGACCCCGAAACTGCGCACATTGAAGGTCTTGGCACTAGAATCTATCGGCCCTAACCTGGAGCAAGTTGTCAGTTTCCTGAGATGCTTTCCGTGCCTGGAGAAGCTATATATCGAGGTGATGTTCCTTTCCTGTTAAATGTTAACCATAAGGGAGTTCAATTTGTGACACCTTTTTTCAAGTTTACAATGACAATGTACTATGATTTCTAAAGGATTTTTTGGAGGATTTCAGTACATACATGTTTCCCCCCCCATATTGGTTGCTTGATCCATATGGTTACAATCCATAAGCATTTCTCCTTTGGATTCATCTGTACTAGTTTTCTTGGGGAACTTTTCATCCACTCCAACCTCTTGTGAAGAAGGCTACATTTTTCTAGATTGTAATCAAATGCCCATGTTAATTATGTCGGATCGAAGATGGCATGTTAGTGCATTTTACAAATCCTGCAAACCAAATAGGCCTGTAGTAGTGTGCAAAACTGCATGTAGGCACTAACACGTTTTCTTCTTTTGCAGATAAGATTAGGCCCGGTGGTGGATAATGTGATACAATATAACAATCACATCGAATGCCTAGATCTGCATCTCTCAGAAATTACTTTGAACTCCTACCGAGGGACCTTACCGGAGATTATATTCGCCAGGTTCTTTGTTGTCAGAGCAAGGGTGCTGAAGGTAATGAGGTTTGCCCTACATTTATTTCGCAAAAATGAATGGTTTTTTGATCAGCGCCGGCGGCTGCGGCAGAGTGAAATAGGCTCCGAAAATGCTGAATTTCATTTTGGAACTTCAGATGCCAGAGTAATCGGAAGTCATCGTGTCAACCCCATACATGACTTCTCAGTGGCTGACCCCTTTGCAAATATTATGAGGTTTCGAAACCAGACTTACAAGTGGTAATATTAGTTTGAACCTCTCTAATATCCATGTTTAGCGGATCAGCGCGAGCGTTTGCAGCTGATGAGCTGAATTTCATTTCTAATATCAGTTTGAACCTTGTAATCTTTGAATTTGAGCCATATAACTCTGGAATTTGAACCTTGTAATATTTCGAGCTTTTGTGGTACAATCGTTGAAATGGCATCGTATGAGAATCGTATATTGGTAGCACTATTTTGACCTTAATATGCAATGGACTTAGATTTTATTAACCATTCTCGAATCTGTTTACCTTGTCGATCTCATAGCACACGATCCGTATAGCTAACTCAACTGTGATCTTCGACATTATTGCACACAGTTGGTTTCTTCAACCGTGTGCCCTGTAGAGGGTAGAATTAATTATCGCACTCAAGTGTCCATCATCACCCTTCTGTGTAACTTTGACCTCATCACCCACGGGTAAACTTATGACCGAAGTCATTCCACACTCTTCGTTTTTACAAAGCTTTTTGCCAATAAACGTCCACGATTTGTCCCTCTTCTAGCCGACGCGTGGCCAAACTAGCCGGGTGGGAAGCTTGCGCGGTAGTGCGGGAACAGGCTCACCGACGATACATTTGGCGCCTCTTCGAGCCCACGCATGGTCAAACGAAACGCGTGCGGTGCGGTGTTATCAAGCGTGCACTGGAATCCTCCGCTATGAACGTGGTGACAAGACATGACGATTATAGGCCGGTCGGCCCCCATTTATTACATCGGCCATTTAACCCTTGTGTCTCTTCAACCTTTCGATCGCGCCCCACCATTGCAAGAAGCACACCCACCACGACAAATTCTTTGAGGGTATCCTGCGTGGCTCCAATGGCGCTCCGAGCGGCTGCCGACGACGAGCAGCAGTTCACCATGCATGCCGTGGTGGACAGCCATAGAAGGTTCATGGAGCTCTCGGTGGTGTACACCAACAACCCGGTCTGGCTAGAGCACTCCATCCACATCATGGAGCTGTTGCTTGCTGAGGAGAAGTACAAGGTGGTCGGGTTCGACCTCGAGTACACCCGCGCTCGTGCCGGGTCTCATCCCAAGGTCGCTGTCGCCCAGATGTGCATGCGCGATCACGTCCTCGTCTACAACTACTGCCTGGCCACAAGGCCTTGCGAGCATTTCGCTAGGTTTGTCAACAGCCCCCACTACATGTTCGCTATGGTGGACATCACCAACAATGTAAAGGTGCTCAAGAATTCAGGCATCGCTTGCTAGAATCTTGTCGACATCCAGGGCCAATACAAGATCTGGGGCAGCAACGAGCATGAGAAGGACTCACTGGTTCACCTCGCCGAGGCCATCATCGATCCCTACTATAGAGACATGAACGATTCCTGCAACAAGGACAAGCGTGCCTGACACTCGGCCTGGATGGAGAAACTCGACAAAGCTCATGTCGTGTACACGACCAAGGAGGCATACACGAGCTATGAGATGTATAGGCGGATCGTTGACATGAGGAAGTGCCTCCTTCCCCAAAACTGCCAGGGATCCAGCCGGAAGCAGAGCAATGGCAAGCGTCATCGCAACAAGAAGTAGATGATTAGATGCTCATTTCTCCTAGTTCAGTATGCATGTAATTGCTTAATCTGGTGTGTGGAAATGTTATGTGTGTAGTCACTTGTGTAATTGTATGCTTAATTTGGTTTTACAATGCTGTCTTTTTAAGTATATATGTTGATGCTCTATAGACAGAGCGTAGATGTTGTGCGGACAGAGCAAATCACATCGCACACGGACTAAACAATGGAACCCGTCGGTGATGATTTCATCAATCACTGACAATTGTATACCAGCAATCATTTGCTCACAACACACATGGCTTGTTAACAGGAATCGTCTGTGTTGTTATTGGTCTTCCCACACATTTTTGATTACAGACCTGTTTGCCGCGTATCACACACATCTTGTTAAGTTGAACCGTTTCTGTTCTCTTCCCTAATCGAAAACAGTTCATTCGAGTGAACTGTATGCCGTATATCACACACACCTTGATCTGGCTGACCGTTTCTGTTGCTTTCCCTAATAGCAAATAGTTCATCGGGGCAAACTGTATGCCATATATCGCACACACATTGATATGGCTGCCCGTTTCTGTTGTTCTACCTAATCGCAAAAAGTTCGTATGGATCAACCGTATGCCCAGCATCGCACACGCAACTAAAATCTGAACCGTGTTTGATGTGTCCTCCATCGCAAACATTTTGCATCTTTTTTGATGGGTTTTTACATCACCGTTTGCATTAATGCATCGCACACAGTTTCGTCTAAGAGTCTCTGATCGTAGTGTCACGTTAGCAGCATCCTGCAGTAGTGGCATGCACTCCTTTCATAATCTCACTATGTTTTATTTCTATGCATGTCAGTTATTGTACACAATGGTACTGAACATGTAGAGCAAAAGAGACGAGCCTTGCGTGGCAATAAAATTTCAAGCAGACGTCGCTCCATGGTGGGCACAAAAGCAACCTCCCCTCTCCCCATTCCAGACTGTAATCAAGAGGAAGCTAACTGTTCAGAGGGGGATTCAGAGGGAGCAGACCACTCCTATTTACTCCCTGAGGTCTTTTGCTCTAACTTGGCATGCTGATGTTGGTCATATCATGCATATGGTGCCTTGCATTGCTTACTTTATACATAAAATATGTCATCTGCTTAGTTTAGACATGCATTGTGTGAATGCCATCTGTTTAGTTTCTATATCATATATGTGAATCATGCAATGCCATCTTGTTTAGCCAGGCATCATATATGTGAATTTTGCAATGCCATCCTAGTTAGCCAGTCATCTTATATGTGAATTATATCATGCCATCCTTTTTTTGTTATGTATTAAATTTGTCAACAATTTTAGTACATTCAATTACTCTTCCTGTGCATCAGCCATTCGACACGGTCATGGAAAAATCTGGAGTGAAAACAAGGTCTTCAGAGCAGACAATGCTATCTGACGAAGCGAATGTCTTGCTGGTTACGGATAGCTCCTCAGAGGAGGATTCAGAGACAGATGACCAGTCCTATTCCCCCCCCCCGAGGTGCATGCTCTAACCTGGCAGGGTTATATTGCTCATATTGTGCATATGGTGTCTTGCATTAGCATGTCATTTGCTTAGTTTAGACATGCTTTGTGTGAATGCCACCTGTCTAGTGTCTAATTACCATATATGTGAATTTTGCAGTGCCATCTTGTTGCAAGACATTATATATGTGAATTATGCAATGCTATCTTGTTGCAAGGCATTATGTATGTGAATTATGCAATGCCATGCTGTTTAGCCAAGCGTCATATATGTGAATTATATCATGCCATCCTTTTTTTGTATTACTCATTCCATTTGTCGACAATGTTTGTCTATTCAACTGCTCTTCCTGTGCATCAGCCATTTGAATTGGTGATGGAAAAATCTGGAGTGAAAACAAGGTCTTCAGAGCAGACAATGCTACCTGCTGAAGCAGATATCTTGCTGGTTACAGATAGCTCCTCAGAGGAGGATTCAGAGGCAGATGACCAGTCCTATTTTTCCTCTGAGGTGTATGCTCAAACTTGGCAGGGTTATATTACTCATATCATGCATATGTTGTCTTGCAATGCTTAGTTTTTACATCATATACACAATATTGAATGCCATCTGCTTAGTTGACACATCATATATGTGACTGCCCTCTGCTCACTTGCTTAGTATATAAATCATATATTTGAATTATATCATGCCATGATGTTTACATAGACAGCATGTATCTGAATTATGGCATGCCAACCCATTTTCTAAAGATGTAATATAGTTATATCATCTCATCATGTTTACATAGTCATCATATTTTGAATTATGTCATTCTATCCGTGAATTATATCATGCCATCATGTTTCCATCGACGACATGTTTGTGAGTTATGGCATGCCAACCACTTTAATAGACACATCGTATAGTTATATCATGTCATCCTGTTTACATAGTCATCATATTTTGAAGTATGTCATTCTATCCTATTTAGTTAGCCATCATATATGTGAAATTGTGTCATGCTATCTTGTTTAATTAGCCATCATATATGTGAAATTATGTCATGCTATCCTATTTGGTTAGACAACATAAATGTGAATTATTTCATGCCCTGTTTTCTTCCCTACTATCCATTGCACCTGTCTATCTTACAATGTCTGTACATTCAATTACTTTTCTTGTTTATCATCCATTTGAATTGGAGGGGGTGATGGCAGTATCTACGGGAGTAAAAACACGGTCTTCAGAAAAGATCGTGCTACCCGTCGATGCAGATAGAACCACGGTTGTACTTGCCCAAGAACCAGCCCCACCACACATAACCCAGACTCACGTAGATTGTACCCCTACCCAGTTGGACAGCGAACCAGCTACACCCCTTCTAACCCCAACCCCAGCAGATAGTAACCCAGTTCCAGTTGACACAACACCGTCTCCACCACAGATCACCCATCATGAGCAGTTAGTAAGGTAATTGCAGTGCCCAAAGCACGAGGACCACCACTTCGAACCCCAAGTCAATGCTTAAAGCAGAAGAAGAATTGTTCTCAGGTCAGGTTCCATAGCTATGGTTCATACTCCTTTGCTCTTGCATCACTGTATTTACTCATACCAACTAATTTCAAATTTGAAGGACGCAATTGAAACTCCAATGGTGCAACAGGTATGTTTTAAACCTGTTTCTTTAACGTGTTTGTTGTTGTAACTTGCTCTATGTTGATTTCAGTTTCAATTGAATAAATAGTTATGTTCTCATGCCATGCACATTACAAGTGTTGTTAGTGTTGTGTAGTTTCCCACACTTATATTCTGTCTATGCTGCTTTGTCTTAAATAGATATGATTTGAACTGTCTCTATCTTGATTTGGCAACATAACCTAGAATGATATAGACCATACAATGTCCATACTACATAGATATATGTTTGTTTCATTCTATTATCTTGTCCACCTTACTACTGAACTGGTTTACCAAAATGAGTTTCATATACAACATGGTAAACCTGTGATGTGTCTGCTTGTTTCTCTTTTAGAATGCGGGAAAAATATTGGAGAAGAGTACCCCGTTATGCAATGGTAAAGGAAGTAATGCAGATAAGGTTCAAGATAGTGAGACATCCCTATTGGTCTCCAAGAAAGCTGATAAAAACTATCTTGAAGACAGTGAGACAACCCCAAAGTCCTATCTTGATGTAGTGTTTGAATTATTGGCCACTACTGCTGGCACTAGCTCTTCGAACTTGCTGCCTGAATCAGTTCGGCTTCTTGAGTCTCAACTTCAAGTTGAAAGACATCGATTAGATGTGCTGCGACAGGAAGCCGAAGGATTGAGGAAGTCCCTGCAGAATTCAGATGCATACTTTCTGGTGCAGCAGCAAGCGCTGGAGGATTTAAGCGCCAAACAAGAGAAAGCTAATAAGCTTGCTAAGCGTCTTGCCAGCATGGTGGATACTCAGGATATTGTTTCTTGAGCTCTTGTGAAGTGGTTTCAGTGCTGGACTTGTTTTGCTGCGGTGTTTATTTGCATTGGTCGCCAACTTTGACAACCAATGTATGTAATATGCTGCTTTGTTCCCCATATTTGCACTGGTGGCAAACTTTGATGCCCAGTGGATGTAATATGTGTAATAGCCGTGATAGCCTAGCGTAAGTTGCTTGCTTATTTATTTCCTTGTTGTCTTGTTTATTTGTTTGCTTGTAGTCAATGCAGTTCTTTTTCCGTGGTTTGCTAGTGGCCGCAATAACCTATTTTTTAAAACTATGCCACAATAACCATGGGCTACATATCTACTGTAGTGACCATGGGCCTCCTACGGGCCATAGAAACAATGGGCCTTCTACGGGCTATAGAAACAATGGGCCTTCTACGGGCCGTAGAATCAATGGGCCTTCTACAGGCCGTATGATCGGTTGGCCTAACATGGGCCAATAACTGACCACTTTATGGGCCGTAAACGGGCTAGAGTGGGAATCGTCCGTTCATGGGCCGACCATAATGGGCCATTAATAGGTCGATGAGTATAACGGGCATGTTTCTATCGATAGGCATAACAGGTCGTTAATGGGCCCTATTTGATGACGCTATGAAAATGGCCCAACGGATTAACGGGCCATAAAAGGGCCGACTTTAACCATGGGCTGAATTTGGCCCACAACCGGAACAGGCCAGTAACGGACCGTAAGTAATCGAATGCTGCAAATCAGCCCAAGAATAAATGGGCCCTGAGAAGGCCGAAAGATAACACAGACTAGAAATGGCCCAATGGAATAATGGGCCGTTAATAGGTATAATGCGATACACTGTTCATTACGGGCCAGTTTCACCACGGCCTTTAATGGGCCAAGAGTTAAAAAGGGCCTCATATGGGTCGAAGGACGTCATGGGCCATACATGGGCCGAAAGTTACAACAGGCTGGAATCATATTGGACGGCCCAGATGACGCTACTGGGCCTAATTCGGATAGGCCATAATGGGCCGTGAGTTAGCGGGCTATAAATGGGCTATATGCGAACAGGCCGCTAACAGGCTTTAAGTGGGCCGGCTGTTACCTTTTGACCAGGTCAAACAGGCCAGCCTTTTGACCTGAATGGGCCACTGTTGGGCCAAGCCACGTGTCGACGTATCATATGCGCGCCCTGTCCATTCGCTGGATGACAACTGTCACAACGCTGGGCCGACACGTGGATCCGCCGGCGAATGAGAATTTACACGTGGAAAATCCCCATTGGTCCGGGCTGTTAACGGGTTATCGGATCCAAACCGGAACCTGATAGCTTAACGACGACCCATTACGGTGGATGCCACATGTCGGTTACCCTTGATGAAAGCGCTTCCATGACGCACCATTTATTGTCATGGAAGTGGACACTTCCGTGATGATAATTTTGGTATTGTCATGGAACACTTCTATGACAGCACAGGTATGACTATCTTGATTCTGTCATAAAATTGTCATGGATGTACATGCATGACAGAAAACGTGACCTACTGTGACAAACACGTATCATCACGGAAGTGGTTTTTTTTGTAGTGGGCACAAGGAGAAGGAGAAGGAAAAAGGGGTTGTTGGGAATGGCCAGGTCACTAGGGACATGGCCATTCCTAAGGATTTTGCCGGCAAGAACAATCCATCTTATGTTCTCATGAGAGGAGGTGATGGCTACACATTTGCAAAATTTGTTGGCTCTAACTGTGATGATTATGCTTGGACTATTTGGGTTCCAAAGACCCTTGTTGCTAAATCTCTAGGACCAATTGCAAAATGGGTACCTATAACCAAAGCTTGATTCTTGTAGGACTATATCTCCCGTGGAAAACAATGGGTGATCGATAGTGGATGCACCAATCATATGACCGGAGAGATGGAGATGCTTGTGGAGCTCGTTGATTCACTCAAGGCTTCTTCGAACATCTCCTTTGGTGACAATAGCAAGGGCAAGGTATTGGGTTTGGGCAAGGTGGTAATCTCTAATGATTCATCACTTTCAAATGTCATGCTTGTCCAATCCCTTCACTACAATTTACTTTCAACAATTCAATTGGCACGTGCCGGTTATGATTCTCATTTCGATGAATTCCATGTGACCATCTTTAAGAGAAGCAATCTCAAAGTGGTCTTTTGTTGGGCATGTTGAAGACAACCTTTACGTGGTTGATTTCTCAAAAGAGAAAACTCATCTTGCAACATGCCTAATGGCCAAGGCCGATGTGGGGTGGCTATGGCACCGACGGCTAGCCCACGTTGGCATGAGAAATTTACAAGCTCTCTTAAAGGGGGAGCACATCCTTGGACTAACCAATGTGTATTTTGCCCAAGATCATCCTTGTAGTGCTTGCATTGCTGGAAAACTACATGAAAAAGCTCATAAAGTGAAGACTATCATCACCACCTTGAGGCCTCTTGAGCTTATCCACTTGGATCTCTTTGGGCCTCCAACTTATGATAGTTTGGGAGGGATGAGGTATTGCCTTGTCATTGTCGATGACTACACAAGATATACTTGGGTGTTCTTTCTCAAGACCAAAGACGAAACTCAAGAAACCTTCATCAACTTTGCCAAAGAAGGTCAGCGTCAACATAATTGTGAGATCAAGGCAATTCGAAGTGACAATGGCACCGAGTTCAAGAATTACACGATGGATGAGTCCTTGAGTGAAGAAGGGATAAAGCATCAATATGCCGCGCCATATACTCTTCAACAAGTTGTGGAGAGGAAGAATCGGACTCTCATTGAGATGGCCAAGACCATGCTTGACGAGTATAAGTCTCCATACAAGCTATGGGCCGAAGCCATCAACACCGCGTGTCATGCTTCAAACCGGCTTTATCTTCGCAAACTCAAGAACAAGACACCGTATGAACTCCTAATCGGGAGAAAGCCTAACATAAAATACTTTCGGGTATTTTGTTGTAAGTGTTTCATTCTAAACAAAAAATACCATTTAACTAAGTTTGAGCCTAAAACTTATGAGGGCATATTTGTTGGATATGCATCAAACTCTCATGCTTACCGAGTTCTCAATAAATCCACCGGATGCATTGAGGAAACGGTGAATGTGGAGTTTGATGAAGATAATGGTTCCCGTGTGGAGCAAATTGTTCCTAGTGTTGTAGGTGATGAGGCTCCTTCACAAGCTATAAGGACTATGGGGATAGGCCACATTCTTCCACAAGAAACACCCCAAGTTCAAGTAGAAGAAGAAGGAGTAAGAGCCCCTCTTGTGGAGTCTCCACAAGGGAAGTTATCACCATCATCTCTTTTATAAGATGCTACGGGGGATCATGAACCTATCCAAGAACAAGATCAAGTCCCTCATGTTCCCGAGCAAGATCAAGGGCAAGCCCTTTCAAATGGTGAAGAACCAATTATTGAGGCTCAAGATCAAGCTCAAGTTCTAGATCAAGATCAACCCCAACCACAAGTGTCTTCATCATCGTCACATCCAAATGAACAGGAACTTGTGGTTGTGAAGAGAAGGGTGTCTCCAAGGCTAAAACAATCTTAAGGACAAGCTTCTTCATCAAGTCCAAAACCAAGTGAAGAAGAGCTTGCACTCAAGGAGCAAAAAGTGGCCGCCAAGTTAAAGCATCTTCAACATCTCACTGAGAACATCTATGAAAGCATAAAAAAGGGGGTAACTACTCGTAGACGTTTGGCAAACTTTTGTGAACATCACTTGTTTGTCTCTTGTGTTGAGCCCCTTAGGGTTGAAGATGCACTTGACGACCCGGATTGGGTAGATGCCATGCATGAAGAACTCAACAACTTCACCCACAACAAAGTATGGACTCTTGTGGAGAGACCCAAAGAGCACCATAATGTCATTGGAACAAAGTGGATCTTCAAGAACAAACAAGATGAAACATGGACAAGTAACAAGGACTAAGGCAAGGTTAGTGGCACAAGGTTTCACCCAAGTTGAAGGTTTGGACTTTGGTGAAACTTTTGCCCCCGTTGCCCGTCTTGAATCCATTCACATCTTGCTTGCGTATACCTCTCATCATGATTTTAAATTGTATCAAATGGATGTGAAAAGTGCATTTCTTAATGGTCCTCTTAAGGAGTTGGTGTATGCCAAGCAACCTCCCAGTTTCAAAGACCCCGATCACCCCTCTCACGTTTATGCACTCCATAAGGTGCTCTATGGACTGAAACAAGCATCTCGTGCTTGGTATGATCACCCTACGGCGTTCCTAAGCGAGAAGGGGTTCCAGATTGGGGTAATAGATTCCACTCTCTTCACAAAGAGGGTAAAAGGAGAATTGTTTGTGTGCCAAATATATGTTGATGATATTATCTTTGGGTCCACTAACCATGCTATTAACATTGAGTTTGAGAATCTTATGACTAAGGAATTTTCTATGAGCATGATGGGAGAATTGAAGTTCTTCCTCGGTTTTCAAGTGAAGCAATTGAGAGGAGAAACCTTCATCAACCAATCTCTTTATATTCAAGACATGCTCAAGAGGTTCAAAATTCAAGATGTCAAGCCCATGAAGACACCCATGCCCACAAATGGCCAACTTCATCTTGATCCCAATGGTAAAGAAGTGGATCAAAAGGTATATCGCTCCATGATCGGTTCCTTGCTTTACATTTGTGCATCTAGACCGGATATTATGTTGAGTGTGTGTATCCGCTCCTAAGGAGAGCCACTATTCGGCAGTGAAAAGAATACTTCTATATTTGGTTCATACCCCAAACTTGGGCCTTTGGTATCCCAAAGGATCAACTTTCAAGTTAATGGGATACTCGGATTCGGATTTGGCCGGAGACAAGGTTGACTGCAAGTCCACTTCCGGTTCATGTCAATTCCTAGGGAGATCTTTGGTAAGTTGGTCTTCGAAGAAGCAAAATTGTATATCTCTCTCAACCGCCGAAGCCGAGTATATTGCCGCCGGAAGTTGTTGTGCTCAGTTATTATGGATGAGGCAAACTTTGATGGATTATGGTGTCAAATGTGACAAAGTGCCTCTTTTGTGCGACAATGAAAGTGCAATCAAGATCGCCGAGAATCCAGTGCAACATAGCAAGACCAAGCATATTGAGATTTGGCATCATTTCATTCGGGATCATGTGGCCAAGGGAGACATTGATTTATTCCATGTTAACACTGAGAAGCAACTTGCCGATATTTTCACTAAGCCACTTGATGAAGCAAGATTCCGCGAGTTAAGGCATGAGCTAAATATCGTGGATATAAGTAACTTGGGTTGAGATTCTTGCTCATGCACACATACTCATATAATATCGGGTTTAGATGTAGGCACATGTCTAGGGGGACCTAGCTCAACTCATGGGTTACCTCATCCTAGAAGTGCATAAATTGAACAAAATCTTTCACATTAGCCACCCTTAGGTGGCACTTGTGCTTCAAATATGAGTGTTGGTCTTGGGCCCAAGGTTCATATCTTCGCGGTGCCATACCAAACAAACTCAAACATGGTGGCCTCGGCAACCGCCCTCTTTGGATTTTTTTGTCTGTTTTCTTGTGTGTGGTGTTTTTGGCCTTTTTCTTGTTTTTGGTTTTCTTCTGTTTTGTTGCTTGTTGTTCTTCTCATCTAGTGCAAGTGCTCCACATATTCCCTTCTAGTAGTGATTGGATTTCGCTCACGATGTCTTCAGAAACATTGACCGAAATGCTCTTTAAAGGCTTGGTAAGAGTTTTCACTCAGCCATGCCTTCAAGAGGTATCTTTGGTCGAAAGTTCCTGGGTACCCCGTGTCCACGGGCTTGTACCGTACGCACGGGGTCTGCGGTTCCAGGCCCTGAAGAGGTGGGGCGTGGGGGGTGGGGCGTGGGTTCATTCCCACCAGTCGCCCCCCTCCACTCCTGAGGACACCTCCAGAGCCACCGTCGTCACCTCCTGTCGTCATCGCTCCTCCGGGCACCGTAGGGGCTTCTTGCTCTGTGGAGATCCCTTGGGATGGGATCCTCCTCCAGTAGATCCCATCCCCCTCTCCTTCTTGCTCCTCCATGGACATCTTTCTAAGATTTTAGGGTTCCTAGCTGATCTCTAGATTAGGGTGTTTGCTCCTCTTGTGCGGGACAACTCTTTGTGCAAATATTCAGTGGTTCCTCTGCCGCACCCACTCCCAGTTTTTGATCTGGAAGTGGCTGCCGCTGGGGATGTTGGGAAACATTGCATGGAAAACAAAAAAATTTCTACGCACACGCAAGATCTATCCATGGAGATGCATAGCAACGATGGGGAGAGTGTGTCTACGTACCCTCGTAGACCGTAAGCGGAAGCATTTAGTAACGCGGTTGATGTAGTCAAACTTCTTCGCAATCCAACCGATCGAGTACCGAACTGTCAGTGCAACAAACCCTGGGTCTGTTGCCCAGACCGTGCACAGGCCTAAAAGAGCAAGGTTGCAACATCCAAGTCCAGACCAAGCAAGGAGTAGAGATCTTCAAGGAATCAAAGGGCAAATCAAGAGGACCAAGACAAGCTAAATGAGCAAGACACCACTAAGGAGAAACCTCCCTTGCCGGGTAGGCGAGCCTGGCGAGGACGAGGTGGCCCCGAAGACAAGCCTCAAGACCGTCCCGGCAGGCCTGCCAGGCGCGACCAAGGCAAATTACCCCGCCAAGGCTCCACCGCTCCACCTCACAGCGACGCAAGTCATCGATCGGTGCGGTGTCAAGCCCCCAAGTGACTGTTATTTGGCACGTGGCAGCCACTTCCTATGGAAATCACCTCAAAATGACACCCATCCAGCAACGTGGCAAGCAGACAGACAAGGAGGTGACCGATCAGCCCGGCAAGGCTTGCCAGGCATGCCACAATGTGACACTAAGCAGCGCATTTAATGCACCCTGCTCTGACTGCAGAGTTAGGTATGATAGCACTGTTCGCTATCTAATCAATACACAATGACTGATTTGCCACTGTGATGACCCCTTGATCTGTAAAAGGAGGGCCATGGCAACCATAGTAAGGATTCGGACCCTTGTACACTCATACGCGCATAGCTGCCCTCGCCCCGAGGCAACCCTGCCGGGCAAGAGCGCTACGTTTCCACCACAATCCACCATCAATCCACCAAAGTAGGAGTAGAGTTTTACGCCTCGCGGTGGCCCGAACCTGGGTAAAACTGCCCGTGTGATCTCTGTCATGCTGCGCTATGTTCCTCCGCTCTTTGTGCAATGTGCTCATCCCCCCTGCCGAACCACAAGGGGCTGATGGCCGCATAGGTGGCTGTGGTATCCCACGACATCTTTGGCATGCCAGGTAGGGGGAAGCGCTTGCGCGAACCCGAGAAGCGTACGCAGCGCATCATCGTCATCATCTTCTTTGTCGCCGACTCCATCGTCCATGGCACCCAAGAAGAAGCCCGGTGCTGCAGCCCATCCGTCCACTTTGAAGGCCCCGTTGCACCCGGTGGCCGCCGCCGCGGGGGCTATGTGGACGCACGGAGATGTGGACGCTGTGGGGGACAAGGCCGGCGTAGGCGGCGTCTTCACTACCTCCTCGGCGGCCGAAACGAGGGCGGAAGGCACCGGGGAAGGACAGCACCAACAACATCCCAGTGGCCATGCTCCACAAGGTACAGGTGGAGAAATCATTTCGTCTGCACCTCTCTGCTTAGCTGAAGGGCACAACCACAGCAGTGGCGCTCGCTCTGGGGCGAATCACAACTCTCCGGCCGCACCCGCCGCGGGCGTAGCCGTAGGACGCGCGCCGCTCCCAGAACGAGCTGCCCCAGCTGATGCACCGAACAGAGCCACTGGCCCTCAAGCACCTCCACCTCGTCACCACGCCATCTTGGTGACGGGCTCACGACGACGAGAACACGGCGCAACTACTACTGGCACCATGAGGAGCCAGGCGACGCTACGGTCTACATCGTCATCCATGCCAAGCACCGCTTCAGAGGCTATGGCACGGGCCCAGCTGCTGTTGAGATTTCTGCCGGCAGCCGATCAGATGGATGAGTGGAGAGCCACCATTCAAAGCCTGATTGGTTTCGCCGAGGCGGGAGGATCACAGCGAGTTGGCCCGCCATGGCCTTCCCAGGCGACAATGATGGTCCACGCTGCTGGCCGTGCCGAAGGGGCCACACCCACGGTGCAGTCCCTTCCGCGGCAGGCTGCGCAGGGGCCACGGCCGGAGCCACGCGATCAAGAACCCGACGACGTCTCGATGGCTTCGTCCGGCCCTCAAGCACGTCGAGACCAGCGACAGGCCCAGGAGGATAGGCGAAGGGAAGGCGCGCGCGTCACCATTGAGCGGCACCGCAACATCCACCGCCAGTCTGATAGGCGCAATGGCCCTGACATCGACGAGCCCACTCTCGGTGAAGGTGGGTACCTACCTTTCGAGGTCGGGTGCCCCGCCTTCACTCGTGAGTTGCGACAAGTCCGTTGGCCATCTTCCCGCACATTCAAGCCAGAGATACCAGAAAAGTACGATGGGAGATTGAACCCGGCAGAGTTCCTAAGCATCTACACCATCGCTGTTCAGGCTGCCGGGGGAAGAGATGAGAAGGTGTTCGCCAACTACTTCCCTTTGGCACTCAAGCCAAATGTGAGGTCTTGGCTAATGCACCTGCCGGAGAACTCCATCTCAACTTGGGCTGACCTGTGCCATGAGTTTGTTGGTGCCTTTATGGGCGGCCATCAAGAACCAGGATGGCCCAGCGATCTGCAGCTCCTCCCACAGATGGAAGGAGAAAGTCTGCGGAAGTACATGCAAAGGTTCAGTCGAGTGCACATGAACATCCCTGATATCCACCCGGCAGCTGTGATAGCCGCATTCCAGTCCAACGTGCGCAACCGTAGGATACATTCCAAAATGAACGTGCGGCTGCCCAAGACTGTGAATGAGTTATACACTCTGGTGGATAAGTGTGCCCGCATAGAGGAGGGAAGGCAACTTCCCGGTGAAGAGGATGGCGTCGACATCGATTCAGACGATGACGACGACGCTACCAGTCAGAAGAAGAAGAACAAGAAGCGCAACAAAAAGCGCAAGGAGAAAGTTGTGATGGCCGTCGAAGGATCAAGCACACCTAGTACCGGCAAGAAGGCCGAGGCCCCTAGTAAGGAGGTTGCCGCGTGCACTGACTGCCGGGCGGCCGCGGCTGCCGAGAAGGCTGGGAAGGGTGATGGGCCGTACTGCAAGATCCATAGGACCAAGGGCCATGACCTTCAGGAGTGTCATCAGGTTGAGCAGCTCGTCAAGAAGTAGAGGGCTAAGTATGAGAAGCGTGATAAGGAGAAAAACCAGGATGGTGCTGGTGGGAAGGGCCGAGGCGGCGGAGTAAGTCGCCCCGGCAAGGCTCCTCAGAACCAAGGGAAACCCGCCAGAGGCCGTAAGAAGGAGGATCACAATGCTGAGAGCGATGAAGGAGATGAAGAGGAAACCAGCGAGCAGGAGTTCCAGAAAGCCACTGACGCCCTATGCATTGACGGGGGTGCATCTCTGCACTCCTCTCACCGCCAACTTAAACAGTGGGCGCGTGAAGTCAATGCCGTGGAGCCAGCGGCAGATTCTCGGAAGCCGCTTAAGTGGTCCTGCACGCCCATCATCTTCGACGAAGAGGATCACCCTGACCGCACCACCGTGGTAGTGTGCTTGCCGTTGTTGGTCTCACCAACAATACGCAACCTCAAAGTCACAAAGATGTTGGTTGACGGTGGGGCCGGGTTGAATCTGATATCTCCAAAGGTCATCAGCAGACTTCAGATAGCAGATGAGGAACTCAAGTTTACTGGCACGTTCCAACGAATCAACCCTGGCAGGAGTCGTCCTAAGGGAAAGATCACGCTGCCGGTGACGTTCGAAGGGGAGTTAAACTACCGGACTGAGAAGGTCGTGTTTGACGTGGTTGACCTCCCCTTGCCATACAGTGGGATCCTTGGTCGCCCAGCTCTGGCCAAGTTCATGGCGGCATCCCACTATGCCTACAACACCTTGAAGATGCTAGGGCCGATAGGAGTCATTTCCATTCCATCAGATCAGAAGGACGCAGTTATATGCGTGGACAAGATGTACCGGGAGGCAGTTGCGGTAGAGGCCGCAGAAGCCACTGCTCCCGCCAAGGAAAGTAAGAAAATGAAGAGAGCTAGCAAGGACGCCAGCAAGGAATCCGGGAAGCGTGCCTCTCCAGACTGTGCTGCGCCTGTTGATGACTTGCCGGAGAGTTCCAATAGCAAGAGATCCAAAGCTGCTGCACCTGCTGTGGAGAAGGTCCCGGCAGGGCTGGCTGGCACTGATGGTACCTTCACTATCAGCGCCATCCTTGATGACAAATAGGGAAGTGCGCTCGTTGCCTTCCTGCGGGCGAATATCGATGTGTTTGCCTGGCAACCATCTGATATCCCCAGTGTTCCCAGGGAGGTAATCGAGCACCACCTTGCTGTCTGCCCGCATGCCTGGCGCGTCAAGTAGAAGGTTTGGAAGCAAGCTTTGGAGCAGCAACAGTTTATTGCTGAGGAGATCAAGAAGCTTGAAGTAGCTGGTTTGGTCAAAGGAGTGTTGCATTCCACATGGTTAGCAAATCCAGTGGTGGTACACCAGGCGAATGGGAAATGGAGGCTTTGCATAGACTTCATAGATCTAAACAAGGCATGCCCGAAGGACCCGTTCCCCTTGCCGCGCATCGACCAGATTGTGGACTCCACTTCTGGGTGTGACCTGCTTTCCTTCCTGGATGCCTACTCCGGATACCACCAGATCTTCATTTCCAAGGAAGACGAATAGAATACGGCATTCATAACCCCATGTGGCACGTACTGCTTTGTACGGATGCCCTTCGGGTTGAAGAGCGCCGGATCCACTTTTGCAAGAGCAGTACAGATTGGCTTTGAATCCCATCTGCATAGAAACATTGAAGCTTACATGGATGATATTGTGGTCAAGACCAAGGACAGATCTACCCTCATCCAGGATTTGTAAGAAACCTTTGCTAATCTGCGCAGGATCAACTTGAAGCTGAACCCAGAGAAGTGTGTGTTTGGAGTTCCCTCCGGCAAGCTACTTGGCTTCTTTGTGTCTCATCGAGGGATAGAGGCCAACCCTGACAAGATCAAGGCTATCGAGCAAATTCAAGCACCCAAGACAGTCAAGGACATGAGGCGTTTGACTGGATGCATGGCTGCACTGAGCAGGTTCATTTCCAAGTCTGTCGAGCGTGCCCTACCGTTTTTCAAAATCTTGAAGATGGCAGGACCCGTGGAGTGGACCCCAGAGGCAGATGCTGCACTGCAAGATTTGAAGACCTATCTTTCCTCTGTGCCCACCTTGGTCGCCCCCAAACCACAAGAGCCGTTGCTGCTATACTTAGCGGCAACCAATCAAGTGGTTAGTGCGGCACTAGTGGCGCAGAAGGAAGTGGATGATGCGGCAGCCACAACCACTGTTCCCCCTGAAGAGGAAAGTGAACCTGTCCCGGCAAGACCAGAGTCAGTCCAGAGCAAAGAAAGGCAGGGCAGCGGAAGCGGTTCTATGGTTGCGGCAAGGAAGAAAGTGGTGCAGCGCCCAGTGTACTTCGTCAGCTCCCTGTTACAAGGAGCTAGATCGAGGTACTCTGGCGTGCAAAAGTTGATTTTTGGCCTCATCATGGCCTCAAGGAAACTGCACCACTACTTCCAAGCCCACGAGATCACAATCGTCACCCGCTTCCCCTTGCAACGCATACTCCGAAACCCCGAGGCCACTGGCAGGATTGTGGAATGGGCTTTGGAGTTGTCCATCTTTGGTTTGAAGTTTGAAAGCACGTCAACCATTCAGAGCAGAGCACTAGCAGAGTTCATCGCAGAGTAGACACCAACTCCTGATGAAGAAGTATTGGAGACAATCATCCCCGGCAAGGAAGCGCCCCAAGAATGGATTATGTATTTCGATGGTGCCTTCTCCCTACAAGGTGCAGGGGCTGGCGTGCTTCTTGTTGCCCCCACTGGGGAGCACCTTAAGTATGTCGTCCTGATGCACTTTCCCCGGGAGAAGGCTACCAACAATACTGCAGAGTATGAAGGGCTCCTTGCCGGGCTCAGGATTGCAACAGAATTGGGAATCAAGAAGCTGATCATCCGCGGAGATTCACAACTTGTGGTGAGACAAGTCAACAAGGATTACCAAAGTCCATTGATGGAGGCTTACATTGAGGAAGTGAGAAATTTGGAGGAGCGCTTTGACGGATTACAAATAGAGCACGTGCCCCGTGCGGAAAACAGCATTGCTGATCATCTGTCAAAGTGCGCTGCGCAAAAACTCTCTGTGGAACCAGGGACTTTTGTTCTCCATCTGACTCAGCCCTCCGTATCCTCGGCAACAATGGCCAGAAAGAGGTGGAAGCTGGACTCCGGCAAGCCTCACCCGGCAGAGCCTCTCGAGGCTCCTGGCAGAGAGCTTGGCGGGAACAACTCCCCTTCGATCAGTGAGCTGCACCATCCCGCCAAACCACCGGTCCCTGCGGTCGAGAAGTGCACTCCTGCGAATGAGGAGGTGCCACTGGTCCTTGTTGCTAAGCCCCTGGCCCCAACCTGGGCATGACATATAGTCCATTTCCTCCAAACTGGAAAACTCCCCGAAGAGCAAGAAGAAGCTAAAAGAGTAGCCCGGAGGACCAGTATGTATCAGTTCGTGGATGACACGCTGTACAGAAGGAGGCCCAACGGTGTGAAATTGAAGTGCATTTGCCGGGAGGAAGGAAAGGAACTGTTGGTAGAGGTACACAAGGGTATGTGCGGCTCACACATTGGATCAAGGGCTCTGGTTGGAAAAGCCTTCCGGCAAGGTTTCTATTGGCCGACAGCCCTCCAAGATGCAGTTGAGCTCGTCACCAAATGTGAAGCCTGCCAGTTCCATTCCAAGAACATCCATCAGCCTGCCCAAGCTCTTCAGACGATCCCTTTATCATGGCCCTTCTTGGTCTGGGGGCTCGATATCTTGAGCCCCTTCCCCCGTGCTAGCGGGACTTTGAGTTCTTGTTCGTCGCTATTGACAAGTTCACAAAGTGGCCAGAGGTGGAGCCCGTGAGAAAGGTGACTGCTCAGTTAGCTGTCAAGTTCTTGAAAGGATTGGTGTGCCACTTCGGGGTGCCTGCCCGAATCATCACCGACAATGGCACCCAATTCAGGAGCCGCGCCTTCATGCAATATGTTCATGCCCTTGGAAGCAAGATCTCATTTTCCTCTGTCGCCCATCCCAGAAGCAACAGACAAGCTGAGAGGGCGAACGCTGAAGTGCTGCGAGGTCTCAAGACAAGAACCCTTGATAGACTGCAGAAGTGTGGCAGGCGATGGATCGATGAGCTTCCGGTGGTTCTTTGGTCCCTCAGAACGACACCAAATCGAGCTACCGGGCAGACTCCCTTCTCCCTAGTCTATGGTGCAGAAGCAGTTATCCCCACGGAACTCATATTCAGGTCTCCTCGAGTGCTTGCCTATGATGAAGTAGCGCAGGAACGACACCGGCGTGACGATGCTGTGCTACTTGAGGAGAACCGTCTCCGGGCCTCTACGCGTGCTGCACGCTATCAGCAAGCTCTGCATCGCTATCACAGCCGCAGGGTTCGTGCCCGGGGTTTTGAGGAAGGCGACCTTCTCCTTAGGCATGTTCAGTCCGGCAAGGGTACAAACAAGTTGACGCCGAAGTGGAAAGGCCCTTACCGTGTAGTACGAGTCACCATACCTGGCGCAGTCCGTCTGGAGACCGGAGATGGCATTCATTTGCAAAACTCATGGAACATTGAGCATCTCCGTAAGTTCTACCCGTAAGGCGCGGCTGTCGGGCCCTGCCCGGCAGCCAACCTTTTGTACATGCCTTGCCGATGTAGCATGTAACCCCTTGTACAAAGCCAGGAATAGACCCTGAGCAACAGAAATAAACGAAGCGCTGCGGGGCCCCAAAAACTTGCATGCATGCATAAGCATATCATGAGCATAGCATGATCATGTAGATGAGGTCGCACAAGGCATCATTTTCATCTGCATTAAGTTGCAGGGTTCTTGCTGTGGACTCGGTCCCAAAAAGAAGAAATGAAGATGAGCCTACGTGACGATCCTCGGCAAGCCAAATAGATAGGTTCTCTTCTTATCCTTACGTGTTCTGTAAGTAGAAACTTGTGCATATGAAAACCTCGTCACCTTCGAAACTTAGGTGCTCATATCCTTTGACTCGAATGTTGCTTCGGTCAGGATGGTTGCAGTGGCCTTTGGCGGAGAAGGCTTGGCGGGGGGCTGGTCCCTCTTTACGATTTGTGCCCGACAGGCTTAGCTCCACGGCAACAATTCGAGGGTACCGGCAGGATAGCTTGCCGGAGATAACTTGCTTACTTGAACGTATAGAGGCATTTCACCTCTGCATGAGTATGATGCATGCACAAGTGCCCGTCAAAGCTTGTCTTTTTCATTAATATGCAAATGAACAAGTATAGATCTTACAGAACACCACCATGGATAAAAAAGATTACACTATTTAGACTAAAGTTTGGCAAGTGCCTACATGTTTTAGATTGAAAAAAAGATAAATGCCCATGATGCCTTTGCTCTGTCCCTCCCCTCCTTAGAACTGCAGGGGGAGACAAAGAAGACGAAGGGAAGGCCTGGCTGGGATTCGGCGCCTCCCCAGGATCAGGAGGGTGCCATTCCTGGGATAGAGGAAGAAACCAAAGGGCAGGTGCAGATGGTGGGGCTGCTGAAGCCCAGCCGGGGATGATGGTGCTGTCAGCAATCACGCCACGTCGGAGCAGTCATCCCCGCTCTTGACGCGTCGTGGGTTGCCGCCACCCTCCTGGTCGCTGTCGCTCCAAGAGGCGCGTCTACCGCCGCTCAAGCCCCCACCGCGGCAGCCAGGACGGGCACCGGGTGCTTCGGGAGACTCCACAGAGAGCATGGTCGTCTCCATCAACCTGAAGTTAGAAGGATGCCATCCCCTGAAGAAGCATACGCGGGCACAAGGAACCCGCTCATACGCAGGGCAGGTAGTACCCCGAAGGAAGGGATCCGCTGTTACCAATGGCAAACCACTCCCGCGGTCTCCCCTCAGCGTCACAGGGAAAAAGGGGATAGGCCACGAGTGACTACCACACTTTGTGGGCTCAGGCGTGGTGTCGCTCACATAGCCCCTCACTAGAATTGAAGCTCCGGGCGGCCCGACGACAAACGCACCAGAGTCGCTACCTCTGGCGCTACCGCCGCGCCGCCCGCACGCCCTCCTGAGGCCTGTGCGAAGATGGGAGAAGGGTATCATCTCATCAAAGGCGCGACCACTCCCTTCTACTCCCCAGGCACCTACACAAGCTTTCAGCGTCATTGACCCCAAGCCCGAGCCCGGGGCCAGGCCCCGGTCTCTCCCTCTCAACATTACTGGAAGAAGAAAGGAAATGGTGAGAAGACGTGCTTGGATGAGCACTTTCGCTTCCCCCGCCCCCTTTTATAGGCGGGCTAGGGGCTGTTCCATCGGTGGGTGACCGCCGTCCCTCTCCACCAACCCAAGAAAACCGGGCCCCTGCCCTGACGCTCTCCCGCACCACGTGCCTCCGTTACCTACCACACTCAATGCATGCAGCATACGTGGCCAGGGATAAGAGCGTGGTGGGAAGAGTAAATTGGTAGTTACTTGCCCGTGCGTTAAAGTCATTCAAGGGCCATTACAAGGATGGTCCCACTACAATTGGCGTTACGCGATGTGCGGGAGAACCGAAAACTGACCTGGGCTCAGATTAATGAAGAAGCAAAGAAGATCTCAAAGGACAAGCAACTGCTACCCTCTTTCCTGTGCACTGGATAGGGCCTACCCCGACGACACCCGGCAGCGCGTTCGGGCCAGGCTCGGGGGCTCCTGTCAGTGCAACAAACCCTGGGTCTGTTGCCCAGACCGTGCACAGGCCTAAAAGAGCAAGGTTGCAACATCCAAGTCCAGACCAAGCAAGGGGTAGAGCTCTTCGAGGAATCAAAGGGAAAATCAAGAGGATCAAGACAAGCTAAATGAGCAAGACACCACTAAGGAGAAACATCCCTTGCCGGGCAGGTGAGCCTGGCGAGGACGAGGTGGCCCCAAAGACAAGCCTCAAGACCGTCCCGGCAGGCCTGCCGGGCGCGACCAAGGCAACTTACCCTGCCAAGGCTCCACCGCTCCACCTCACAGCGACACAAGTCATCGATCGGTGCGGTGTCAAGCCCCCAATTAAGTGACTAAGTGGCTGTTATTTGGCACGTGGCAGCCACTTCCTATGGAAATCACCTCCAAATGACACCCGTCCAGCGACGTGGCAAGCAGACAGACAAGGAGGTGGCCGATCAGCCCGACAAGGCTTGCCGGGCATGCCATGATGTGACACTAAGCGGCGCATTTAATGCGCCCTGCTCTGACTGCAGAGTTAGGTATGATAGCACTATTCACTATCTAATCAGTACACAATGACTGATTTGCCACTGTGGTGACCCCTTGATCTATAAGAGGAGGGCCATGGTAACCATAGAAAGGATTCGAACCCTTGTACACTCATACACGTGTAGCTGCCCTCGCCCCGAGGCAACCCTGCCGGGCAAGAGCGCTGTGTTTCCACCACAATCCACCATCAATCCACCAAAGCAGGAGTAGGGTTTTACGCCTCGTGGTGGCCCGAACCTGGGTAAAACTGCCCGTGTGATATTTGACGTGCTGTGCTATGTTCCTCCGCTCTTTGTGTAATATGGTCGTCCCCCCTGCCAAACCACAAGGGGCTGATGGCCCCATAGGTGGCCGTGGTTTCCCATGACACGAACGTACGGCACCTCCGCGTTCAGCACACGGTCACCTCGATGACGTCCTCGCCTTCTTGATCTAGCAAGACGGCGAAGTAGTGGATGAGTTCCGGTAGCACAACGGCATGGTGACGGTGGTGTTGATGCTATCTCCGTAGGGCTTCGCCTACACACTATGAAAATATGACCGAGGGTCGAAATTGTGGAGGGGGGCGCCGCACACGGCTAAGAGATTGTCGTCATTATTTGTGGCACCCCCTCCCACATATATATAGGTGGGGGGAGGGAGGAGCAGCCAAGGAGGCCCCCAAGTAGGCCGAATTCTACTTGGGGTCCTCCCCAAGCCGCGCCCCCCTTTCCTTTCTAGGTGAGCGGGGAAAGGCAAAGGAGGGTGGCGCCCCCTCCCTTTCCTTTCTCCCATGTGGAGGGGAAGGCAGGAGGGGCTAGCCCTGCCCCCTTTCCTTCCCTAGGGCCGACGGCCAGGGAGAGGGGCGCGCCAGCCCCCTTGTGGGCTGGTCTGTCCCCCCTTGGCCCATTAGGCCTATACACCTACCGGGGGTGTCCAGAACCCCTTCCAGCGACCCGATGACTACCCGGTGCACTCCAAAACTCTTTCGGTGTCCGAATATCATTGTCCTATATATCAATCTTTACCTCTGGACCATTTCGGAGCTCCTCGTCATGTCCGTGATCTCATCCAGGACTCCGAACAACATTCGGTCACCAAATCATATAACTCATATAACACTATATCGTCAACAAACGTTAAGCGTGCGGACCCTATGGGTTCGAGACCTATGTAGACATGACCGAGACACCTCTCCGGTCAATAACCAATAGCGAAACCTGGATGCCCATATTGGCTCCTACATATTCTACGAAGATCTTAATCGGTCGAACCTTATGACAACATACGTAATTCCCTTTGTCCATCGGTATGTTACTTGCCCGAGATTCGATCGTCGGTATCTTCATACCTAGTTCAATCTCGTTACCGGCAAGTCTCTTTACTCGTTCCGTAATACATCATCTTGCAACTAACTCCTTAGTCACTTTGCTTGCAAGGCTTCTTATGATGTGTATTACCGAGAGGGCCCAGAGATACCTCTCCGATACTCGGAGTGACAAATCCTAATCTCAATCTATGCCAACTCAACAAACACCTTCGGAGATACCTATAGAGCATCTTTATGATCACCCAGTTATGTTGTGATGTTTGATAGCACACAAGGTATTCCTCCGGTATTCAGGAGTAGCATAATCTCATAGTTGAAGGAATATGTATTTGACATTAAGAAAGCAATAGCAATAAACTGAATGATCAATATGCTAAGCTAACGGATGGGTCTTGTCCATCACATCATTCTCCTAATGATGTGATCCTGTTATCAAATGACAACTCATGTCTATGGTTAGGAAACCTTAACCATCTTTTGATCAATGAGCTAGTCTAGTAGAGGCTCACTAGGGACACGGTATTTGTTTATGTATCCACACTTGTATTTAAGTTTCCGGTCAATACAATTCTAGCATGAATAATGAACCTTTATCATGATTAAGGAAATATAATAATAACCATTTTATTATTGCCTCTAGGGCATATTTCCATTAGTCTCCCACTTACACTAGAGTCAATAATCTAGTTCACATCGCCATGTGATTAACACCCATAGTTCACATCGCCATGTGACCAACACCCAAAGAGTTTACTAGAGTCAATAATCTAGTTCATATCGGCATGTGATTAACACCCAAAGAGTACTAAGGTGTGATCATGTTTTGCTTGTGAGAGAAGTTTAGTCAACGGGTCTGTCACATTCAGATCCGTATGTATTTAGCAAATTTCTATGTCTACAATGCTCTGCATGGAGCTACTCTAGCTAATTGCTCTCACTTTCAATACGTATCCAGATTGAGACTCAGAGTCATCCGAATCAGTGTCAAATCTTGCATCGACGTAACCCTTTACGAAGAACTCTTTATCACCTCCATAACCGAGAAATATTTCCTTAGTCCTCTTAGGTAACTAAGGATAATTTTGACCGCTGTCTAGTGATCCACACCTGGATCACTATTGTACCCCCTTGCCAAACTCATGGCAAGGTAGATAATAGGTCTGGTACACAGTATGTCATACTTTATAGAACCTATGGCTGAGGCATAGGGAATGGCTTTAATTATCTCTCTATCTTTTGCTGTGGTCGGGCTTTGAGTCTTACTCAAATTCACACCTTACAATACAGGCTAGAAATCCTTCTTTGACTGATCCATTTTGAACTCCTTCAAAATCTTGTCAAGGTATGCACTCATTGAAAATCTTATCAAGCATCTTGATCTATCTCTATAGATCTTGCTGCCTAATATGTAAGCAGCTTCACCGAGGTCTTTCATTGAAAAATTCTTATTCAAGTATCCTTTTATGCTATCCAGAAATTCTATATCATTTCCAATCAGCAATATGCCATCCACATATAATATCAGAAATGCTACAGAGCTCCCACTCACTTTCTTGTAAATACAGGCTTCACCATAAGTCTGTATAAAACCATATGCTTTGATCACCTCCTCAAAGCATATATTCCAACTTCGAGACGCTTGCACCAGTCCAGAGATGGATCGCTGGAGCTTGCACACTTTGTTAGCACCTTTAGGATCGACAAAAACTTCCTGTTGCATCATATACAACTCTTCCTCAAGAAACCCGTTAAGGAATGCAAGGTTTTTGGCATCCATTTGCCAGATTTCATAATCATAAAATGCGGCAATTGCTAACATGATTCGGACAGACTTAAGCATCGCTACGGGTGAGAAAGTCTCATTGTAGTCAACCCCTTGAACTTGTCAAAAACCTTTTGCAACAAGTCAAGCTTTGTAGACAGTGATATTATCGTCAGCATCCGTCTTCCTCTTAAAGATCCATTTATTCTTTATGGCTTGCCGATCATCGGGCAAATCCACCAAAATCCACAATTTGTTCTCATACATGGATCCTATCTTAGATTTCATGGCCTCAAGCCATTTTTAGGAATCTGGGCTCATCATAGTTTCTTCATAGTTCGTAGGTTCGCTATTGTCCAACAACATGACTTCCAGGACAGGATTGCCATACCACTCTGGTGCGGAACATGCTCTGGTCGACCTATGAGGTTCAGTAGTAACTTGATGTGAAGTTTCATGATCATCATCATTTGCTTCATCTCTGGTTGGTGTAGGCATCACGGGTACCGCTTTCTCTGATGTACTACTTTCCAATTTGAGAGAAGGTACAATTACCGATCAAGTTCTACTTTCCTCCCACTCACTTCTTTCGAGAGAAACTCCTTCTCTAGAAAGGACCCATTCTTAGCAACAAAGATTTTGCCTTTGGATCTGTGGTAGAAGGTATACACAATAGTTTCTTTTGGGTATCCTATGAAGACACACTTCTCCGCTTGGAGTTTGAGCTTATCAGGCTGAAGCCTTTTTGACATAAGCGTCGCATCCCCAAACTTTTAAGAAACGACAGCTTATGTTTCTTGCCAAACCACAGTTCATACGGTGTCATCTCAATGGATTTAGACGGTGCCCTATCTAATGTGAATGTGGCTGTCTCTAATGCATAACCCCAAAATGATAAAGGCAAATTGGTAAGAGACATCATAGAACGCACCATATCTAATAAAGTATGGTTACGACGTTCGGACACACCATTATGCTGTGGTGTTCCAGGTGGCGTGAGTTGTGAAACAATTCCACATTTTCTTAAATGAAGGCCAAACTCGTAACTCAAATATTCGCCTCCACGATCAGATCGTAGAAACTTTATTTTCTTGTTACGATGATTCTCTACTTCACTCTGAAATTCTTTGAACTTTTCAAATGTTTCAGACTTGTGTTTCATCAAGTAGATATACCCATACCTACTCAAATCATCTGTAAATGTTAGAAAATAACGATACCCGCCACGTGCCTCAACACTCATTGGACCATATACATCAGTATGTATTATTTCCAATAAGTCATTAGCTCGCTCCATTGTTCCGGAGAATGGAATTTTAGTCATCTTGCCCATGAGGCATGGTTCGCAAGTATCAAGTGATTCCAAAAGTCCATCCACTTGGAGTTTCTTCATGTGCTTTACACCAATATGACCCAAATGGCAGTGCCACTAGTATGTTGCACTATCATTATCAACTATGCATCTTTTGGCATCAATATTATGAATATGTGTATCACTACGATCGAGATTCAATAAACCATTCACATTGGGTGTATGACCATAGAAGATTTTATTCATGTAAACAGAACAACAATTATTCTCTGAATTAAATGAATAACCGTATTGCAATAAATATGATCTAATCATGTTCATGCTCAGCGCAAACACCAAATAACATTTATTTAGGCTTAACACTAATCCCGAAGATAGAGGGAGTGTGCGATGGTGATCATATCAATCTTGGAAACACTTCCAACACACATCGTCACCTTGCCCTTTACTAGTCTCCGTTTATTCTGCAACTCCTGTTTTGAGTTATTAATCTTAGGAACTGAACCGGTATCAAATACCCAGGGGCTACTACGAATACTAGTAAGGCACACATCAATAACATGTATATCAAATATACCTTTCTTCACATTGCCATCCTTCTTATCCGCCAAGTATTTAGGGCAGTTCCGCTTCTAGTGACCATTCCCTTTGCATTAGAAGCACTTAGTTTTAGGCTTAGGTCCAGCTTTGGGCTTCTTCCCGGGAGTGGCAACTTGCTTGTCATTCTTCTTGAAGTTCCCTTTCTTTCCGTTGCCCTTTTTCTTGAAACTAGTGGTCTTGTTTAACCATCAACACTTGATGCTCTTTCTTGATTTCTACCTTCACCGATTTCAGCATCGCGAAGAGCTCGGGAATCATTTTTGTCATACCTTGCATATTATAGTTCATCATGAAGTTCTAGTAGCTTGGTGATAGTGACTAGAGAACTCTGTCAATCACTATCTTATCTGGAAGATTAACTCCCACTTGATTCAAGCGATTGTAGTACCCCAGACATTCTAAGCACATGCTCACTAGCTGAGCTATTCTCCTCCATCTTGTAGGCAAAGTAGAGGTCTCATACCTCTCAACACGGGCATGAGTCTGAAATACCAATTTCAGCTCTTGGAACATCTCATATGCTCCGTGGCGTTCAAAACGTTTTGAAGTCCCGGTTCTAAGCCGTAAAGCATGGCGCACTAAACTATTAAGTAGTCATCATATCGAGCTTGCCAAACATTCATAACGTCTGCATCTGCTCCTGCAATAGGTTTGTCACCTAGCAGTGAATCAAGAACATAATTCTTCTGTGCAGCAATGAGGATAATCTTCAGATCCTGGACCCAGTCCGCATCATTGCTACTATCATCTTTCAACTTAGTTTTCGCTAGGAACATATCAAAAATAGGGGAGCTATATTGCGATATGTTGATCTACAACATAGCTATGCAAAAACTATTAAGACTAAGTTCATGATAAATTTAAGTTCAATTAATCAAATTACTAATGAACTCCCACTTAAATTAACATCCCTCAAGTTATCTAAGTGATACATGATCCAAATCAACTAACCCATGTCCGATCATCACGTGAGATGGGGTAGTCATCAATGGGAACATCTCTATATTGATCATATCTACTATATGACTCACGTTCGACCTTTCGGTCTCTAGTGTTCCGAGATCATGTCTGTACATGCTAGGCTCGTCAAGTTTAACCCAAGTATTCTGCATGTGCAAAACTATCTTACACCCACTGTATGTGAACGTAGAGTCTATCACACCCGATCATCACGAGGTGCTTCGAAACGATGAACTTTGGCAACGGTGCATACTCGGGGAGAACACTTTTATCTTGAAATTTAGTGAAGGACCATCTTATAATGCTACCACCGTTCTAAGCAAAATAAGATGCATAAAGGATAAACATCACATGCAATCAAAATATGTGACATGATATGGCCATCATCATCTTGTGCTTTTGATCTCCATCTCCAAAGCATCGCCATGATCTCCATCATCACCGGCTCGACACCTTGATCTCCATTGTTGCGTCGGGGTCGTCTCGCCAACTATTGCTTCTACAACTATTGCTAACGCATAGCAATAAAGTAAAGCAATTACATGGTGCTTGCATTTCATACAATAATTAAGAGACAACCCTAAGGCTCCTGCCGGTTGTCGATATTACAAAAAATGACCATCTCATACATCAACATATATAACATCATATCTTGACCATATCACATGACAACATGCCCTGCAAAAGCAAGTTAGACGTCCTCTACTTTGTTGTTGCCAGTTTTACGTGGCTGCTACGGGCTTCTAGCAAGAACCGTTCTTAACTACGCAAAAACCACAACGGTGATTTATCATGTTTGCTGTTTTAACCTTCTTCAAGGACCGGCCGTAGTCAAATTCGATCCAACTAAAGTAGGAGAAACAGACACCCGCCAGCCACCTTTATGCAAAACAAGTTGCAAGTCAGTCGGTGGAACCGGTCTCATGTGCGTGGACATGTATGGTTGGTCCAGGCCGCTTCATCCCACAATACCGCCGAATCAAAATAAGACATTAGTGGTAAGTAGTATGACTATCGCCGCCGAGAACTCTTTGTGTTCTACTCGTGCATATCATCTACGCATAGACCTGGCTCGGATTCCACTGTTGGGAAACGTTGCATGGAAAACAAAAAAAATAATTCTACGCACACGCAAGATCTATCCATGGAGATGCATAGCAATGAGGGGGAGAGTGTGTCTACGTACCCTCGTAGACCGTAAGCTAAAGCGTTTAGTAACGCGGTTGATGTAGACGAACTTCTTTGCGATCCAACCGATCGAGTATCGATCATACGGCACCTCTGCGTTCAGCACACGTTCAGCTTGGTGACGTCCTCGCCTTCTTGATCCAGCAAGACAGCGAAGTAGTGGATGAGTTCCGGCAGCACAACGGCGTGGTGACGGTGGTGGTGATGCTACCTCCGCAGGGCTTCGCCTAAGCACTAAGAAAATATGACCGAGGGACGAAACTGTGGAGGGGGGCACCGCACACGGCTAAGAGATTATCGTTGTTATGTGTGGAGCCCCCTCCCAGATATATATAGGTGGGAGGAGGGAGGAGCAGCCAAGGAGGCGCCCCAATAGGCTGAATCCTACTTGGGGTCCTCCCCAAGCCGCGCCTCCTTTCCTTTCTAGGTGAGCGGGGAAAGGCAGGGGAGGGTGGTGCCCCCCTTTCCTTTCTGCCATGTGGAGGGGAAGGCAGGAGGGGCTAGCCCTCCCCCTTTCCTTCCCTAGGGCCGGCGGCCAGGGAGAAGGGCGCGCCCCCCCTTGTGGGCTGGTCTGTTCCCCCCTTGGCTGAAAGAAATATGCCTTAGAGGCAATAATAAAGTTGTTATTTTATATTTCCTTATTCATGATAAAGGTTTATTATTCATGCTAGAATTGTATTGATCGGAAACTTAAATACATGTGTGAATACATAAACAAATACCGTGTCCCTAGTAAGCCTCTACTAGACTAGCTCGTTGATCAAAGATGGTTAAGGTTTCCTAACCATAGAAATGTGTTGTCATTTGATAATGGGATCACATCATTAGGAGAATGATGTGATGGACAAGACCCATCCGTTAGCTTAGCATAATGATCGTTTAGTTTATTGCTATTGCTTTCTTCATGTCAAATACATATTCCTTCGACTATGAGATTATGCAACTCCCGGATACCGGAGGAATGCCTTGTGTGCTATCAAACGTTGCAACGTAACTGGGTGATCATAAAGATGCTCTACAGGTATCTCCAAAGGTGTTTTTTGAGTTGGCATAGATCGAGATTAGGATTTGTCACTCCGAGTATCGGAGAGGTATCTCTGGGCCCTCTCGGTAATACACATCATAAGAAGCCTTGCAAGCAAAGTGACTAATGAGTTAGTTACAGGATGATGTATTACGGAACAAGTAAAGAGACTTGCTGGTAACGAGATTAAACTAGGTATAAAGATACCGATGATCGAATCTCGGGCAAGTAACATACCGATGGACAAAGGGAATTACGTATGTTGTCATAACGGTTCGACCGGTAAAGATCTTCGTAGAATATGTAGAAACCAATATCGGCATCCAGGTTCCGCTATTGGTTATTGACCGGAGAGGTGTCTCGGTCATGTCTACATAGTTCTCGAACCCGTAGGGTCCGCACGCTTAATGTTCGTTGACGATATAGTGTTATATGAGTTATATGATTTGGTGACCGAATGTTGTTCGGAGTCCCAGATAAGATCACAGACATGAAGAGGAGTCTCGAAATGGTCGAGAGGTAAAGATTGATATATGGGACGATGATATTCGGGCACCAAAAGTGTTTTGGAGTGTATCTTGTGATTATCGGAGTACCGGAGGGGGTACCGGGCACTCCCGGAAGGGTGATGGGCCTATTCGGCCATTAGAGGGGAGCACACCAGCCCACAGGGGGCTGGCACGCCCCCCTAAGGCAGCCGACCCATGGGGAAAGGAAAGGGGGGGGGGGGTTCGGCCTCCCCCTTCCTTCCCTCTCCCCCCTTTCCTTTCCCCCTCCGACAAATAAGGAAGGGGGGCGGCCAAGGGCAGGAGCCCAAGTAGGATTCGGTCCTACTTGGGGCGCCCCTTGGCCTCTCCCCTCTCGCTCCCATCTATATATATGTGGGAGGGGGCGCCTAGCACTTCCCAGACAATTTCTTAGCCGTGTGCGGCGCCCCCCTCCATCGTTTACACCCCCAGTCATATTTTCGTAGTGCTTAGGCGAAGCCCTACGGAGATAACTTCACCGTCACCGTCACCATGCCGTCGTGCTGTCGGAACTCATCCACTACCTCGCCGTCTTGCTAGATCAAGAAGGCGGAGGACGTCATCGAGCTGAACGTGTGCGGAACGCGGAGGTGCCGTACGTTCGGTGCTCGATCGGTTGGAACGCGAAGAAGTTTGACTACATCAACCGCGTTGTCAAACGCTTCCGCTTACGGTCTACGAGGGTATGTAGACACACTCTCCCCTCTCATTGCTATGCATCTCCTTGATAGATCTTGCGTGTGCGTAGAATTTTTTTTTGTTTTTCATGCAACGTTTCCCAACAGTGGCATCATGAGCCAGGTCTATGCGTAGATGATATGCATGAGTAGAACACAAAGAGTTGTGGGTGGTGATAGTCATACTGCTTACCACCAACGTCTTATTTTGATTCGGCGGTATTGTGGGATGAAGCGGCCCGGACCAACCTTACATGTCCACGCACATGAGACCGGTTCCACCGACAGACATGCAACTAGTTTTGCATAAAGGTGGCTGGCAGGTGTCTGTTTCTCTTACTTTAGTTGAATTGAATTTGACTACGGCCGGTCCTTGAAGAAGGTTAAAACAGAAAACTTGATGAAACACTGTTGTGGTTTTTGCCGTAGGTAAGAACGGTTCTTGCTAGAAGCCCGTAGCAGCCACGTAAAACTTGCAACAACAAAGTAGAGGACGTCTATCTTGTTTTTGCAGGGCATGTTGTGATGTGATATGATCAAGATATGATGTGATATATGTTGATGTATGAGATGATCATGTTTTGTAATATCGACAACCGACAGGAGCCTTAGGGTTGTCTATTTATTGTATGAAGTGCAAGCGCCATGTAATTGCTTTACTTTATCACTATGCATTAGCGATAGTTGTAGAAGCAATAGTTAGCGAGACGACCCTGACGCAACGATGGAGATCAAGGTGTCGAGCCGGTGACGATGGAGATCATGACGATGCTTTGGAGATGGAGATCAAAAGCACAAGATGATGATGGCCATATCATGTCACATATTTTGATTGCATGTGATGTTTATCCTTTATGCATCTTATTTTGCTTAGAACGGCGGTAGCATTATAAGATGATCCCTTCACTAAATTCAAGATAAAAGTGTTCTCCCCGAGTATGCACCGTTGCCAAAGTTCGTCGTTTCGAAGCACCACGTGATGATCGGGTGTGATAGAATCTACGTTCGCATACAACGGGTGTAAGACAGTTTTGCACATGCAGAATACTTGGGTTAAACTTGACGAGCCAAGCATGTACAGACATGGTCTTGGAACATTGGAGACCGAAATGTCGAATGTGAATCATATAGTATATATGATCAACATAGAGATGTTCACCATTGATGACTGCCCCATCTCACGTAATGATCGGACATCGGTTAGTTGATTTGGATCACGTATCACTTAGATAACTTGAGGGATGTTTATTTAAGTGGGAGTTCATTAGTAATTTGATTAATTGAACTTAATTTATCATGAACTTAGTCTTATAGTTTTGCATATCTCTACTCCTAATGGAGGAGTCTGTACGTTGTTTCGTTCGTTCGTTCAACCCCCCCACCCCCTCGATCGATACCTCCACCAGATCCCATCCCCACCAATTTTTTATCTCCCCTGAAAAACCGGTACGCATCAAACCATGAAGAAAAAACCCACGCTTTCCTAATCGAATCCGATTTTTTATCTCCCCTGAAAAATGGTAGGCATCAACCCAGGGAGAAAAAACCCACGCTTTCCTAATCAAATCAATATATACTTCCACGTTTCCTAATTAAATCAAATCTGATTGATATATTGATTAGATTAGGAAACATAACTTTCCTCCATTGACGATATCGTGACCCAGCGGCTACTGCAATCACGCGATTACGACCTACCCCAGGCCACCCTCGCATGCTGCCATCTATGATCCAAATTGCTAGCACATGCGCCTCCAATTCAGCCAACATCGGTCATCTCCCGCTTCGTTCTCCACCGGCGTTGCTCCGCCTCGGTCTTTAACATCGAGGACCCAGCGCCTCCTCGTCGTTCCGCCCCTGCGTGCGCCCAATGGATAACCCTAGCGACCATCTCGGGCTTGCCGACCTAGCCAAGTCGTGTGATGTTGGCGCCCCGCTCCACCGGCTCTGCTGCGCCACAGTTTCCAACAGCCATCTCGCCACCGCCACCAACCGCCATCCTGCAGCAAGCGTGTTACCATACGGAGAGGTCCTCCCATCGGCAAGCTCCGCCCCTGTCGGCATCGTCTACCCAGGCCAAGTCCTCTTCGCCAGGTGCCGCTAAGCTCCGCCACGTCTCGGTCACTCATCTTAAGTTCTTAACAAGTAGCATGAAGGTATACATAGAAAACCACCTCTCTCTCCTTGTCCCTCTGTTTCTATTTAATTGGATGCATATTTAGGTTCAGATTTCAGCATGTTGATCTGATGCTTTTCCGTGCTAGGTGCAGGTGCAGCTGTAGCAGAAACAGCTAGAAACTTTGGTTTTGTGGTTCCAAAACTGCACTAAAGTTGGGGAGAACGTGTACTTACAGTGGTCAGTGAATACAACATGAATTAGACAATTCGTTTTTTGATACAATCAGAGGTTAGAGGACAGTATACTGCATATTTTTTTGGTTCTTTTGTTGTTGCTCGTATATTAGGTGTATGTCTCAACGGTTACAGATCACTGGTCCCTGAACTAGGAATCAAGTTCCCCTGGTTAGTACCCATCAGTTCTTTCTACTTTCTGATGCAGCATCATTGTTTTTTCTTGCTTATTTTTCTTTTTTTTCCATCTTAAATAGTTTTGCAGAAACATACACAAAGGGAAGGAGGAAGCATAAAGTGCGGGACAAGGATCCGAGCAATGGAGCAGTAGAGTTACTCATCAATTTGATCTTGATCTCAATGGTTGGCCCTTCTTTTATGGTATAGCCTAGCTCTCCATTTCATTACATGACATCCTAGTAATGAGAAGTGACGAGATGTGGTGTTCCAACTATAAATGCCTAAATTTTCTTTAGTATATGTCCATACAAAGAAAATTATGGTGTTCCAACTATTGAATCTTCGATCAAGTGGTTGTTGTTTAATTAATTAATTTTTTATCTATAATGGATCTTTTATTTATCAAGAACAAGATATATTTTGAATTTTCCAGTCAAGTGAATGTTTTAATGTCGCTAGATTCATTTTTTGGACCTAGACCCACTGGTAAAATCGCCATGCACTTTTTTTTGCTGAGCAATTCATGATCACCACACTACTGAACTCTTTTTTTGAACAGAAGCCACCTGAACTTAGTTTGAGCTCTCATGTTGCTAAATGAAGGACAATTTTTAGTAAGCTGAACAGTGTTTAGGATTTCCTAACTGAATAGGAAATTTTCAGTTCTGTTCGCATTGTTCCAATCAGGTTGTTTACACTATTATGTGATCGGCATGCTTATATATCAAGTGATTACAACATCTTGATTATTTTTGTCATGACTGTTTCCCTTATCTAATTGTTGACCCATGGTCTTCCTGCAGATTTCAATGTTGACTTGAATCCTGTTCGGAGTTGATCAAGATTACCCATTGTATTGTTATGCAGTGGCTGATTAATTTGAGAGAGAGAATGGTGTGGAATGAGAAGTGATGAGATGTGGTGTTCCAACTATAAATGCCTAAATTGTCTTTAGTATATGTCCATACAAATAAAATTATGGTGTTTCAACTATTGAATCTTCGATCAAGTGGTTGTTGTTTAATTAATTAATTTTTTTATCTATAATATAGTTTGAGCCAAGGGCTTCTTACAATTTTTACTGCTACTAATTTCCACTTCTACTAGATTCATTTCTTCACATGCTTGATATTTATGATGTGATCGTTGGAAATGGGCCAGTGGAGAAGTTCTGAATGCTTTACCTATGATGTGCCATGGGGATGTAGGTGCCATCGATGGAAACGATGGTGTATGCGACTTCAAGTACGTCCTAATTTGGCTCAATGCTTTGTGGTCATGTACTCTTGTTTATGTGGTATCTGATTTTTTTTCTGATGTGGGCTTGAGGTGCAGGAAGCTGGAGCCTGAGGAGAGACAGTCGGTCGAGTTCTTGTTGGAGAGGGAAGTGGATGCGAACCTTGCGGAGTTCTTGCACGGGTATGTGTTTAATAAGGAAAAGATAGAGTTACTCCTGTGCTAGACTATCTAGCACATGAGCAACTCTATGTTCTTGCACGGGGCTGGAGTATGTATTGGCCAGAACTTTATGTGTTTTTGAAGGATATACTGTCCAAGTGTAAGAGCCTCTTTCACTGACAGGAATTTCTTAGAAATTTGGAGTTTGTGTATATAGTCCATTACTTAGAAAACTTCCCTTCAGTTTGTAGGATTGAAAACTACTATTTTCTATGATCTACTTAGCATGCAATTTTGAATAAAAATTATATTGGGACACGCCTCATAAAATATATTTTTCTTTAGCAAACTGCCTGCATTTTTCATGGCCTCTCACTCTATCAATCACCACTGTGCCATGTGAATGCAAGTGGGAATTACAGGCTCTGAATTTGTCTCGCTATCTTAGCTACTATCACTGCAGTGGAAAATAGCTCGAAAAGTGCCTGCAGAGGCCGAGCTCCAATGAGCTCTTTATTTTTTCTCAGCGAAAATACTTTTTCCAGACCTAATTTTTTTAAAGTATACATGTAGACATATACTTGTAGCGGAAATTGCTTTTGGAGGCCGAGCTCCATGGAGGCCTTCAAATGCAAAATTTTAAAATTCTTGAAAATTTATATTTTTACATTTCAAAAAATTTCTAAAAAAATACAGAGATAGATGAAGGCATAGTGCATAAGTGTGTAAATTTTCAGGATGAAATACATTGAAACGTGGGTTGTGCAAAAGAGACAAATCTGGGGCTTTTTAACACATGGTACTATTCATCCTCCCAGACCATGAATTTGCCTTGTTTGTACAGCTCACATTTCAGCGTATTTCATTATGAAATTTTACACACATACACCTCACATCATTGTTTACTTTGTACAAAAAAAATCAGATTTTTTCTAAAACAAATTTTTTGAATTTCTCAAAAAAACGGCCTCCATGGATGCCGAGAGCCAAAACACCATTCTCATACTTGTAGTATACATGTATAAACTTTTAATAGAATTTCATGTATAAAATTTCATGAACATATATATTCAATAGAACATGATCCAGGGAATAATTTCATGCCCCGAGTTTGGCTTATTTAATTTAGTATGACACAACATTTGTTGATAATAATAATACAAGATCAGATTTGTAAATGCAACATTATCTTCCATGTATATGGATTAAATAAAATTTTAAGCCAAGTGAAATGTCAAACTTTATTTTGTACTGATATATGAGATATATGTTTGCTTTATGTGTAGAACAGGATTTTTCTCATGGGAGAATCTCCTAGATGGAGTGGTATGTATGAGAGGGGCGTTTTGGCACCCAGGAGCATACGCTCCTGGTTTATAAAATGTGCTCTAAACGTATTTTGAAATGTCACAAAATTCTAACAAAATGTTTTGCGCGTACATCTCGACATTCTACGTACTCACAAAGTCGTTTCGCGAAAAATTTATAATTTTTGTGTCGCGTGTGAAAAAGACAAAATTCAGTGTTAAAAAGGGCTTTTCACGACACATTTCTTTGTCTTTTTTACACAAGCCACAGAAAATGCCGGTTTTCCACAAAACTTGGTGTGTGGACATAGAATATTGAGATGTACGTGTCTAATTTTTGTTCAGAATTCTTTGACATTTTGAAATGTTTTTCCGATGGCAGGAGCATATGCTCCCATGTGCCAAAGTGAGATGTACGCGCAAACATTTTGTTAGAATTTTGTGACATTTCAAAATATGTTTAGAGCACATTTTATAAACCAGGAGCGTATGCTCCTGGGTGCCAAAACGCCCCTCTCTGGTATGATATTGGTTTTCTATATGTGTAGGACAGAATTTTCTCATTGGGGAATCTCCTAGATGGGAGTGGTCATTGTTGATATACTTGTGATAGTAGGCATGATATTACCTTGACCCAACTCACAATGCTGTCTCCAGTAGTGCTTCATTCACTTAACTAGCTTTTTTAGTGAACACGGTAGTTTAAAAGCCCATCGGGCAAATATTTACAAGGATTACATGTATGCAATTTACATGGGGCTACCTAATGTTAGAGACCCAGTAAGGTCGAAGTTGTGCACAATGGTCGTTGGAGTGGTTACTATGTTGTGGGAAAAATCTATTGTTAAACAATATCATGTTATTCATTATTGTTGAACTTATATTACCACATTCAATGATATTTCCTAATACTTGATTGTTGTGTTTCTAATTAAAGCATACTTTGCGACTATCTTCCAGTAGGGTGTTGTTTGATCAAGCTACTACAATTGCACCCAAGATGAGGTGACGATAAATGGAAGATGCTGATTATAAATACTTTACAACTTAGATATTGTTCATGAAAACATCAAGTAATTATAAGTATCATTTACGATGATCATATCGAATGACTGTTTTCCTGGCCGTTAACAAATATCCTAGAAGTTGAGCATAGTTGGAGGGGCCTCAATCCTTTTGAGCCAAGAAAAGTAGATGAGATCTCTTGAAAATCTTGTGAGATATGAATGGTAGATGCGGAAGGGTTGAAATATTTTGTGTTTCCATGGTTCCATACCTAATTTTATATTGTATGTAATAGTTTTTCAGGCAATTGCATAATGCAATCAAATTTTTGGTTGTAGTAGATTGAAACATTTGTTTGAAGGGATCAAAACCCTCCATTTGTTGTCTTCAATTAATGGATAATAACAATTGTCTTAAGCATAATAAGACATCCAAGTACTATCCTGTTTTTGTACCATTTGCTTTATTTTGTGTATCAGATCTGATAAGTCTTTTTATGTATATGCCGTCGAATTACATTTCTTTATTGAAATACATTGTGGATTTCAATTATTTTTTACTATTACTAGCTATCTTTTCCAGTCATTTAAAATTCATGCATTATGTTAACATATGGGACCGCTAAAAAAATTATAACATTTGCAACCAGTAATTTTTTTAAAGCCCGTAGCAATGCACGGGCATTCTACTAGTCTATGTTGTAGATCAATGGCCCGAGCTACCGTCCCCCTGAATTTTAATGCGTTCCTAGAGAAAGCTAAGTTGAAAGATGATGGTAGCAACTACACGGACTGGGTCCGTAACTTGAGGATTATCCTCATTGCTGCACAGAAGAATTATGTCCTTGATGCACCGCTAGGTGAAAGGCCTGCTGTAGGAGCTGAAGCTGATGTTATGAATGTCTGGCAAGCTCGATCTGATGACTACTCAATAGTTCAGTGTGCCATGCTTTATGGCCTAGAACCGGGACTTCAAAGACGTTTCGAACGTCATGGATCATATGAGGTTTCGATCGTCATGGATCATATGAGATGTTCCAAGAGTTGAAGTTAATATTTCAAGCAAATGCCCAGGTTGAGAGATATGAAGTCTCCAACAAGTTCTATAGCTGCAAGATGGAGGAGAACAGTTCTGTCAGTGAACACATACTCAAAATGTCTGGGTATCATAACCACTTGACTCAGCTGGGAGTTGATCTTCCAGTTGATAGTGTTATTGATAGAGTTCTTCAATCACTGCCACCAAGCTACAAAGGCTTCGTGATGAACTATAATATGCAAGGGATGAATAAAATGATTCTTGAGCTCTTCGTAATGCTTAAGGCTGCGGAGGTAGAAATCAAGAAGGAGCATCAAGTGTTGATGGTTAACAAGACCACTAGTTTCAAGAAAAAGGGCAAGGGAAAGGAAGGGAGCTTCAAGAAGAATGGCAAGCAAGTTGCCACTCCTGGGAAGAAGCCCAAAGCTGGACCCAAGCCTAAAACTGAGTGCTTCTACTGCAAAGGGACTGGTCACTAGAAGCGGAACTACCCCAAATACTTGACGGATAAGAAGGATGGCAAAGTTAACAAAGGTATATTTGATATACATGTTATTGATGTGTACCTTAATAATGCTCGTAGCAGCGCCTGGGTATTTGATACTGGTTCGGTTGCTCATATTTGTAACTCGAAATAGGAGCTACGGAATAAACGAAGATTGGCTAAGGACGAGGTGATGATGCGCGTCGAAAATGGTTCCAAGGTCGATGTGATCGCCGTCGGCATGCTACCTCTACATCTACCTTTGGGATTAGTTTTAGACCTCAATAATTGTTATTTGGTGCCCGCGTTGAGCATGAACAATTATATCTGGATCTTGTTTATTGCGAGACGGTTATTCATTTAAGTCAGAGAATAATGGTTATTCTATTTATATGAATAATATCTTTTATGGTCATGCACCCTTCAAGAGTGGTCTATTCTTGTTGAATCTCGATAGTAGTGATACACATATTCATAATATTGATGCCAAAAGATGCAAAGTTGATAATGATAGTGCAACATACTTGTGGCACTGCCGTTTAGGTCATATTGGTGTAAAGCGCATGAAGAAACTCCATACAGATGGACTTTTGGAATCACTTGATTATGAATCATTTGATACTTGCGAACCATGCCCCATGGGCAAGATGACTTAAACTCCGTTCTCCGGAACAATGGAGTGAGCTAATGACTTATTGGAAATAATACATACCTATGTATGCGGTCCGATGAGTGTTGAGGCACGCGGCGGGTATCGTTATTTTCTGACATTCAAAGATGATTTGAGTAGATATGGATATATCTACTTAATGAAACACAAGTCTGAAACATTTGAAAAGTTCAAAGAATTTCAGAGTGAAGTGGAGAATCATCGTAACAAGAAAATTAAGTTTCTACGATCTGATCGTGGAGGCAAATATTTGAGTTACGAGTTTGGCCTTCATTTAAAACAATGTGGAATTGTTTCACAACTCACGCCACCTGGAACACCATAGTGTAATGGTGTGTCCGAACGTCGTAACCGTACTTTATTAGATATGTTGCGATCTATGATGCCTCTTACCGATTTACCACTATTGTTTTGGGGTTATGAATTAGAGACAGCCACATTCACGTTAAATAGGGCACCATCTAAATCCGTTGAGACGACACCGTATGAACTGTGGTTTGGCAAGAAACCTAAGCTGTCATTTCTTAAAGTTTGGGGTTGTGACACTTATGTCAAAAGGCTTCAGCCTGATAAGCTCGAACCCAAATCAGAGAAGTGCATCTTCATAGGATACCCTAAAGAAACAATTGGGTACACCTTCTACCACAGATCCGAAGGCAAGATCTTTGTTGCCAAGAATCGAACCTTTCTAGAGAAGGAGTTTCTCTCGAAAGAAGTGAGTGGGAGGAAAGTAGAACTTGATGGGGTAACTGTACCTTCTCTCGAATTGGAAAGTAGCACATCAGAGAAATCCGTTCCCGTGATGCCTACACCAACTAGAGAGGAAGCAAATGATAATGATCATGAAACTTTAGATCAAGTTGCTACTGAACCTCGTATGTCGACCAGAGCATGATCCGCACCAGAGTGGTACGGTAATCCTGTCCTGGAAGTCATGTTACTAGAACAAGGCGAACCTATGAACTATGAAGAAGCTATGATGAGCCCAGATTCCGAAAAATGGCTTGAGGCCATGAAATATGAGATAGGATGCATGTATGAGAACAAAGTGTGGACTTTGGTGGACTTGCCTGATGATCGGCAAGCCATAGAAAATAAATGGATCTTCAAGAAGAAGATTGACGCTGATGGTAATGTTACTGTCTACAAAGCTCAACTTGTCGCGAAAGGTTTTTGAGAAGTTCAAGGAGTTGACTACGATGAGACTTTCTCACCCGTAGCGATGCTTAAGTCTGTCCAAATCATGTTAGCAATTGCAGCATTTTATAATTATGAAATCTGGCAAATGGACGTCAAAACTGCATTCCTTAATGGATATCTTAAAGAAGAGTTGTATATGATGCAACCAGAAGGTTTTGTCGATCCTAAAGGTGCTAACAAAGTGTGCAAGCTCCAGCGATCCATGTATGGACTGGTGCAAACATCTCAGAGTTGGAATATATGCTTTGATGAGGTGATCAAAGCATATGGTTTTATACAGACTTACAGTGAAGCTTGTATTTACAAGAAAGTGAGTGGGAGCTCTGTAGCATTTCTGATATTATATGTGGATGACATATTGTTGATTGGAAATGATATAGAATTTCTGGATAGCATAAAAGGATACTTGAATAAGAAATTTTCAATGAAAGACCTCGGTGAAGCTGCTTATATATTGGGCATCAAGATCTATAGAGATAGATCGAGATGCTTAATAGGACTTTCACAAAGCACATACCTTGATAAAGTTTTGAAGAAGTTCAAAATGGATCAGTCAAAGAAAGGGTTCTTGCCTGTGTTACAAGGTGTGAAGTTGAGTTAGACTCAAAGCCCGACCATTGTAGAAGATAGAGGGAAAATGAAAGTCATTACCTATGCCTCAACCATAGGTTCTATCATGTATGCTATGCTGTGTACTAGACCTAATGTGTGCGTTGCCATAAGTCTGGCAGGGAGGTACCAAAGTAATCCAGGAGTGGATCACTGGACAGCGGTCAAGAACATCCTGAAGTACTTGAAAAGGACCAAGGATATGTTTCTCGTTTATGGAGGTGACGAAGAGCTCGTCGTAAATGGTTACGTCGATGCTAGCTTCGACACTGATCCGGATGACTCTAAGTTACAAACTGGATACACATTTATATTGAATGGTGGAGCTATCAGTTGGTGGAGTTCCAAGCAGAGCATCGTGGCGGGATCTACGTGTGAAGAGGAGTACATAGCTGCTTCGGAAGCAGCACATGAAGGAGTCTGGATGAAGGAGTTCATATCTGATCTGGGTGTAATACCAAGTGCATCGGGTCCAATGAAAATCTTTTGTAACAACACTGGAGCAATTGCCTTGGCAAAGGAATCCGGGTTTCACAAGAGAACCAAACACATCAAGAGACGCTTCAATTCCATTTGTGAAAATGTCAAGGATGGAGACATAGAAATTTGCAAAGTACATACGGATATGAATGTGGTAGACCCGTTGACTAAGCCTCTTCTGTGAGCAAAACATGATCAGCAACAACACTCCATGGATGTTAGATTCATTACAATGTAATCTAGATTATTGACTCTAGTGCAAGTGGGAGACAGAAGGAAATATGCCCTAGAGGCAATAATAAAGTTGTTATTTTATATTTCCTTATTCATGTTAAAGGTTTATTATTCATGCTAGAATTGTATTGATCGGAAACTTAAATACATGTGTTAATACATAAACAAATACCGTGTCCCTAGTAAGCCTCTACTAGACTAGCTCGTTGATCAAAGATGGTTAAGGTTTCCTAACCATAGACATGTGTTGTCATTTGATAACGGGATCACATCATTAGGAGAATGATGTGATGGATAAGACCCACCCGTTAGCTTAGCATAATGATCGTTCAATTTTATGCTATTGCTTTCTTCAAGTCAAATACATATTCCTTCGACTATGAGATTGTGCAACTCCCGGATACTGGAGGAATGCCTTGTGTGCTATCAAACGTCACAACGTAACTGGGTGATCATAAAGATGCTCTACAGGTATCTCCGAAGGTGTTTTTTGAGTCGGCATAGATCGAGATTAGGATTTGTCACTCCGAGTATCGGAGAGGTATCTCTGGGCCCTCTCGGTAATACAGATCATAAGAAGCCTTGCAAGCAAAGTGACTAATGAGTTAGTTACAGGATGATGTATTACGGAACAAGTAAAGAGACTTGACGGTAACGAGATTGAACTAGGTATAAAGATACTAACGATCGAATCTCGGGCAAGTAACATACCGATGGACAAAGGGAATTACGTATGTTGTCATAACGGTTCGACCGATAAAGATCTTCGTAGAATATGTAGGAACCAATATGGGCATCCAAGTTCCGCTATTGGTTATTGACCGGAGAGGTGTCTCGGTCATGTCTACATAGTTCTCGAACCCGTAGGGTCTGCACGCTTAAAGTTCGTTGACGATATAGTGTTATATGAGTTAATTTATTTGGTGACCGAATGTTGTTCGGAGTCCCGGATAAGATCACAGACATGCCGAAGTTCGGAGTCACACGAAGAAGTTCGACTACATCAACCATGTTGTCAAACGCTTTCGCTTACGGTCTACGAGGGTACGTAGACACACTCTCCCCTCTTGTTGCTATGCATCTCCTTGATAGATCTTGCGTGTGCGTAGATTTTTTTTGTTTTCCATGCAACGTTTCCCAACATTGGCCCATTAGGCCCATACACCAACCGGGGGTGTCCGGAACCCCTTCCGGCGACCCTATGACTACCCGGTGCACTCCAAAATTCTTCCGGTGTCTGAACATCATCGTCCTATATATCAATCTTTACCTCCAGACCATTTCGGAGCTTCTCGTCATGTCCGTGATCTCATCCGGGACTCCGAACAACATTCGGTCACCAAATCATATGTAACACCCCAAAATTTTAACCATAATTTATTAATTAAAATTTTGCCGGGAAATTAAATTTTTATTTTCTGGATTTATCTTTTGATTTCAGAATCCCTCTTTTCTTCTGAATTGTGGAGTTTTTCCCTCCAAATGGAAACTTTTCAAAAAAAAATATTTTTGGACTTGAGTGCATACTCAAGAATATTTCTTTTATCAGTGGAATTATTTCTATAATTATTTTCCTGAGCTTTATTTCTTTTAAAATGGTTTCTCATAAGTTTTAGAGTCCCATTTGCACTATAACCTTTTGATAAATTCAATTAAGAATTCCACCAAAATTTGGAGATGTTAGTAGTAGTATATAATTCTTTTCTATGCAAAAACCCATTGGTGTTCCTTGGAAGATTTGAGCAAACCATCCTCATCTTCATTCTGGTTCAGTTTGGTAGTTTGTACTGCAACCCCTCTTTATCTTGCCCTATTGCCCATGATTTTTCTCCTGCTTATAGACCACCCTACCAAAACCTTAAGTCCAGGATTTGGGAACCTTTTGAATATTTTTGGTCCATGCAATAATGACCTTTATTTTCTGTCCAGATTTGGTTTTCTCGGGAGATTTTGGCTACCAAGAGAGATGCCTAGATGCCCTTGGCATTTCATCAAGCAGGTTAGGAGCATGGCCAGATTTGGCATGCTTTTGGTCTGGCATTGTGCAGTTGCTCTAATGACCTAACCCGTGTGTCTATTAGCTCTCATATGCTCATTAGCCTAGCCCTGTTTAGTTTCATAAGCATCAGATAGGCCTAGAGTGCATTGGCATTTCGTCGAGCACATGGACTGCGTGCTCTGGGCGCGGCCAGAGCGGGCGTTTTGCACGTGCGTGCGCCCGGGTCGCCGCGTCCTGCTGCCACCTCCCCGCGCCCGTTCTGATCCATTCCCACTCGCAGCCAACGCGCCTGACCCCTCTCTCGTCGCAGAGTCACCCTGGCCACCTCCTGGAGCCCCGCAGCGCCACCGTCAGGTCGGCCATGGCGGCTAGCGGACGGCCATAGTGGGCCCCGGCCTTGGCAGCGCCGCCCGAGCCTTCCCCGCGCGCCAGCTGCCCTCTGGAATAGCTCGAGCTCATCCGCAAGCTCGTCGGTTAGCGCCGACCAGCGCCACTTCGCCCTGCTAGCAACAGAGCGGCGGTTCGCCGGTGTTCTTTTCCACTGCCGCCGTCGAACCGACCTTCCCTGGCTATAAATGGCCTAGACCTCGCTCGAGCTCGTGAGCATCCTCAGGCAAGCCGTAGAGTTCTCCCCCTCGCTCAAATCCATCTGGAACCGCCGCCTTCCCCGCCTCCGGTCAGGATTCCGCCACCACCGTCGTGGTCAAATCCGGAGCCCCCTACTGCTCTTCCCCATTCCTAGTGCTTTCCAACCAGGTCCCTCAGTTGCAGAAGACCCGTCGCCATTCCCTCTTTCCACCTAAAACCACCGTAGGAGGAATGCCCCAAGGCCCGAAGCTTCCCCTCCGCCATGGAGGAAGGTGCTCTCACCCTCAAGCTCCCCCGAGCTCCTAACCACCGCGGATGGATGCGGTGCCTCCTCCCGATCATCCCCACATCAAGAGGGCATCGAATGGTGGCTTGTGTCACCGGGGATCGCCGTTGGAAACGGCCCCTGTCTCTGTCGAGGCGCGCACAGGGGGTAGAAGACGAACCCGACAGGTGGGGACCACCTGTCGGTGAGCCAACCCAAGCCACCAGTGGCACAACCCGGCTGATGCGTTTTCCCTCTGGTGGAAGCGTATTTCCTGTAAGTACGCGACCAACCTCAGAAGCCGTATTCCAGGCGAACCATTTTCCTTTTTCTGTTTTTTTTTTTAAATCAGATTTTGACCAAAACTTTGACTGGCTATAACTTTTTAAATACAACTCCGTTTGACTTGATTCTTTTTCTGTTGATTCTCAAATTTTGTCTAGTTTATTTTCATATTTATTTGAAAAAAATTCGATCAATTTTTTGTACTGTTTTGAAACTATGTGTTGATTTGAATATTTTTCAAAATTAGGAAATGGAGAGGGAAGCAACCTTCAAAAGTTTTGTGGTGCACCCTACCTCTCCACACACTAAAGGCAAGCATTCTGAACCCTAGTATAATATTTGCCGTGTGTTGTTTTGATATGGCTACAACACCGAGCTGATTGGAAACATGCATTATTTCATGTGATGTTATGATCATGTCCCTGTGTGCATGATGGAAATTCCTTGCTGTTGGAATTGATATACTTGTGACAGTATTCACCCACGTATGCCTTTCATGCCTACCGGAAGGAATCCGGAAAAGTCTCTGTCGTGGGTAGACACGAGCTTGATACTGATATTTCGTTGAGACGAGCATATTCAGTAAGGCATGGTGAGGTATGATGAGTGGTGATTCTGTCTGTTGGTGTGGAATATATTTGTTATGCTAATCATGCAGGGAATACTTTAACCTCCTGAGTCGACCGTAGATCGAGTCTTGAGCCAGTAACCCCCATTCTGGTTTCGTGCTACCACTTGTCCCTACTACAGGTAGGGTACAGTTCAGTAAGTTGTCAACCCCTTTCTTAGCACACACCGTACAGAGAGGCCAAAGTGAAAGATACCAGTGGCCCCTGGTAGTCATGTCACTTGGTCCGGGGGCATGGGTGTTTCCGGTTGGAGCCGAGGGGGTAGCTCCCCTAGTTTGCACGCGTTATAAATTTTGTGATCCCATGCTAGTCGAGGTTGTAGCCTCCCCACTTAGAGTTTTGCTTAACGGGTGTCATGGGTGATTCCAGACACCGGTAAGTTAAGCTGGTGTGTGCGGGTCAGGTGTGTTTTCAAGTAAAAGACCGTAAACTGAATTAGTCCCGATGGACTAAAGGAATCAGTTACTCGTGGGTAAAGAGTACACCCTCTGCAGAGATTATATCAATTCGAATAGCCGTGTCCATGGTTAAGGACTACAGTCTGGGACAGGTCAAGTGTCGGTCTTAGTGTCGGTCTTCGGAGGAAAAACTGCTAAACCAGAACAATGATCATGACATGTGACATATGATGATTATGATTATTATTATTATGGACTAACCATTTGTAGTATTTAAATTATTGAGTATCCCTGGGACGGTTCTACCTCCTGGATATTCACTGTGGTTATTCTTATATAAGCCCTTTATGTGGTGTCGCTCAGACGCCCGACTGTGGCATGTTTGTTATTTACTTCTTTATAAGCCCTTTTTGTGGTGTCGCCGAGACGCCCGACTGTGGCATGCTTGTTATTTATTTTCTTTATAAGCCCTTTATGTGGTGTTGCAGAGACGCCCGACTGTGGCATGCTTGTTATTTATTTTCTTTATAAGCCCTTTATGTGGTGTCGCTGAGATGCCTGACTATGGCATGCTGATTATTTAATCTTCTTTATAAGCCCTTTATGTGGTGTCGCTCAGACGCCCGACTGTGGCATGTCTTATATTATTATCCTTTCGAGGCGTCACTTCAGACACCCGATCGGTTTATTTTATTCTTATTATCTAGATTACTTTTTCATATTTATTAACCTGTTTGCATGCGGCATGAATTTTACTTCGTGACTGGCTAAGTGATCATGAAAATATTTCAGAGCATGATTATCATCTGTTATATTATACCTGTGTTCATAATGTTTGCGAGTACATTCGAAGTACTCACTGGCTTGTCCCTGGCTATTGTCTTGGCCAGATTTCTTGTTTGGAGAGGAGCGCTGCGATGATAGCCCCGGAACCTAAGCAATGATGATAGCAACCTCGCAAAGATAGGAGTTATCCAGGTCAGCTGTTCCTGTGGGAAATGGAGTCCCATAGACACTGATGAACCGCAAACCGCTTCCGCCATCAACCACTAGAAACCATTTGTTGTACTCTTAGGCCAGAATGGTCTTGTACTACATATTTTGTATTTTGCTTGGAATTTCTGTATCAAGTTGGTGTCTCACCAGCTAACAGTAATCCTGGGGCTGGTGAGCACAAGGGCCATTTACTGGGAAATTAATATCCTGGAAAACCGGTCCCGACAACCTTGGTATCAGAGCCAGGCTGACCATTGGCTAATCCTATCTTAGCCAGGTCGATAAACCTAGGTTAACCAACCCACCAGACCTTAACCTAAACCCAGTCAAGCTTCTCGTGTAAGATAGCCACACAGTGACCCCGACACCTTTTTGGCAGTCGGTGCCTAACCTATCGGCCTAGCCTGTCGATCACGCGCCAGTGACCGACACCTAAATTGTCTCATTCGCAAGCGTGCGAAGGAAGACTCCATCCTCTTTTTCTATAAAAAGGGAACGCTAGCCCCAACCCAGCACCGCACAGCCTCTACCCCAAAACCGAGCCAAGATGCCTGGCCCCATTGTTCACAATGAGACCACAGCAACCAACCTTGGAGCTTTTGTGACCGTGCTAGCAAACCTCACCCACCGTGCCTTTGCATTAGAAGAGCCCCTAGAGTATGTTGTGTACCAAGGGCCCATGAGCGGTGAGAGCCACCAATTCTGGGCCACTGTACACGTCTATGGTAGGGGTATATCGCCAGAACACCCCTACAGGTTCACCGGAAGGACAACTTCCTTTGAGCCACAAGCCATTCAGCTAGCTGCTCGAGAGGCTATAGTTCAACTCCGGCACCTGTCGCCTAGAGTTAACTGCCGCTCGTTCTACTACTACCCCAGCCGTGATGGGTACAGTAGGCCACCCCAGGTTGCCAACGGAGACCACGAGACGGACCCTGCATTGCTGCATCTGGTGCGCTATGTAAGTGCACTAGAGGCACTATTCGATCAGATCACCCTTGATCTGATCGCCGCTCGTGGAGAGCTTGTTCGCCGAGCCCCGGCAAGAGGAGAAGAGGAGCCCGACGCCGACAACCCAGTTGTGCTGTTCGGGCAACCGATCGACTCCTTGAGGTCTGCCCCGGCCATCGATCGGAATGCTTTGGTGTCCCCAGAAGTGCTTTGTCGCCTTTTGGGAACACGCTCCAATGGGATTGTGGCCAACAACCCCCGCGATGGTCATCATCGCTACCCCGACCCTGCCGCTCCACAACCCCGCCCAGCAAACCACGATGGTGAAGCCCATGGAGAAGCCTCGACGTCCACAAGGCACGCCCGCTTAGATATTAATGAGGTAGACTAAGCCACTCGAGTAGTATCGAGTCTTAGTATTTCTACGCCTTGTAATAGTGTGACCTTGTACTCACCTTGAATGGATGCAGACTGCTTGTGCGCCTTTGTTTTGTTTACTAGCCCCGCATAAGTCTGTTGGCGTGCGGTTGCATTTTTAATTCCGGGCGTAGCTACCGAAAACCACCCCGACGACACCCACAGTAACACGTCACTTTTGTGAGATATGTGTATCTGTGGCTTTGACCCCGACCCCATAGAGCAGAACCGGCAAACTAGTTGCCCCCACACCGTGATAAGTAACCCAGCCCTGATGCTATATAAAAGGCCACCTCGTGACCTTACCAAGCATCCCTCACTTTGTGCACAGCTCACACAGCCATTTCTTTGCCATGCCGAGCCGTAGTATTTATCTGAGAACTCCAGATGCAACCCTAGGTAGTTTTGTAAAAATATGGTGGGACTTTACCTGCAGTACCATGAGTTCTACCCATCTACCCCAGTACGAGCTACTCAAAACGAGGATCACCCCATCCACCTCGAAATATTGGGCAGTAGTGCACATCCCTCCCGCAAACCCAAACCAAGACCCAACGGAAGTCTCCTTCGTGGGGAAATCTATGCCGACTCCGCAAATGGCCATAGAAGCTGCTGCATACGAAGCGCTTGCTCGCCTTCGATTCGCGGTACCCTATGCCAGCGAACGAGGGTATTATCACTTCCCGAGTCGTGCAGCACCCGGGGAAGTGGCATCTTTTCCCGGTGGACAAATTGAGAGGGACCCGGTACTGGCCAACCTTGCCCAGTATGTCATCACTCAACAGCGTTTGACCCAGCAAGTAATGGGTTATCTCCAGAGCCTCGCTGATTTAAATCCTCAGATCGCCATTGGCAGACCACTGAGGCCAGACCAGGAGAGGCGCGTTCTTAGACTGGTCAATCCACTTCCTCCGGTAGTAGAGGAGTGTGCCCCAGTGGCGGAGACGTTTTCTCAGGACCCTGCCTATTTTCCGTTTACATTGTAGACGCCACTGCTATATTTGTTATCCTAGCATTTATTTATGTATTACCGCTTATGCGTTGTATCCTAATTTTGTGCTATGAATAAATTGTTCGGTTTTGTTGAATGTGAGTAAGTTTTTTTTTTCTTACTGCTGTGATTTTCGATCAACTGTTTCCGCTCTCAGTAAATCTTGAAGTTGGATTTTCTTTGAGCCGTTGCAACAAATATTTCTCCATGACATGAATTTTTAATTCACGCAACACCAGTACGTCCACTAAAGTTGCACCAATTGTTGTTCCCTCTCGCAGTAACCTCAGTGTATTGCGTGATTAGGATATTTGTTTTTTTTGAATTAATACTTTGTGGTAGTAGGAGTAATACTTTTGAAACCGCCCTTAGCAAATCTCGAGGACGAGATTTTTCTTAAGGGGGGTAATGTTGTAACACCCCAAATTTTTAACCATAATTTATTAATTAAAATTTTGCCAGGAAATTAAATTTTTATTTTCTGGATTTATCTTTTGATTTCAGAATCCCTCTTTTCTTCTGAATTGTGGAGTTTTTCCCTCCAAATGGAAACTTTTCAAAAAAAATATTTTTGGACTTGAGTGCATACTCAATAATATTTCTTTTATCAGTGGAATTATTTCTATAATTATATTCCTGAGCTTTATTTCTTTTAAAATGGTTTCTCATAAGTTTTAGAGTCCCATTTGCACTATAACCTTTTGATAAATTCAATTAAGAATTCCACCAAAATTTGGAGATGTTAGTAGTAGTATATAATTCTTTTCTATGCAAAAACCCATTGGTGTTCCTTGGAAGATTTGAGCAAACCATCCTCATCTTCATTCTGGTTCAGTTTGGTAGTTTGTACTGCAACCCCTCTTTATCTTGCCCTATTGCCCATGATTTTTCTCCTGCTTATAGACCACCCTACCAAAACCTTAAGTCCAGGATTTGGGAACCTTTTGAATATTTTTGGTCCATGCAATAATGACCTTTATTTTCTGTCCAGATTTGGTTTTCTCAAAAACTTGTACTAGGGAGTTTCTGCTCTGGCCAAACTAACCTGGCCACCCTCTTTATCATCTAAAGAGACCCCAACTTGGAGATTTTGGCTACCAGGAGAGGTGCCTAGATGCCCTTGGCATTTCATCAAGCAGGTTAGGAGCATGGCCAGATTTGGCATGCTTTTGGTCTGGCATTGTGCAGTTGCTCTAACGACCTAACCCGCATGTCTATTAGCTCTCATATGCTCATTAGCCTAGTCCTGTTTAGTTTCATAAGCATCAGATAGGCCTAGAGTGCGTTGGCATTTCGTCGAGCACATGGCCTGCGTGCTCTGGGCGCGGCCAGAGCACGCGTTTTGCACGTGCGTGCGCCCGAGTCGCCGCGTCCCGCTGCCACCTCCCCGCGCCCGTTCTGTTCCATTCCCACTCGCAGCCAACGCGCCTGACCCCTCTCTCGTCGCAGAGTCGCCCTGGCCACCTCCTGGAGCCCCGCAGCGCCACCGTCAGGTCGGCCATGGCGGCTAGCGGACGGCCGCAGCGGGCCCCTTCCTTGGCAGCGCCGCCCGAGCCTTCCCCGTGCGCCAGCTGCCCTCTGGAATAGCTCGAGCTCATCCGCAAGCTCGTTGGTTAGCGCCGACCAGGGCCCTTCGCCCTGCTAGCAACAGAGCGGCGGTTCGCCGGCGTTCTTATCCACTGCCGCCGTCAAACCGACCTTCCCCGGCTATAAATGGCCCAGACCTCGCTCGAGCTCGTAAGCATCCTCAGGCAAGCCATAGAGTTCTCCCCCTCGCTCAAATCCATCTGGAACCGCCGCCTTCCCCGCCTCCGGTCAGGATTCCGCCACCACCGTCGTGGTCAAATCCGGAGCCCCCTACTGCTCTTCCCCATGCCTAGTGCTTTCCAACCGGGTCCCTCAGTTGCAGAAGAACCATCGCCATTCCCTCTTTCCACCTAAAACCACCGTAGGAGGAATGCCCCAAGGCCCGAAGCTTCCCCTCCGCCATGGAGGAAGGTGCTCTCACCCTCAAGCTCCCCCGAGCTCCTAACCACCGCGGATGGATGCGGTGCCTCCTCCCGATCATCCCCATATCAAGAGCGCGTCGAATGGTGGCTTGTGTCGCCGGGGATCGCCGTTGGAAACGGCCCCTGTCTCTGTCGAGGCGCGCGCAGGGGGTAGAAGACGAACCCGACAGGTGGGGACCACCTGTCGGTGAGCCAACCCAAGCCACCAGTGGCGCAACCCGGCTGATGCGTTTTCCCTCTGGTGGAAGCGTATTTCCTGTAAGTACGCGACCAATCTCAGAAGGCATATTCCAGGCGAACCGTTTTCCTTTTTCTGTTTTTTTAAATCAGATTTTGACCAAAACTTTGACTGGCTATAACTTTTTAAATACAACTCCGTTTGACTTGATTCTTTTTCTGTTGATTCTCAAATTTTGTCTAGTTTATTTGAAACAATTTCGAACAACTTTTTTGTACTGTTTTGAAACTATGTGTTGATTTGAATATTTTTCAAAATTAGGAAATGGAGAGGGAAGCAACCTTCAAAAGTTTTGTGGTGCACCCTACCTCTCCACACACTAAAGGCAAGCATTCTGAACCCTAGTATAATATTTGCCGTGTGTTGTTTTGATATGGCTACAACACCGAGCTGATTGGAAACATGCATTATTTCATGTGATGTTATGATCATGTCCCTGTGTGCATGATGGAAATTCCTTGCTGTTGGAATTGATATACTTGTGACAGTATTCACCCACGTATGCCTTTCATGCCTACCGGAAGGAATCCGAAAAAGTCTCTGTCGTGGGTAGACACGAGCTTGATACTGATATTTCGTTGAGACGAGCATATTCAGTAAGGCATGGTGAGGTATGATGAGTGGTGATTCTGTCTGTTGGTGTGGAATATATTTGTTATGCTAATCATGCAGGGAATACTTTAACCTCCTGAGTCGACCGTAGATCGAGTCTTGAGCCAGTAACCCCCATTCTGGTTTCGTGCTACCACTTGTCCCTACTACAGGTAGGGTACGGTTCAGTAAGTTGTCAACCCCTTTCTTAGCACACACCGTACAGAGAGGCCAAAGTGAAAGATACCAGTGGCCCCTGGTAGTCATGTCACTTGGTCCGAGGGCATGGGTGTTTCCGGTTGGAGCCGAGGGGGTAGCTCCCCTAGTTTGCGCGCGTTATAAATTTTGTGATCCCATGCTAGTCGAGGTTGTAGCCTCCCCACTTAGAGTTTTGCTTAACGGGTGTCATGGGTGATTCCAGACACCGGTAAGTTAAGCTGGTGTGTGCGGGTCAGGTGTGTTTTCAAGTAAAAGACCGTAAACGGAATTAGTCCCGATGGACTAAAGGAATCCGTTACTCGTGGGTAAAGAGTACACCCTCTGCAGAGATTATATCTATTCGAATAGCCGTGTCCATGGTTAAGGACTACAGTCTGGGACGGGTCAAGTGTCGGTCTTAGTGTCGGTCTTCGGAGGAAAAACTGCTAAACTAGAACATTGATCATGACATGTGACATATGATGATTATGATTATTATTATTATGGACTAACCATTTGTAGTATTTGAATTATTGAGTATCCCTGGGACGGTTCTACCTCCTGGATATTCACTGTGGTTATTCTTATATAAGCCCTTTATGTGGTGTCGCTCAAACGCCCGACTGTGGCACGTTTGTTATTTACTTCTTTATAAGCCCTTTTTGTGGTGTCGCCGAGACACCCGACTGTGGCATGCTTGTTATTTATTTTCTTTATAAGCCCTTTATGTGGTGTCGCAGAGACGCCCGACTGTGGCATGCTTGTTATTTATTTTCTTTATAAGCCCTTTATGTGGTGTCGCTGAGACGCCCGACTGTGGCATGCTGATTATTTAATCTTCTTTATAAGCCCTTTATGTGGTGTCGCTCACACGCCCGACTGTGGCATGTCTTATATTATTATCCTTTTGAGGCGTCGCTTCAGACACCCGATCAGTTTATTTTATTCTTATTATCTAGATTACTTTTTCATATTTATTAACCTGTTTGCATGCGGCATGAATTTTACTTTGTGACTGGCTAAGTGATCATGAAAATATTTCAGAGCATGATTATCATCTGTTATATTATACCTGTGTTCATAATGTTTGCGAGTACATTCAAAGTACTCACTGGCTTGTCCCTGGCTATTATCTTGGCCAGATTTCTTGTTTGGAGAGGAGCGCTGCGATGATAGCCCCGGAACCTAGGCAATGATGATAGCAACCTCGCGAAGATAGGAGTTATCCAGGTCAGCTATTCCTGTGGGAAATGGAGTCCCATAGACGCTGATGAACCGCAAACCGCTTCCGCCATCAACCACTAGAAACCATTTGTTGTACTCTTAGGCCAGAATGGTCTTGTACTACATATTTTGTATTTTGCTTGGAATTTCTGTATCAAGTTGGTGTCTCACCAGCTAACAGTAATCCTGGGGCTGGTGAGCACAAGGGCCATTTACTGGGAAATTAATATCCTGGAAAACCGGTCCCGACATCATATAGCACTATATCGTCAACGAACATTAAGCGTGCGGACCCTACGGGTTCGAGAACTATGTATACATGACTGAGACACCTCTCTGGTCAATAACCAATAGCGGAACCTGGATGCCCATATTGGCTCCTACGTATTCTATGAAGATCTTTATCGGTCGAACCTTATGACAACATACGTAATTCCCTTTGTCCATCGGTATGTTATTTGCCCGAGATTCGATCGTCGGTATCTTCATACCTAAATCAATCTCGTTATCGGCAAGTCTCTTTACTCGTTCCATAATACATCATCTTGCAACTAACTCCTTAGTCACTTTGCTTGCTAGGCTTCTTATGATGTGTATTACCGAGAGGGCCCAGAGATACCTCTCCGATACTCGGAGTGACAAATCCTAATCTCGATCTATGCCAACTCAACAAACACCTTCGGAGATACCTGTAGAGCATCTTTATGGTCACCCAGTTACGTTGTGACATTTGATAGCACACAAGGTATTCCTCCGGTATCCGGGAGTTGCATAATCTCATAGTCGAAGGAATATGTATTTGACATTAAGAAAGCAATAGCAATAAACTGAACGATCAATATGCTAAGCTAACGGATGGCTCTTGTCCATCACATCATTCTCCTAATGATGTGATCCCGTTATCAAATGACAACTCATGTCTATGGTTAGGAAACCTTAACCATCTTTTGATCAACGAGCTAGTCTAGTAGAGGCTCACTAGGGACATGGTATTTGTTTATGTATCCACGCATGTATTTAAGTTTCCAGTCAATACAATTCTAGCATGGATAATAAACCTTTATCATGATTAAGGAAATATAATAATAAACATTTTATTATTGCCTCTAGGGCATATTTCCATCACGGGAACCCCAGTGTCCACGGGGTGTTTGCGCCCGTGCGCACGGGGCCCCGTGTCCATGGTCCGTGTACCATGCGCACGAGACCCCGTGCCCACGGGGGTCTAACCCCCGCGCGCACGGGGTACACAGGAGGTTCTGCCTGATTCTATCCTACTCCTTCGCCATTCATCTCAAGCCCTTGCACTCATTTTTGTTCCTTGTGTTGTGTGTTGTTGGTATTTGTGTGTTTCAGACTTTGCGGACAAGAGGACCGAGCTCCGTCGCAAGCGCCCAAAGGCAAACTCCAAGGAGTTCACTATTGCTCTTCACCAGCCATCTGAGGGCATTAGGCAGGGGTCATTGTCAGGGCAGGGACGTGTTCGCCATGGTGCCATCAAGCAACCCGTTGTTGAGGCCTCCGAAGATTCAGAGGAAGAGTATGACTCTCAGGAAGATGCTCACTATGTTAACCCCGCTGGTGCAGAGTTTGATGCTGAGGATGATCTTGTTGATGAAGATGATGAAGAAGAAGAGAATGTGTCCAGTCCCGAGCAAGACATTGCTGGTGGGCGTGATCTTCATGGGCTTCCCCTTTCCCAATGGACCAAGGCGGAAATTTTTGCTGAGAGGCAGGCCCATCCTTATGCTGCTGCTACAGGTTTGGGGGTGGATCCCCGGTTCAAGAATGATTTTCAGCAGAGGGTTTACCATGAGTTTCTTATGACTATGTTGAAGAAGTTTGTTCTGCACAAGCAAGTCAATGTTGAGGGTCTCCGGGACAATGATCATATCTACCCCGGTGTGTACTCTGCTCTTGGGCATTTGGGTCTCCTTCCCTTTGTCACTTTCAACCATCCATACAACAAGGATCTTGTGATGCAGCTCTTTGCCACTTTGTACTTCGCCAATGACTCTGCTCGCACTCTCACTTGGATGTCTGGGACTCGTTAGTGCTCTGTGTCCATGGCCATGTTTTCTGGTATCATTCCCTATCCGTTCGTTGAAGAAGAGGCTGAAAATGCTGAGTATGGCCGTGTTCGAGAAGGTGGGCAGCGGCACAAGGATGAGATTCCCTTTGCCTACAAGCAAGATAAGTCTTTTGTCACCGGTTCCATCAAAGACCTAGTACCTCTCTATGACACTATGCGCCATATCTTGAGGTACACTCTCACACCAAAGGCAGGTGATTCTCATAATGTGCGGAGTTCCATGTTGAATGTGTTTGTGTATGTGCATAAGAAGAAGAAGGTGGATGTCCTGGACTTCATGTTCTATGAGGTTCGTCAGTGTGTGCTGGAGAACAAGTCCTTGATCTATGCTCCCTTCGTTCAGGCGTTGATTGAGTCAGTCTGTCCAACCAGGTATATCTCTCAGTACAAGACGTCCATTCCCAAGCGCAACTCCAACTGGTTGCCTACTGTTCCTGCTCCATATGTGGCTTCTATGAAGGGGCGCAATCCTAGGCCAGATGAGCGTACCACGTATACGCCTGGTATGTCTTCCACTGCTCGGATCCCTCGTTGTAATAAGGGCAAGAAGGTCGTGTCTGAGGCCAGTTTCACCAGGGGGGAGAAGAAGTCGTTGTTCAAGACCATGAGCAACTTGTTCAAGATGTGTCAGTCCATTCAGCGCCGACAGGTTAAGGAGATCAACAAGGACAAGCTTGTGAGGCATCAGCAGAAAGCCAAGAGTGTTGCAGCTGGTGAGGAGGTTGCTCTACGGTCCGAGGACCATGACAGTGTGGCCACCGTTCGTTCCTTTCCGATGGCTGGGTGGCGTTTTGATGATGAGGATGATACTTCGAGCGCGCCCCCTCTTCTCAAGTGTGTCTTTGTGCCGCCTTTTCTCCTTTTTGTTGTCTTGATGACAAAGGGGGAGAAGTGGTGTTCTTTAGTGTGTGTTGAGATCTCAAGCCTCGTGCCTCGTGTTTCTCTGATTTGTTGGTTGTCTTTAATTGGCTTGAGATACTCTTATTTGCTTTCCTGTGTGTAGTTGTGAGCTACCATGTGTCAGTTTGTGAGACTATTTATGCTTCATGGATAGTTTACATGCTTATGGTCATTGTGTGTTATGATCTATCTTTACTATGTTGTCTCATGATACTTGCTCACCACACCGTTGCATGTGATCTAGGCACCGTTATAGGTTTATTTTGTTGATCGCTTGTCTTGACAATTTTGATCTAGGAGAGTCCATGTGTGTGTGCTTGATGCTTTCTCAAGCATTTTCTTTTCTGGGCACACATATAGGGGGAGCTCTCTTGATCAAAATCTGTCGCATGGCTATTTATCTTTGTCTTATCTTTTGATGCCATGTCCTAACCAAGTTGTCATTAATGCACCAAAAATGGGGAGATTGAAAGTGCAAATGGCACTTACATTATATTTTGGTGTGCTGACAATGTGGTTAGTGGAACTAATATTGGTTTTTAAATTTTATCTCAGGATATTGGTTCCATTGTGCTCTTGATGGAGATGTGCGACCCCCCAATTCAAAAAGATCGAAGGCATGGTCAACTGGCGATTCGAAGGTTTTATTTTTGGTTCGATTCGAGTCGTAGGAAAGACCGCACTATTAATAGGGGTCTATGTGGATGTGTGTCGTGCGGGAATGCCAATGCCAAACCTCATACACCTAGCCTTCCTACTCCTACCACCTTCTTGTCCATTGTGTGTTAGTTGGGTACCCAGAAAGTTTGCAACAGAGTGTTTCTGGATACCCCATGCGCACGGGGTCATTTGACCCCCGTGCACATGGGGTGCTGGAAAACTCTCTGAGTACCCCGTGCGCACGGGGTCTTTTGACCCCTGTGCGCGTGGGGTGGTGCTTAAGTCTCTGAGTACCCCGTGCGCACGGGGCTGACTTAGCCCATGCGCACGGGGTCAAACGGGCAGAAAACCCCATCCAGCCAAGAACACTATAAAAGCCACCCCTTCTTCCACCTTCATCCCTAACCCTAATGTCTTGTTGAGCTCCACCATTGCTACACTCCATTTTGCTCAATACTCTCAATCCCTCCACCCAAACTTGTTGAAACTTTGGGGATTGGGAGAGCAAGACCTGATCTACATCTTAACCAAACCAAATCACGTTCCCCGCAACATTTCTTCCCCCATTGACTTGTTACTCTTGGAGCTTGGGCTCCTAGGCGGTTAGAGGTTCCTTCGGAAGCTTCCTTGCTTGTGGTGTGCTCCGGAGAAGTTTGTAAAGGTGTGGTGGTCGCCTTCAAGACCAACCCCGAGTGATTCGAGGCTCATCCGTTGGGGGTGACTTGAAAGAGATTACGGTGAGCCTTCGTGGCATTCTGGAATCCTTGGCTCCGGCACCGCTCTAAACGGAGAGTAGCTCTTCCCCAAGGAAGAGTGAACTTTGGGATAAATTCCGCGTCCTCGCCTCACTTGTGGTTAATCCTTTCTCGCACTTTACTTTGCCTTGTATGCTTGTTGGCTTGCTAATTAGATTGTTACCTAGCATATTTAGCTTTAATCTTGCTTGTCATATAGGTTGTGTTCACCTAGTTGCATATCTAGTGAACCCTATTTATCCGCTAAACCTTAAAATTGACAAGAAAGATTAAAATTTGTAGTCTCCTATTCACCCCCCCTCTAGTCGACCGTATCGATCCTTTCACCATGAGATCATGCCACTCCCTAATGCCGGAAGAATGCTTTGTCGGTATCAACCGTCACTTCATAACTGGGTGATCATAACTATGATGTTCAGGTATCTCAAAAGGTACTAGTTGGGTTGCATGGATCAAGGCTGGGATTTGTCACTCCATGTGACGGAGAGATATCTTTGGATCCTCTAGGTAATACAACATCCAAAGTAGTTTGCAAGCATGTGACTAATGTGTTTAGTCACATGGATATTGTATTAAGGAACAAGTATAGAGAACTTGCCAGGTAACGAGATAGAACTAGGTATGGTGATACCGACGATCGAATCTTAGGCAAGTAAAATATCATGAGTCAAAGGGAATGGATTACGGGATTGTTTCAATCCTCGACATTATGGTTCAAACAGATAAATATATTCATTGAATATGTGGGAGTATTTATGCGCATCCAGGTCCTGTAATTGATTATTGATCGGAGAAGTTGTCTCGATCATGTCCACATGTTCTCGAACCCGTAGGGTCACACACTTAACTTTCAGCGACGCTTGGGTAGTAATGGGATATTCATAATGGTGAGACCGAAGATAGTTCGGAGTCTCGGATGGATCCAGGATATCACGATGAGCTTTGAAATGGTCCGGAGATAAATTTTCTTATAAGGAAAGTTGTTTTCAGGGGTCCAGAAAATGTTCGGGATTTTTCGGTATTGTACCAGGAAGGTTCTAAAAAGTTCTAGAGTGGGGCCCACCTGCATGGAGGGACCCACATGGATGTGGGTAGTGGGTTAAGGCCCCACACCCCTGGTCCAGGCGCACCAAGATCCCCCTAAATGGAATAGGATCATATCCCGATGGGATAAGATCAAGATCCCTAAAAAGGGGGGATCGCGATTGGTGGGGAAGGAAAGGAGGGGATTACCTCCCCTCATTGCCGCCGGCCCTAGGGGATTGGAGGAGGGTCCAATCCCCCTCCCTCATGCCTTTATAAAGAGGGAAGGCGCAGGGGCAGCACCCCATCCATCCCTTGGTGCCTCCCTTGTCTGCTATTGCATCTCCTCCTCTGCAGACGCTTGGTGAAGCCCTGCCGGAGTTCCACCACAAACTCCACCACCACACCATCGTGCTGGCCTAGATCCCATCTACCTCTCCCTCTCCCTTCCTGGATAAAAAATAAGGAGACATCACCGAGCCGTACGTGTGCATATCTCGGAGGTGTCGTTCGTGCGGTGCTGGATCCGATTACACCAACCATGTTCATTAGAACATTCTCGCTTTTGTCCTACAAGGGTATGTAGACTTTCCCACTCGTTGCTACCATCAAGTAGATTAGATCTTGGGTGAATTCGTAGGAAAAAGTTTTGTTTTCGAGGCAACGATTCCCTACAGTGCATCCCTCCTTGCTATCCAGCGATGACGAAGCACAAGTTGCTACCTTCCGCCACCGGGCTCCCTCATTGTAGAGACAAGGAATGTCGATTACTCACCATCCTCGGAGGCGTCTGTTGCTTCCTCTCTGGATATTGAGGAGGTTCAAACAGAGTGCCATGGGTAGGAGACTTGCTTCCATGGATCCTCGAAGGGCGCATGATGAGGGGGGAGGCCTGCCTCCACCGTCAGCCTTAGGAGGCTATGCCCCGTGGCACCATCCGATGGCGGCGTGGAAGGGAGGACGGGGTTAGGCGCTTGAGGCGATGGGGATGTGGTTGCCGCCCGAGTTGTCATAGCGAGCAACGTGGGAATCCTCACTTGATAGGGCAAAGGTGTTCCAATCTTTCGATGATATATATCTATCGATTTGGTGGAGAACGACTTTGATGACCAGACTACAACATGTGACCACGTTGTGCCTTGGAAATTGCAAAGCCAATTTGCTAGAGGTTACTGACGATGTTGGAAGCACGATCAGCCTGACCACAAATGTCTATTCCTACAAGCAAGCGAAGAACGAGTAAGAATATGATAAAATCAATCTAAATATTGAAAATATAGATAAAGTATTGATAAAAGTAGGGTCCCGAAAGAGTTCTTGGTCTGCTCGTTGGACACAAACAAACTACATGAAGTTGCAATGGCTAAACTTTAGTTAAACATGTTTATCCTCAAAACCCAAAGAAAACGCTACAAGATTGATCTAATTATATAGGACTAAGGGGTTGAAGACAAGGGGGGTGGATGCACTCCCCAAGGCATCCAAAACCAAACCCTAGGTTGTAAAAGTCACATCGGCCCAAGTGGAGATGACGCAAAACCTTTTGACTCGGATTCTGCAGTAGTGTTGCACCGTTTTTTGCTTTATGTCCGCTCTCGAGAGGAATTGGATGGTAATCCAATTGTGTTGGAAAGTGATACGTCTCCTTCGTATCTATAATGTTTGATTGTTTCATGCCAATATTATACAACATTCACATACTTTTGGCAACAATTTATATGATTTTCTTCGACTAACATATTGATCCAGTGCGCAGTGCTAGTTCCTATTTGTTGCATGTTTTTTGTTTTGCAGAAATTCCATATCAAACAAAGACCAAACGCGATAAAATTTTGTGGAGATTTTTTTGAATATATGTGATTTTTGGTGAAAAGAATCAACACGAGATGGTGCTCAAGGGGCCCACGAGCTCACAGGGTGCGCCCCCTACCCTATGTTGCGCTTGGCAGGCTCATGGCTACCCCGTAAATCGGTCGCAGGTGTCCTTCAGCCATAAGGAATCTAATATCCGGATAAACATAATATTAAAAATTCAGCCCTATCGGAGTTAGGGATCTCCGGGAATATAAGAAACAGTGAAGGGTCAGAAAACAGGAACACGAAATAGAAGAGAAGAGATAGAGAGATCCAATCTCGGAGGGGATCATGCCCTCCGGGAGACATGGCGGCCAAGGATCAGAGGGTACTCTCCTACCATCTAGGGGGAGGCCAAGGAAGAAGAAGAAGGAGGGGGCTCTCTCCCCTCTCTCCCGGTGGCGCCAGAGTGCCGCCGGGGGAACCATCATGATGGTGATCTACACCAGCAACTTCGTCGCCGCCATCACCAACTCTCTATGCCTCTATGCAGCGCTGTAACACCTCTTCTCCCTGCTATAATCTCTACTTAAACATGGTGCTTAATGCTATATATGATTATCCAATGATGTGTGGCAATCCTATGATGTTTGAGTAGAATTCTTTTGTCCTAGGGGTTAATTGTGGTATGGTGTGATTGATACGAGTTGTATGTTGATATGGTGCTGTCCTATGGTGCCCTCTGTGTCGCGCAAGCGTGTGGGATTACCGCTGTAGGGTTTTGCAATACGTTAATCATTCGCTTATAGTGGGTGGCGAGAGTGACAGAAGCTTATACCCGAGTAAGGGGGTTGTTGCGTATGGGACTAAAGAGGACTTATTACTTAATGCTATGGTTGGGTTTTACCTTAATGATCTTTAGTATTTGTGGATGCTTGCTAGAGTTCCAATCATAAGTGCATACGATCGAAGTACGGAAATCGTGTTAGCGTATGCCTCTCCCTCATTGCATATGATAAGTATCTATCGTGTTATATTCAATTGCCTATGGACAATCTTTCTCATCGTTCTACAAAAAGCTTTCTACTAAACAACTAAATTTTATTACCTCACCAAATACTCATAGTTTTATTCTTGCAAAGTAGTTCTAGTTTTATCCTCGCAAAATAGTTTCATACTTGTTTTAGGTAAAACAAATGTTAAGTGTGCGTAGAGTTGTATCAGTGGTCGATAGAACTTGAAGAGAATATAAATTCTACCTTTAGCTCCTTGTTGGGTTCAACACTATTATTTATCGAAAAAGCTACAATTGATCCCCTACACTTGTGGGTTATCAAGACCTTTTTCTGGTGTCGTTGCCGGGGAGCAATAGCGTGGGGTGCATATTCTCGTGTGCACTTATTGGCTTTATCTCTAAGTAGTTTTTATTTTGTGATCTTGTTTTCTATCTTTATTTATGGGTAGTAAACACAAAAACCAAATAAATTAGTTGTACTTGCTAACCCAGTGGTTGAGGAACCACCCAAAATCTACAGTTCTGCTGAAGCTTTTTTACCTGGATCATCTTTGATCCATCTGTGCTTGTGTTGAAAATCCAACTAGTTTAGTTGAGGGAAAATCATTAGATGAGCATGCTTATTTGCGCGACACCGCTTGTCTCAAAAAGGGAAACTTTTGTGGCATCAAATTAATTGTTTGCTTTGTTATGCTTGGAATTTATGGGAAATACGTGATTTTACTTGTTGTTCTATGGACCCTAAAAAACACCTTCCCTATCAATGTGAGTTTAGTGGTAATGAAGTCTCATCTTTTTATGCCAAGGGTGTTTATAGTTACTATGATATTGAACAAATTGAAGAATTTGTTGCTTTTAAGGGTGCATGTGAAATTGCTTCTTTGATTGAAAAGTATGTTCCTATTCTTTACAAATCTGAAAATTTTGCCATACTTAAATATTGCTATGAAAACTATGCTTGTAATGCTTATGTTAAAGAATTTATTGAGAGAATGTCTGCTGCCTTGGAAGAGAATAATATTTTGCAGGAATCTATGGAAGACGAAATTGCTAAAACTATGAGCTCATTAGATGTAAAAGATGAGGAGAAGAGCGAAGAACAAAAGGAGGAAGAGCGGATTGATCACCCGTGCCCACCTTCTGATGAGAGTAACTCTTTATCTCATACATTGTTTAATTTCCCTTCGTGTCTACCGACGTATGAATGCTATGATCCCTTGGATTCATTTGAAATGTCGCTTTTTCATGAAATTATTGCTTGCTATGCTTGTGGCCATGATGCCAATATGAATGATGCTTATGGAGATGAACTTGCTATAGTTCCTTATGTTAAGAATGAAATTGTTGCTATTGCACCCACACATGATAGTCCTATTATCTTTTTGGATTCTCCCAACTACACTATATCGGAGAAGTTTGCACTTATGAAGGATTATATTGATGGTTGTGTTTTACTGTTGCACATGATGATTTTGATGGATATAATATGCATATGCTTGCTGCTCCTACTTGCAATTATTATGAGAGAGGAACTACACCTCCACGTCTCTATGTTTCCAACACAATAAAATTGCGAGAAACTGTTTATGCTATGTATCGACATTTATAATGTGTGCATGAATTGTTGTTTAATCACATGTCGATGCATAGGAAGAGAGTTAGACTTCATCATTATGTGATATGTGTTGCTTTGTGCTCACTAATAAATTATAAATCATTCATATTAAAATTGGCTTTGATATACCTTGGGATCCGGGTGGATCAATTACTTGAGCATGTATGCCTAGCTTAATGGTTTTAAAGAAAGTGCTGCCTAGGAGACAACCAGGAAGATTTAGAGAGTCATTTTATTCTGTTGTGTGATTTTAAAAAAGTTAAAAAACAAAAAATATAGAGGGGAACCTAAAACCTTTTCAAAGCGAAAAGTGAAAGTGAGATAGATGAGCAATGTGGAAGTGGGGGCTAGCCTTGAACTTCGTTCATGCCCATGGAAACTTTGTGAACCTTGATTACAGAAACTTTTCAACAAAAATAATTATCCCCTTTTACTAATCCTTTGTATTATAAACATAATGTGCCAAGATTTACCTTCAGTATGTTTAAATTGCTGGTTTGGTGTGTGATGTGCAAAAACAGAAACTTTTTCTGTAGTGCTTGAATTTTGATAATTTACTGGAATGTACAAAAATTCTGAAATTTTTACATAGTATTGCTATGCAAATTTTTTATTACGTCCTAATTTTTCAGGATTTTTGGAGTTACAGAAGTATAAGTTTCATCTGCATCTTTACAGACTGCCCTGTTTTCATAGATTGTTGTTATAGTTTCTTTATTTGCTTATGTTTGATATCTTGTTGAACCACGTTGACTTGGGAGCCATAGAATTGTGATAGCATACAATGGGTAATGTTTGATTATAATTATACAATAATGTTACAGCAGGACATGATGGGATTTGATGTTATATGTACTAACCCCTCTAATAAAAAGTTCAGTTAAGTTTTGTGTGGATGAAGTGTTAGAAGATTTAGGAGGTATCGATATGAGAGGAATAAGGAGAGTCAATAGTTAAATCTTGGGGATTCCTAAGGCACCCCAAGTAAATATTCAAGGAGACTCAACCGTCTAAGCTTGGGGATGCCCCGGAAGGCATCCCATATTTCTTCTTCAACAATTATCGGTATGTCTTGGTTTTGTTTTGTTCACATGATATGCGTAACTTCTTGGAGCGTCGTGTGCTTTTTATTTTTTAGTAATGCACCATGCTGGTATGAGATAGTCCTTGGTTGATTTACATAATGCACTTTTCACTTCACTTATATCTTTTGAGTATGGCTTTATAGAATGCTTCATGTGCTTCACTTATATCATTTGAAGTTTGGATGCTCGTTTCTCAACATTTAGAAAACCATTATTTGTAGAATGCTCGTTTGCTTCGCTTATATTTATTAGAGCATGGTCTTTTGAAGAAAGAATTAAACTCTCATGCTTCATTTATATCTATTTAGAGAGTCAACAGGAATTGGTCATTCACATGGTTAGTTATAAAATCCTACATAAAACTTGTAGACCACTGAATGTGATATGTTCGATTCCCTGCAATAGTTTTGTGATATTAATATGGCAATATGTGGGTGTACTAGTAGATAATTGTGGTTTAGAAAAAAATATCATTATTAAAGTTTTTGATTCCCTAAGTATGCACGCATAGCCTCTAGTTTGGTGATGAATTTGGAGCATGATTTATTATTGACTGTCTACCTTATGAGTCGCGGTCGGGGATGAGCAATGGTCTTTAACTCCCAATCTATCCCCGTAGGGGAATGCGAGTAGTACTTTGCTTTGAGGGCCAATAAATTTCACAATAAGTATATGAGTTCTTTATGACTAATGTGAGTCCATGGATTATACGCACTCTCATCCTTCCGCATATTGCTAGCCTCTTCGGTACCATGCATTTCCGTTTCTCACCTCGAGAGTTAGTCCAAACTTCGTTGGTGCATCCAAACCCCATGATATGATATGCTCTATCACACATAAGCCTCCTTATCTTTTCCTAGTCACCATAGCTACCTATTATGGCATTTCCATAGCCATTCCGAGATATATTGCCATGCAACTTTCATCATCATCATATACATGACTTGAGCATTCATTGTCATATTGCTTTGCATGATTCTGAGATAGTGATACGTCTCCAACGTATCTATAATTTTTGCTTGTTCCATGCTATTATATTATCATTCTTGGATGCTTTACAATCATTTTATAGCAATTTTATATCATTTTTTGGGACTAACCTATTGACATAGTGCCCAGTGCCAGTTGTTGTTTTTTGCTTGTTTTTTACTTCATAGAATATCAGTACCAAACAGAGGTCAAACGCAGTGAAAGTTTTTGGAGAATTTTTATGCACCAGACGACACAAGATGGGCCAAAGAAGTACCAGAGGGGTGCCCGAGGGGGGCACAACCCACCTGGAAGCGCCAGGGGGCCCAGGCACGCCCTGGTGGGTTGTGCCCACCTCGGTGGCCTCCCGCACCGCCTCTTCGCCTTATAAATACCCAAATATTCCAAAAACCCTAGGGGAGTCGATGAAACACAATTCCAGCCGCCGCAAGTTCCAGAACCACGAGATCCAATCTAGACATCATCACGGAGGGGTTCATCATCCTCAGTGGTGCCTCTCCGATGATGCGTGAGTAGTTCATTGTAGACCTATGGGTCGGTAGGAAGTAGCTAGATGGCTTCTTCTCTCTTTTTGATTCTCAATGCAATGGTCTCTTGGAGATCTATTTGATGTAACTCTTTTTGCGGTGTGTTTGTTGGGATCCGATGAACTTTGAGTTTATAATCAGATCTATATCCATGAAAGTTATTTGAGTTCTTTGATCTCTTTTATGCATGATTACTTATAGCCTCGTATTTCTTCTTCGAATCTTTGGTTTAGTTAGGCCAACTAGATCGATTTTTCTTGCCATGGGAAGAGGTGCTTTGTGATGGGTTCAATCGTGCGGTGTTCTTTCCCAGTGACAGAAGGGGCAGCAAGACACACATGTATCGTTGTTATTAAGGATAACAAGATGGGGGCTATTCCTACATGAATAGATCTCGTCTACATCATGTCATCATTCTTATTGCATTACTCCATTTTTCCATGAACTTAATACACTAGATGCATGCTGGATAGCGGTCGATGTGTGGAGTAATAGTAGTAGATGCAGGCAGGAGTCGATCTACTAATCTTGGACGTGATGCCTTTGTAATGTTCATTGCCTGGATATCGTCATAATTATTTGATGTTCTATCAATTGCCCAACATTAATTTGTTTACCCATCGTATGCTATTTTCTTGAGAGAAGCCACTAGTGAAATCTACGGCCCCTGGGTCTATTCTTTATAATATTTGCTTTGAGATCTATTTTTATTCGCTTTTATTTTCAGATCTATTATACCAAAAACTGAAAAATACCTTGCTGCACTTTTTTGCTATTTATTTTATTTCGCGTTTTATCGAGAGTTATCTATCCAATCTATACAATTTTTATCCCATCAACTTGACAATTTCTGGCACCGTTACCCATAGAGGGATTGACAATCCCTCCTAATCGTCGGGTTGCAAGTATTTGTTATTTATGTGCAGGTACCGTTTACATAGTGTTTCTTGGTTCTCCTACTCGATTGATACCTTGGTTTCATAACTAAGGGAAATACCTACCGTAGCTGTGCTGCATCATCCCTTCCTCTTTGGGGAAATACTGACGTAGTTCAAGCGACATCAAAAGGAATTTCTGGCGCCTTTGCCGGGGAGACATCATCAACATCTATCAGGTTCCTCATCACAAATCTCATCGCCTTGCAATTTACATTATTTGCCATTTACCTCTCGTTTTCATCTCCCCACTTCACAAAATTTGCCGTTTTTATTTGCCTTCTTCTCGTTTGCCTTTTTCTTGTTTGATCTTTTGTTTGCTTGTGCTACCATGTGCCTTCTATATGCTTGCATCTTCGCTTGCTAAAAATCTATTGATATGGATCCCCATGCACTTGCTAATCTTTTTAAAAGGTCCAATCATGATGAACCAATTGCTAGTGAGTTGAGTGCACTAGATTATGTCGGATTCCGGGCTCCGCAGACCCAAGAAAGGTTCGAACTCTAGGGCGTGTGCGAAGAACTCAACCTATCCGGCCTACCAGCTTGTTGGCCCACGACCTAGCTCAACTCACACGAACAAGGAAGAAGGAAAACACGGCAGTTTACCTAGGTTCAGGCCACCTTGTGGTGTAAGACCCTACTCCTGCTTTGTGGTGGATTGGCCTCACGAGGGGCTGAGGATGAACTAGTACAAGGGATGAACAACCTCGTGAGGTTCGGGGGTGAGAGAATGAGTCAACCCCTTCTACGGTGGTGGCTAACCTATATTTATAGTGGCCTCGGCCCTCTTCCCCCAAAACGTAGGCGGGAAGGGATCCCACAGTGGCCAATTTGAAAGGGGGCAAGTAGTACATCTTATCCTGATGAAAGGTGGTCTTCGCCTGCAAAGCTTCTGGTCGTGACGCAGTGGTGGGCTCAGCGATGACATCCGTCCTGCCGTGCTGGCGGCCTTAGTCTCGTTGCACCGGAATGGAAACCTTTGCCAGATTCCTCGGGAACCCACGCCTGTCCTTGCCTCCTTAGAACCAAAGAGGAAACTGCCTCCTCTGCGCCTGCTGGCGCCTGCCTGCCTTGGTCATCATGGCTTGCATCATGGTAGCCTCATGAGGCTGGGTACCTGCATAGAAATGTCCGCTCCTTGGGAGGCCGCCTGGGGTAGCCCCTCCTTCAGGAGGTCTTGATGTCGTCCGCCTCGCGAGGGTCTTGTCTTGGTTGTCTTGTAGATGGGCCGTACCAGGCCGTCGATGGAGCCACGCCGTGGGCCATAGGCAGGCAAGTCTGGGTACCCTGGTTCCCAGAACACCGATAATAGCCCCCGGGCCCATGGCGCGCTCGGTCTTGGCTTCGAGGCAAGCCAAGGGGCAAGGGCGAAGTGCCGCGGGCCCCAATCGCCTATGGGGCAGGCCGACGCGTGGCGCTTGACGGGACGTGGGCGTCTCCACTTCCCACGTCGCCTCGGCAACTGCCCAGGCTGAGAAAAGACTGGCGCATGCTATCGTGCCATCATTGCTTCCCTTTCGTCTTGCTCCAGATCCCCTTTCTCCCAACCAAGAACATCTCCAGATCCGGTCGCGTTCCTCCCTCTTTCTTCACCTCTTCCTTCAATATCTAGCGAATGGCGTCCAGGAAGGCGAAGCCTGTCACGCAGGCTGCAAGCTCCTCCTCCTCTCCTGCGCTGGCCCTCGGCACGTCCTCCATCGCCGAGGAGAAGCACCTTGCCGCTGCACTCCAGCTGATGGCGAGCGACGATAATGAGTGGAACGAGACCATTCTCCTGGCCGGCTCCGCCGAGTAAAGGACCTTGGCACAGACATTTTATCCCTTCTTCCTCCACATTGTCTTTGTGGGGCTCGTCCCGCCCTTCTCCGAGTTCTTCACCGCCGTCCTCGACCACTACCAGGTTCAGGCCCTGCATCTTCAACCCAACTCCATCCTCCTCCTGTCCATCTTTGCCTTCTACTGTGAGGCATTCGTGGGCGTGAGGCCCTCCGTTCCGCTCCTCCGGTACTTCTTCTACCTGCGGCTGCATGATCCGACCTAGCGCTCCGGCTGCGTGTCCTTTGTCGCGGTCCATAAGAACAACGCACTCATGAGGGCCGGAAAGAAGGTGGAGAACTTCCGGTGCCGGTGGCTCTTTATGGACGCCAAGGGACTCAACGCGCGGCTGGAACTGCCAACCCAGCTGCCGGAGAAGCTCGATAGGTGGGGTCACGAGAGGTTCTCCGACCCCTGGGCGGTGCCTGTCCTGAGGAAGATGACCGCAGACATGGAGGCCAGGGTGCTGACGGGGGGCATGCTTGTGAAGGAGTTCCTGTTGCAGCGTCTAGCCCCACTCCAGTCGCACACACGCCCCATGTGGGAGTACTAGGGCATGGCGGATGACATCCGGCTGCGCTCGGAGGGCTTGACGAGTGAGGAGCTGGACAATGCCATGAACACCCTGCTCGAGGGGGAGCTAGGCAACCACCTGGAGGCCTACGCCCGCTGTACCGCCGTGCCGACAGGGAGGCGCTGGTCACCACCATGCCCGTCTTTAATGAACTGGGGCTCGTGTCGCCTGAGCACCCCAACGCCCCGGTGCCGGTGTCGTCCAGCGACAGTGTTGACGAACAAGGCAAGGAGGACTCGGAGGCGACCGAGGATGACGTAGCGGAGATCTCTCCCCTGTCATGAGGCGAACTCCTCCGTGGCTTCACTGACAACGACGACGCCGACGAGCCCCCAGGAGCAAAATCCCCGCGCTCCACTGGGGTCCTCATGAGGTCGGGGGCCACCCCTCGGGCCCTTCGCAGGCCGGGCCAGGCGACGCCGAAGAAGAGAGGGGCAGCATCTCCTTCGAGGGGCACCCCGCTTGCTGTCGGAGCGGACGTGGTCCTGCATGCTGCAGCCCCTCAAGGTGACCCCTCCGCCTTGCCAGGCGGCAGCGCCACCCCGAGGCCGTCGAAGAGCACCCCGCCAACTCCCCCAGCCCGACCAAGGCGCGCCAAGGAAAAGCGGGGGTGCCCCTGCCCTGGCCAAGAAGGAGAAGAACAGGGCGTACATTGACCCCGACGAGTAAGCACCTTACCCTATTTCATTCAGCGCATATTTGGGCTGTGCTCACAGCGCTTCCCTCCTGATGACCAGGATGGGCATCGTGGTGAAGAAGAGGAAGGAGGAAGCTCGGGCTCCGAAGACGCCATCTCTTACCGCAGCCACAACAACTCCGGCGCGGGCGGGGGAGGACGTCCCTCACCCTTCGCGATGGAGCAGGCCCCTCAGGACATGGCGGTGCAGCCTCAGGAGGAGACTACCCCCACAGGCCCGCAGGCCGCGGGACCGTCCATCCCAGTCATGCCCGAGGGGGGCTCGGGGCCTCTGGCGCCTCCAGCCGTCCTCGCTTCTGCCTCTCCGGTGGTGGAGTCATCCGACGGGCTGGTGCCGCCTCCTTCCCAAGCCCTCGCGCTACCGAACCGCAACCCCCTTATCAGGGCAGGTGCTCTGGACGACGCCCACGCCGCGCTCAAGCAGCTCCGGGCCGATCTTCATGACGCTGACAGGTGCCTCATGAGGGAGTGCATGGGGCTCATCTCCGGGTGGCTCCAAGCCGACACGTCCGTCAAGACGGCCTGGGGCGGGCCGTGGCCGCTATCGCAGAAAGCCGCAAGGAGGCTGCCGGGGCCAAGGAGGCTCGTGACACAGCGTTGGCGAACGCTGCGTCCATCGAGGAGCGCCGCGCCAAGGTGGAGGCCAAGCTGAAGGCCCTCCAGGAGGAACAAGCCACGTGCGACAAAAGGCTTCAGCAACAGGAGGAGGACCTGAAGGCCCGCGAGGCAAGGCTCGCTGACCGTGACGCCGAGTTGGCCCAGGTGGCCACCGACCAGGCGGCGGAGCGCGGCCGCCTGGACGCGCTGAAGAAAGAGGTGGTCGACGCCCAGGCAACCCATGCTCGGTACATCTCTGAGACGGTAACCCAGCTGGAGGCCCAGGAGAAGGCGCTCGCCCCCGCCAAGAAGGAGGCTGCCATGGGACGCGAGGCCTTCCTTTCCCTCGAGCTTGGATTTCGCGAGGCACTATGCTCCATCCACGGGGAAGGGTACGCAGAGCCGCTGGCGACTCCCAAAGATGGCCTCGCAGGGCTCCTCCCCAAGCTGGCCAAGGCGCTCAAGGCTGCCGCTGCTGAAGTGGACTCCTTCTTGGAGGCGGAGTGTCGCTTGCTCTTCACCGCGGCCGCGACGCGCGTCTTCAGCCATCTCTACCTCCAAGACCCATGCTTCGATCTTGACGCGCTGATCCACTCGGTGCCTCTTGAGTCCCGTGCCGCCGCTGCGGAAGCCATGAAGGGTCATGTGGACGCCTTGCTGAAGAAGTTCCTCTGTGTCCCCGACCCTGACGCTCTGGCAGTGGAGGTTGGGGGTGGCGGTGATGACGGTGACAGCAACATCGACGACAGGCTTTCGGTGGCCAGGGCGAGCGGTGGCGATGGCCAAGGCAGCGGTGGCGCTCCTTCCTGGTTTAATTCCTACAATCATTTACCATGCCTTGTGGAGGCGTAAAAACTTCTGTTTGAATTTGGGGAACACTTGTGCTTGTAATAACCGTTAGGGCTCTGCGATTTCCTTTTCATGCTTAGTTTCCTTCTTGTTTGCTTTCGTGCTCTGCATCGGCAGGGCCCAGCCCCGCGCATACCTCAACCGCCGTTGGGGCGTCCGGATTGCCAGGATGACACCAAGGGGTGAGGGGCTACGTGACTAGTGAGGCCCCTGAGTTGCGATGCTCAGGAGGTCCCCCTTGACGTACGAGCAGCCCTCATGAAGGAAGCGTAAGCAACGGTGAGGCCAATCCGGAGCCCCCAAACCTTTCCTTGCCAGCTTTCGCCTCGGAGGGGCGCGAGAAGACCAGGTACCCGGACCTGGTAGGGTGGCGTGCGCCAGGCCTGGCCTGGGCGTAGCCCCTGTGTCCAGCCCCCTCACGTGGACCTCCCGAGGGGGAAGCTGTGCGATAGGACTGTGCAAAGAGCCGAGAGGCTATCCTGAGGCTGATGCGGCCACTAGGGCACCCCCAGTAGTTTATTCGCCAGCGCGGAGCATGGTGCTTCCACTGTGGCGTGGGCATGGCCGCTCCTCGGCCGTGTCGTCCGCCAGTGCGGAGCATGGGGCTTCCATTGGTGCGTGGGCATAGTCGCTCCTCGACCGTGTCGTTCGCCAGCGCGGAGCATGGGGCTTCCACTAGTGCGTGTGTGGGAGTTCCCTCTAGGGGAGACTCCGGGGCGTGTACAGCCCCGTTCGTACGCGTGGCTAGCACGGCAGAACTGGAGGAGGTGTATCTGGGCACTCGTGAGCCAGCGCGGGACTCACGAGGCCCTACCTCAAGGTAGGTTGCGCCTGATTTTTCTGGCGCGGGACGCACTTAAGACACCTGTGGTGCAATGGGGGGGGGGGTCCTGTGCCGAATGCCCCTCCGGAGGTTATCGCATGAGAAGGCCGGACACCAATGACCCCAGGAGGTGACATGAACGGGGCCGGCCTGCCATACAGAGCTCAACCATTGGTTTTATCGATGCTGCAGGGACGGACCCGAGCACAGACGTCGTGCCAAGTCTTCTCATGCAACGATCCCATGGAAAAACAGCCGGCGCGCGGCTCCCGCTATGGCGAAGCGCCGAACCGTGGTTGTACGAACTAGGTCGCATGCCCGTACTTGGCTACACGCGATTAGCTTATGCGAGAAGAAGGCACCAAGGACCACGGGAGGTGACGCGCACGGGAGCTAGTCCGCGGGACAGAGCTCGGTCGCTTGGGTTTGTCAACGCTGCAGGGACGGACCCGAGCACAGACGCCGTGCCAGTCCTTAATCATGAGGCAGTCGCGGGCGGGTTCGCGAGGGCGCAGTGACAACATAGTGACGAAGCACCGGACATGCAGTTGAAATACTTGGAGAATTCATAAAGGCAAGGCCAATTCCAATACATGCGCAAAAACGATAAAACTGCTGGGCGAGGCCCTAGCAGCCTGAGGATGATGCAGCCCGGGAGGTGCCCTCAGTTGAACAAACCAAAAAGTCACCTGGCACCATCGTCGTCGAAGCATTGGGGTAGCTGAAGATGCGCGCTGCAGGGATCGCTCCTCACGAGCCGGCTGGTTCCTGAGGCCCAAAAGGCTCTGGAGGCCCGAAGAGCTCGCGAGGGTCCGGCACCTCCTCTGTCAGGACCGCCTGGCGCCTTGCCTCGTGGGCCACCAAGGATCCTTACACGAAGCACTGGTACGAGGCGGCCATGTTCAGTAGGCCGAACGGCATGCGGACGTAGCTACAGGGGTAGCCCCCGCTCCGGCCAACACGGGACGGCCAAAGAAGGCCTCGTGAAGCAGCCCTGTTGAGACCTGGGATGTTGACGCAGACACGCAGCTCGCCGCCCATGTCAGGGGCCGTGGCTGCACCCAGTGGTGCGGGGCGACACTCGCCACGCATGGCTCGCGCCTGCTGAAGCTCCTCGATTGCCTTGGTGATGAACTCCTGAGCACCTGGCGCCTCGCGCCCTGCGCCTTGCTCACGGAGGGGCGCGTCGAAGCACACCTCCATGTGGTGCCCGAACGCCTCCCTCATCACGCTGGTCATGTCAGAGGCCCTCCAGATGAGAGCCCCCGAGCCCGTCCTGAGGGGGCGCTGGGCGCGCCTTCCTATGCGAGAGGGAACGGTGCCCCAGCAGTGGGCGCGGGGCCTGAGGCATGGTTGGCAGGCGCCTCAACCTCATGATGGCCTTTGAGGAGGAGATGCCTCTTCTTCTTAGGGACGGCCTCAGGAGGCAGGATGGCGCCCTCGTCGTCAGAGTTCTCGACCGCTGCAACCTGGTAGGCGAGCTCGAGGGAGCACACCGCATTCTTTTCGTCGCAGGCGACCGTGATGATGCCGCCGCATCCTGGCATCTTGAGGATGTTGTAACCATGGTGAGTTGCTGCCATGAACTTGGCGAGGGCCGGATACCCGATGATGGCATTGTATGGGAGGCGGATGTGGGAAATGTCGAAGTCGATGAGCTCGGTGTGGTAGTTGTCACGCTTGCCGAATGTGACTGGGAGGCGCACCTGCCCCAGGGGAACGGTGGAGCCATCGGTCACTCCCGAGAAAGGCTTCGTGGGCAGGAGCTGGTCATAGGGCACTTGGAGCATCTCAAACGTCTCGACGGAGAGAACGTTGAGCCCCGCACCATTGTCGATGAGTGTTTTGGTGACAAGGATGTTGCTGATGGTTGGCGTGTAGAGCATCGGGAGCACGCCAACGGCGGCTGCGCACTTGAGCTGGTCCATGGAGTCGAAGGTGATGGCGTGCTTGGACCACCTGAGGGGATGTGACGCCTCAAGCTTGGGGAGGGCCGCGTTCACCTCACGAGCGAACTGCTTGAAGATTCGATGGGAGGTGGGAGCCTGAGCACCACCCAGGATGCATGCGATCACGCGAGGCTCTTGGAAGCCCCCAGCCCCATCGTCTTGACGGTTGTCATCGTTTCTCCTTGGCGGCGGCAGCGGAGGGAGGCCGGTGTTGCCCTGAGGACGGTCCTCACGAGGCTGGTCCGGCTAGGGGCTCTCACGAGGCTGGCCCTACCAGCAGTTCTGGCGGGGCTGGTCGCGCCAGTCCTGATGGGGGTCACGGTTGCCCCAGCGGCCTCCACCGTGGCCTCCTCCACGGCCGTAGCCGTGATCGCTACGCTCGGTACGGTGGCCAAAGCGCCCGTCTCGGATTACCCTGAGCTCCTGGTAGTCATTGGTGTTGTGGCTGTGGACGTAGTGGAAGACGCAGAACGGGCGGTTGCCCCTGGGGGGCTCGTCGTGTTCACGGCCACGCTTCATCTCGGGCTCCGCAGCCAGCACGATGGGACCCTTACGCTTTGCTTCCTTGGCCTTGGCGTTCTTGTCTTCAGGATCGGCCTCCGGGAGGACAAGGAGGGAGAGGCGGCCTTCTTCAGCCCTTGCGTACTTGGTCGCCAGGTTGAACATCTCCAGGGCCGAACATAGGTCCTCGTGGATGGCGAGCTCCTCCTTCATTTTGTCATCCCGGACACCATCAGTGAACGCCGAGATGATGGCCTCGTCCAACGCCTTCGGGATCTTGAGGTGAACGCTCATAAAGCGCTAGATGTATTTGTGCAAAGTTTTGCTCGACTGCTGCTTCACATGCCGCAGGTCGGTCACTGCAGGAGCGCGGTCGCGAGTGCCCTAGAAGTTGGTGATGAAGCACTCACTAAGCTCGTCCCAGGAGGAGATCGACCCCTCCGGGAGGTTCAGGAACCAGGAGCGCGCGCCGTCCTTGAGGGCCATGGGGAACTAGTTGGCCATAACGTTCTCATCACCGCTCACCGCTTCGATGCTCAACGCTTAAAGTTGGAGGAACTCTGCAGGGTTGGGGGTGCCATCGTAGCGCGGAGGAAGATCTGGCTTGAACTTGTCAGGCCAGACGACGCGGCGCAGCTCCGGGGTAAAGGCTCGGTAGGCTGCCACACTCACATGCATGGCACGCACCGGGGGAGCTCGGTCCCGACACCCACACGCCATGGGCTCCAGCAGCGCGAGGTCTTGGTGTTGGCGCTGGGGCTGGGGCACTGGGAGTGCGTGCGCATCGGCCTGCGGCCGCTGCACCACCTGGGAGCTTGCTTCATCTCTTGCCGGCGCCCCGCGCCGAGGGTCGCGCGGGGGTGCGTCGCGCCTGGGCTCCGTGTCAGCGTTGCGCCGAGGAGGAGGAGGAGGCGCGTCGTGTGCCACGTCGCCCGCCTGGGATGGCGGGGGAGGCAGCGAGCGGGACGGCGCGGGAGCCTCGCCAGCGGCTTTGACGAGCTCAGCGATGTGGCCCAGCTAGTCGTCGTAGAGGTCGTTGGTGGGGCGATAACGCAAGAGCTTGCGTGCCATGAGCAGCGCAGCCTGCATGTTCGCTGGCCCACGGCGAGCGTGGGTGGACGATGCCGTGGCCGGGGTGGGCGATGGAGTTGCGGTGCTGCCATCACGCCGCACGGAAGGTGGCAGCGATGAATCCTGCTGCTTGTGAGCAGCAGGGTCAGTGGCGGCGTTAGCCACGGGGGAGGCTGAGCGGCGCGGAGCGCCGTTGCCCATGGGCGCCGTCTGAGCGACACGAGCGGCCCGGCGCTCAGCACGGACATGGCGAGCGTTAGCCATGGGAGCGACGGGACGAAGGGGAAATGAGCGATGGGAGGAAGACCTCGACACGCCCCTACCTGGCGCGCCAAATGTCGGATTCCGGGCTCCGCAGACCCAAGAAAGGTTCAAACTCTGGGGCGTGTGTGAAGAACTCAACCTATCCGGCCTACCCGCTCGTCGCCCCATGGCCTAGCTCAACTCACACGAACAAGGAAGAAGGAGAACACGACAGTTTACCCAGGTTCGGGCCACCTTGCGGTGTAAGACCCTACTCCTGCTTTGTGGGGGATTGGCCTCACGTGGGCCTGAGGATGAACTAGTACAAGGGATGAACAACCTCGCGAGGTTCGGGGGTGAGAGAATGAGTCGACCCCTTCTACGGTGGTGGCTAACCTATATTTATAGTGGCCTCGGTCCTCTTCCCCCAAAACGTAGGCAGGAAGGGATCCCACAGTGGCCAATTTGAAAAGGGGCAAGTAGTACATCTTATCCTAATGAAAGGTGGTCTTCGCCTACAATGCTTCTGGTCGTGACACAGCGGTGGGATCGGCGATGACATCCGTCTTGCCGTGCTGGCGGCCTTGGTCTCGTTGCACCGGAATGGAAACCTTTGCTAGATTCCTCGGGAACCCACGCCTGTCCTTGCCTCCTTAGCACCAAAGAGGAAACTGCCTCCTCTGCGCCTGCTGGCGCCTGCCTGCCTTGGTCGTCATGGCTTGCGTCATGGTAGCCTCGTGAGGTTGGGTACCTACATAGAAATCTCCGCTCCTCGGGAGGCCACCTGGGGAGGCCGCTCCTTCAGGAGGTCTTGACGTCGTCCGCCTCGCGAGGCTTGGCCCCTCGCGAGGATCTTGTCTTGGTGGTCTTGTAGATGGGCCATACCAGGCCGTCGATGGAGCCACGCCGTGGGCCGCAGGCAGGCAAGTCTAGGTACCCTGGTTCCCAGAACGTCGACATATTATGTTTATGAAGTTTTGCTTGAGATTCGTGAATCTAAAAATTGTGATGAAGAAATTTATGAAGTGATTCATGATAGCTCCTTGAATGAAAAGCATGATTGCAATGATTTTACTATAAATTCTATTATGTCAATTGTGCTAATAATATGCAAAACCCCAAGCTTGGGGATGCTAATTTTGCTATGTTCACTACTTATTGCAATGATCATGATTGGGGTGATTCTTCTTATGATCTTGAAAATTTATTTAAGCCTCAGGATGAATATGATACCGATAATAATGTGTGCAATAATATTGAAAGTGGGTTTGGAAGAGCGTCAACTTTAGGTAAAAATAATCCCACATATTTGCAGAGTGTTCAATCTTACGATTTTTTTTTATGAAAGTGGGTTTGGAGAGGTCATGACTTTAGTTGATGTTAATCCCACTATATTGGAAGATTATAAAACTTTTATGCATGTGGATAATGAAGAGAAAATTTATATGATAGCTATATTGTTGAATTTGATTATGATCCTACATGTAACTATTATGAGAGAGGAAAATATGGTTGTAGAAATTTTCATGTTACTAATTTACCTCTCTTCATGTTGAGATTGTTATTGTTAATTTCTTCTTACCTGCATATGCTAGATATTTCGTGTCTTGATAATATGTTTTCTTATAAAATGCCTATGCATAGGAAAAGAGTTAGACTTAGATGTGTTTGTGACATGTTTCATGATGCTCTCTTTGTGTTTCAATTATTATCTTTTATGTGAGCATCAATAAAATCTTATGCCTAGCTAGGGGCATAAACCGATAGCGCTTGTTGGGAGGCAACCCAATGAATAAAATTTATTTTTTCCTTTTTCTTTCTGTTCTTGAGTGTTTGCAAAATTATGCCTCTGTTATGATTTTTTTATGTTTTAATTAGTGTTTGTGCCAAGTAAAGCCTTTGGGATAGCTTTGGTGATAGTTGATTTGATCCTGTTGAAAAACAGAAACTTTTGCATCCAGTAATAGAATATAAAAAATTCACAGAAGCGACAAAAAATTCTGAATTTTTTACACATGATTTATATACAAATTTACTCTATTGTACTATTTTTCAGAATTTTTGGAGTTACATGAGTATGAGAACAATTCTCATGTTTACAAACTGTTCTATTTTTGACAAATTTTGTTTTCTTTGCATTGTGTGCTTATTTTGACGAATTTATTGATTGTATCGGGGGGTATAAGCCATGGCAAAGTTAGAATCTAGTAGATATAATGCAATAACAAAATTTGAATGGGTTTTCTATAGTACTTAAAGTAAAGATTGATTTTCTTATACTAACGGATCTCACGAAGGTTTTGTTAAGTTTTGTGTGATTGAAGTTTTCAAGTTTTGGGTGAGATCACGATGGATGAAGGAATAAGGAGTAAGAAAAGCCTAACCTTGGGGATGCCCCATGGCACCCCAAGTTAATATTCAAGGATAACCAAGCAACTAAGCTTGCGGGTGCCCCGAAAGCCATCCCCTCTTTCTTCTAACGACCATCGGTATTTTACTTGGAGCTATATTTTTATTCGTCACATATCATGAGTTTTGCTTGGAGCGTCTTGTATTATATGAGTCTTTTATTGTTTTTCTTTTTAGTTTGTCACAAGTATCCTTGCTGGACACACATATTTGAGAGAGCCAAAATTATGCTATGATTTGTTAGAATTGCCCTTTATGCTTCACTTATTTTTTTGAGCTATGGAATTGCTCTAGTGCTTCACTTATATCTTTTTGAGCACGGTGTGTTTTAATATTTTTGAAGAAATGCTCTCATGCTTCACTTAGATTTGTTTTAGAGTTAGTAAATTTTTGAAGAAATTCTCTCATGCTTCACTTATATTATTTTGAGAGAAGAAAAATTTTATGCTCATGTTCTTCACTTAGATTTTGTTTGAGCTTGTCAAAAGCAATTGCAACATATGAAACTAGTCCCAAAGTGATAGATATTCAAGAGGGATATAATAAAAACTTTCATGAAGATCATTGGACAAAATAAACTTGATTCTTTGTAATAGTTTTGAGATATGATGATAGTGATATATGAGCCATGCTGGTGAGTAATTATGCTTTAGTAAGAATATTTGTGTTAAGGTTTGTGATTCCCCATGCAAGCACGAAAGTCAATAGTTATGCAATGAAATTACATCCTACTTGTGGTGCATTATTCGGTGTTAGTTATGCTTAATGCTCGCTTATATGATTTTTTGTTTCTTGGTTGGTTGCTTCTCAATCTTTTTGCTAGCCTCCACTTGTACTAAGTAGAAATACTACTTGTGCATCCAAAATCTTTAAACCCAGTTTTTGCCATATGAGTCCACCATACCTACCTATATGCGGTATTTCCATGCTGTTCTAAGCAAATTTGTATGTGCCATCTCTAATTTTCAAAATGAATTTCCTTTTTGTGTGCTCGTACTACTCATGAAACGGCAGGGGGTGGCCAATATTTTCCATGCTAGATGTGTTATTCTCAAGATGAGTGTTTATTCACTTGTCATTGCACGAGAGTGCGGCGGTAATAGGGATGCCCAGTCCCAAAATGAAAAAGAAATTTACTTTATGTTGTCAAATAATAAATTCATTGGAAAGTGTTGGTATGGAGGGCACCCATGGATACGGCTAGCCATAGATTGTGAAAGAATGGTGGAAAAAGGAATAAACTTTATTTTCTGTTTGGGAACCGCCTATGATATATCTAGCATGGAAAGTGTTGGGAATTACTCGGTCGTTTTCGTTGACGGGAAAAGTATGCCTCTCAAAAAAATTTATCTCTCAATTTAAGCTTTGAGGTCTGGCACCTCTACAAATCCCTACTTCCCTCTGCAAAGGGCTTATCTATTTACTTTATGCAATTTTTATTTTTATTTGAGTCTCCATCTTCTCTTATAAAGCACCAACTAAGGGGCACTATGATCGTACTTGAGCATTCGATACAGCTAATATGCGAGTGTGTTTCATGAATGGATCAATGATTGAGCATGATGGGCTAGGGATAGCTTTCTTTAGTGTTAATATTTTGAAAGACATGGTTGCTTGTTGATATGCTTGAGTATTGTAATCTTCATGTCAAAACTAGACTATTGCTTTGAACCATATAAAAGTCCAAATGTCCGTGCTACAAAAGAAAAGAATATGTGATGAACATGTTAGGCAGCATTCCACATCAAAAAATCTGCTTTTATCACTTACCTACTCAAGGACGAGTAGGAATTAAGCTTGGGGATGCTGATACGTCTCCAACGTATCTATAATTTTTGCTTGTTCCATGCTGTTATATTATCATTCTTGGATGTTTTACAATCATTTTATAACAACTTTATATCATTTTTGGGACTAACCTTTTGACATAGTGCCAGTGCCAGTTGTTGTTTTTTGCTTGTTTTTTACTTCGCAAAATATCAGTACCAAACCGAGTCCAAACGCAGCAAAATTATTTGGAGATTTTTTATGGACCAGAAGACACAAGATGGGCCAAAGAAGTACTAGAGGGGTGCCCCGAGTGGGGCACAACCCACCTGGGCGCGCCTGGGGGCCCAGGCGCGCCCTGGTGGGTTGTGCCCACCTCGGTGGCCTCCCGCACCGCCTCTTCGCCCTATAAATACCCAAATATTCCAAAAACCCTAGGGGAGTCAACGAAACACAATTCCAGCCGCCGCAAGTTCCAGAACCATGAGATCCAATCTAGACACCATCATGGAGGGGTTCATCATCCTCATTGGTGCCTCTCCGGTCATGCGTGAGTAGTTCATTGTAGACCTACGGGTCCGTAGGCAGTAGCTAGATGGCTTCTTCTCTCTTTTTGATTTTCAATGCAATGGTCTCTTGGAGATCTATTTGATGTAACGCTTTTTGCGGTGTGTTTGTTGGGATCCGATGAACTTTGAGTTTATGATCAGATCTATATCCACGAAAGTTATTTGAGTTCTTTGATCTCCTTTATGCATGATTACTTATAGCCTCATATTTCTTCTTCGAATCTTTTGTTTAGTTAGACCAACTAGATTGATTTTTCTTGCCATGGGAAGAGGTGCTTTGTGATGGGTTCGATCGTGGGGTGTTCTTTCCCAGTGACAGAAGGGGCAGCAAGACACACATGTATCGTTGCTATTAAGGGTAACAAGATGGGGGCTATTCCTACATGATAGATCTCGTCTACATCATGTCATCGTTCTTATTGCATTACTCCATTTTTCCATGAACTTAATACACTAGATGCATGCTGGATAGCGGTCGATGTGTGAAGTAATAGTAGTAGATGCAGGCAGGAGTCGGTCTACTAATCTTGGACATGATGCCTATATAATGATCATTGCCTGGATATCATCATAATTATTTGATGTTCTATCAATTGCCCAACAGTAATTTGTTTACCCACCGTATGCTATTTTCTTGAGAGAAGCCACTAGTAAAATCTACGGCCCCCGGGTCTATTCTTTATCATATTTGCTTTGAGATCTATTTTTATTCGCTTTTATTTTCAGATCTATTATACCAAAAACCCAAAAATACCTTGCTGCACTTTTTTGCTATATATTTTATTTTGTGTTTTATCGAGAGTTATCTATCCAATCTATACAATTTTTATACCGTCAACTTGACAATTTCTGGCACCGTTACCCGTAGAGGGATTGACAACCTCTCCTAATCGTCGGGTTACAAGTATTTGTTATTTGTGTGCAGGTACCGTTTACATAGTATTGCTTGGTTCTCCTACCAGATTGATACCTTGGTTTCATAACTGAGGGAAATACCTACCGTAGCTGTGCTGCATCATACCTTCCTCTTTGGGGAAATATCGACGTAGTTCAAGCGACATCAGATAGCTAGCATGATATTTTCATGGCTTGTCCGTTTTTTATATCTTTGCTACGCCAAATCATTGCATATCCTGGTACACTGCCAGAGGCATTCATATAGAGTCATCTTGTATCAGGTTTATCGAGTTGTAAGTAAATAAAAGTGTGACGATCATCATTATTAGAGCATTGTCCCTATAAGGAAAAAGGATGATGGAGACAATGAATCCCCCACAAGTCAGGATGAGTCTTCGGACTTTATAAAAAGGCCAAAAAGAGCCCAACAAAATAAGAAAAAAAGAAAAAAAAAGAAAAAAAGAGAGAAGGGGCAATGTTATTGTCCTTTACCACACTTGTTGTGCTTCAGAGTAGCACCATGTTCTTCATATAGAGGGTCTCCCGAGTTATCACTTTCATATACTAGTGGGAATTTTTCATTATAGAACTTGGTTTGTATATTCCGATGATGGGCTTCCTCAAATGCCCGAGGTCTTCATGAGCAAGCAAGTTGGATGCACACCCACTTAGTTTCCGTTGAGCTTTCATACACTTATAGCTCTTAGTGCATCTGTTGCGTGGCAATCCCTACTCCTCACATTGATATCGATTGAGGGGCCTCTCCATTGTCTGTCGACCCGTCGAGTTGATGCAAGACTTTCTTCCTTTTTGACTTGCCTTATAGATCTCTATCACTGTATTCTATTCCACCCATAGTGCTATATCCATGGATCACGGTCATGTATTGCGCGAATGTGAAAATGTTGAAGTGCATCAAAAAGTATGGTCCAATTGCTTGTCTTGTCATTGGGGTAGTTCATGATTAATATCTTTATGCTAGGAAGACTAAGCATGACAGGCTATATGATTTTGTAGGGATAGCATTCTTTATTTTGAAGGGCATGATTGTTTGTTAGTATGCCTCAGTATTGATATGTTTATGTCAAATGATAGACTATTGCCTTGAATCACCCGTCTCTTAATATTGATGCCATGATTAGATTACATGGTCAAGATTATCCTAGGTAGCATTCCACATCAAAAATTATCTTTTTATCATTTACCTACTCGAGGGCGAGCAGGAATTAAGCTTGGGGATGTTGATACGTCTCCGTCGTATCTATAATTTTTGATTGTTTCATGCCAATATTCTACAACTTTCACATACTTTTGGCAACAATTTATTTGATTTTCATGGACTAACATATTGATCCAGTGCCCAGTGTCAGTTCCTGTTTGTTGCATGTTTTTATTTCGCAGAAAATCCATATCAAACAAAGTCCAAATGTGATAAAATTTTACAGAGATTTTTTGGAATATATGTGATTTTTGGTGAAAAGAATCGACGCGAGACGGTGCTCGAGGGGCCCACGAGCTCACAGGGTGCGCCCCTACCCTAGGGTGCGCCTGGCAGGCTCATGGCTACCCCGTAAGTCGGTTGGTGGTGTCCTTCTCAACTGCAAGGAAGCTAATATCTGGATAAAAACATGTTAAAGTTTCAACCCAATCGGAGTTACGGATCTCTGATAGTATAAGAAACGGTGAAGGGCTTGAAAACAGGAACATGAAACAAAAGAGAATAGAGAGAGAGAGAGAGAGAGAGAGAGAGAGATCCAATCTGGAAGGGGCTCCTGCCTTCCGGGATCCGTGGTGGCCAAGGACTAGAGGGTAAACCCTCCTCCCATTTGGGAGGGGGACAAAGAAGAAGAAGAAAAAGAAGGAGGGGGGCTCTCGCCCCCTCTCTCCCAGTGGCACCAGAGTGCCACTCGGGGAACCATCGTGATGGCGATCTACACCAGCAACTTCGCCACTGTCATCACCAACTTTCTCCCCCTCTATGCAGAGGTGTAACACCTCTTCTCCCCACTGTAATATCTTCTAAAACATGGTACTTAATGTTATATATGATTATCTAGTGATGTGTGGCAATCCTATGATGTTTGAGTAGAATTCTTTTGTCCGACGGGTTAATTGTGGTATGGTGTGATTGATATGAGTTGTATGTTGATATGGTGCTGTCCTATGGTACCCGCCATGTCATGCAAGCATGTGAGATTACCGCTATAGGGTTTTGCAATATGTTCATGATTCGCTTATAGTGGGTGGTGAGAGTGACAGAAGCTTATACCCGAGTAAGGGGGTTGTTGCGTATGGGAGTAAAGAGGACTTATTACTTAATGCTATGCTTGGGTTTTACCTTAATGATCTTTAGTAGTTGTGGATGCTTGCTAGAGTGTCAATCATAAGTGCATATGATCCAAGTATGGAAAGTGTGTTAGCATATGCCTCTCCCTTATTGCATATGATAAGTATCTATCGTGTTATATTCAATTGCATATGGACAATATTTCTAATCATTCTACAAAAAGCTTTCTACTAAACAACTAACTTTTATTATCTCGCAAAGTACTCCTAGTTTTATTCTTGCAAAGTATTTCTCGTTTTATCCCCGCAAAATAGTTTCATACTTATTCTAGGTAAAGCAAACGTTAAGTGTGCATAGAGTTGTATCGGTGGTCGATAGAACTTGAAGAGAATATAAATTCTACCTTTAGCTCCTCATTGGGTTCGACACTATTATTTATCGAAAAAGCTACAATTGATCCCCTACACTTGTGGGTTATCAGAAACTACACGAGAAGTTTCCAACAAAAAAAGATTCACCAAATTCGGAGTCGGAATGCAAAAGTTGTAAGCATTTGAAGTCAGGTATATCTGTGCAGTCTGAGTCTGAGTTTAGAAGGTGGGAGACTTGGTTTGTAACTTCCCTTGGGCCAAAAGTGACATGAGAGAACTTCTTGTTTACATTTAATCATTCCTCTTTGCTTTATCATCACACATATTTGTGTAACTGTCTGGTAATTCTTCAATTACACATGAGACATAAATAGGTGAAATGTTCTTGTCCTAGAGAACATAAATAAATTATTGCATATTTTTCTATTAGAAATCACCTTATGCAATATTTTTGGTCAAAACCAAGGCAGCCATGCCCTCATCTACCTCCCCTTCTTGAAAACAAAGCCTTCCTCGGCGTTGCTTACTCTGAAACATGGCTAACAAAAAAGACAAGGTGTAGACGTTGTATATGTATATGTCATCCATTTGTACTTCCCTCAGTTGTTGCACATGCGAATATTTATAATTGAATATGAATCCAAAGTATTATCAAAAGAAATAAACCTTGTAAAAAATATTGCAACTTAGTTTGCATATATAAGTGAAGCTCCTATTCATATCCAAAGATTGACAATGATCATCATTAAACCAGCCCAATATCGGTGAATAAACTTTATTGTTTGAGAATTACATGCTACAACATGCTTAACTGATAAAACATGTAACAAGTCATGTGATACAAAATCATCAGAAAACATGTAACAAGTCATGTGATACAAAATCATCACCAAGATTAGATATCATATCAAAATGTTAAACATTGATACAATTATTTTCATTTTGTTCAAGCTAGCATGATCATCACTCGTGATGCAAATCCAATCAATGGGTGCACTCAAAATTGTTGTTATGTTAGTCATCTGATCACATGGAAAACTCAAATCAGCAACATAGTCCTTCAAAATAGGTGGTCTGATCAAAGTAGTTGGTAGCGAGCGATGCGGAGGCTTCAAATCTTGCTATAAGTCAAACTTAAGTAATTCAACCAGTATTGCCTTGATAACTAGTCTTAATAGTTTTCTGAATAAAATGAGAGATCTAGCGGAAACTTCGCGTAAACTTGCCCTTATGAATTTACAAAATTATATCCCCCTTCGTCTCTAGAAAGAAGACCTATATATTTGGAAGAAGTCAAATAGTGAATAGTTTGAACAAATTTATAGGAAAAACTTTCAACATCTGTAACACTAGATAGAAGCAATATGAAAATATACTATGTTGTTTATCTATATAAATTAATTTGGTATCCTAGTTCTTACTAGTTTTTCCTACAAGTGTTGTCCAACTTTGCACCGTTTGACTTTAGAGAAAATTTATAGGCCTTTTTTCATAAATGTGGGGAAATAATACTGATTTTATTTCTAGTAGCACAATATCCCCCCCCCCCCGCAGCCTACTTTCACTGTACTAGCACTTGTGTCCCCATCGCACTCATAACTAAAGACCATACCCACACCATGCTCCGCTACAATCTTGTTTCATAGAGACCCTAATGCACCGTTCTTTGAGATGGTTGTCCTGACACTTACTTCCTAGCGAGATCTATCAGACCCAACAAGCCACCCCTAGGATAGCCGCTCTCAACATCCATAACCACCACCAGGGCCGTTACCTCAAACATCCACAACCACTACCGGTGAGGCCACTTTCTAGCGTTGCCAAACTCTATTATGAGGACATGGCTCACTACCATAACATCTAGATTCTAGACACCCGTGGAAGGAGGCGACACATGAGGTCTAGGAGGGATACAAATGATGTTATCAATTCATGTTCATAGAATTATCATGCACGGATTTTTTGGTAGCTTCCTCCTACTCATAAGTGTAGGGAAACATAGTCGAAAACAAAAAAAAATCACGCCTACGCACACCCAATATCAATATGAAGATGCATAATGGATTGGGATCACGATCGTCATCGTCATCGAGTTGCAGTAGAAGAAGAACGAGTCAGTCTATATCATACTTGGAGTCGCTCGAATCATCAATGAACAATCCTGCGAACCACCCATGAACAGTCCCTCGAACTGAAGACCGAAAGAACAACCTCTCTACTTGGTTGCAAGCGTGCAGCCTTCGTGATCCGGCAGCGCATCGCCGTCCAGAGCTAATCCTCACTGAAGAATTAGAGGGAGGAGATTAGAATCACATGTGGCTTCTAATTATGAGGATTATTATAGCTCTTATTAGTCAACAAGGACCAACTAGAACTAGAAGAGGCTCCAAAACTTGTGTATCCAAAATAGCACAAAACCTCAAGTATATATAGGTTAGAGGGGAGAGGGAGGGCTGCCACCAAGGGGGAAGGAGTCCTCCTTGGTGTGCCGGCCAAGGAGGGGAGGAGTCTGACTCCTCCACCCCAATTCGGCCTCCTTCCTTAGAGAAGGGGCACCTCCCCCACTTGGGCCTTGGTGGCCCAAGTTGCCTTCCACCACTTGGCCTTTTTAGGCCCGTTGATATGAAATTAAATATAAAGTGTTCTAAATATTTTCAGACCATTTTATATATAATTTAACATCCCCAGAAACAATTTCCACCTATATATATATATATTTATCGGTAATACCTGGTATTACCCGATACTCTCTGAAACCCTTTCGATGACCCCGAAATGCTTTCGGATCATCTCAGAACTATTTCATATATTAATGAAACAATTCCATAAATATATCACTACCGTCCTACTAACACTCAATAGATCGTGATTGCCTTAAGCTTGTGACCCCGTAGGTTCCGTAAGTCATAGACATGAATGAAACCCCTTCGTTCAATGATCGATAGTGGAACCGTGGACGTCCATATTGATCCCTATGAGCACACAAATGCTATTCGAGTGAACCTTTGCTTATCATGTGATATTCCCTTTGATTCGCAATACTTTACAAAAACCAGGATGCATCGGTATCCTCCTGAGTCATCACATGCTCACTATACCGAAATCCTCGTTACCGGTTTTGTTTTTCTTTCTCGTTGTCGTGTTCCGGCATCCCCGTGACATAGTCACCTATGTCTGGCCAAACTATGATGGATGCCGTCACACCGAGAGGGCCCTAAGAATACTTCTCTATCATCGGAGGAGAAAATCCCACTCTCAAGCTATCTAGTCCCTTGTCAAACTTTCCGATGAACCAGTAAGTTGTCGTTATGATAGATGTTTATAGGTGACATTTGAGCAACCCCAAAGCTCACTATACAGTAAGAAGTGACTACGATACTCTCATGGTCTAAGGAGAAAAATCACACATTGACACTCTATGTTATTACAATTGATTACAGACGATATTAACTCAATTCATAACAGACAAGTTTGGGTCGATTCAATATGATCCTTCTTCCAACGTCATAATCTCAATGCTATTTTTAGGACTATCTTTTAACACTTAACGATATCCTAAGATCCGAAAAACATGATCACCAACAACACTTGAGCTAGTCCTAGAGACAAGACTAGGAACCTTTCATTTAACCGTTTATCATTCCACTCGTGCATACGAGTTTTTGACTGAATCAAGTATTCAAGGATCATAGCAGTTTTAGCATAGAACATAAACTCTTTAATTATGGATACGGAAATATAATAATACTAGGGCATATATTTCCAACAATAAGGACATGGAGTCTGCACACATAACCAGGTTTGGGTCATGTACATTTTCGACATCCATTTTCGGAGTTAGTTAATTCAACATATGAGTTATTACACACTCCTCAACGGATTTCGACATCCTTAATCGACATCACATTGTCTTAATCAGCCAACATCATTTGTGGATTCTAGGTTGGCTCGTAGTTGGCCACTGTCTGCTTGTTGAATACGACCATTATTGTCTTATTTTGAAAAGCAACATGGTATATGAATATACCAACATAATCCAAGCATTAAAATAGCAGTAAATAATTCATCAAAGTTATCATGTCTTCTAAATGAATATTGTTCATTTTAGGAAGTACTTTAGTAGAACAATTTGGATATGCATCTAATTGATTGATACTACTAAATCACATATAGTGGATATGTATACAATTAATAGCTACCTCGCAATGGCCATATCTATTTATATGTCATGCACCTCATTCACCTAACCCTCACAACAACAAGAAACCTTGATTGACCTCAAAACTACATAAGTGCACCCATCAACCGAAAGCTGTACCACCAGAAATTCGCCACCATGATGACCTCAGTCTCCTCCTCATGATTGTTGCCATCGTTGTGGTGGCTTATCCTATTGCCACGTCTGCCCAAGTAGCCTGGTATCCGATTGGGGACGTCGATAATGAACCGCACGTCCAAGAGCTCGGCAGGTGGGTAGTGGCAGAGCATGTCAAGCAGACGCACGATGGGCTCAAGTTCATCAAGGTGATGAGCAGTGAGGAGGTGTCTGATGCCGGTGCGAAATATCACCTCGTCATCAAAGCATTGAACAACAACAACAAACCCGTTAGATACGAAGAATTTTTAGTCGAGGAGGTCAGGAGCAACACGCACACCCTCATCTCCTTCACCTCTTGAACTAAGCGACGACCAACTGGGTGGATAGTATTTTGGATGTAATAAACATGTACCAATGATAAGGAATAATTTTTGTAAGCAGTATGGAAACATATTTGAATTTGATATAACAAGTTTTTGGTCTACAAATTTCAGAATGTTAAAAAAATACCGAGAAGAAAAAATGGTTGTCATGTTGCATCTCGACTTTTCTCTGGTATTATTATACTTCTTGGTAGAAACCTCGCCGTTGTTGTTGCACATCACATGATGAGGACAATATAATCACAGATGCTCATATACACGCACATATACTCACACACGCACATCCTATCTCTATGAGCATCTTCGAGATACTGAGCCGACGTCACATCTTGAGATTGATGAAGTCACCACATACGTCTCGTAGTTGACGAAAATGTCTTCTCCCACTGAACAAACATCGTCGAAAAACCTGAAATAAACCCAAAAAAATGCAACCACCAATGCCAAGTCTAGAATTTGAACCTTAGTGGGCTGATTCCACCACAAGAAACCTAACCATATTTATGCTCAGTTCACCACCTGCACTTTCTTGGTACTATCAATCATGCATGTGACTATGTTCATGTATGTGACCCTCACAAAAAAGAAAATCATCTACGTGCTCTGTTTTTTTCTTATAGAAAACCCTTTATATACTATCATCAGATAAATTACACTCATTCATGTATACATGCATGGCTCGATGCGTAACATCCCCAATCAGCACAAAATGACCATGGAACCATGGCTAGCAACTTCGTGAGCCACTGTGTTTCTGTCGCGGCAGATCTTCTGAGACATATTCAACAAACTGTTGCTTAATAAGAGTGCATGACTCTGAATACAACGACCACCACCTAGACTTGCTAACATGCGCAGAGCTAAAGGCATCTAGCATAGCTGCGCAGTTTGACTCAATAATCACCGTACTGAAAGCAGGATTTGGAGCCCATTCCATCTTGCACTTGCTTCCGCTTCCTACCCACCCGAGCATCCTGGGACAAGGGAACCTGCAGAGATGATTACATGTCCTTGAGTGTCGCGCTCAACCGCCCCAGAGCTGTTGATTCCCATCTACGCGATGAAGGATCCATCAACATTCATATTCACCCAACCATTTTTCGGGGTTGTCCATCTTTGGCTCGCTGGATCTCCTCAGGGCTCACATCGGGCATGTTTTACTTTCGTTCCCACATGAAGCTTCACAACCACAAATATTGCATTTCAGGGAAAGAATGGTGCAGAAATCGTTCCCATAGATTCTGCAAGAAAGACTGACGCCGAAATCGTTGCTTGAAAATTCTGTTGGATAAAGATTCATTTCAGAGATGCCACATACGCCATAAAATGGAGTTGTCTCTAGCACCCTTGTACAAGAATCCAACATTTGTGAAAGCTTTCTCTCTTGACAGGTTCAGTCTGGGATGCTTTCACCCTCGTACATGTTCGATGGTGGCGACGCAGTCGGTGAGACTAGAGAAGAATCCGACGGCAAGCCCACGGACATCCCCCACAGTCATAACGGTCGATGCATCGCAAAAGTCATGGCTGGACTGGAAACCAACGAGGTTGCTCAAGCAAGGCACTAGCCCTTTGTGCCGATGCCGATGTAGACGAGAGCGTAGGGTGGTGTAGTCATGGTCGAGGTAGCCGTGTGAGGGACGCTTTGGTCGATGTCGAGTCGGGGTGGCCGGTGTCATGGTAGTCACCGTGGACCGGGAAGAAGAGTGGCGGCGGCGGTGCTCGAAGTAGACCAGGAAGAACCCGACAGCATGGCAAAGACTGGCACGGACGGTGACGTTCCCGCGGCGCATGCCATGTAGAAGTCGACGCGCGGGGACGGCGGAGTGGACCACGCGTTGCGGCGGTACGGTCCGAAGGGACGACACAGCGGCAACACACCGGTCGGGGCGATGGCGGGAAGACCTCAGGGCGGTGGCGTCGACCGCGTGCCATGGTGCTATGGCCCGAAGGGACGACGCAGCGGCGGCGTGCGTCGATGCAGCCGCGGGGAGGCGGCAGGGACCGTGTGCCATGCTCGTTACGACCCAACGGGGCCAAGCGCGAGGATCAGTACAGCCATGAAGACGTCCTGCAGTGGACGGCCTCGAGGCGACGATGGACCACGGGCCGCGGCACTATGCCCCAAAGAAACGACGCAGCGAGAGCGCGTGGGTCGATGTAGCTACGGAAAAAACCATGAAACAACGTTGTTGCGGTCCGAAGGAATGAGACAGATGTAGCCCGTTGCTCGATCGGGCGTGTTATACTCGGAGACGGTGTTCATGGAAGACTGAAACTGCGCACAGACTGATCAAACCGAAGACACACTGAGCGAGATGAAAAAGACGCGAGCCGACGACGAAACACCCGCGATGTGTGTCTGCATGGCTAGACGTGGCAGGAGGATCCCACGGCCATGGGACATGAGTTGCGTATGTTCGCGCAGCCGGACGAGCCAACACCACTCAGCCGCACAGAAACGCATGCCATGCATACAAGCACATCTGTACGTGATGAACACGTGCAAGCATCAAGACCTGCACGTATTCATGCTTCGCAGCAGCGTGGATCCAGGTGGCCTGATGGTCCGAAGCTAGCAGCGTCCACATCACGCGGCATGCACACGCGCATGATGAAGGGGTAGTGTAGGATGCGACTGGCCACCACAGCAGTGCACGCGTTGCAGCCAGGTGAAGGCGAGTCATCAGCGATGGAGTCACTACAAGAAATATGTCAACTTGCGACCATCATTATTGGTCACTGAATGGTGGTCATTGTTTTCCATTTGTGACTTTTTATGACCAAAAACAGATGGTCAAAAGCTGACCGTCTTTAATGGAAATTAACAACCTTTCTTCTGGAATGGTCGTAGACGTTTACGACAAAAAAAAGGTCGTAGGTTCAACGACCAATTATTTTGGTCACTAGCAATCTGCCCACACCATGTCAGATCCACCGTGGCAAGTTGACGTGGCAGAATTATGACCAAATGAAAAGGTCATAAATTAGAATCATCCCGGTCCATTTTGTCAGTCTACATGGGCCAAGCCCAATAATTCAGCCCATTTAATGTTTTTTCTCTTTATTTTGCTTAGCTGCATGGGCCTGGCCCAATAATTTGGCCTTTTATTTTCTGGGATGGAGCCTTTGACTGACCAATTTTTTTATAGTCCACTCTTGTTTTGGGCCACAACCTTTTTAGTCTAGTTCTTGTTTAGGCCTTGGCCTTTTATTTACTGGGATGCAGCCTTTTACAAACTATATTTTTTTTACAGTTAACTCTTTTTTTAGGCCCAAGCCTTTTTAGTCTAATTCTTGTTTGGGCCTCGGCCTTTTTGCGGTCAAACTAAGTTTAGAGCCCATTTCAATAAATATCCTGTGAACCAGGTGCTCAGCTTCACAAAATGGTCCAAACAAAACTCAAATAATTCACAACTTCACAAAATGCATAACTTCACAGGTGCACAGCTTCACAAAATGCATAATTTCACAGCTTCACAAACTGCATAACTTCACAGTTTCACAGGTTCAACATCACCAAAATGAGCCATCTTAGGTTCTACGACAGGTTCACGACAGGTTCTACGACAGGTTCAACTTCACAGGTTCAAAGAGAGCAAGAGAAACCAAAATGAACCATCGCATAGAGCTTCTACGATGCTTTAGCTCCAAAGAGAGCCATCAAGTGGGCTAACTTCTCATCCTGTTCTTGAGACTTCTTGCGCAACAGCTCAAGTTCCTTGTCGCGTGCAGCTTCAGCTTCTTCCGCCTTCATCTTGATTGCTGCCAATTCTTCTTGCATCACTTCAGCTTGAAGCTCCGACCTCTCCAGCTTCTGCTCAAGATCACGAACATGAGCAACCACAAAAGCAGTTGCTTTGCCGGAGTTGTTCCTAGATGACTGGAGCCAAACATTCCTAAGGAATGTGTTTTGCTTGACTTTGGTCTTGAGCACTTCGTCAACAATTTCAGCAGCAGACTTTGGCTCTTCATCTTCTGGTACCGGCGCATCCTTCCTTTTTTCCATCTCAAGCTAGCATATGGAGGAAAATGATAGACATTAGTGGCAGATCTATTTCACATTTTGCAAACCAAACCAAGCAAGAGAAACCAAACAAGAATGCCACCAAACCAGCACACGAAATGAATTATTTGAAGTAACCAAACCAGCACACAAAATCTATAAGTAGATATTTTACTCAACTCAAACAGAAGAAGATGATGACTAGTAACCTGAAAGCTTTATTTGAATCTGCATGTAGATATTATCAATAACAGATTCATTATAGCAAGTGTACACACTTATGTGATCTGGAGACATGCAATTGGAACAATATGATGGCTTCATTAAGCCTAGAATGGTGGTTCTATATAAGATGGCTTCCCAAGTGAGCCGATCATCAAACTAACATTCAGATCAATTTTCATCATATCATAAAAAATGCAACAAATAGCTACAGTAAATTCTGATATCTTTGTTGAGAACTATACAACAAATCCTGATATCTTTGTTGAGATAGCAAACCTATCTTAGGCTCTAGCAAACAATATCAAAGCATGGAACATAGTGTGTGTTCTTGCTGGCTGTGAATCAAATAGGGCTGAGGTCTCTAGACAAAAGTTTGAACTGGCTGGACAAAGCATGGAGTGATTACTATAGCAATCTTGACTGGCTTCGAAAACCCGTGCTTCTTGCTGTTGTGGGTGGCCTTGAACAAGTCAATCACAGATAGCTCCTCACCCTTACGCTCTTCTTTCTGAAATGTTTTTCAACAAAAATCAAAATGTTATTTAGCAAGAATCAGAAATGTTATTCAACAAGGATCAAACGGTAAGGTCTCTAGACAAAAGTTCTCATAGTGACAAAAATGTGTGCTGTGTAGTGCCTGGAACCAGTTTTCTGTTGGTACATGACTTTTTCTCGATTCATCTTGTTCGACACACAGGTTTCCTACAAAAAAGCATACTGTCAGCATGATCTAGCACTAGCATATCATGTGCAGAACATAAAGCAGCAAACAAAGCAGGAGACAAACCTTGTGTCTTGGGGTAGACCACATCTCCACCAGACACTACAAAAAAAAGACACATCCGTGACATTTTGGGCCGAACGAATTTTTTTCCTGTCATGCTTATGACACCTCTATGATGATAATTGTGACAAAACCCGGTATCATCATACATGTGGTGGGCTCCTACTTCTATGGCAAAAAATCATGACACAAAATGGGCTTTTCGTCCTGGGCTGGCCGGAGACCCAGCTGCATGACATTCTTTGGGCCGTCCATGACGGAAAAAACCATGGTAGAAGCGAGGGCGAGGAAAATATCAGGGAGTTCCCGGTTACGGTGGGTGGTCGGGGCCGAGCGATGCACAGAGGTTTGCGCATTTCTCTCGTACACGTACGCGCATGTGTGCGAGGCGTTGGGCTCTAACTGAACCCGAGTGAGGCGTTCGCTTACTGAACCCGAGCGATTGCACTAGCTACGTTACTGAACCCGAGCGATCGATCCCTTGGCTGTTAACTAAACCCGAGCGATTCCTTCGCTACTACTGCTAACTGAAGCCGATCGAACCTGCTGCCTCTTGATGAACAGTGAATGTTGTTGGGGGTTGGATGAACAGGACCCCGTGGTAGGAGAGGCCGTTGCCGCTGGATGAACAGGAACCCCATCGAGCCGGTTGGGGGTGGATGAGCAGGACCCCATGGAGGGCTCGTTGAACAGTAGCCCGTGGAGGCTAGATGAACAGGACCCCATGGAGGGCTGGTTGAACAGTAGCCGGTGGAGGCTGGATGAACAGGAGCCCATGGATAAACAGTAGCTGGTGGAGGCAGGAGGGAGACGCCGTGGATGAACAGTCACAGGTGAAGGCTAGAGGAGGTCGACGGTGGATGAACAGTAGCCCGTGGAGGCTGGAGCGAGGCAGTAGACGGTGGATGAACAGTAGCCCATGGAGTCCCGTTTTGCGGTACGCCACACCCCTCCTAATGAACAGGACCCCCGTTTCGACAGTAGGAGGTTGAAGAGAAGTCCATTTCCTCCGTTTTGCGGTATGCCACACCCCTCCCGATCAACAGGACCCCTTTTTGACCATAGGAGGTCGAAGAGAAGTCCGTTTCCTCTGTTTTGCGGTACGCCAGACCGCTCCCGGTGAACAGGATCCCGTTTCGACCGTAGGCGGTCGAACAAAAGGCCGTTTGCTCTGTTCTGCGGTACGCCAGGCCTCGTTTCGGCTGTTCCGTCCAAGCCGGTTGGCTCTCAATGAATAGGACGCATTCCATTGCCTCCCGATGAACACGACGTAGTTTCTCCGTTTCGACCCAGCCGGTTGGCTGCCGATGAACAGGACGCCGTTGCTGCCCTCCGCTGCCTCTCCATGTACACGAGCCCTGGCTGTACGTATGCGCGAGTAGGCGTTCGAGACCCCACCTGTATGTATGTACGTACGTGTACATGATATAGACGGGACTGCCTGAACAGCTACCGCTCCTTACTAGGCCATGGTTCATCGTGGCAGAAAGACCGATGGACCAGTATGTATGTACGTGTTTATGACTAGAATGACAACACTACGTACGCTTCGACCGGGTGGGTCCCGGCTGTCAGGGAGGATAAGGAGGCAGTTCCTTGCGTGCAAAGATGTAGCTGGTGGGTCCGAGCTGACAGGGGAAGGATTCTTTTTTTTGCGCATAATAAGGAGGCACTTCCTTGCGTGAGAAGATGTAGCTGGTGGGTCCATCTGTCAGCCTCACCGCATACAGTCCTCTTCCGATGGCTGTCTTTCATTGACCACATTGACCACGCCGCGCAGACAACACCAGGCGGTGGACGACGGTGAGGCAGGGAACGACGCGGAGCCTGGGAACATGCGGAGGGTAGTACGAGGGTTGACTGGTTCAGCTGTGGTGTGAGGCTGCCGTCGCCACAGAATAACAGGGGGTGTGGGTGAGTAGAGGGATGGCCTGGCCAGCGGTGGGAGTAGTAGGGGGCGGTGAGGCCTCCGTGGCAGCACAGTTGGCCACGGGAGGCAGGAGCACGCAGTGGTTTGGACGGCTGGAGCAAGAAAATCAGAGGTTGAAGAAGCAGGACGACCGTTGGATGTTAACAATCCAACGGTCACTGGTGATAGAATCGTTTGTTGACTAAGTTGACAAAGCCCTGCGTACGCGTCAACTTAGTAGGGCCACAAGTCACCCTCCAAATCTGGTGGGCCCCAGCTGTCATGGGGAGCACTCGTTATTTTTCGCTTAATAAGGAGGCACTTCCTTCCATGCCAAGATATAGCTGGTGGGTCCCAGCTGTCATTGGGAGGATTCATTCTTTTTGGCGTAATAAGGAGGTACTTGCTTGCGTGCGGCCATGGACCATGTGGGTCTCAACTGTCAGCCTCTCCATGTATATCCCTCTTCTGATGTTGTCGTTTGTTGACAACACTGAACACGCTATGCCGAGAACACCAGCGCGATGGACGACGGCGAGACCCAGGAAGGGAATGACCCGGAGGCGGCGAAGCCACAACAGTGGAGGGATGTGGGTGAGTAGAGGGATGGCTTGGCAAGCGGTGGCAGTATTAGGGGGCGGTGAGGCCTGCGTGGCAGCATAGCTGGCCACGGGAGGCGGGAGCAGGCGGTCCCGCCGGCGCTGGATTTGGCGGCTGGAGCAAGAAGATCAGAGATTAAAAAGCATGACGGCCGTTGGATTGACATCCAACAGTTATGTCTGCTAGAATCGTTTGTTGACGTATATAATAAGTAAAAAAATAATCTTGCATACGCGTCAACTTAATAGGCCCACAAGTCAGGCCATTCCCTATTTTTTTAATAATTTACAGCTCATTGCAACTTCTTATGCAATTTATTGCAGTCCTTTTTTTTGTTGGCCAGGGCCAGGGTTAAAAATTTAAACGAAATTTCGCATATTTCGGTGGGGTCCAAACTATTTTTAATACCGAAATGTCGAGCTAGATTTAAAGTACTTTGAAGATATATTTAAATTAGGATAAAGCCTAGTGAAATTGGAATCCGAAAATGTGAAAAAAATTCAAAAATTATAAAGTAATTGCCAATTTATCATTGTTTTTTATATTTACAGCTCATTTCATATTACTTTCAAGATTTGCAGCTGTCTTGAAAGAGTTGCAGCCCATCAGGGCGTAGAAAAATAAGTAGGCCTGGATTGGGTATTCTCCAGAAAAAATAAACTGGGCTGATTTTCACAAAGAAAAAATAGCTGGGCTGGTCATGTGGTGAACGTAAAATATAAGCCTAGGCTAGACGGGCCACAGCCCGGTTGAAACCCTGCTCCGTCTCGACAATAACAAAAAAAAACTGCTCGAGCAGCTACGTCCCAGGTGTCAGCCGATCTTGTGCTGTTCTCTTGTCTATTGACTATATACGCTGACAATGTCGTGGATCCCAGATGTCAGGAAACCACTAGGAGGAAGCATTTTCTTTTTCTATACGCTGAAAATGGAGTATATAACAAAAAATGAGGAACTTCCTTGCATACGGCCATGGACATGGTGGGCCCCTACTGTCATCCTCTCCACGTACAGTCCTCTCCCGATTCCTCTTGTTTGTTGACCATGTTGACAACGCGAGAGGGCGGCGCCGCGGCAAGCGCACCAAAGCGCGCGGAGGATGACGGCGAGGCCTCGGATGTCGGTGTTAACGATTTAGGAGACGGTGGGGCGGTGATGCGTGCACTGAGGCGCAGCCAGCCGTGGGAGGCGGAAGCAGGCAGCCCCGCCCGCTCTAGTTTGATTTTAGCGGCTGGAGGAAGACAGGACGGAAGAAACACGACAGGCTATAAAAGCAGCAGAAGTACTTAACAACCTTAACTGAAACCAGCAGGGGCACTTAACAACCATAGCTAAAAGCAGTATGAGTACTTATAGAAGTTCAACCATACAAAGCACGCCTCGAACAGTGCTACTTTGCCTACAATTAACCAAGGGTGAGGCCACCAAGCCCCAGGACAAGGCCCAGGCGCCACCCCGCGCATCCAAAACCTTCTGAAAGCGGCTCCATCTCGCAATGTGGTCAATAAACAGGATATTCGCTTTAGAGCCATGGAAAAGCATGAGCATAACCTTCTGTCCTATTCTCCAAGATGGACGGGCCTTCATTATTTGAGACCACCCATGAATAAGTATCTTTTCACCTCCAAGGGGGAATGGAGTAGGTCGATATAAACATGATGTTGTGACCAAGCGCAAGTCTGACCCGACCATGGTCAGGCATCTGTATAGGAACAATAGAACTGGGCAGTTTCTGTTTCAAGAAGATCACAGCTGTAAAACTGTGTATAAGCAAGAGTTTATGAACAACATATATAACAGAAAACAGCTTGTACCATAAGTTTCTCAACATAGTTGGACCTATTCAACGTGTGCAGTAGTGGCACACATATCCCACACGGCCTTCCACCATTGAAACGCCCCACAAGGACCTCAAGACGATCAATAAAGTGTAGGAACTTATGGATGTCGTCCCAGTCAACTTCAGTGCCATTAGTAACAGTCAAGTTCTTATAGAATAGCAAACAAGTAGCATGCTTAACTTTGAAATAACCTACACGTGCCACCAATCATAAGAAATATTAGTTAGAAGTAGTATCTTCGTGAGAGAAGGGAATCACAAATCATTGCTACTTCTAAAGTTAAATTGTGATTGGTTAGACAGAATAGGTGGATTAAGAAGTAATCAAGGCAACAAGCAAGAACCAGATACAAAACTAACATGGATGAACTACTGGAACGACGTCGGGGTGGAAGATCACAGTGAAGATGAGACCAGGTTCTGCTATTTCCATCAACATTCGTGCGCCAACTTTCAGTCCGTAACACTTGAGAAAGTTTATCCAAGTTCGGCCATAAAAAAAGCAGCGATCTTCTTGGTTTATGAACCCAACTTGGAACTTATATCCATGGTTTCTCTTCAATGTGACCATTAAACTGGTGTATTCAGTTATGGCAAGGCCGACCATCTTGAGTACATGTGTTCTGGCAGAGCAAGGAATGCACTGCAGGAAAAATAATATGAGAACACAATGTATTCGCTATCCAAATCTAGAAATAATTTCCTCCTTCACGTCAGTGTTGACCATGGTACTAGTACCTTTTATCCAAATATAGCAATCCAAATTTCCAAATTAGTCGACAGCATGTTCAAAACCACCCACCCTCCCGGATAGAAAAGAGGATTCTAGGAACATACTGTGCTCGTTTTAAAATCCCGTGTTAGGATGAGAAGGAACAAGTGTGGCGTCTCGCCGAGGGCGCAGAAACCTGCAGGGTCCTTGCACTTTGGGCACTACAAATGAAACACACAAGATTCAGTAGGAAGAAAAATGCATCAATAGCGGCGGCTGCCATCCTAGGATTACCCGCGACCAAGGGACTTGGATTTATCGGGGATGGCTGAAGAATTCGTACCTGGTTCTCCATGAGAAAACCCTATGCAATTGCCGAGAGGGGGTTTTCTCTGAACAAGCAGACGAGGGAGAAGGGGATTCAGGCCCAATGAAATATTGCTGCTTCGTCCGTCCAGCTTACTGCTAAAGCTAGAAAGGTGGGGGTTTTTGTGATTTGACGGCTCATTGGGCATTACTGCGGCGCTACGACCGGGGTGAGTCTACCATGCAGTTGTGCACTCTAATTTGGTGCATGGCACATGGACCCCGTTGCCGGATGCCCCACATATCAGTGAAAGGAAGTAGAAAGGCAGGAGTAACTAGTTACACATAAATATATTTTTGACAGAGAGATACTCCCTCTGTAAAGAAATATAAACATCTTTTATATCACAACTTTATACATAAGAAAAATCAAGGGGAATATATATAACATAATATGGGAGTTCAACTGAGAATATAATACTCAGACAGGCTCACGGTTCTGGACTTTGGGCCACAGGCCGGTGGGCCAGCATGTTTGGGGGCCCATGTGTTCTAACTCAGCGCATTTCATATTGCAAGCGATCGGTACGGCGCTGGTTTTAGATGCTGTCGCAAGGCGAATACAGAAAATTGAATAAAGCACGACAACTGTTAGAATGAAATCGAACGACAGTTCCTAACCAGCAATCAGAGTTGCAATTCTATCAACGATATCCTACGTGATAAATAATATTGTCGTACTACTTATACACAAAGGACACTTATTTCACCATGCCATATTATTACATCAAATTTTCTCGGAGGATAGATCAGTTCGGCAGTTGCGTGCTGCTACTGAAGAATTTCAAAGTTGATTTGGACCAGCTCTCCTTGCCGAGAAAGTTTGATTTTGACATCATCCCCTACCGCAAGATTTGATTTAGATTTGAACCTTGACCATCCTTTAGCATCAATCATCATGCGATCATCCTTTGTACTTACGGTATATTGAGCAGGTTCATTCACAGCAAGGCTGCGCATGGTAAGAGAAACTTGGCCACGGTTACCTGGATTGTTGAACGACTCCCTCGTTGCTCTAGGAATTCTCTATTTGCAAACAAGAAGACATACACAAACAGTTAGATCAACACAGTGAATCATGTGAAACAACATGGAAAGAAAAAAGAACGAAGCACTTGGGCAGCCAATGCTTACCAAGAAGGTGGAGATGTCGGTTTTTGTAAGGACTTTGGTATATGCAGTGCGAACTGCAGCCCAGTCTGTTGCCGATGCAACTGCTGGTTCCGTTGCCTCTGCACGGGCCGGAGCAGATGCAAGTTCAACTTCAAGTGTTGGTACAGGTGCCGGAGCTGTTGCTGGTGCCCATGCCGGTGCGACTGGTAGTGCCGCTGCTGCTGCCGGAGATGGTGCTCCTTGTGGAGCTGGTGCCGGTGTCAATGCCCGATCCTCTGGTAGATCAGCCTGATCCGCTGACGTGGTCGGTGACCAATCCTCAGGTGGATCAGACTGAGCTGCTGCCGCTATCAGTGCTAGAGCAAGTGCCGTCGGAGAAGGTGCCCGTGCTCAATCCGTTGCTGAAGGTGGTATCGATGTGCGAGATAGCAGCGATCGTCTCTGGTCTGCTATGATAAGCTTTCTAACTTGACTAGGCTCCGTGACCTTGATCTAGTCTTTTTCTTCATTTCTTTTAAATGCGAGAAGGACTAATTGTGGTGTGTTTGTTAAACCAAACTGCAGTTCATCATAGGGCTTCAGATTGTACTCAGACAACAGACTGATCCAATTGTGTCCAGTAATATAAGTGATGGACAGTGCCTTCATTACTGACATGACATAAGAAGTGAAACCTGCAAAAATAACCATCATAGAGCAAACCAAACGGTTTATTCTGTGACAAATGTCACATGGAAAAACCTGCATCGTAAAATTGTAGCAAAAGTAAGAAAACATGACATTAAATCAATAAGATTTAGACAGTAAATCAATAAGATTTACTTGATGTGACACGAGTGAATCCTTACTTGGAAATCACTATGTTCAAGTTCTAAACAGAAGATTGATCATCCAATTACGCGTGGCATGCAGGGCCCCCGCTTACTCCCACAAGCAGGATAGTCCAAAGGTCGTGACAAATCGTATGGACCGAACATCCATGGGACTGGAAATCCTGGTGGGTGCGATAAACCCTGCAATGCATATAGATATTGGGGTGTAACCATAATTGATAAACCGTCCTCACAAAAAAGATGATCTGGATACTTCAAAATATATAGACTGAATTGAGTGGACAGACATTAACATAGACTGTTCTCAGGACTCACCACACAACAAAAGCGGCAGTACTAAACAATACATGGTTCACACACACAAATCAAGTACTGAACAATAGTACTTACTACAGACAAGCAAAGTTTCACTAATTAAACTCTGCAGACTATTTCTTGCCACCGACCTATGGGATGTACCCCGCATAATTGACTAGGCCATGGACTTCGTGAGAGATGTCTACCAGCACCATCACCATCTCCTCAACCTTGGAGAACCTAACAGAGTGGTCTTTCCACTCATAAACATGACGATGAAAACAATCCGCATCAGATTTGTCGGGAAGCTTTACAAAAACCACACCCTTCGTAATCGAAGGCACAACCAGGAAATTGTTGTGGTGAAGTACACCCTCGAGAACACGCCTGACAACAATGCTACCAGAAAACACTAGTTCATGACACATGGCGACAAGGACACAACAGCTGGATAGTTTAGCAGTAGAACTCATCCTCAGGTCTTCTAGTTCACACGGCATGACTTTGAGAACTTCATCTCCACCGCGGACCTGGTTCTAATTCAAACAGAAACCAAATATTTTATTACTACCTCCGTTCAGAAATATAAGATGATTTTCGATATTTTACTCCATATAAGACTACATATACACACAGAAATGAGTGAACAAAGACACTAGAACATATCTTCAAAGCCATGAGAGCAGAGGGATTACTTGCAATATCCATAACACAAGCTACTGAGGCTAATATACTCTCTTCAAAGGTAGCATTGATGTTCATAAAGTAGTTGAAAGTAATCTATAAGAAATCATTGTCAACCTCTCGCATGTTTTGGTCAAAAGAGGAATTTAGAACTGTCATTTGGCACACAAAAATCACTTGCAAGATCACCCAGAAAGTTTTACTACTAGTACTAGTACTGCGTGTTAGATGAAAAAACATGATCAAGATCGAGAAAAAGATCGTCAAGAAGAGATATTACCTAGACTTGCTTAATGAGGGATCCTGGAGAGGGGGCCTTGGACAGGGCGATGGCCTTGAGCTTGTCTGCGGTAGTCTCGGCGGGGTGCTTGCACTTCTTCGTACCCTGAGCCTCGACGGTTTTGGCCAGAGCCATAGACATCACTTCGGCCGGTGCTCCAGGGTCCATCAAGAAACTGTCAAATAGAAATAAAAGAAAAGAAACCATAATCACAAACCCAAAAGAAGAACAGGGAGGGAGTTACAGGATCAGTCTCGGGGTTGCAAGACCGGGCCTTGGCCAGAATCAACACCATTGATGCGCTCACCTTTCCTTCTTTGGGAGAGAAGAACAATGGCAGAAGCAGGTCGGGGTTTTCTTGAAGAAATGAGGAACAAGATGAGGGAGAAGCGAGTTGGGGTTTTCTTCAAGAGAGTAAGCTGAGGGAGAAGAGTGAAATGATGGTTGCTTCGTCCGTCCAACTTACTGCTGGAAAGGTGGGGGTTTTGTGATTTGACGGCTCATTGGGCATTACTGCGGCACTTCGATCGGGGTAGTCTACCGTGCAGTTGGGCATTCTAGTACGGAGTAATTTAGTGCATGGCTAGTGGACCCCGATGCTGGCTGTCCCACACGTCGGCGAAAGTGAGTAGCAAGGTTCCCGATGACCGTCGAGGAGGATCCGCACGGTAGAGCGTGTCCACTGTTTCTGAAGAAAAAAAATGATTACAGCAAGCATTTCCACTCTTACGACGGAGGAGTGCGAAACACGGTAGCCACTTGAACTTACACAGTGCTCCGACTACTAGGCATGTGCAGTGGTTCATACGTCAGTACTACATAATCTTGTTGCTAGTGTAGTAAGATATGACGATAACAAATGATGTTGTGCGCATGTCAACTATATGAACAGTAATGTAACATACCCCTTTTTTGACTGTCCGGTCGAGAATGAACGGTGAGATCAATGTTAACAGAACTGGGTCTACAGCGCACGGAGAGTACAGTGCTACAGTACTCCACGGAACGTGAACCATATGAAGCACGAATCAGTGTTAGGCAGGGTGTATGAAGGGTGCATGGGATGGGAGCAAAATTTCCCTTCTCGACCCACTTTTGGGTGTTTGGCAGAGTGCATGAAGGGTGCATGAGTCCACACTAGTAGGTTAACACAAATACACTAGGAGCATGCATGAAGAGGGGTGCTGAGATGAGCATGCACGAAGAGGGAACAACTATATTGAGATGAGAATGCAACCAAACACACCCACACGCTTTGTGCTACAGTGACTAATCTGCACCGTCTGGGTTTGATCCAACGGTCATGTTGCGCCGAGACATGGACATGACCATGTAGAGGACGCCTAAACACCACCGAAGTCCCTATGCTTCTCGAGGCGCACGACGTTGGTGATACAGGGTGCCACCGCCCCCAGAGCCCGCTCCCGGTCGACGGGAGCCAGCTCGTCAAAGACGGCGTCCAATGGCACGAATGGATTACGGTGACGGAGCCCTGAGAGGATTCGCCCGGCAACGGCGACGGCAACCCGCAACCCCTCCTTGGCTAGCTCCGCCCCCACCATCGCGCGGAGACGACTCAGTGTCGTGGGAGTAAGTCTGACAGTAAGAATAGGGGGTACGTAGGAGGAGGCAGGATCCTAGCTACGGTGAGGTTGTGCATGCAAGATATACGAGTTCAGGCCCTTCTCGGAGGAAGTAACAGCCCTATGTCTCGGTGCCGGAGGCTTGGTCGATTGGATTATGCGTGAGAGTTACAGGGGTGCGAACCCTTGTGCCAGTGGAGGGGGGTGGCTTATATAGAGTGCACCAGGACCACAGCCGTGCCACGTTACACAGGGTTCAATGTTCATTAAGACAGGGTCTTACTGGTAACGCCAGCTATAAAGAGATATAAATGACTTTAAACACTACAGAGTAAGGCCTGAGTGTTGCCATCCTGAGTGACTCTAGGTCTTCTGTACTCCGAGTGGTTTCTTGTATGGTCGAGTGACTTCATCTTGGTCGAGTGGAATTGGGGTTTCCGAGTGACATAACTGGTCGAGTGGATTGCACTCCAAGGTGAACTCAGTCGGTTTCTTCTGTTGCATTTTGAATGTCTTCGACTCTAGGGCAGTGTCCGTGGGTAGGGTATCTAGGTCAGGCCTATGACCCTACCCTAGGTACATGTCATCATCATTAGCCCCCGAATGGATTGAGGTCCGAGTGAAGAACGAGTTGAAGTTGACTTCGATTCGATTCCATACTTCGGAGGTATTTCATCAGAGTCTGCGAATCATGTTGAAGCTTCAATCTGGTTTCAGTCGCCTTGGTCCATTCAGAGGCCGTCGTCGAGTGAACTATACTGAAAATCTTCGAGTGTCAACATGGAACGAAATCTTCGGTGCGACTGGTGGCTCTGCAGTCCCTGGACCTCACGGGATTCGAAATTTCGGGGAAGCGCGCGGGACGGAGCATGCCACAGTAATTGGAGTGGTCAGATAGGGATGCCTCGATTTTCGTGCCACCTTTTTCACCACGTATCGGGCGCGCGACTGTTGCGGGATTTAACAGGATCGTTTAGGCCCACGAGTCAGCCACTCGGAAGCAGGCCCATAAAAGGCGTTGAGGCCGATGTGTTTGCACAGTGCGCCTCATTCCCCTTCTTCTTCCTCTGCTTCTCCACCACATCTCCCTCTGCTCTCGACGCCGCCGCCCTACCCGAACGCCGTCCACCGCAATGGGAAAGGACAAGACGGTGGCCCTGGAGCGCGCGAAGAAGGCATCGGCGATGGCAAAGGGCAAGAAGACGAGTCGGGGGTCGTCGTCGAGGTCTGGTCTACCTCCTGGTTGGATTCAGGGAGACTGGATTCGATCTACGATCCAGAAGGAAGATCTGGAAGACATGGCCAACGCGGGTTTGATTGCCCACGGATCTTGGAGGTTGCCGGGGAACAAGACCGAGCCTCAGCCGCAGGAGGGTGAGTGCGTCCTCCTTGCAACTCATGTCGACCACGGTTTCACTCTGCCTCCGCATCCTTTTTTCCGAGGTTTCCTGAACTTTTTTGGTGCCCAACTTCATCATTTCTCTCCCAACACTATCACATATCTTGCTGCGTATGTCTCCCTGTGTGAAAACTTCTTGGGCTGTCGATCGCATTGGGGTCCATTCAAGCACATCTTTACCTGCCGCTCTCAAACCGTGAAGAAGGCAAATCCGATTGATGAAAAGACGCACGTGATCCAAATGTGCAGGGGTTTAGGGATTCAGATGAGGGGTAGGAGTACTTTTCCTTCTATGACTCTTCCCGAGTCAGTTAGGGTGTGGCAGTCGACCTAGTTCTATTGCCGAGATATTCCGACCCCTGGTCAGTCGACTGGTCTTCCGACCTTCACCATGGAGTGAGTCCGCCAACCCTCTTCATTGACCGTGACTCCAGCAGAGAAAGTAGAGGTGTCCATGCTAGTCGACCGGGTAGTTCAATTAGTCCGTGATGGTGTGACCGGCATGGATTTGCTGGAGGTGTTTCTCAGTCGACGCATCCAGCCTCTCCAAGCCCGCGATCATCCAATATGGATGTACTCGGGCAGTGACGACACCGCTCGGGTCCACCCAGAGGAGGTCACCGAGGAGACGGTGGCACAGTGGCTGTGGAGCATCACGGGAAAGAAAGACAACCCCAGGGGGTCTAGAAGAGTTGTACCATTCGACAATGACAAAAAGCGGGACAAGGTCTGTCCCTTGTTACCGAGTGCCTTTTTATTCCAATTTGTAACTGCCCTTGGATCTGATTGATGCTCGTTTAATTCCTTGTCTCGCAGATTTTTACTGAGATGTACTCGATGCCAAATGGAGAGCAAGTCCTGGAGGGAACGGAGAGCGGAGGCGAGAGTGGTGACTGGCAATCCCCCGACGACAATGAAGATGACAGTGATGACTCGGACGACAGTGAGGAAGTCGACTCGCCACCTCGCTTGGAACGCCGATCCAAACAGTCCCAAGATCCTGCAATCGGTCGTGGCAAAGCGGCTCCCCCAAGCACACAAACACAAAAACGAACTCGGACTTTGACTCCGGAGCCATCTGAAAAGGCCGCCAAGCTGCCCAAGGTCATCCCTTCAAAGCCTCGGAAGGCTTTGCCCAAGATCAAGGTGGATGTCCCAGTCACTTCTGCGTAAGTGTTTTGCTTTCTCTCTTCATTTTGCTTGGGAACTTCTATGTTATTGTCAACTCGTTCTCTTGCTTGACCGAGTGAATTCTGAAACTTTCAGCTTCTACTTCTGGGACCTCCACGGACATTTACAAGGATCAAGATGACGAGGAGACCGAAGATGCGGCCACTTCCAAAGCGGGTACAACTCTACCATCTTGTCCTTGTTTTGTCAATTGTACTGTCGGTCGACTGAAATCTTACGGTCGAGTCTTTTGCAGCACCACCAAATGTCATTGAACTTCCAGACGACAACAATCATGAAGATGTGCCTCAGAAGACCACGGGAAGAACAGGCAGGACTTCGAGCAGGAGGGCGCCTGCCAGCAAGGCACCTCAGTCGACATCAGCGCCAGAACCGGTGATCCAGCAGTCCGGAGATCCAATTCGGGCTTCTATTTCTTTTGCCGATCCTGTGTCGACTGATCGTCCTTTGGCGTTGACCACCCAAGCCCCTGCTCTGTCTGTGCAACTCCATGCCTTAGATCCTTTGGTTGCTTCGACTGTTCCGCCGACTCCACTCTTGGTTACCCATCATGTCCCAAAGGACCAAGTGAGCGCTGCTAAGGAAGCTATACGCCAAGCAGGCCTTATGATGGAGCAAATGAAGGTGGTGCGCGAAGCTAGCCAGGCTTCCTACAATGCCAGCTCTGCTCTTCAAACCAATGTCTAGGTGAGTTGATTTCCGACTGATTTTTCAGCTTGATCTTTGCTCTGTTAGGATATGGCACTTGAAAACTGCTGCTTTATTATTCGTAAGATGTCCGTGGATGAGCATTTTGAAACCTTTAAAGTGCATCTATCATGAGTCTGCACCTTGCATCCGTTCACCCACTGGGTGTTTTAACTTCTGCTGTATAGTTCTTCCACTTGAGTCGACCAGGTCGCGTCGAGTGTATCCTTGAATCAGTGGGGCCACGCAGAGTGCACCCAGTGGGTGTAGTCCCCGAGATCGCCGTCGAATGTTTGATTCGGCGGGGGTCTTTGTCAAATGACTCTTTATAGTTCTTCCACTCGGTCCAGACAGGCTGTGCTGAGTGGGATCCGGACCAGTGGGGGCACGCCAAGTGCACCCACTGGGTGTAGTCCCCGAGACTGCGGTCGACTGCGGGTAGTCGGCGGTGGTCTGAGAACAAATGTTGCCGCTCTTTTTTTTTCCGACTGGACAGACCACATCGAGTGGAAAGTCGAACCAGTGGGGGCACGCCAAGTGCACCCACTGGGTGTAGTCCTCGAGACTACTGTCGAATGTTTGATTCGGTAGTTGTCTTAGAACTCTTTTTGCCATGATGACTTGAACTTGTACCTTATCGCTCGGAAGCAATCAATCTTTGTTCCTGTCGACTGACGTGTCTTATTCGTTGATTGCAGAAATCTTGTGAGTTCGGGGCCCAGTTTGCTGAATTGAAGAAGAAAAAGGACCAACTCAATGTCGACCTGGAGCTGGCCAAGGAGAACTTGCAAAAGGCTAGGGATGAAGCAGCTGCCATGGGAGGTAATAACTTGCCGACTGTTTGCCTTGCCATCTTTTCATTTCGCCTTTTGAACCGAGTGACTCCACTCGAATAGATGTGTGTAGTGAAAACAGACAACTCCAAGCTCGTCTGAAGAATGCTATTTCTTTAGACAAAATGAAGCAGGCTCTGGAGCGAAAGGACCTCGACCTTGCAGCAGCACAGAAGACGGCGCGGGAGAAAACTGAACTTGCCGACAAGAAGCTGGCTTCAGTCGGCAAGTTAGAAGAAGAAAACACCAAACTGAAGACTGCCATTGATGAAGCCAACAAAGAAGTCGTGCAGCTGAAGAAGGACAAGGTGGTCTTGACCAACAAAGTTGGAGATCTCACTCGGAGGAGGGACGAATTGGAGACCTATCTGGGAGGACTTGCCAAGAAGATGTTCCTTATGCTTGAAGGTACTTTCCCTTTTCCGACTAACTTGCAACTGTCGACTCATCATGCAACTGTCGACTCATCATTTCTCTGTGTGTGCAGAGTTCTGTCAAAACTTCAAGGAAGAGACTGGGCGGATTGAGACGAATCTGGATCCCATTAACTCCCCTGTCAAGGACGAAGCTGCGATGAACGTGCTGCGACTGGAATCTCGCCTCGCCGGCGTTATGGACTATCTTGCATGACTGAAGGTGGCAGCGTCGCAGATTGACACGGAGCTCTGGCCAGGTGTGACATTCTAGAATGACCTCGAGTCTCTGATGACTCGACTTAATGAAATCCCCGGTTGAGTACAGGCGTGGAAGAAGTCATCTGCTCGGTGCGGCGCTGACGTGGCTCTGTCTCTTGTCCGCGTTCATTGCAAGGAAGTCAAAGAAGAGAAGCTGGCAGCTCTCAAGGTCGCCAATACCAAGAAGCTTCAATTCTAGTCCTTCATGGAGACTTGGACGAGTTCGTCGAGCCATCTAGCCCTCCTCCTGCGGAGTGAACAAACTTTGTGCCTTGACTTTATTTGCCTTGGAATGCCGAGTGATTTTGTAACCGTTAAACTCTTTCGGGCCTGAGGCCTGAGCACTTCCGTTCGCGGTTTTGAACCTTGCTGGATTTATCCGAACTTGGCTTTTCTTTGAATATGGTTGCTTTGTCTTTACCACTTTCAAGTCTCTTTGCTCCGAGTGAAACTTGACTCTTCACTCGGAATAGACATTGTACTTGTGGTGCAGCTCCGACGAGAGGGCCGTGCATTGTATTTGTGGCGCAGCTCAGAGCATGCGACCAAGTTTCCGAGTGAGGAGGATTGCTCTCCACTCGGAGTATGTTTTAACTTAGGCGAGTACGGGGTCGTAGCTAAGCCCCCGAGTGGGAGGATTGCTCTCCACTCGGAGTATGTTCTAACTTAGGCGAGTACGGGGTCGCAGCTAAGCCCCCGAGTGGGAGGATTGCTCTCCACTCGGAGTATGTTTTAACTTAGGCGAGTACGGGGTCGCAGCTAAGCCCCCGAGTGAGAGGGTTGCTCCTCACTCGGAGCGTTTTTGAAACTTAGGCGAATCGGGTTCGCAGCTAAGCCCCCGAGTGAGAGGATTTCTCTCCACTCGGAGTATGTTTTAACTTAGGCGAGTACGGGGTCGCAGCTAAGCCCCCGAGTGGGAGGATTGCTCTCCACTCGGAGTGTTTTTGAAACTTAGGTGAGTACGGGGTCGCAGCTAAGCCCCCGAGTGGGAGGATTGCTCTCCACTCGAAGTGTTTTTGAAACATAGGCGAATCGGGTTCGCAGCTAAGCCCCCGAGTGAGAGGATTGCTCTTCACTGGGAGTGTTTTTTGAACTTAGGCGAATCATGTTCGCAGCTAAGCCCCCGAGTGAGAGGGTTGCTCTTCACTCGGAGTGTTTTTTGAACTTAGGCGAATCGGGTTCGTGGCTAAGCCACCCACTGGGGGATTTGAACACATATGCTTAAGGGAGCACAATCACTAAGATACTGCAAAAGTCTTGTCTTTGATAAGCAAACTGAAGGATTCTTATTACAACTCGTCGATCTGAGTGCTCAAGTATAAAAACGGTGGAGCATGTCTGCATTCCACGAGCGTGGCTCGTCTTCTTTCTTGGCTACGTTGTAGAGGTGATACGCCCCATTGTGAAGCACCTTGGTGATGATGAAACGTCCTTCCCAGGCCGGAGCAAGCTTGTGAGGCCGCTTCTAGTGTACTCGGAGTACAAGGTCTCGTTCCTGAAACGCTCGGCCTCTGACATTTTGGGCATGGAATCGACGTAGATCTTGTTGATAGATGGTCGACCGGATCAGAGCCATCTCTTGTTCCTCCTCTAGGAGATCAACTGCGTCTTGGCGTGCTTGTTCCGCTTCAGCTTCTGAGAAGAGTTCCACTCGGGGGGCGTTGTGCAGTAAATCACTCGGAAGCACAGCTTCAGCACCATACACCATGAAGAAGGGAGTTCGGTCAGTCGACTGGTTGGGTGTTGTTCTCAGTCCCCATAGGACGGACGGCAATTCAGTCACCCAAGCTCCAGCGGCATGCTTGAGATCGCGCATCAGTTGGGGTTTCAGTCCTTGTAAGATCAAGCCATTCGCCCTTTCTGCCTGTCCATTCGACTGCGGGTGCGCAACAGATGCGTAATCGACCTGAGTGCCTTGGGAAGCACAAAACGCTCTGAACTCGTCGGAATCAAAATTGGAGCCGTTATCTGTAATAATACTGTGAGGGACTCCATATCGGAATATCAGCTCCCTGATAAAACTGATGACAGTCCTTGAATCAAGATTCTTGATAGGCTTGGCCTCAATCCATTTGGTGAATTTGTCGACTGCCACAAGCAAATGAGTGAAACCACTTCTGTCGGTCTTGAAAGGTCCCACCATATCCAACCCCTAGACTGCAAACGGCCAGACAAGTGGAATGGTCTTCAAAGCAGATGCAGGTTTGTGAGACATGTTTGAGTAAAACTGGCAGCCTTCGCACTTGTCGACTATATCTTTTGCCATCTCATTTGCCCTCGGCCAGTAGAATCCTGCTCGGTATGCTTTGGCCACAATGGTCCGAGAGGACGCATGGTGGCCACAGGTTCCCGAGTGGATCTCATTTAGAATCATTCGACCTTTTTTCGGAGAGATGCAACGCTGAGCAACTCCTGTGACACTTTCTCTGAAAAGTCGCCCTCCAATAACTGTGAAGGCTTTGGATCGGCGAACGATCTGGCGGGCCTCCTCCTCATCTTCTGGGAGCTCTTGTCTAAGCAGGTATGCAATATATGGCACTGTCCAATCGGGGATAATCACCAAAACCTCCATGATCAGGTCGACCACTGCTGGGACTTCAATCTTAGTCGGATCGGTTGAGCTTATTGGTTGTGGGGGCTCCTCTGTAAAAGGATCTTCTTGAACTGACGGGGTGTGGAGATGCTCCAAGAACACATTACTGGGAATTGGTTTCCGAGTGGAACCTATCTTCGCCAGATCATTAGCAGCTTGATTCTTGATTCGGGGTATGTGGTGGAGCTCTAACCCCTCAAACTTCTTCTCCAACTTTCTTACTGCATTGCAATAACCAGTCATAGCTGGGCTTATGATATCCCACTCCTTCATCACTTGATTGACCACTAAATCTGAGTCGCTGTAAACCATCAGGCGTCGGACGCCGAGTGAAATGGCCATACGTAACCCATACAAAAGTGCCTCATACTCAGCTTCATTGTTTGAAGAATCAAAGTGAATCTGGAGGACATAGCTGAGCTTGTCACCCCTTGGGGATACTAAAACCACTCCAGCGCCAGAACCATTCAACATTTTGGACCCATTGAAGAACATAGTCCAATGTTCCGAGTGAACCTGAGTCGGTTGCTCCTACTCAATCCACTCGGCGAGGAAATCTGCTATTGCTTGAGACTTGATTGCTTTCTTTGCCTCAAACTTGATATCGAAAGGAAGGAGTTCAATCGCCCACTTGGCCACTCGACCAGTTGCGTCCCGATTGTTCAGAATTTCAGATAATGGGGCATCGCTGATGACTGAAACCGAGTGGTCTGCAAAGTAATGTGCAACTTTCTTCGTGGTCAAGTAAATCCCATAGACAAGCTTCTGATAATGCGGGTATCTTTGCTTGGATGGAGTTAAAACTTCAGAAATATAGTATACTGGGCGTTGAACTTTGTAGGCTTTGCCTTCTTCTTCCCGCTCGACTGTGAGCACTGTGCTGACAACCTGTCCAGTGGCTGCAATATATAGCAACAGAGGCTCTTTGCTGACTGGAGCAGCAAGCACCGGCTGGGTGGAAAGCAGGGCTTTGAGCTCTTCAAACGCTGCTTCAGCTTCAGGATTCCACTCGAACTTGTCAGACTTCTTCATCAGTCGGTAAAGAGGTAATGCCTTTTCACCGAGACGTGAGATGAATCGACTTAATGCAGCCAAACAACTAGTGAGCTTCTGAACATCGTGCACGCGCACGGGGCGGTTCATTCGGAGGATTGTACCAACCTTTTCTGGGTTTGCGTCGATCCCTCGTTCGGAAATGAGGAAACCGAGTAACTTTCCACCTGGAACTCCGAATGTGCACTTTGACGGATTGAGCTTGATATCATATCTTCTTAAGTTGGCAAAGGTTTCAGCGAGGTCAGTCAGTAGGTCAGAACCTTTGTGTGACTTGACCACGATGTCATCCATGTAAGCTTCCACGTTCCGACTGATTTGAGTGAGCAGGCACTTCTAAATCAACGCATGAATGTGGCACCAGCATTCTTGAGGCCAAAGGGCATGGTAATATAGCAAAAACACCCGAATGGGGTGATGAAAGCTGTCTTTATTTTGTCGGGTCCATACAGTCGGATCTGATGGTACCCGGAATATGCATCCAAGAAGGACAATCGCTCACACCCCGCAGTTGAGTCGACTATCTGGTCGATGCGGGGCAGAGGGAAGTGATCTTTCGGGCAGGCCCAATTGACATGTTTGAAATCGATACACATACGAAGTGATTTGTCTTTCTTGGGGACCATGAAGACATTGGCGAGCCACTCGGAGTGGTATATCTCGCGGATGAACTCAGCTGCCAGAAGCCGAGCCACCTCCTCGCCAATTGCCTTCCTCTTCTCCACGGCGGACCGACGGAGATGCTCTTTGGCGGGCTTTGCTTTTGGGTCGACTCACAAACGGTGCTCAGCCAGTCCCTTGGGTACACCCGGCATGTCAGATGGTTTCCATGCGAAGATGTCCCAGTTCTCACGGAGGAACTGGATGAGCGCTTCTTCCTATTTGCTATCGAGTGTTGTTGAGATGAGAGTCGGAGCAGCATCGGGATCGGTCGGGTGGATATGGACAGGATTCGTTGCACCGGCTGACTGAAATGCGGACTCTGAAGCGGGCTTCTTTGCTCGCAACAAATCACTCGGATCTGCGTTCTTTTTGTATTCTTCCATTTCTACTGCTGCCATTTGCTCATCAGCAATCTTTGAGCCCTTCTGGAGGCACTCTTCTGCTCTCTGCCGATTTCCAGTGACTGTGATCACACCCCTAGGGCCAGGCATCTTCAACTTGAGGTACACGTAACACGGTCGAGGCATGAAACGAGCATATGCAGGCCGACCCAGAATCGCATGATAAGCACTGTGGAAATCCACCACCTCGAACCTTAACTTTTCCTTACGGTAATTCTTTGAATCACCGAAAACCACATCAAGAGTGATCTGACTGAGTGAATCAGCTTTCTTTCCTGGGATGACTCCGTGGAATCTCATGTTGCTCTCGCTGAGCTTGGACATCGGAATGCCCATCCCCCGGAGGTTCTTAGCGTACAAAATGTTCAAGCCACTGCCACCATCCATCAGAACCTTGGTCAGTCGGGTGCCCCCAACGACTGGGTCGACCACCAACGCTTGCCGCGCAGGGGTAGCAACGTGCGCTGGGTGATCGGACTAGTCGAATGTAATGGGAGTCTACGACCACTTTAAATATGTCGTAGTTGCCGGAGCAACCATATTCACTTCACAATTGATAACCTTCAGTCGACTTTTGCTCTCAATGTCAGCAAAAATCACTAAAGTGGCGTTGACCTTGGGGTAACCATCATCCCCTTCCTTGTCTTCATCCTTATCAGATTCCTTTTCTTTTTCATTGGGCTGACCATCTCGGAAGCTCTGAATCAGGAGTCGACACTGTCGGGTGGTATGCTTGGGATAAATCAGGTTTCCCTCTTCATCTTTCTTGGTTTGTATGTGACACGGTAAATCAAGCACATCATTTCCTGCTTGATCTTTCACTTTCTTGGGGGTCCAAGGCCCCTTAGGCTTTCCTTTGAACTTCCCTTGGTTCAAAACTGCGGCTTCACCAGGACCTGCGGGTTCGTCTTTGCGCTTCTGCTTCCGACCAAAATTTCCTCCTCCAGTGTCCTGGGCGACTGGTTTATTCTTGCCACTGCGGAGTCGGTCTTCTTCCTCGCCGTTAGCATACCGAGTGGCTATTTCCATCATCCGAGCCAAGGACATGTCTCCTGTCCGACCGAATTTCAGGTTAAGTTCTTGGTACCAAACGCCCTCCTTGAAGGCGCAAACTGCCTGATGCTCTGACACATTCTCCACGGTATGATGAAGAGTGGTCCATCTCTGGATATAATCTCTCAAAGTTTCACTCGGTTTTTGGACACAATGCTGTAGTTCGGTCAACCCTGCAGGTCATTTGCAAGTGCCCTCAAATGTCCTGACGAACACTCGGGCCAAATCTTCCCAACAGAAAATACTACCAGGGGCCAACTGATTCAACCAAGCTCTGGCTGAGCCCTCCAGCATCAGGGGGAGGTGCTTCATGGCTACATCATCATTGCCGCCACCAATCTGTACAGCCACCCAGTAATCCTCTAGCCAAGTGTCTGGCTTTGACTCACCGGTGAACTTGCTTACTCCTGTCGCCAACCTGAAGTTGGGTGGAATCTCAATGGCCCTGATGGCTCTGCTGAAACATTCAGGCCCAGAAACATGCACTCTACCGCCAATTGAGTGATCTCTGTCCTGTCCTTCTCTGTGTGCCCGGTTCCTGTCGACCAGACCTTGCACAAGAATTGATCTTGCATCAAACCCGGGCTCTCTTGGGTCGACTGGGATTCTTCGCTCATCACCATACGGGCGCCTGTCATCATACTGCCGGGGCACATACGATCTGCCCCTCGGAGGGGGAGTAGGCACTCGACGGCGGTCATCACGGCCGAGTCGATGATCATACTGCTCGTAGTTCCGACCTAGATACCGCTCCTGGCGGTGCACACGACCCTCACGCCGCAGAGGCGACCTCGGGCTGTGAGCCGACTGGACCGTGTCCGCCACCATGGACCTGCTGTGGATCCTGTTGCACGACTAAGAAACGGCTGTGTTTTGCTCACATGCTGCCCGGAGCAGCGCTCGGATCTGCATCAAACCTCTCCCAGCCTCTGATTGGGACGGCTGAATCAACTCTGCTATATAGGCTGCAGCTGTAAGATTCTGGATCAGAGTGCGGTATACTTGGGGCTCAGGAGGAAACAACTGTTGTTGCCGTCGACTGGATTCAGGGATCTTCCGACGGGCTCTCTCGTCGAGTGAATGTTGGAGATTTTCCAGTCGCGCGCGCTCAGCCAAGGTGGCTAGACGTGCAGCTTCCAAGGCCCGAGCCTCGGAGGTCTCCCCCATGATGGGGCTGTGGAGGGCCTCCATATTGCGATGATGCAGCTCGTCTCTCTGCTCTGAAGTGAGGGCTTCAGGACGATATTTTTCGTGATCATGCGACAAGCCGCCGTCGCCATCGCCGCCGCCGCCGCGACGGAAACCAGGCGGGCCGCACGGCGAATCGACCATCAGGACCTCCACCACAGGGTCACTACTTCCGCACTCGGACAGAGTCTCGGCGGAACCAGTCGACAGGTTGAACAGTCCGTAGGGAGATTCGTAGGGCTCGATTGCCATGATTTGTGGGGTGGCCGACTGGCGGGCCACCGCATGCTTCACCCACCGCTGAAGCCGCGATCGACCAGATCGCTTGCGACGGCGAACAGCAAGGAGTGAGGATGCCGCAGGAGCTGACCTATACTGGGTCGACGGCTGCCGCAGAAGGACGCCGTGAACACATGCGCGAAAGTGCGTCGCCCCGCGGACGGGGAGCGTCTCGACGTCGAGGGGGCCTCCTGGAGCCAGGCGGAGTCGTCGGGGATGAAAACGAGCGCGCCGAGACAGATCTCGCGGCCCTTAGCCAAACCACCGCCAGAAACCATGTTGATGGAGATCAGAAAAAATGCAACCTCACCGGAAGTCGCTAAGACGCCGCCCCACGGTGGGCGCCAACTGTCGTGGGAGTAAGTTTGACAGTAAGAATAGGGGGTACGAAGGAGGAGGCAGGATCCTAGCTACGGTGAGGTTGTGCACGCAAGATATACGAGTTCAGGCCCTTCTCGAAGGAAGTAACAACCCTACGTCTCGGTGCCCGGAGGCTTGGTCGAATGGATTATGCATGAGAGTTACAGGGGTGCGAACCCTTGTGCCAGTGGAGGGGGGTGGCTTATATAGAGTGCGCCAGGACCCCAGCCGTGCCACGTTACACAGGGTTCAATGTTCTTTAAGACAGGGCGTTACTGGTAACGCCAGCTATAAAGAGCTATAAATGACCTTAAACACTACAGAGTAAGGCCTGACCGTTGCCATCCGGAGTGACTCTAGGTCTTCTATACTTCGAGTGGTTTCTTGTATGGTCGAGTGACTTCATCTTGGTCGAGTGGAATTGGAGTTTCCGAGTGACATAACTGGTCGAGTGGATTGCACTCCAAGGTGAACCCAGTTGGTTTCTTCTATTGCATTTTGAATGTCTTTGACTCTAGGGTAGTGTCCTTTGGTAGGGTATCTAGGTCAGGCCTATGACCCTACCCTAGGTACATGTCGTCATCACTCAGCTCCTCGGAGATATAGGTGAAGAAGGAGACCAGGTCAGGAAGCCGCATCTCGTTGAAGTCGATGGGGTGGTCGAACGGGTTTAGCCCGATGCCCAGCATGGTCGCGCTGGCACGACGGTAGGCATCGCGCAGCCATAACACGTGCGTGGCAACATGGTCCACCAAGTGGTTGAAGCAATCCTGGACCTTGTCATGATTGGCCCGCTCGCGCTCCAGCCGGCTCGCTTGACCGCCTATCATATCTCCCGCTTTCTGCAGCAACGCCGCCGACGCCTCAAGCATCTTTGTGGTGGACGCCTGCCGCTTTTGAAGCTCCGTGAACTCCCGCACATAAAGGAGGAGCATGGCACTCCTCTCCTCCTTGAGCTCATGGAGCTCCACGTCCTTGGCCCTGAGCTCCGCATCCTTGGCCTGGAGCTCCTGTGTCAGGCGCCTCACCTCAGACTCCGTGATCTGGTGCGCCGCCATGGAATCAGGTAGAAGCATGGGGAGAGGAAGCAAAGGGGGCGAAATGGCTGAAAGGCAATGCAATCTACGGGAAGGCGGAGGGAGCCAGCCGAGGAGCGGGGTGAATCTTTTGGTTTTCACCATGGGAAAACACCAGTCGATGACTTTTCACATCAGGGAGCAGTGGGTTTTATAGGCGGAGTCATCATGACTAATTGCTGCCACGCCTGCTCCCGTCAATCAAAAAAATAAAAATCCTTCCGTGCCTGCCGCACCCAAAGACCAGAGCAACACCGCAGTGGATATTTAAATTTACCTTCTGCAAGGAGATAAAAAAAGGGGTGAAAAAAAAAATGTGGCGCCGGCCTAGCTAATCGGTCGCATTAGCCCAACTAGCTAGCCACCGTGCTTCACTAATGTACTCGGCGGGAAAGGTGGTCTTTCGTGATTTGACAACTCATTTACTTGCTTCGGCGCTATGACCGAGGAGGACCCAGAAAACGCGCGGTAGGGCGTCCCACGTCTCGGCAAGGAAGAAAATATGCGTGCACCTCCCGGGAGGACCCAGAAACCGCGCGGTCGGGTGTGCCACGTCTCGGCACGGAGGAAAAATGTGCATGTAAAAATATACTGTATCAGACGTACTACCTATGGTTCGACCTCGGGACCCAGCCAGTCAGTCAAAAAACACCCCACTAGCCACACAGCTTCATCATGCTAATGTGGCACAGAGGATAGGTGTGGTTAGCTCCGTCTCGACCAGCCACAACGTCTCTTGTTCTAGGCAATTCTTCTATTTTCCAAGCTTTTTTTTAGTTATAATAACACCACGGCAAGCTCGCGCCGCTCTTCGTGTGTGCCCGTGCATCTAAAGGTTAGACGATGGAGAGGAGAGAGAGATCGTAGACATGGGACCCACCAGTAAGTGAGTCAATGGTCATGCACGTGTTGACGAGCCACTCCCTCTACTCTACTCAACGTAATACTGTATAAAATCAAGTTATGGGACAAAGCCAACAACCGTTGTTGTTTCAGGCTATCGACTTACGCTTTGTAGTGCAGGTTGCTAGTTCGAATCTCGTCTTTCAGATTTGTTAGTTTTAGGTCCAAATTTGATCAATGACAAGTGGGACCCCCGTGTGTTGTTCCGATATTTCAGTGTAGGATGGTTTTCTTGCACAAACACTTTGCGCGGTTAGACAAGTAACGGCATGAGTTACACGTATTTTGCAAGTTTAGGAACAAAAATGACAGCGGCATAGAATATCACATCCACCCCGCAGCTTAGATGCTATGGTGATATGAGTTTTCACGTTGTTGGAACTGAGATCCAATGGCTTGGTAGCAGTCTTTGCAATTTTGCGCAATTTCCAAAATCTCCAAGGGTTTTTTTGCAAATAAAACATTCAGGCCTCGTGTGTGCCGCTGCATCTTGGATCCAACGGCTCCGAGTAGCTCATATTAGGTGCTCCACGTAGCTTAATTAGCCACTACGGTGATACGAGCATCTAGGTCGTATGATCTGTGATCAGATGCCACATGCGTAGTACTTGTACTTTCTGCGCAATTCCCAAACTCTCTCAGGCGTATATTGCAAAAAATTCAAACCTCCTACTGTGAGCCGTTAGATCTCTGGGAACTCGTATCACCATAGAATCTACGGTGCGGGAGCACCTCATATTCTCCCATGCGAGAAAACATCAGGTGCTCTCGCAGCTTGGATGCTACGGTGATACGAGCTTCGAGGTCGTTCGATCTGAGATCCAATGGCATCTGAGCAGTCTTTGTGCTTGTAAGCAGTGGCCAAACTCTTTGGGGGCTTTTATGCAAAAAAACATTTGAACCACCAAGGAGTTGTTGGATCACAGATCCAACGGCTCCAAAGAGCTTGTATCACCAAAGCATCTAAGGTGTGGTAGCACATGATATTCTTACATACAGGAGAATATGAGGTCCTCCTTCATCTTAGATGCTACGGTGATATGAGCTTCAAGGTCGTTGGATATGGGATCCAAGGGCATCTGAGTAGTTTTTGTACAAATTGTGTGCAATTCTCAAACTCATTAATGTTTCCTGTAAAAAATATTAAGACATCCTGTGAGCTGCTATATCTCAGATCTACAAGCTCCAAGCAACTCGTATCAGCATATAGCATCTAAGGTGTGGGGGCACATGTATTTCTCCCAGGGAGGGGGGGGGGTGCACAACCACTCGTTTTTTGTGAGGGTGGGGACAAATATAATGTTCAAAAAATATAATCTAAACAATCCTAAATAGAGCTTCACAATTTTATCTAAGGTCGAGGGGTTAACCCCCGACAATCTACATAGCTCTGCCTAAACACAACATTTGCATGTATGTAGTACTAGACTTAATATTCATGTTTCAGTTTCCTGTTCATTTTAAATATTGAATTGAGGACCATGCATGTCTTACATTTTACTCCCTTCGTTCCTAAATATTAGTCTTTTTAGAGATTTCAAATGGACTGCCACATACGGATGTATATAGACATATTTTAGAGTGTAGATTCACTCATTTTGCTCTGTATGTAGTCACTTGTTGAAATCTCTAAAAGACAAATATTTAGGAACAGAGGGAGTATTTTTGAATTCGTGTCATACATGCATGGTTTAGAAAAATAGATGCACTATACTTACTGGATTGTTGTTGTATTCATGTGTGTGTGTGTGTGGTCATATGCTTGATACATACAAAGTTTTCTCACCACCATACCGTTCATCTTTTAAATTTGAATTTGCAATGAAAAACTTACTAGGGATACCATGAAATGTGAAATCCACGTTGAGATCACTATATCACAAACTCACTCTAATTCAAGAACTCGTCATAAATCAATTACTGTGCCGTTTGGAATGATGAGTAATTTGCAAGGAAAATACGGGCATTATAATACATATAGATTCGTTCAGCAATTTAAAAGATTCCTTTTGTATTCTCGAATGGTAGCACCCAACGGCGTACCAGCCAGACCCGGGCTCGTGTTGATCCTAAAAAAAAACCCGGGCTCGTGTCCTTCTGGTGGCGTGCGTGGTATGCACATTAGCCAACCCCAACCAGTCGAGCCTCCGCATTTCGAGTCAAAATATCTGGCGGCCAGAATTCCAGCCCTAGGAAATTCCCCTCATGTCCCAGGTCCATAATGACTACCGATGAACAATGGAGGGATGCTTTAGTAACTAGACAACGCTACCTACCGTGCCGAGCACGGTTCAATTCCCTCGGTTGCTGCTACCCAAGGTCACCCGTCAACTCCATTGCCTAGTAACTAATAGGAGTACTACACAAGGATGAGCACATAATTGAGCCCCGTTTGCTCGTGCCTAGTACTTGAGTTAATATATCAGACAATGCACTAGTATGGAGGGATTATCCTTTTACTCTGCATATATAACTTTGTCTGAAGTCTAACTAAGAGAAATGTTTGACCAAATCCTTTCTTAAGAAATATTAACATCTACAACAGTAAAGATGTATCGCTTGAAAATTTATTGCATGATGCAGGTTATGATATTGTTTCGAATCCTGGATTTTAAATTTCAGAAAATCCAAAAGTGACCGGAAATTCATGAAACTGAGCATGGTCTCGTGATATGGCACAAATATGCTGTTGTAATTTTTTTCTTCAATTTGAGACAAGCTGCTTATGAGAAGTTGCACAAATGAAGGGCCAAGGTATTTTGGAACAAAGACCTGCCACGTTAAGGCAAACGCTTTCACTATTCAAACCGTGAGCGTTTATGTGCCGCCACGAGTCCCGCTTCTCATCGGCAGGTGCCGTCCGAGCAAGCGTGTTAGTCGACGGGAGGCGTGCGAGCAGACCGCTGCGCCGGCTGACCGGGAGGCGTGCGAGCAGGCCGCTCCGCAGGCTCATCGGGAGGCGAGCCCTTTGACCAGGCTCCGCCGCCCACCTTCGTCCCAAGTGCCCCCACTTTTAATGGCGTCGGTGCCACAGTTTAAAATCACCTCTGCACTACCCGGTATCGCTACAATCTTCTCTCTTCCTCTCTGATTCTCCTGTCGTCTACCTCCAACCAGCCTGACCTAACCGTACGCCATGCCGCATCACGATGGTCTGCCCTTAGTCTTCCAGTTTCCTGAGGAAGACACCCAGCCGGAGTCTCAAGAACATAAGGCGCTTCGGGACGAGCTTGAACTGGCCTTGCGGGAAGACGCCGCGCCTGTCCCCGCTCCCATTCTGGCTCCCATCGCCCCGACTGCACCAGCGCCCATCCCCATGGCATTGATGGGCTGGGAGCCGCACATTGTCGCCGAGCTTGATGCAACGGGGTTCCACGAGGTCCCCACCGACTTTCACGCGCCCGTGCACTTGCCAGCGCATGCGCCTGCGTGTGCACTGACGCGCGCGCCCATGCACCTGCCAGCGCATGCGCCTGCACGTGCACTGACGCGCACGCCCGTGCCTTTGCCCGTGCACACGAATGTCTTCGCCCCGCCGTTGCCAGCGTCTGTCCCCGTGCGGGTGCCAGTGCCACCCTCAGCGGCATGGATGGCCGCCGTCGACCGCTTCCTTGCATCAACGCCAGTCGGCTCCTCCCGCCAGTTGACTCGCTCCTGGAGACCGAAGTCCAGAACATTCTGGCCTTCCTTGAAGCTAGGGCCAACGTCCAGGAGTACGACAACAATGGCACAAGATGCCGCCGTTGCCGTCGCCATCGGTCAGTGGCCCGACGACACACAGAGCACGGCAGAGGAGCCGCTTCCCACCGCAAGACGCCCCCGTCGCCGCCGCGTAATCTAAATTTGCCATGAAAAACGTTCGGATTGCCATGCTTAAAATCTGAACATTTATCATTTCCGTTTATTTTAGATCGATCGTCGTATGAATGTAAAGTCGGAGTCAGACTGAATGAAATCTATGGTTTGATCGATTGAATGTTCTGCTAGAGCCGTATCAAATTAAATATAAAATGTCATCAAGCCACATGTATTCCTTCTCATCGCAAACATTTCATATTAAATACCACATCAATTCCAAATATTTTCTTAGGGAATTTAATTCCAAATACTTGTAGGGTGCGACCTCTCCCCTTGTTCGAGCACTAGGCGATACATCTATTTATCAACGCATTTAATTATTACGGAGTGGTAGATAAGTAGTAGATAACTTGTCCGTCACGGTTACTTTTGTTCCTAAACTTGTTACATGTATAATCTATATCTATACCATCTATACCAAAGGGGCAGATCCAATTAATCTCGGCCATCAAATCATGTCAATTCAACGACCTAGACTGCTTCAATGTCGAGCGCTCAACACGTTTAGCGTGTAGTTAATTTCATGCCAAAAATAGTGCTAATCACCTAATAACACGCAAATAATATCCTATTTAATATTCGCATGCACTTAATATACTTCCAAATTAACATGCATTGCACGTACACATTGACTAGTACTACTAGTACATGAAACTGGTGCCGTAACTTGTGAACGTGTCCAGATATGGTCAACGGCAACATCGCCCGTGCGTTCTTCGTGTTTGCCCATGCGTCTAAACGTAGAAGGGGAGGAGAGAGAAAGAGAGAGCAGACATGGAACCCACCAGTAAGTGAAGGCGAATAGTACGTGCTAACGAGCCGGTCCCACTAATGTACTAAAAATAATATTAAAACATGTTATCCATTAAATAGGCTGTGGTAATATAAAAACATTATATCAACAAAGGGGGGGTACAACAAACGTTGCTGTACTATGTTGCCTATTGACGTGCGGCTTGAAGGCCCTGGTCGCATGTTCGATCCTTGTCCTTTTTAATTTTTAATTTATATATGGGTCCAAATTTGTTCCATGACAGGTGGGCCCCTCGGTGTGTAGTTTGTAGCACTTTAATTTGTGGGTCGAAATTTGTTCCATTACAGGTGGACTATCGGTGTGTAGTTTTGTAGCTTATTTGTAATAATTAAAGAGAACAACAGAGTTTTTTGCAAAAATACCATGGTGCGACGTTGAAGGTTAGAAAGGACGTGTGAGAGAGCGATGACCGAGACAGAGGGAAATCAATTGGGGGAGGTGCGGGGGTTGCAATGGTGTTTGGAGTAGTTGTGGGCCGAATGCTATGAAAATATAATCTAAACCCACCGGAATAAATGCCTTCACAAATTAATCCAAGGTTGGAGTCCTCCTCGCAATGTAAATAGCTCCGGCTCTGCGAGGGATGGAGAGGTAGCTTCAATGTGTGGAAGATACGGCGTGAGAAAGCGAGGTCAATCGAGACACAGATAGATAGAGAGACAAAGTGAGTGTGGTCCGGCATTCGTTGAAAAGATATATATGCTCTGGAGAGATATTGTTCAATTGAGCTTTTGGGAAGGGTGAGGGCTGTAAGATAGAGCTTGAGAGATGATCCAGTCACAGACATGTAGATATATTTTGTGCGTGGGAGGAAGCAAGGTCAATCGATTACATATATAAAGGGAGAGAGATTGAGCGAGTGTGGGTCGTCGTGCAATCGAAAGAGTGAGACGGGTTGGAGAGAGTGACCTAGATAGACAATGTGCGTGAGAGAGTATACAATATGAATATGTCGAATTGGGCTCAAACATGGAGATATATCGTTTGTGTCCGAGAAAGAGCGAGGTCAATCGAGACATACAGAGAGAGAGAGAGATTGAGCGAGCGTGGCCCACCAAGAGGTCGAAAGAGTGGGGGCGGCTTGGATGGACTGACCTAGATAGACAATCTGCGTGAGAGAGTATAGAGTGAGTCGATCGAGGCCCGAACAGGGAGATATATCATTTGTGTGTGAGAGAAAGCGAGGTTAATCGAGACTTAGATAAAGAGAGCGAGACTGAGTGAGTGTGGGCCGCCGTGTGGAAGAAAGAGTGAGACAGTCTCGAGAGAGTGACCTAGATAGACAATGTGCGTGCGTGCGCACAAGAGGGGGTCTAGATAGGCAATGCATGTATCTAGCGAGAGAGGGTGGGAGGGAGAGAGAGAGAGAGCTCAGCATGGAGTGCAATGGCGGGTGTGTCAGGTAGATACATTTGGTAATAGAGTGGAAAAAGGAGGTTGTGTAGTTGAGAGAGTTAGAGATCAAAACATGGAGAGAAAGAATGAACGTGTGTCGGAAACCGATAGCTTCCTAAGGTGGTTAGGAGAGGAAGATTGATCGATACAGGAAGTATGTAGCGTGTGTGCCGAGGGGGGGGGGGTGGGGCTAAAAACAACATTTGAATGTAGATAGTACGAGACTTAATATCGACGTTTCAATTTATTGTACATTGTAAGATTTGAATTGAGGACCATGCATATGGCTTCCGTAATTATTTCGAATTCGTGCCATACTAGGTTTGGAAAAGTTGACATTGACTCGATTGTTGTGCTATTTTGTAGGTCATATGTTTGAATTCATCCAAAGTTTTCTCACTACCATGGTGTTCATCTTATACATATGAATTTGTATTAAAAAAGTAGTGTGGATACCGTGAAATGCAAAATCCATGTTAGAATTGGAGATCGCTATGTGACACACACTCTAATTCAAATAACTCCTCATTAATTAATTTATAGTATCTCGTTTTGAATGACTAATTATTTGCAAGGAAAACACGGTCATGGTAATACATACAGATTCATTTGCAAATGAAAGAAGATTCATTTGCATTCTCAAATGTAGGCGCACCAGGCAGACCAGGGTCGTGTCGTGGTGGTCGCATGTGTCGTACGGACGCTAGCACCCAGCCACCCACCCCCCTCCCTCCCCCCCGCCCCCCCCCCAAAAAAAGAACGATGACAAAATAAGTTTGTGCTTCCACGTTTCGGATTGAAATATCTGGCGGCCCCAATTCCAGCCCTGCAAAATCTCCCTTCTCCACCGTCCCCTTCCGCGCCCAGAGCGCTCAAATCCCTAATTCGCCGCCAACCCAAGCAAAGTTTGAATCGCCCCTCGTCTCGTCTCTTTCCCCACCTCTGTGCCAGACGACGACGATGAAGAAGACAGTCGCGCTTCACCACCGCACCGGAGCTACCTCATCTACGCCCTCGTCCACCGCACCGGGTGGTCCACCGACAACGTCGGCCGCCGCAACCGATGTGCCTCACAGACACCGACTTCCACCGCATCAGTTGCGCTTCACCGACGCCGTCTCCCACCTCACCGGGGCTACTTCACCGAGCACATCGTTGCACCTCCGCCCCCCGAGGCCGTTGGGGCTTCACCAACGTTCTTGTCCACCGCATCATAGCGCTCCGCTGCCACTCAAGATCTGCATCTGTGCGCGGCCAACCAATGCCAGCGCATCACCCTCAACGGCTCTGAAGTGACCCGCACTCTAGCTAGACAAGCATGCCCAAACGCCAGCCCGAACTAGGTATCCACATATCACTCCCTTGTGCACTGTTCCGACGATGTTTGGATATCCTTTCACTGCTCTCTTAGCTTACACGCCTATGCAACTCTGACTTTAACTCTTATTTCTTCTGGAGATATCATCTGAAACAAGCAAAACCATTTTTAGCGAAGCATGACGGCGCTACGGGATCTGGTACACATCCTGCACACCGGTATAACCTTGTAAGTACCTGTCCTCCGGTACAATAGCAAGGTCGATTCCTCTTATTTGATCAACCATTCGCCGTGTCAAAAATGCAGAGGGGGATGCAAGGAGCACAAGGCCTGCACATCCAAGCAAGTGGTAACATGGACTTGTACATGGAACATCCTAAGCGCAAGCAGAGCTGCAGTGAGCCTGTACAACGAGCTAGCGTAAGTCCATGCATTTCATTTAATTCGTACTAGCCTGCGTGTATGATTTGTGTGCAGTGGCGGATCCACGAATTCAAGTTACCAGGGGCAAAAATTCAACTTAAAAAATACGAAGGCACTTGCACTCCGGAAATCAACATAACTTGAGAAATGTGAAGCTACATGCACTTTGAATACCAGCTAATGATCCAAAGTAGTTCCAGATTATAAAACACTAAATGATGTAAGCACCAAAAAACACAAAATGCAACATGGTGTACAAGGACTACTAATATGGTCTGTACCTGCTTGAATTATTCGTTCTCTGGCTGAAAATATCGAAGTGTAATTGCACCTATAACCAGTGCGCAAACTGCATATCAATATATCTATCCTGCACAAGTATGCCAATAGTTTCAAACAACATATTAGAAAAGTATTTATGCTACGTTGTCATGATACGAGGACTTTCTGGTAGATGGCCTCGACGTTTCCTCAAGCCATGAAAATGTACTATAATTTGCTTGTCATCAATTCTTGCAAATCTCTATGTCTCTCTCAACATAGAAGATCATCATTAGACACTAAATCCTTCAATGGGAGCTTGCAAAATGCTTGCATTAGATCCCACATTAGACACTATATGTTCATCACCAGGAGCATGTAAAATGTTTGCATCAAATCCTTCATTAGCAGTCTGTTCATTAGACACTTCAGGCTCAAGAACAACATGAGCTTGTATGTTTGCACCAAAAACTTGATTAGATACATCAGGTTCAGTCAGTTCAGTATTGATTGGGGGAGTTATAAAATAAGAAGAAATTGGTTTCATTTTCTCATAGATTCCCTACATACAAACAGTTTTACAACACCGTCAGGTTTAACTATTGGCCAGAAATTGAACAGTTGAATTAGATATAATCAGGGATGTGATGTACCTGCTCGTTGCGCATGCTGCTCTTGCAAGCTGCGGCTGTCCGTTTGCACAAGCTCAATGCCATGCCCGTGCTGCCGCCGCTGCCTCCCACGCAGGCTACACCCAGGGTTGGATCTTCATCTTCTTGTCCTTCCATTCGCTTGAAGCCCGATGACCGGCATCCAACGAGGGTGCGAGGAAGTGATGTGTTGGTCTATCCAGCAGCGGCTAGGTTAGGAGCGAACCGGACTGGAGGCTGGAGCGAACGAATTGGGATTTTTCCTGCTGTCGATCGATATGGGAGGCGCTCGTTTGGGCCGCGATCCTGCTATAGGGCCTGCCTTGCACTTACGTTATTGGCCCATCCAAATTGAAACATTTTTCTTCATTTTTTACATTGCCTGCTCGTGCGCTGGGATGAACAAAACTAGCATGGGCCAACCTGGATGACTCAAACTCGGTGCACACTTTCCAGCCACCCGAGGCGGCCGCCCATACCAGCCCCTACGGTGGTGTCGCCCCTTTTTGCGTGTATGATTGGGGTAGTGAAAAATATTCCAGTGGCGCTTTTGATTTACCCACAGAATGGTTGAATTGCTTGGTTCTCTGAACTGAGTTCGCCAATAATGTGAAGGATGCCAGTCTTTTCATCCTATTGTAGATTGCTTAGATCTCGATATGCCAAATGTAATTGCATGAAATATACAGTAAAAGCCAGTGTGATGTGTGTGGCTTCAACTAGTCTGACAACCCGTCCTCATATAACATATCAAGGATGCACCATCTTATCAGATTAACCATTCGACTTACCAATGCAGTGTGGGAAGAAAGAAGTATTAGGACTGCGTATCCAAGCAATTGATGCCATGGACTCCTTCGTAGAACCTTGTAAGCAAAAAAGAAGTTGAAGTGTGCCTATACAAAGATCTAGCATAAGTTCAGTTACCTGCTTCTCGGAATTTTAGTTAGCCATTATTGCAAAATTGTTCAATTACGTTGCTTGGCATAATTTAGTTTGCTACTGATTACATAATGCCATCGCCTGTTAATCCTATTATAGACTACACCTATCTATGTGTTTGATACTTACTGTTAAGAATTACCTGTTTGCCTGAACTTAAATAGCTACTTAAGCATGTAGATAGCTGGTCATATGTACTTCTAGGGTGCAGCAGAATTCACGTGTAATTTATGTTCTGATACCCTGTTTGTTTAAATGGTTTGCTGTTATCACTTGTAGCACTAGTAATGTTTGCATGTTCATAGATAGATAACTGTCAGGTTTATATGAGGGACACCGTCTTTTTAACTTATATATATGTGTTGGAATCATTTTGCTTACATCAAAGAAACTTACAGATGTCTGTGTTGCTGGTAAACAGTACCGACTTGTTACTTTAATACGTTGCCAAGAACTTGTTAGTTTTACTAGTTCATGTGTAATTAAATACGTTGCCAAAACTGGTTAGTTTTACTAGTTTGATGTTAGTTTCTTATGGCTCTTGCAACACTTTATTTATGATTCCTAACATTCAAGTTTGCAGGATCCAACTGAAACTCCGTTGGCACAACAGGTATGTTTTCAGAAACTTCCTTGTTTACCTGGTTTGCTGCTGTAACTTGTTGCTGTAATCATCTTACCAACTTCACGTTTTCAGGATCCAATTGGAAGTCCAATTGCACAGCAGGTACATTTCAAAAATATATTTGTGTAACAGGTTTGCTGCTGTAACTTGTTGCTCTAATCAAGTTACTGACTACTCAACTTTTCAAGATCTAAGAGAAACTCCAATGCCACAATAGGTTCCTTTTGCAAAACTTGTTTGTTTAACTGCTTTGTTGCTGCAACCGGTTGCTCTAATCACGTTACTGGCTACTCAACTTTTCAGGATCCAAGAGAAACTCCAATGCCACAATAGGTACCTTTCGCAAAACTTGTTTGTTTAACTGCTTTGCTACTGCAACTGGTTACAATGATGTTAATAACTACTTTTCAGCATCCAATTGAAACTCTTTAATTCCTTGTTTGTTTAACTGGTTTGCTGTTATAACTCCCAGTTGAGATGTTTTGCTAACTTCAACTTTTCGGAATCCAATCAAAACTTTAATGGCAAAACAGGTTAGCCCAAGATCAAAGAGCGAGGTCCCCATGGACGTTGTATCATCCCACAGCAGTGGCAGCGGCCCAATCATGCATCATGAATTGCCAACTGCTGATGCTCTAGAGGCTAAACTATTGGTAAAAAGAGATTCTACTTCTGCACTTAGAGATGAAGTTGACATGTTGAGGAAGCAAACAACACAATCACAAGCAGTACTCAAGACAACCATTAAATATTTGGTGGATTTCAAAATGAAGCAAGCTGAGACTGACCGCATTGTCAAGGTCCTAAAGGTAAAAAGGAAATTAAATTCCCACTTGGTAAATCATAGGTGAAATGTTCTTTCCATCGTTGAATAACCTTTGTGTTGTTTGTTCATGCAATCGATCAAACCATTTGTTTTAGAGATCATGTAATAATTGTTTTTTGTTTTCTGGTTTGTAATTTTTTTAGCACAAGTCTGTATTAATTGATAAGACTCTGAGACATTTCATTTTGATTGCTGTGCCAGACCTACAAATATGCCAATCGGGTTGAATGAGCATTCAGCAATAATAGTAGTATAGATGGTCCTTAAGTGGCACACATCTGAAAGGGCCAAGATGTTGTACTAGCTTCGCTAAAAAAATGATGCTCTTCTAGCAAAAAAAGTACAGCGGCCTGGCTTATGTATGTTAGTTGATATTATTGATCCACATACTCTATAAGTGTTTATATGTCTGTTAGTTTTGTACATTATTGGTTGATTGACTCGGTATTTTGAATCTTGAGACATCGCTTGTGTACATATCTAAATGGGAGTACACATTATGCTGTGTGTGACACTTGAGTTGGACATAAAGTGGTTTCAAATATTTGAATTCACCTTAAACTAGATTCTAGCTTCTTAATTCAAGTATCGGCATTTGTAAATCATATTCATATATGACAGTGGAATACATCTTTGTCGTGCTTTTGAAGATATATAAAAAAACATAGAATGATTTATGAAGATTCGTATAAGAATACAAAATGGATTCGAATTTAGTTGCCAGGGGAAACATGGATGCTTATTGTCCCAAAATTCGAAAGAAGCGGCAAAATGTCCACTCCCACGTCGGCTGCCCGAAGCCAGTGTTTCGGAGATGGAAATTACTGTCTACCCCTTACACGGACAATCCATCGACCCGATTTCCACTGCTCTCTATAGTGGTAGGTTAGTAACTTCAATTAGACATGACACGACCGCCTCTGAGCCCATTCCGACACGGTGGGCGCCAAACATGGGCGGCAAAACACATTTGATTCAAGCTCGTCCGAAAGACCTCTGTCTCTCCCTCCATTTCCCCATTCATACACAGTGGGCGGCAAAACAAACTCGACTCGGCCGAAATCGATGCAGGCAAATATTTTCAATAGGGGCAGGTTTGTAACTTCACTCAGACATGACACAACCGCCCTACCTGTCAGCCCCGTTCATACACCGTGGGTGCCAAAACACCCTCTCCTTGCCCGAAATCGCTCTGGGCAAATATTGGGGAGATGCGAGATTACCGTCCTATCCCCAACCGACGAGACGTCCAAATTTTAAATGGGGGCTAAGTTCATAACTTTCCCATATTTCAGATAGGCGCGTCCTAAAAACATGGTTCCCCGTACCTCTCCCTCCATTTTCCCATTCATACACCATCCGCTCTAGAACACCATCCCCACACCAGCCTCCTCCGTCCGCCACCCCATCCATCGCCGCCGTCCTCCACCCCATCCATCACCACCGTCCTCCACCATGCCAGAGCGCCTACCAAGACCGCAACGTCCACTACTAGAGATGGACGTTTCTCATCCATGGTGACGGACCAGGAGCCTTGCATCGTGTCCTCTCGCTTCATCGGCACCGTCGTCCGCTTTGCCGGGGCCGCTCACACGACCTTCTCGTCCACCGCAACGGGACTTATCCCCCGATGCACCCTTCTACCGTCGCAGATCTGCTTCAATGCCACCGACAGCCATCGCACCCCTGATGCCTACACGGCGCCGCAAGAGAGGTGGTACTTCATATCTGCTCAACTTTTTGATCTCAACCAGAAAATAGATCGTAACTTGGTTACTGTACTTTCTTTTCAGCTCTTAGAATTTAGTTCTTAGTTCGAAGCAAACAATGGATGCTAAATAGCATTTCTACGGTTTGCAGCTTTAAATCTGCCATGGCACAGTCATAATAGGGTTTAATTGATCATGCTTAGGGTTTAATTGATCATGTTGGTTCCGTGATGGTTTCTTTAATAGAAATCGGAGGGGAAACCCTCTTTTGCTAAAAAATGCTTAGGGTTTCCCCCTTTTATGATCACTATACGATCAGCATACGTGCTTCGTGTCATAATAGCACTACTCGACCCATCAAGCTAAACAAGCTTAGTTGTTCAAATACGAATATGATATTATTAAAACAGAGTCATTTAATTGGTCAGCTAAATGTTTCTAATTTAGTTTCGAAAATGCATGTACGCCGCTCGGGTGTGTATCTACAGGGTGCCCATGGTGGGCCGCGGCCCACCCTGGGATTTTGGGTCGGCCCAGGCCCCAATTCCCCTCTGTTCTGCCGTGCTTCCGATCTCTACTTGCCCCCAGCCGCCTGCCTCGCCGGCGACTTGGCGTCCCCGGACGGCATGACTCTAGGAGGAGACGCCTGACTAACAGGAGGTCAGGAGCCACTCGCCCAACAACGTCACCGTTGCCCGGGCGTGCCGCTGTGCCTACCTTTCGAGTCTGTTCAGGGCTCAGGCGTGTAGCAGCCACTAAGCCAACCCGATTTATCCTGAGATACGTCCTCAACACTCAGCGGCCACTCCTCATCACCCATTTTCTAATTGATTCATTACTCATTAGGCAGGACTGTCATTAGGGTTTGTTGCGTACTGTGTGCTACCTACACTTAATTGTTTAGATGTATTTCAGTAATCTTTAGTACCTGTAAAGTTCACAGGGTTTCAAAATTCCGGCCCTAGGAACAGACACTAGTCATTTTGGATTGTTGGTCATAGTGACATTGACCCAGATTACTACTGCTGGCCAGGTTTGTTGACAATTTTACTTGTCTTTTTTACTCATTCGATATGATATCCAATTATTCACGTCGATTAGTTGCAAACAATAAGTGCTAGACCAACTTCTTGATTCAGATTTTGGACGGTCTCTTAGTGCAGTTACAATTCTGCATACTTGTCCTAGTAAGCTCACAAGTAATGATTGATTCACTACCTCTATGTTTGCCTTGTCATATTTTTTGTCAATATTCTTTTAGGGTGGACCATCCTATTTCAAAATACTGGAACCGCAGACATGAGTGAATAGTATTTCTCTGTGTGATCTCCTTCCATCATGTGTGGGCAACGAACACTGCATTGTATAGAAAGAAAGTGTCATTTCCACCTTTTACATAGACTACGATCTTTTACATGGAATACAATCTGCCTACTTGCTTTGTGTCGCACTACCAGCACTCCACCCTTGAAGCTATACATTATGCCACTCATAATTCCTTAGTTTATTTGTTTATGATTCTAATGTTCCTACTTCAGTTTTGAAATGTGTGTCTGCCTGTTATAGAGACATAAGAGGTTTGTATTTCTGTGTGTGGTCTGGTCAGCACAGTTGGGGGGTGAACTTTGCATATGCAGGGGTTTATAGGGAGACACTCTTCGAGTTGAATCCGAAATACATTCCATAGATAATCTGATCACTTTTTATGTTTTCATGAATCTCAGATACTGAACAGCATCATAATGATTATGAGCTTGCGCGCATGAAAAGAATAAAGCAGAATAATGCCATGGCTGTCAAACTTGGCATTAAGGGACTGAAATCAAGTCTGGATGCAATGCAATGCAAACGCTCTCCACCTACAGATTCATGCTCAGAATATGATCCTAACAGTGATTCTGAGCTAGAGGGAGACCTCAGTCAATGTAGCTCCCTAGTGGAGGAGTCAGAGGCAGATGCCCTATCTTATTCACCCATCAAGGTGCTTGCTCTAACTTTCCAAGGTTATATTGGTCGCACATATCTTGCAACTGATGCTTTGCATTGCTTCTACTTTGTTGCACTACCATTAGCTTAGTTTACACATTGTGTATGTGAATACGCCCTGCCTATCCATTTTCAGTACATATTCCATCTGTCATCATACCATATTTATCCATTCAAATGCTGTTCTTGTGTATCAGACATTCAAAAGGAAGACGGTGATTGCTGATCGTGGAGGAGCACGAACAAAGTATTTGGAAAAGGTAGTGACACCTGATAAATCAAATAGCCCATTAGGTGTAGTTGCAATATCACCAGACGCAGAGAACATGGCCACAACTCTAGTAGACTCTAGCCCTACTACACTGGCCATCTCTGATGCCCCAACTCAGCAGACCCAAACTGCCGCAAACAGTATGATGATGCCAGTTAACATAGCACCAGCTCTACGACGCAAAACCCCCATTCCAGCAAAGAGTACACCAAATCCAGTTGTGTAAGTGCATCTAGTGCCCCTTAGTGATTTTGGTGTATTGAAGACTTATAGGTTAAGGGACTAATGCGTTTGTGAGTGTACAAAGGTCTATAAGTCTATGAGGAGTTTGTTATTTACGATGAATGTCGACCCCTAAAAATGAATGTCTTCAACTGAAGACTTTGGTTTTCTTGAAGACTTTGAAAGTGAAGAAATTGGTGTGACCCTGAAGACTTGATATTCATGTGAGGATTATGAAGCGTGAAGACTTTTGTTTTTGTAGTTTCATTTTCTTCTTCTTGAGTCATAGGAAACACCGTACTGTCAAAGGGGGTCGAGGTAAAACTAAGGAAAAGTTTCCAAGTGATGCTCAACTCAAAATCCTACACCTACCCAATCCTTTCGAGTGAAGCCATTGGAAATCTCATACAGTTTAGTCAAGTTCTTCAGTGACAGAGACGAAGTTCTTCTGTTCTCTGAGGAATTTGTTCTGACTGAGGAGTTAGGAATTCGCCAGTGCGGATTGCCTACAAGTGAGGAACATGATAGCCCTGAGGAATTTGATACTCAAATATCCGACTGTTGCTGTGCTGCGCGCCAGCTGTCCAAATATCCTACCCACCTAACGGTCATATCATTGAAGGGCATTTATGTCTTATCATGTCGGGCTGCTCCCTAGGCTATAAATAGCCGCCCCCTACAACCACTAGCTGGTTGGCTGCTCCGAGAGATAGATTGACACTTGTCATTTAGAGCATCCCATACTCCGAGGACTTTGAGCGAAAATCATCAAGTGAGGAAAAACCCAAAAACCAAAACACCTACAAACCCAAAGTGATTGAGCATCACTGAAGAGATTGTTCCAGTGTGGAACCGACGCTTGTTACCTTTGAGGACTGTGCATCCTCCAGACGGTTAGGCGTCATGGTCTAGAGCATCCAAGAGGAAATTGTGGATTGCCGAGTGACCGAGTATGTGAAGGTTTGGAAGTCACCTGAAGACTTACCACGAGTGATTGGGTGAGGTCTGTGTGACCTTAGCTCAAGGAGAATACGGTGAGGACTGTGTGTCCGGGACTGTGTGTCCTCAGGTTTAAATACCTAGCCGCTCTAACCAGACGTACAACTGTCACAGCAGTTGGAACTGGCCTACCAAATCATTGTCTTCAACGAGCTACTGGTTCTATTTCCTCAACCCTTTCATTTCCTCGCATACTTGCTATGTATTTGATCATTACTGTTTGAAGACTTTGACTGAAGACTTTCTCAATTTCCTCAGTTCAATTTCTTCAGTCAGTTTGTCTTCTGCCTGCTTATCCTGTGTTTACGCTTCTCGTACTCTGTGCTTGTTTTCATTTCATCATGATGACTGTGCTACTGCTCTGTTATGCTTGCATCTGAGTACTTATTCCGCTGCTATGTAGTTCGTCGCTTAGGAATGTCCTCACCTTGAAATTCCTCAGTGACGAATTTGTAAAAATCGCCTATTCACCCCCCCTCTAGTCGATATAACGCACTTTCAATTGGTATCAGAGCAAGGTACTCCCTTGTTCTGTGTGATTTTGGTTTAACCACCTGGACTTTTAGTTATGTCGACTGCAGGCATGATCAAGGTCTCAGCTGGGTGTCCTACCTTCGATGGGACGGACTACCCCTACTGGAAGAACAAGATGCGCATGCATCTTGAGGCAATTGACAACGATCTGTGGTATGTTGTGGAAAAGGGTGTTCCCTCTGTCACTCCTTCTGTAAACGCTGCTGATGTGAAGAGATTCAAGCAACTCGACTCTCAAGCGAAGAATATCATATGTGGCCATCTGAGCAAAGGGCAGTATGGCAGAGTGAGTGCTTTGGAGTCAGCTAAGCTTATCTGGGATAGGCTGTCCAAGGTCAATGAAGGAGTCTCAACTCAACGTGACTCTCGAGTTAACGTTCTTCGCAATCTCTTCAACCGCTTCAAAAGACTCGACAACGAAAATGTTCAGCAAACCTTTGATCGCCTCACTGACATTTCAAACGAGCTTCAAGCACTGGGTGCCACTGACATCACCGACCTTGAGGTGGTGAAGAAATTGCTGAGGTCACTCGATTCTTCATTCGATACACTGGCACTGATGATTCAAGAACGTGGAGACTACAAGTCACTTGATCCTGCTGATATCCTCGAGAGGCTAAATACTCATGAATTCCAACTAGCTGAGAAGAGAGATCTCTACGGGCCGAGCTATGGTAGATCTCGTGCACTGAAAGCCAAGGCAGTCTCTGAATCTGAAGATGAAGATTCTGGTAGTAGCCTTGGTGATCCTGAAGAACTGAGTCAGGAGCTAGCAATGCTCGTGAGGAAATTCCAGAAGTTCTCTAGACGTGGCCGATTTGGAAAATCCTCAAGAGGTGATGACATGAAATCAGATTCCTCATCCCGTGACTACAAGAAGAGAACTTGCCATAAATGCAAGAAACCTGGTCACTACATTACTGATTGTCCTCAGTGGGAGAAGGAATCAAAGAAGAAGAAATACAAGGATGACAGTTCAGATGACTCTAAGAAGAAGAAGAAATCTTCAAAGTCCTCATCGTCAAAATCTTCAAAGTCTTCATCTCACAAGAAGAGCAGCTCCAAGAAAGCTCGGGCATTCATTGGCAAGGAAATGGACTCTGAAGCTGAATCTGAGGAACATGAGGAAGAGGAGGCATCTGAGGAGTCAGACTCTGGTGTGGCAAGCCTAGCTCTCGCTACTGCTTATGTTAGCAAGTCCATCTTCAACACTGAGGAAAATGGCTTCCCCAACACTACTGATGACGGCAACAATGACTATGCTCCCACCTATTGCTTCATGGCAAAAGGTGCAAAGGTATTCAAATATCTCTCCTCTGAATCAAGTGAGGATGAATCTGATGATAACCTCAAACCCAGCTAATCCAAACTTGCTAATATTGCTGTTAAACAACAAAAGGCTTTGGAAAAGGTTCAAAATATGCTAGACAAAAGCGATGATCTGTTAGGTGAGGAAATGGATCGAACTCAAACACTGACTGATAATCTTCAGCAACTACAGTCTAAGTTTGACACCCTTCAAGGTCGTCATGAAACTCTCTTAGCCGATCATGAGAAGCTTTCTTATGAATTTCTTCAAAGAAAGCAAGATCTTGAGAAGCTAAGGGTGAGTCATGAAGATCTTCAGAAGGAAAATGATTCTTTGCTTGCTCAACAGATCAGTTCCGCTCAGGAAGAATTTATTCCACCATGCTTGAAATGCATTGAACGTGAAACTGCTAATTCTTCACCTGAATGTTCAAATGCTTCTATTGCTGCAAATTCTTCAACTATCTCTGTGGTCACAAATTCCTCATCTGAGGATACCACTAGTATCACTGACGAAAATGCAGGGTTGAAGGAATTGTATGTGACAGGCATGTACAAAAGCCTCAAAGGGCATCAGACTCTTTGTGATGTGCTCAAAAAGCAGATCTTGAACAGGAACCCTAGGAAAGAGGGTATTGCCTTTGAGAGGAAACTCAATGCTGATGGAACCTACTGGAAACCTGAGCAGTATCCCAAAACCTCATGGGTTGCTGCGAAGGGACCTCCTGTAGATCCATCCACTTTATCTGGCTTTACTTGTGAATCCTCATATTCATCTGATGAGTCATTTGACTCCAACTATAAACTGTTCAAAAATCAGAATGGTGAGGTATTTGCTAGATATGTTGGATCTAACTGCAGGAATGGTCCCCCTATGAAGAAAATCTGGGTTCCCAAAAGGTGCCTTGAAAGTCTTCAGGTGAATGTCCTCATGACACCACCTGTGAAGAATAAGAACCCAGATCAAATTCTTCATATGGACCAAAGTCTTCATATGGATCCAAGTCCTCTTATGGATCAAATTCCTCACATGGATCCAAGTCCTCACATGAACATCATCGTGCTAACACTTCTGTTTCGCAGGGAAAGCCTAAGGGCTATGAATATGTGCATTATTCTTCAAATCATTATGTTCATAAGTCCTCGAAGAATTTCTCTGCTTATTCATATGCTTACCCTAACCCCTCTTATGTGAAACGAAGTGGTCTGGCGTCTATGCCACCTTTTTCTTATGGAGCTCGCAGAATGATGAACTCTTTGCCACCCCTCCAGATGTGGGTGGTGAAGAAAAAGAACTAATCTCTTATGCAGGGTCAGGTCTCCAGATGAACTAAATCGTCTGAAGAATTTGCTGGAGACCTGAAATGCTTGAAAGGACGCAAGCTAATCATGAAGAAATGATTTATTCATTTCTCACGTCCTCACATTGCTATATATATATATATACATATGTTGCTTTTGTTGATGAAATATGTCTGATGAATTTGATGTCATATTCTTCACTCTGAAGTATATGAGTTCGTAAGATGCACTAATTCATCTGCAGGATGATTTACCCAAAGCTACTGAGTGGGTCCTCGATAGTGGATGTACAAATCACATGACCGGTGACAAGAGCTTACTGATGAACACTCCTTTATCTCCATCACACTTGAAGCATATCACCTACGCTGACAAAGGCAAAAGCAAGGTATTGGGTCTAGGTAGGGTTGCAATCTCAAAGGATCGACACATGGATAAAGTCATGCTTGTCGAGTCCCTTGGATTCAACCTCATGTCTGTCTCAATGCTTTGTGATCTTGATATGGTTGTTGTCTTTGGCAAATATCGTTGCTTAGTACTCATGGAATCTGACAATTCCAAAGTCTTCGAAGGCTTTAGGAGAGGAGACTTGTATATTGTTGATTTCTCTACAGGACCACAGCCTGCCACTTGTCTACTTGCTAAAGCTTCAGAAGGCTGGCTATGGCATCGACGACTGGGTCATGCTGGCATGAGGAACTTACACACGCTCGTGAAGAAAAAGCACGTCATTGGCATTGAGGGTGTCAAATTCCTCAAAGATCATCTTTGTGGGGCTTGTGAGGCTGGAAAAATGACCAGAGCCAAGCACCCCTCGAAGACTATCATGACTACTTCTCGTCCTTTTGAATTGCTTCATATGGATCTCTTTGGCCCTACTCATTATGCCACACTAACAAATGCAGCATCTCTATATGGCTTTGTCATTGTTGATGACTATTCTCGTTACACATGGGTGCATGTCATTACTTACAAAACTAAAGTGCAGGAAGTCTTCAGACGATTTTCCTCAAGGGCTTCGATGAATTTCGGTGTGAAGATCAAGCATATACGTAGTGACAATGGGACCGAGTTCAAGAATACTGGTCTTGATGACTATCTCGATGAACTTGGTATTACTTATGAGCTATCTGCCCCATACACTCCTCAGCAGAATGGCATTGTGGAGCGCAAGAACAGTACTCTTGTTGAGATGGCTCGCACCATGCTTGATGAATACAAGACACCTCGTCACTTCTGGCCTGAGGCAATCGATACTGCATGCCACATCATCAACAGGGTATATCTTCACAAATTCTTCAAGAAGACCTCATATGAACTCCTCACTGACAAGAAACCCAATGTGAGTTATTTCAAAGTCTTCGGTGCTAAATGCTGGATTAGAGATCCTCATCACAATTCTAAATTTGCACCGAAAGCACATGAAGGTTTTATGCTTGGTTACGGAAAGGACTCGCACACCTACAGGGTCTTCAACACCTATCACAACAAGGTTGTTGAAACTGTAGATGTGCGGTTCGATGAAACTAACGGCTCGCAAAGAGAGCACCTACCTCCTGTGCTGGATGAAAAGACGCCTGAGGAAACCATCAAGTTCAAAGCTACTGAGGATGTCATTCCTACTGAAGAATCTGCTGAAGAAATCATTCCAGAACTTGAAGAACAGCATGCTGGTGCACCTGAAGAAAATGGCTTTGAAGAAAATACTGAGCCAAATCAAAGTCGTCAACCTGCTCATCCTCGCGTTGCAAATGAAGTACAGATTGTGAGAATCATCAACGACATCAACGCACCAGGTCCTCTGACTCGCTTAAAAGCTTCACATTTATCTAACTTTTGTGGGCATTTTGCTTTCGTGTCCATCACAGAGCCCACCAAAGTTGATGAGGCATTTCTGGAGCCTGAATGGATTCAAGCAATGCAAGAGGAATTACATCAATTCAAGCTGAACAATGTATGGGAGCTTGTCAAGCGACCGGACCCATGCAAGCACAATATCATCGGTACCAAATGGATCTACCGCAACAAGCAAGATGAAAATGGCCTAGTGGTGAGGAAGAAGGCTCGTCTTGTGGCTCAAGGCTACACACAGGTTGAAGGAATTGATTTCGATGAAACTTTTGCACCTGTTGCTAGACTTGAGGCTATTCGCATATTGCTTGCTTATGCTAACCATCATAATATCATCTTATATCAAATGGATGTGAAAAGTGCATTCCTCAATGGTAAGCTTGAGGAAGAAGTATATGTTGCTCAACCCCCAGGTTTTGAAGATCCTAAGCATCCTGACAAAGTCTTCAGACTCAATAAGGCCCTCTATGACCTCAAGCAGGCCCCTCGGGCGTGGTATGATACTTTGAAGGAATTCCTCATGAAGAAAGGCTTCAAACCCGGTTCACTCAACCCAACTCTTTTCACCAAAACCTATGATGATGAATTATTCGTGTGCCAAATATATGTTGATGATATTATCTTTGGCTGTACTAACCAACATTACAGTGACGAATTTGCTTACATGATGAGTGAGGAATATCAAATGTCCATGATGGGAGAATTGAAATTCTTCTTAGGTCTTCAAATTCGTCAACAACGCAATGGCATCTTCATTTCTCAAGAGAAATACCTCAAGGACGTTCTGAGGAAATTCGGTATGCAAGAATGCAGAGGCGTCAAAATCCCTATGCCCACAAATGGCCATCTATGCACTGATGAAAATGGAATAGACTTCGATCAAAAGGTATACCGCTCCATGATTGGCTCTTTATTGTACCTATGTGCATCTAGGCTGGATATTATGCTTAGTGTTTGCATGTGTGCCCGTTTTCAAGCTACACCGAAGGAATCACACCATAAGGCTGTGAAACATATTCTTCGATATCTAGCTCACACTCCAACACTTGGATTATGGTATCCCAAGGGCTCGGCTTTTGATCTCATTGGATATTCTGACTCTGACTATGCTGGTGATCGTGTGGACCGCAAGTCAACATCAGGCACATGCCATTTTCTCGGACGATCCTTAGTATGTTGGTCCTCGAAGAAGCAGAACTGCGTATCACTCTCTACTGCTGAAGCTGAGTATATTACTGCTGGTTCTTGCTGTGCTCAATTGCTATGGATGAAGCAAACCCTCAAGGACTACGGCATCAATGTGAAGAATGTGCCTCTCTACTGCGACAACGAGAGTGCCATCAAAATTGCTCATAACCTAGTTCAGCACTCGAAGACAAAGCACATCGAGATTCGTCATCATTTTCTTCGAGATCATGTGTTGAAGGGTGACATCTCTATTGATCCCGTGAAGTCTGAAGAACAGCTAGCGGATATCTTCACAAAGCCCTTGGATGAGAAGAGATTTAGCAAATTACGGTGTGAGCTAAATATCTTAGAATCTTCGAATGTCCTTTGAAAAGGACACACATCCTAACACTTATGCAAATTGATGACTTAGGTGTGCAATACACGAAGAAACATTTTTCTTCAATCAATGAAGACTAACCCTCTAAGTGTGAAGAAATTAATGAAGAATTGGATTCTCAGAACCCTACGATAATTGTACGCGGTGTCTGAAATCATCATTCTTACACGGTGGGTCACGCCACCACAAAAAGTTGAAAATCTTCAAAATTTGAGTTTTTCATCATTGTGCAAATTCTTCAAATTTTCAAATTCTTCAACTTTGCAAAATCTTCACTCTTTCCGTCTGTGTTCTTCATTGACTATATATATATATTTGAGTTTTCTGTCCTCTACAGCATTCACTTATTGCTAATTCTTCAAGTTGATTTTCTTCTAAGGGAATGTGATCGGACCCGTTCCCCCTCTATGCTAAACTCAATCCAGTCTGTTCACAAATTCTTCATGTGCGTTCTATTTGAAACCCGTTCAAAGTCTTCACTGTGTCCTTGACAGCTGAAGAATTTGCGAACGAAACATTAAAATATTCTTATCTGAATTTTCGGCTTTTGCCGCTCAAACCGTTCCATATCCCTCGACAAGATTTATCTATTCACCCACGATCTAACACGATCTTCACTTCATAGTACGTGGGTGACACATGTCGCTAGGATGAGAAGGGTCAGGGGCATGTTCGTCCATTTTCCTCGGACGAGCGGTTTTTCACCTCGGCTATAAATACCCCTCACCCTCCTCAGAGCTCATTTACCTCGCTCGATCTTACTCCCGCGCTCGAGCTCTCAGACCTAGCGCCGCCGCTACACTCCATCGTCGCCGGTGAGGAAGAGCTTCACTGCCTCGACCTCGTCGCCGTCGTACTCACGCCGGCCGCGGAAATCCTCACTCCGCCGCCGCCGTAGCTGTTTTCCATCGCCAAGTTAGGGCGTGGAAGATCTGAACGGACGAACATTTCCACTGCTACTCTCAGTTTGTCGTGTTCTTCGTCAAGGGTAAATAAAATTTATTTTTACTGCCCTTGTTGATTCTGATGATTTCCACAAAATCTTCAAAAGGTGTTTATTCTTCAACTTTCATGTTCTTAAACACCAACTTGCTTTTGTCCTTGATCAGTTTCTCTAAGCAACGTTTTTCTTCAAGATTCCTCAATTGTGTGGATTTTCAATCTACACAACTCTGGAACCCAAGTCAAAATGCTTAGTGAAATTCCTCAAGACACCCCTGGTCATCTTCCTCAAACTTGATACTTTTGAAAATCTTCTGAGAACGCATATGACCTCTCCAAAACTCTTCGCACCTATATTCTGTTCACAGGTACACATGTCCGCTGCTGAATCTCTAGGTTCTCATCAACTTAACTCATTTGCAGTGTTCCTTGAAGAAAAATTGCATACCTCATCAGAAAATTCAATTGTTCAAAATCCTCAAGTGAAGAAAATGGCTGATGGTAAAAGACCTCAGAAGGGAGGAAAGAGGCCAGAAACAAATACTGCTTTTGAGATCCCTGATGACATCTATGATGAATATTGTACTCCTGATGAAGCAACTCATGGCAAGGAGAGCAAAAATCAGTGCAAAGTGCGCATTCAGAAGATTGAGAGGAGAAGGGCAAGAGAATGGAGGGAATATCGCTATGTCACTCCCAAGTACATGAAGAAATTTGCTGTTAACCCTCCATGTCCAAGACCTCCATTGGCTCCTAGCCAAGAAGCTGATCCCACTAGCATCAGAAGAGGTGAGGAATTTCCTCAGGAGTGGGCTAAGCGTCAAGCCAAGCTGGCCAAAGTGGCTAAAGAGGCAGTGAAGAAATTCAATGAAGATTCTGTTGCTGCCGCCGCTGAGGCCTCTGCTATCAAGCCTAAGAAGGCTATGCTAAAGAAATCAGCTGTCAAGACAAGTTCCTCAGCTGCAATGCCCTCACGGCCAAGCTCTTCAAAGCCCTCACGGCCTGTTCCTCAAGCAAATTCCTCTAAAGCAGCTCCAACTCCCTCAGTTGCAAAATCCTCAGCTGCTCCTGCAAAGTCCTCAGCACCTGTGCATCTTGCCACATGCCAAAGGACTACTGGAATCTCAATTGCTTCAGGAGTCTCTGCAAGTTCTTCAGCTCCACCTTAGTCTTCAACAACTCCGACCTTGCTGAAGAAAAAGGCCACTGCTGGACGAGGCACAAGACCAAGTCCTCACAAGAAGTAGGTCGCCTTTCAGGTTCCATCAAGCGAAGACGAAGCTGATGATGAAGAATTAGCTGAGATCATCAGAGATCGACAACAAAGGGCCGCTAGAGCCAAAGGCAGTGCTGTGCCCCTCATGCTGGATCCACGAAAGATCCTTGATTTTATTGATCTATGGCACAAGGATCCAAATACACCTTTGCCTGAATTAAACCTCACTCCTGGTCAAAGTCACATGTTGACGGCATTCATAAATGAAGAGAAATGGAAATTTGAAAAGGCCAGGCAGGTGAAGAAGGCTCAGTACAAGAAGGAGCATTTTCTGAAGAACAATGTTGTGAAAATGTCTCCTGAAGAACTTGTGACTATGCAGGCTGAGATCAAAGCACTCAGTGATGAATTTCATGCATTCCGTGCAGATTGGCTAGGTGCCAAAGTCAGATTCGTCAGAATGGCAAAAGGATTTACTTCAAGTGTTGCAGCTTCATCGCAACCCAAATTTCCTCAGACTGGAACATCTGTTCAGTCTGCTGAAGAAAATGAAAGCGCCAGAGCTGATGAAGAAATTCCAGTCTCTGAAGAAAATGCCAGGGCAACCTCCAACATTGCGCCTGAAGAGCAATCCAGGCCAGTTGAAGCATCTGCTACTGTGCCTGAGGAATCTGAACAAGCCAGGGCAACTGCATCAGTTGTGCCTGAAGAAATTCAACCAATTTCCTCTGCTCCTCCTGCACCGATGACAAGCATCAACCTTCCTTCTGCAACAGAAGCGAAGAAAACCAAGGCTGCGGAGCGAGCAGCTGTGAAGAAAAGGAAAGCATCTGCCTCCTCAGAGTCTTCAGCTCCCAAGAAAGTGAAGACTTTGACGAGTTCATCTGAAAACCCAATTGATGCTATTCCAATATCAAGCATGCCATCAAAGGAGATCATTCCCTTTGGTGAGGAATATGAAATTCCAAGTAGATCTGATGAAGATGATCCTTCTGCTGCTTCGACAGAGCAGATGGATGAAGAAATTGAAGTGGATACTTTCCCTTCAACCCCACTGGTATCATCGCCCATGCCTCAGTTCACACCTGAAGAGGCAGGCGTCGAAGGAATTGAAGAAGATGAGGATGTGGATATTGGGTCTACAACACCTATTCTAAATGATGACTTTTGGGAAAGTCATCACCCCAATTCACCTCTAACAACCCCTCTACATCATGTTCCTCAGTCCCCTGTGCAAACTGAAGAAATTCATATGGGCTCTAATGAACGTCAAGCTTCACTTCATTCTATTCCTGAAGAAGTTCCAGCCACTAGTGCTGATGTACATATGTCTGAAGAAATGGAGGCCAAGGCTGCTGCTGAAATTCCTCAGCCTGTGGCTCCAGTGGCTATACCTCAAGAGGCTGTAAATTCTTCAACTGTTAATCTTCAGCCCAAGCCACAGAACCCTCACTCCAAGAAGCAGAAGTTTAATGCTAAGGATTTCTTCAATGAGCACATATTCTTCACTGACTACAATCCCTATGACTCTGCTCGACTTCGTCGCAAGCGCTTCTGGACTGCAAGACAGATGAACTTCTACTCCTCATTGTTGGTTGATAAGGATAAGATCTTTGAACATGAGCAAATTCCTCACGTAGATATGGAATCGCTGCCCTGCTTCACCCCAGTCCTCAGTGTTCTTCATGACGCTGGGTTACTCAATTTCTGCACCGACATCTGCGATTGGAATGAAGAACTCATTCTTCAATTCTTCGCCACGCTGCACATTACTGGAAATGTTGATGATGTCAATTCATGGGTATTGGACTGGATGACCGATAATACTCATTTCAAAGCACCGGCCTCTGAATTGCTTCATGCCATCCCAGTCAGTCCTCCCACTGAAGGTGCAAGGCTTCTCTATGTTGAACCTGAACTGTCTGATCATCTGATGCAAGTGCTGATGAAGCCTTTGAAGCCAGGCCATGCTCCAAGGACCAAATTCCTCGTCAAGGAATTGCTCTATGTGCCAAGGACAGTCTATCGCATATTGACCAAAACCCTCAGTCCAATCAAGGGCCACAACTCTGATGATGAAGAAGTTGTTGGCATTATGAAGAATTTGCTGTTCAATATCATTCACGGTATTCCTATCAACTACCACGATTTCTTCATGAGGACTTTGGCCAATGCTGCTCTGTCACCTTTTGAGTTGAAGCCTTATGCTCCCTGGATCATGAGATTCATCAGATCAAGGTCTTCAATTCATTATAAGGCTGATTTTCAAAATCATCTCAGCTATTTGCCCCCTATCGAAGTCCTCAAACGGACTATTTTCTCAGCTGACGAGAAGGGCAAGGCTGCTGTTATTGATGAAGGTACTCGTCCATTAGATGGACAGTTTCGCAAAGCTACTTCCTATTCCACCAATGATGACTCTGCAACTCAAGATTCTGCCGCCCAAGCTTCAGAACACAATCCTCAAACCACAGCTCCGCGTGTGATGACTGATCATGAACTTCTCCTTAGTCTTCATCAGAAAGTTGATCGAAATCACAAGTGGGTCAAGCGTCAGTTTGGTGCAATTCTTCAGAACATGACAGTCACTCAAAATACTGTGAAGAAGAATCACTACTACTTGCATGAAGTCTTTGACCGCACTTGGGCGATTCTGTCCAATCTTCATAGTGCTGAAGAACTCAAGGAGATGGGCTTCCAACAGGACTTTGACTGGTCTCAGCCACCTTCGAAGAAATTCAAGAAAGTAAAAGTTCCTCAGCTTGTTGCCAGTTCATATTCTTCATCGCGCGAGATGGATGAAGCTGAAGACTTGAACGACACTGCGGCAGGCCCTACCTCAACGGACGACCCCAACAATGCTGGCGCTCCTCCATCGACATCATGATGATATTCTTCAGGGGTGTTAGTCCTCATTTTTCGTCCCTTTTGGTCATTCGATGACAAAGGGGGAGAAATTTGAGTTAGTCTTCAAGCGGGTCTTATATATGGGCTATATTTCTGTTAAGTTACAACTCTTGCTTTTCTGAGGTGTTTGCTCTGATGAGTTGTAAACTTAAGTCCTATGGTGGTCTGATACTTTTGAACTGCTTTCTGCATGCTTATTTCCTCAAGTACCTTAATGCACGCATGCTGAATTTCGTCAGACACCATATTTCATCATGCATTTCAAATTCTTCATATCATATGTTAAATGCGTGTATGAATTTCAAGATATAGGAGGAGATCTCCATGATATTACTCAACAATGTGCATTTGCTATTCAAAGCAAATTCCTCAAATATGCACATCTTCAGGGGGAGTTCTTCTATATCTTGCAATCAAATTCCTCAATATCAGTATTTACACTTCATATGTTTATCCCCATTGAAAACTTAACCTATATTGTCATCAATCACCAAAAAGGGGGAGATTGTAAGTGCATCTAGTGCCCCTTAGTGATTTTGGTGTATTGAAGACTTATAGGTTAAGGGACTAATGCGTTTGTGAGTGTACACAGGTCTATAAGTCTATGAGGAGTTTGTTATTTACGATGAATGTCGACCCCTAAAAATGAATGTCTTCAACTGAAGACTTTGGTTTTCTTAAAGACTTTGAAAGTGAAGAAATTGGTGTGACCCTGAAGACTTGATATTCATGTGAGGATTATGAAGCGTGAAGACTTTTGTTTTTGTAGTTTCATTTTCTTCTTCTTGAGACATAGGAAACACCGTACTGTCAAAGGGGGTCGAGGTAAAACTAAGGAAAAGTTTCCAAGTGATGCTCAACTCAAAATCCTACACCTACCCAATCCTTTCGAGTGAAGCCATTGGAAATCTCATGTAGTTTAGTCAAGTTCTTCAGTGACAGAGACGAAGTTCTTCTGTTCTCTGAGGAATTTGTTCTGACTGAGGAGTTAGGAATTCGCCAGTGCGGATTGCCTACAAGTGAGGAACATGATAGCCCTGAGGAATTTGATACTCAAATATCCAACCGTTGCTGTGCTGCGCGCCAGCTGTCCAAATATCCTACCCACCTAATGGTCATATCATTGAAGGGCATTTATGTCTTATCATGTCGGGCTGCTCCCTAGGCTATAAATAGCCGCCCCCTACAACCACTAGCTGGTTGGCTGCTCCGAGAGATAGATTGACACTTGTCATTTAGAGCATCCCATCCTCCGAGGACTTTGAGCGAAAATCATCAAGTGAGGAAAAACCCAAAAACCCAAACACCTACAAACCCAAAGTGATTGAGCATCACTGAAGAGATTGTTCTAGTGTGGAACCGACGCTTGTTACCTTTGAGGACTACGCATCCTCCAGACGGTTAGGCGTCATGGTCTAGAGCATCCAAGAGGAAATTGTGGATTGCCGAGTGACCGAGTATGTGAAGGTTTGGAAGTCACCTGAAGACTTACCACGAGTGATTGGGCGAGGTCTGTGTGACCTTAGCTCAAGGAGAATACGGTGAGGACTGTGTGTCCGGGACTGTGTTTCCTCAGGTTTAAATACCTAGCCGCTCTAACCAGACGTACAACTGTCACAGCAGTTGGAACTGGTCTACCAAATCATTGTCTTGAACGAGCTACTGGTTCTATTTCCTCAACCCTTTCATTTCCTCGCATACTTGCTATGTATTTGATCATTACTGTTTGAAAACTTTGACTGAAGACTTTCTCAATTTCCTCAGTTCAATTTCTTCAGTCAGTTTGTCTTCTGCCTGCTTATCCTGTGTTTACGCTTCTCGTACTCTGTGCTTGTTTTCATTTCATCATGATGACTGTGCTACTGCTCTGTTATGCTTGCATCTGAGTACTTATTCCACTGCTATGTAGTTCGTCGCTTAGGAATTTCCTCACCTTGAAATTCCTCAGTGACGAATTTGTAAAAATCGCCTATTCACCCCCCCCCTTAGTCGATATAACGCACTTTCAAGTTGCCAAATCCCTTTTCGAATGAGAGAGAGCCCCAATTGCAGCAAATAGGACTCCTGTTCCACTTCTTCCCAGTTTACAAGATGAAGCTTATATTGTTGTCAGGAACTTTGTGCACATCTTTCCTTCATGGAAAGATTATACCAAAGACAAAGAACAATTTCCAATCTTCCTCCGCAACTTACGCGTAAGTAATGTACTAATGTCATTCATGGTAATTACTGCATATGTTTCTGCTAACAGAAGACACAAGATTTCATTATTTTAAATAGGCGAGGACCAAACTGGATTGTCAAGACAAGCAAGAGTTGGTTGCACTTTTCAAGCACTCGTTGATGAAGTATCGTTCCTACCTGAGGCAAGCGCACTTCGATGGCAAGCCTCTAAACGAAATTTCTGTAAAGTCTCCGGTGCTACATTTATCAGATAGTGACTGAAATAATCTTGTTACACATTGGTCTCGTCTGCAGCGTAAGGTACTATCTATGATATCACATCACAATTTGAATTACATTTTTGGATGTGCCTTAATGTCTCACTTGTACGAAAACTGTTTGTAGAAGAACATTCATTCTCAAGGGACCACAGAATCTCACAACTATACTGCACACTGCATTGCTCTTGTGAGTACCTCTTGCCCTGTATGACCATACTTACTTTCATAGCTGGTTGATTATGTAGCATCACTGCACATGTTAGCCTCGTTATCGTCCATTTGGTGGACATTATAAGATCCGTATGGACTCTTACATAAATTTAGAATCAACCCAATGCTTTTGAAGACGTTTAGCTCTGCAGTCCTCTTGTAAGGACTGAACATCGTCTATCACTGTACTTACATTAACAGCTAATCCCTCCGTCCCATAATATAAGAACGTTTTGTACAGTACACCAGTGTTCAAAACACTCTTATATTATGGGAAGAGGGATTGGTTCATTGTGTAGCATTCTGCATCTTATCTCCCTCGCCCACCATTTACTAAAAAATATCAGATCTATATTTAATCTTACCAAAAAGTTGAATACACAGACAATGCCAGTGCAGAAGTGCAGCCCATTGCTCTTGTCAGTACATTTTGTCCTGCAACGCTTGTACTTCCAGGGATTGGTAGTTGATTATGTAGCATCAATCTGCATCTTATCTTCATTATCCTCTATCCCTTCCAGTATTATCATATCTATAATTACTCTCTACAAAATGTAGAGTACAGGCAATGCTTATGAAGAAGATTCTGTGCTGAAATTCTTGAGTTATCCTTCCCTTGACATGGAGAAGGGCATTATAAAGCTGGTGTTAACCGTTAATGTAAGTCAGTCCTTCTAAAGCCTTTATCCTCAACTGTTGTTTAATTTGCTCATACTCCCTATCGTTAACTGCTGTTTAGTTTGTTGTTTCTATCAAAATGCATGTTCGCAACAACCGTAAGTTCCAAGTTTTACTTGTAAAACCAAATTCCTTATTCATACCATGCACATTACTCAATACTCCCTATATGTATGCTTGTTTTTGTGGATCTATAATCTAGTGTGTGGTGAAGGAGCCCACGTTTGCACCTTGTCATCTCCTGTTTTATCTTACTGATGTGGCTGATGATATGGACAACATGCCATGCACATTGACCAAAATAGATACAATGATTATCTTTGCCCTTCATCTATGCTTGTTTTGTTGACATGGCAATCAGTAGTGTGGTGAAGCTCCCCGCATTATGAACAATGCCGAATTATGCTATTGATATTTTGAACTTACTCTTTATTTTCTAATTTGAAATTGGATGGAATTGACAACATAGTTATCATCTTTGTTTATACACGTGCAAACTTGTCATCTCTCTGCTTGTTTCAGGGTGATATGCCTGATGGCATGCACAAGTGTTCTGAAGGCTATGAGACAAACCCAGCATTTATTGCAGCAAAGAAGGCAAAACATCTTGAAGATAGCGAGACAACCCCAAAGTCTTGTCTTGATGCAGTGTTCAAGTTACTTGAGACTAGCAGTCAGACAAGCTCACAGAATTTGCTGTCTGAATCAGTTTGACTTCTTCAGTCCCAAGTTCTAGCAGAAAGGCATTCTGCAACTCAACTTCGACTTGAAGTCCTATCTCTAAGAAATATTGCGGAGAACACCAATGAGAACCTCATTGCTAAACAGCTACACCTGGAAGCTATGACCGACATGCTATGCCGGTCTCACAGCCTTGCTCAGCAGCTTGCACAATAGTTCCTGTGCAAGGCTAACCTTTCATGAACTGTCTTGGAAGTGGTCTTGGTTCAGTATTATTTTGTTATGCTGCAATGGCGCCTAGTTTTTGTAATCTGCTTCTTCGTTGCGCTTTATGATCACTGGTGGCGAACTTCGATGCCCAGTGGATGTAATATACCATAAATCCTTTATTGTATAGTGTAGGTTTATTCTAAGTTAATATGCCGTAATTTCTTTATTGTATAGAGTAGGTTTGTTCTTAATTCCTACTAGTTACTGCCATCATTTGCTATCTGAAAAAAAAACAGAGAAAAATCTAATGTAGTCGACCGGGCCAAAACATTCGCCTCTAACGGGCCTACTTTTTAGCGGGCCACAATTGGGCCGGCCTACAACTTTCTTGGACCTGAAAGGCCATTGGGGCCTTCACACTTTGCGCCAGGCCCACAACTTACACGGGCCTATATTCGGCCCAAAGTTTAGTTAAGCCTTTAGTGGAAGCAGCGCTTAGTTGGGCCCATGTAGCTTTGGGCCATTAACAAGCTGAATATTCTGCTGGCCTGTTATGGCCCAGAAGAAACCATGGGCCTTTAGTAGGCCGAAATGCATGTTGGGCCTCAATTTTCACTAGTCGTCGACGGGCCTTCAGCAGGCTGAAATGTAGACCGAGTCTTTTTTGGCCCAGTTATATGACGGGCCATTACCAGGCCGAAACATATCTCGGGCCTTAGTTGGCCCACTGATATCATGGGCCTTTAAGAGGCAGAAAGCTTAGTAGAGGCATCAACGGGCCGAATTATACGACAGGCCTTTAATAGGCCCAAAGTCACGTTGGGCTGAACTGTTGCCACCTTTATCACGGGCCGTTAGAGGGCCGGATTTTGCGTCGGACCATATATGGTCCATGGGCAGCACGGTCCATTCCCAGGCCGAAAGACACACCGGGCTAAAATGGGCCCATGTCTACATCGGTCCTCTAACAGGCCGAAATGTCACTGGGCCGTAATTGGGCCCAAATATTCGGCGAACAATTAACGGGCCAGATCTGGCTTCGGGCCGTAAATGGGCAATGCTTAAACAGGCCGTTATTGGGCTGGCCCAGTAGTACCTGAGTAAATACTACGGGCCTTTGACTGGGCCGGCCTTTTTAAACTATATGAGCCTCTGTTGGTCCCTGCCACATGTCGACGTATCATAGGCATGTCTCCTCCATTGGACGGACGACATCTGGCCCACCGAGGAGCCGACACGTGTTTCCTCTAACCAATGATGATTTTACACATGGAAAATCCCCATTGGTCCGGGCTGTTAATGGGTTATCGGATCCAAACCAGAACCCGATAGCTTAACGGCGACCTGTTACGGTGAATGCCACGTGTCGGTTACCCTTGACAAAAGCACTTCCATGACGCGCCATTTATCTTCATTGAAGTGGACACTTCCGTGATGATAATTTTGGTACTGTCATGGAACACTTCTACGACAGCACAGGTATGACTATCTTGATTCTGTCATAAAATCGTCATGGATGTACATGCATGACAAAAAAACTGACCTACTGTGACAAACACGTATCATCACGGAAGTGTTTTTTTGTAGTGAGAGCTTGCCATTCACCGTCCGTCAGATCTGGCACCGAAGACTTGATGCTGACTTTATTTGCTGCTATGGTATCAAAATACTTCTTCTTGATCTGATGGCATCTGTTCTTTGAATTTTTCTGCAGAATATCTTTGCACGCGGTCTTGATGGTCTCCGAGTCCATGTTCATCTCAAAATTTGCCTACCAAGATAGCAAACAAGGTAGGAACAATATTAGTGATCATACGTAGGTGTAGCAGAAAATAGATAGCACATTAACTACGAAACAAGTAGCTTACAGTAACTTTCCCAATGTAGTTCTCCAATAGACTAGCATTTTTTGTATTCCTTGAAGTGAGGAAGAACCGGCAGATGGCTTCTTGCAACGAGTCCACACTCAGAAGCAAGCTTTGCTGCCTGTAGAGGCTTCTCTGGATGCTTCATCCCTTCGGCAATTTGGATAGGAACCTTGGTACCAAGCTACTTGGTGATTCTCTCTAGCCCTTTGCCCTTTCTATGTCTAGGCTTGGTAGTCATTGCATCTAAAAATGAAATTGAGCTCATAAATTAGAAGAGAAATCGACAAATGCAGGAATGGTTCTGCTAAACAGGTAAGCATACATGATCACTTCCATTTGGAAAATGCACTAGTAAAATAGAGCATTGCAAAGGTGAACTTGCCTGATTGAAGCACAAGTTGTTGTTCTTCTTCACTGATGACAGCATTCCTATCAATAGAAGGTGCAACAGGGCTGAGGTCTGTGTGGACAGTGTCTGCTTCATCTATGCAGATAGTTCCTTGTCAGTGCAACAAACCCCAGGTGTGTTGCCCAGGCTGTACATAGGCTCGAGAACAAGGTTGCAGCGTCCAAGACAAGACCAAGCATAAGAGACCAGCTCTTTGAGAAATCAAAGGGCGGATCAAGAAGACCGAGGCCAACCAAAGGAGCAAGATACCACTAAGGGAAAAACCTCCCTTGCCGGGCAGGCGAGCCTGGCGGGGACGAGGTTGCCCCGAAGACAAGTATCCAGATTGCCCCGGCAGGCTTGCCGGGGGCGCCGAGGGCGGATTACCCCACCAAGGCTCCACCGCTCCACCTCACAGCAACGCAAGTCATCGATCGGTGCGGTGTCGAGCCCCCAAGTGGCTAAGTGGCTGCTATTTGGCACGTGGTGGCCACTTCCATAGGAAATCACCTCCAAATGACACCCGTCCAGGGACGTGTCACGCAGGCAGGCGAGAAGGTGGCCGAATGGCACGGCAAGGCTTGCTGGGCTACGCTATGATGTGACACTAAGCGGTGCATTTAATGCGCTCTATCCTGTCTGCAGAGTTAGGTATGATAGCACTGTTTGCTATCTAATCAATATGCAATGACTGATTTGCCATTGTGGTGACCCCGTGATCTATAAAAGGAGGGCCATGGCAACCTTAGAAAGGATTCGGACCCTTGTACACTCATACGCGCGTAGTTGCTCTCGCCCCGAGGCGACCCTGTCGGGCTAGAGCGCTGCGTCTCCACCTTGGTCCTCTCATCAATCCACCAAAGCAGGAGTAGGGTTTTACGCCATGCGGCGGTCCAAACCTGGGTAAAAACTGCCCGTGTGATCGCTGTCGTGCGGCCCCGCGCCCTCCTCTCTTTGTGCAATGCGTCCTTCCCCACTGCCGAACCACAAGGGGCCGATGGCCCATAGGTGGCCGTGTTTTCCCATGACATCTTTGGCGCGCCAGGTAGGGGGAAGCGCTTGCGTGAACCCGAGAGCATACGCAGCGCGTCATCTTCATCATCATTCTCTTCATCGACGGCTTCATCATCCATGGCGCCCAAGAAGAAACCCGGTGCCGTAGCTGACCCGTCCACCTCGAAGGCCCCTTCGCACGCGGCCGCCGATGCCGTGGGGGCTATGGGGGCGCACGGGGACGTGGACACTACAGGGGACATGGCCGGCGTGGGCGGCGTCATCACCACCTCCCCTATGGCAGAAACGGGAGCGGGAGGCACCGGAGAAGGACAGCGCCAACAACTTCCCAGCGGCCACGCTCCACAAGGTGCGGGTGGAGAGATCATCCTGTCCATGCCTCTCCACCCCACCGAAGGACGCAGCCACAGCGGTGGTGCTCGCCCTGGGGCAAACCGCAACCCTCCAGCGGCCCCCGCTGCGGGTGCGGCCGCAGGGCACGCATCACCCCCGAAATGAGCTAGCCAAGCCGAGGCGCCGAACGGAGCCACCGATGCCCAAGCACAACCATCTCGTCACCACGCCACCCTGGTGACTGGCTCACGGTGACAAGAGCACGGCGCTGCCACTACCGGCACCGTCTGAAGCCAGGCGACGTTACAGTCTACATCGTCATCCATGCCGAGCACTGCTTCGGAGGCCATGGCGCGGGCCCAACTCCTGTTGAGATTTCCGCCGGCGGCCAATCAGATGGATGAGTGGAGAGCCACCATTTAGAGCCTGATTGGTTTTGCCGAGGCAGGAGGATCATAGCGAGCGGGCCCGTCACGGCCTCCGCAGGTGGCGACAACGGCCCGAGCCGCTGGCTATACCGAAGGGGCCACCCCCACGGTGCAATCCCCTCCGCGGCAGGAAGCGCAGGGGCCGCAGCCAGAGCCACGGACCAAGAACCCGACGACGTATCGATGGCTTCATCCGATCCTCAAGCACGACGAGACCAGCAGCGAGTCCTGGAAGACAGGCGGAGGAAAGACGCACGCGCCACCATCGAACGATGCTGCAAAACCAAACGCTAGTCTGATAGGCGCAATGGCCCCGGCGTCGATGAGCCCATGCCCGGTGAAGGTGGGTACCTACCTTTCGAGGTTGGGTGCCCCACATTCACTCACGAGCTGCGGCAAGTCCTTTGGCCATCTGCTCGCACGTTCAAGCCAGAAATACCAGAGAAGTACGATGGAAGATTGAACCCGGTAGAATTCTTGAGCATCTACACCATCGCCATTCAAGCTGCCGGGGGAAGAGACGAGAAGGTGTTCGCCAACTACTTCCATTTGGCACTCAAGCCAAATGTGAGGTCTTGGCTGATGCATTTGCCAGAGAATTCCATCTCGACCTGGGCTGACCTGTGCCATGAGTTTGTTGGCGCCTTCACGGGCGGCCATCAAGAACCAGGGCGGCCCAGCGATTTGCAGCTCCTTCTATAGAAAGAAGGAGAGAGTCTGCGGAAGTACATGCAGAGATTTAGCCGGGTGCACAGGAATATTCCTGACATCCACCCGGCAGCTGTGATAGCCGCGTTCCAGTCAAACGTGCGCAACCGCCGGATATGTTCTAAAATGAACGTTTGGTTGCCCAAAACTGTGAATGAGCTATACACTCTGGTGGATAAGTGTGCCCGAGTAGATGAGGGGAGATGACTCCTCGGTGAAGAAGATGGCATCGACATCGACTTAGAGGAGGACGATGACGCCACCAACCAAAAGAAGAAGAACAAGAAGCGCAACAAGAAGCACAAGGATAAAGCGGTGATGACCGTTGAAGGATCGAGTGCACCTAGTACCGGCAAGAAGGCCAAGACCGAGGTTCCCGGCAAGGAAGCTACCACGTGCACTGATTGCCGGGAAGCCGCGGCTGCCGAGAAGGCTAGGAAGATTGATGGGCCATACTGCAAGATCCATCGGACCAAGGGCCATGATCTTCAGGAGTGTCATCAGATTGAGCAACTCGTCAAGAAGTAGAGGGCTGAGTACGAGAAGCGTGATAAGGAGAAAGACCAAGATGGCGCTGGCGGGAAGGGCCGAGGCAGCAGAACAGATCGCCCCAGCAAGGCTCCTCAGTATCAGGGGAAACCGGCTAGAGGCCATGAGAAGAAGGATTGCGAGGACGAGAGTGATGAAGGAGATGAAGTGGAAATCAGCGAGCAGGAGTTCCAGGAAGCAACTGACGCCCTATGCATTGACGGGGGTGCATCCTTACACTCCTCTCACCGCCAACACAAAAGATGGGCGCGTGAGGTCAATGTCGTGGAGCCAGCAGCAGATTCTCAGAAGCTGCTCAAGTGGTCCCGCACGCCCATCATCTTTGATGAGGAGGATCACCCCGACCGCACTACCGCGGTAGGGTGTTTGCCGTTGTTGGTTTCACCAACGATCCACATCCTCAAGGTCACAAAGATGTTGGTTGACGGCGGGGCTGGGTTGAATCTGATTTCTCCAAAGGTCATCAGCAAACTCCAGATAGCAGATGAAGAGCTCAAGGTTACTGGTACGTTCCAAGGGATCAACCCTGGCAGGAGTCGTCCTAAGGGGAAGATCACACTGCCGGTAACATTCGGGGGGAGTTAAACTACCGGACTGAGAAGATCGTGTTTGATGAGGTTGACCTCCCCCTACCGTACAATGGAATCCTTGGTCGCCCTGCCCTGGCCAAATTCATGGCGGCATCCCACTATGCCTACAACACTTTGAAGATACCAGGGCCAATGGGCGTCATTTCCATTCCATCAGACAAGAAAGACGCAATCATATGCATGGATAAGATGTACCGGGAAGCAGTCGCTGCAGAGGCTGTGGAAGCCACTGCTCCCACCAAGGAAAGCAAGAAAAAGAAGAAAGCCAGCAAGGATGATAGCAAGGAATCCGGGAAGTGTACCTCTTCGGAGTGCGCTGCGCCTGTTGATGACTTCCCGGAGAGTTCCAATATCAAGAGGTCCAAGGCTGCTGCACCCGCTGTGAAGAAGGTCCCGGTAGGGCTGGCTGGCACTGACGGTACGTTTATCATCAGTGCCACCCTCGACAAAAAATAGGAAAGCGCGATCGTTGCCTTCCTGCGGGCGAATGTCGATGTGTTTTATTGGCAACCATCTGACATCCCCGGTGTTCCCAGGGAGGTAATCGAGCACCAGCTTGCTGTCTGCCCACATGCCCGGCCCGTCAAGCAGAAGGTCCGGAAGCAAGCTTTGGAACGGCAGCAGTTTATTGCCGAGGAGATCAAGAAACTTGAGGTAGCTGGTCTGGTCAGAGGAGTGTTGCATCCAACATGGTTAGCAAACCCAGTGGTAGTGCGCAAGGCAAATGGGAAATGGAGCCTTTGCATAGATTTCACAGATCTGAACAAAGCATGCCTGAAGGACCCGTTCCCCTTGCCGCGCATCGACCAGATTGTGGATTCCACCTCCAGGTGTGACCTGCTTTCCTTCCTGGATGCCTACTCTAGATACCACCAGATCTCCATGTCCAAGGAAGACGAAGAGAAGACCGCGTTCATAACCCCATGTGGCACGTACTGTTTTGTATGAATGCCCTTCGGGTTGAAGAGCGCTGGATCCACTTTTGTAAGAGCAGTACAGATTGGCTTCGAGTCCCAGCTGCACAGAAATATTGAAGCCTACATGGATGATATAGTGGTCAAAACCAAGGATAGAGTTACTCTCATTCAGGAATTGGAAGAGACCTTTGCAAATCTGCGCAGAATCAACTTGAAGCTGAACCCGGAGAAGTGTGTGTTTGGCATTCCTTCCAGCAAGCTACTTGGCTTCTTTGTGTCCCATCGGGGGATAGAGGCCAACCCCAACAAGATCAAGGCTATCGAGCAGATACAAGCACCCAAGACAGTTAAAGACGTGAGGCGTTTGACTGGATGTGTTGCCGCGTTGAGCAGGTTCATTTCCAAGTGCGTCGAACGCGCCTTGTCTTTCTTCACAATCTTGAAGAAGGTAGGACCCATGGAGTGGTCCCCGGAGGCGGACGCTGTGCTACAAGATTTGAAGACCTACCTTTCCTCTGTTCCCACCTTAGTCGCTCCTAAACCACAGGAGCCGTTGCTACTATATTTAGCAGCGACCAATCAAGTGGTTAGCGCAGCGCTGGTGGTGCAGCGGGAGGTAGATGACGCAGTAGTCGCCACCACCATCCCCTCTGGAGAGGAAAGTGAACCCGTCCCGGCAAGATCAGATGCAGTTCAAGACAAAGAAGAGCAAGGCAGCGGAGACAGTTCCAAGATCACGGCAAGGAAGAAGGTGGTGCAGCGCCTAGTGTACTTCATCAGCTCCCTGCTGCAGGGGGCTAGGTCGAGGTACTCTAGCATGCAAAAGTTGATTTTTGGCCTCATCATGGCCTCAAGGAAACTGCACCACTACTTCCAAGCCCACGAGATCATGGTTGTCACCCGCTTCCCCTTGCAACACATACTCCGAAACCCCGAGGCCACTGGCAGGATCGTGGAATGGGCTTTGGAGTTATCCAGCTTTGGTTTGAAGTTTGAAAGCACGTTACTATTTAGAGCAGAGCACTGGCAGAGTTCATTGCGGAGTGGACGCCGACCCCTGATGAATAAGTACTGGAGACAGTCATCCCCGGCAAGGAAGCGCCCCAAGAATGGATTATCTATTTTGATGGTGCCTTCTCCCTACAAGGTGTAGGAGCTGGCGTGCTTCTCATTGCTCCCACTGGGGAGCACCTTAAGTACATCGTTCAAATGCATTTCCCTCAGGAAAAGGCTACCAACAATACTGCAGAGTATGAAGGGCTCCTTGCCGTGCTCAGAATTGCAACAGAACTGGGAATCAAGAAGCTGATTATCCGTGGAGGTTCACAACTGGTAGTGAGACAAGTGAACAAGGATTATCAAAGCCCATTGATGGAGGCATACGTCAAGGAAGTGAGAAAGTTGGAGGAGCGCTTTGACGGATTGCAAACAGAGCACATACCGCGTGCGGAAAACAGCATTGCTGATCATCTGTCAAAGTGCGCTGCACAAAAACTCCCTGTGGAACCAGGGAGTTTTGTTCTCCATCTAACTCAACCCTCCATATCCCCAGAAACAATGGCTAGTAAGAGGAGGAAATTGAACTCCAGCAAGCCTCTCCCGGCAGAGCTTATCGAAGCCCCCGGCAGAGGGCTTGGCGGGAACAACTCCCCTTCGATCAGTGAGCTGCACCCTCCCGCCGAACTACCAGTCTTTGCGGTCGAGGCATGCGCTCCCATCGACGGGGAGGTGCCGCTAGTCCTTGTTGCCGAGCCCCAGGCTCCAACTTGGGCATGGCACATTGTTCATTTCCTCCAAATAGGAGAACTTCCCGAAGAGCAAGAAGAAGCTGAAAGAGTAGCCCGGAGGGCCAGTATGTATCCTTTCGTTGACGACATGCTATACAGAAGAAGGCCTAATGGTGTGAAATTGAAGTGCATTTGCCGGGAAGAAGGAAAGGAATGCTGGAAGAGATACACAAGGGTATGTGTGGCTCCCACATCGGATCAAGGGCCTTGGTTGGGAAAGCTTTCCGGCAAGGCTTCTACTAGCCCACAGCCCTCCAAGATGCAATTGAGCTAGTCACCAAGTGTAAAGCTTGCGAGTTCCACTCCAAGAATGTGGCACCCCGGCTCAGAGAACCGGTTTACCAGTGTTTCCAACCCAGAGATCATGTCTTCTGGAAACACACAACATCTTGGAACAGAACAGAACTAATCTTTATTGATAAACTTTAGGTACAAGCTCATATTTTACATAGACAGCGAGGCCAAAGCACACCCGGTGCTACGACAATATCTATATTATTTATGATACATAGCAGGGCCTCGGTACTACTAGAAAACTCTACGGCGTAGCGGAACATAGCGGAAACTCCATCCACAGGGGCACTGCTGGGACACAGCCTAGTTAGTGTAGCATAAGCCATCGGGACCTCCGTCCTCGGCTTCTCCTGCATCTGGCATGATACGCCAGGTGAGTACTTTGAATGTACTCGCAAGCTCACCACAACCAAATAATGCAGAAAGCAATAGCATGGCAAGTAACATGTTAAATTCTTAAGTAATTCACTTACTGTCAACAATTACCAACTTACTCTCTTCCGGGTTGTCCCACAACCCTCGAAATACTCATAAGTCACCGAGTACTTCCGGTCATAAGATGAGTTCTTCCATCATTATTATCACTGTTACGGTTGACCACCTAGTGAGGTCTGGATGGGCTGTCCAATACCGTGGATGCGGCTATTCAAATAGATTTTACACTTTGCAGAGGTTGCACACTTTACCCACACCATGGAGTACCCAGCCTCGTACTTAGTACATGCTCCCATTCGGGTGGACCGGAGTTACTCCAACAAAAACCACCTGACCCATGACCCTCCCATCGTACCACCGGCAATCATCATCCCCCGGAGTCAAGCCCTGGGTGGCCCCTGTGTCACCTCGTGACACCTGCCACCATCGTGGCCAAACTAAACTATCCCAAACGGGGACGCTGGCACAATACTCAACTGGGCTCATAGGGTTATCGCCGTCTACCTGATCAGGGTAGCACCCACGCATAACCCTCCCTATATGGAGGTACCAGTGAAAGAGCACGAAGGCAGACCAAGACAAGGCTGTCCCATACTGGCAAATGTGGTTGCACGAATAAGCCCGGACAGGTGACTCAAGATCAACCGACTAGGTTCATTTAGCGAGCATGGTGGTTCAATGTAGTAACTTATGATAACAGCAACTAGTCATTTGAAATTAACTTCTATGAATTATTATATAGCAAGTAAATGGAAGTAAATCATTTAAATATGCAATGCCATTGAAATGCTTCATGAAATGGGTGTCCTGGCTTGCCTTGCTCGGTTGGGTTACCCAAAAACTCCTGGTCTTCAAAAGCACGCAAGTTTCCTTCTGAAAATAATTTAAAACAACAATTTAAAATATCCCATATCACTGTTTTGTTTACCAGAAATTCTGTGAGTATAAGAAAAATACCAAATTTTACCAGTAACTAAAGGGCCTCAAGACAAACCATATGCAAAAAAGAATCAATTGATTTGGACTTGTGGATAAAAAGTTTTAGCTGGTCAAAGTTGCTGGTCAAATATGAAATAAAATAGAAATTAGAAAAACCTACAGGGGCCACGTCGAAGGCATAAAGTGGAGAGGCTTCTCCACTTACCGCTACGCGCACGCACGACTGAGCCGCTATCGAGCGGGCCCCATGGCTGGGTTTAAATGGGAGAGAAAGAGAGCAGAGAGGAGTGGAGCTCCGGCGATCGTCGCCGGTGATGTGGTCGACGGAGGGGTCGGGTGAGAGTGTGGGTAGAATGGGCTCACCGAGGCGAACACGCACATTCCCATATCTCGACGAGAGATGGTCGGACGGTGTCGTCCCCTTCCACTCCGGCGGTGGTGCTTCTCGGGCGTCATCGGAGACGGCGTTTCCGGCGACGATTCGATCGGGCAAGATGTTGGGTGCGGTAAGTGGAGTGAGCTGAATTCGCTGGTGGCGTCAGTGGAGGCCGGGAAGGAGTGGAATGGCGAGGTAACTCGGCTCGGGTGGCAGCGGATCTCCGGTGAGGTTCGAGGCCAGACGGCCTTTTGGCCGCGGCTCGCTGCTTGGGAGGGTGATTGGGTGGTGGTGGAGTGGAGTGAGGAGCTTGGCGGAGCTGGCCATGGCCTTATATAGGCGGGAGGCGAGCTTGGGCGAGTTCTCTGGAAGCGGCGAGGCTCGGGACATGTTGCCGATGCGAGGACGCCGCACTGGCTGGCGGGTTGCGGTCGACGGGATAGGAGAGGGCAGGCGTAGTTAATGCGTGTAGTGGCGACACACGTAGGAAGACGATGACGGCTCAGCCACTATGGCCGCATGGGCGGCACAGTGTCCGTGTGCGTGGTGGCCGCCGGGGATGATTCCGGCGAGGGGAACCCTCTGGAGTGAGGTACGTGGATGGCTATAAGGTAGTCGGCATGCTCAGACAACGTACGGCGACGCGGGGCAGTCGGAGTCGTTGCATCAGACGCGGGCGCGGCACAGAGCGCGCGCTCTGGCATGCCAGCATCGTGCTCTCCATGGTGGCTAGCACTTGGAGGCCACGCAGGTCCAGCGCACCTTGTCTAGCAGCTTCTCCTTCGACCACGTAGCCCCCTTTGCCTCTGGTTTGGCTAGGTTCACTCTGAATTGAAAGGTCGCTTCAACTACAGTTCCTGACAGTAATCTTGAGAGAGATCCAGAGAAGAGGTGAGCTGGAGATGAAGCTAGTGGAGATGTCTGGTGTGTTCTACCTTGGAGGGACTACAAGATGATCAAATTTGAAAGAGTTTGGAAAAGTTTTGGATACAGTTCATGTGTAAACCACCTTACTGGTCCAGAAACTAAATGAGCTTGGTACACTCATATGGTTGATTTTCTGAAGCTGAATTTTGGTGTGTGGGAGTCATTTGATGTGTAGAAGATGCCATAAAAATTTCATGGCCATTGGATACCTCTAGCTAGTACTTCCTTCACAAAGGTCCCAAAAAGGCAGCAACTTGGCAGAGCCTTGTTGCTAAAAAGTTATATTGGCCAAAGTGATATATTTGAATATGGTGGCTAGATAGGTTCCCTAGTATCTCAGGGAATTTATTGGGAACTTTTTGAGCTAAAAAAATAGAGGTTGCTTCACAATTAACCAATTCTGACCAGAAAGAAAATAATTATTCTTGCCAAAATTTTGTACTGGACTATGGAATGTTTTTGAAGATTATGAGGTTATATGATGATAAGAAGGTGTGACAGGAGTTTGGGATCTTTCTGATCATCAGAACTATAGGTTGCTTCATAACCCATAGTGATGACATAGTTTCCCAAGGAAGAAAATAAATTATTAGGAAAAGATAAAAATTAGAATTTGATCCAAAAGAGGTGTGGCAGGGTTTTAGCAAGCTGATGAGGGTTTTGGGTCACTAGGGAAAGAGGTTCAAGGATTCATAAGTCCAAAGTCAACGAAAAACCAACCAAAATGCAAATAAAACCAAAAAGATTTTGAAAAGGAAAAGTTGTCGAAAACCAGGGTGTCACAAACCTACCCCCCTTAAGATGAATCTCGTCCTCGAGATTCGGTTCTCAGGGAACAAGTACGGGTATGCGGATCTTAGAAAGCCTTCTCTTTCCCAGGTAGCCTCTTCCTCGGTGTGGTGATCCCACAGTACCTTGTAAAACCTGATCACCTTACTCCTGGTAGTTCTTTCCATCTCCTCCAGGATTCTGACAGGTTTCTCTTCGTACGTCAGATCTTTAGCCAGTTCTAGCTCACTCATATCTGCTTGCTTGATTGGTGGTGCAATGCACTTCCTTAACTGTGATATGTGGATAACATTGTGAACGTCAGATAACTCCGGTGGTAATTCCAGCTGATATGCTACCCTGCCTTTCCTAGCAATTACTGGAAAGGGACCGATGTATCTTGGTGCAAGCTTTCCCTGGGTATGGAACCTCTTCACTCCCTTCATGGGGGTTACTCGAAGGTAAGCATATTCTCCGGGCTCAAAGGTCACCTCTCGGTGCTTTGGGTCGTAATAACTCTTTTGATGGGACTTGGCTACCCGAAGACGCTCCTGAATATCCTTGACTTGTCTCTCAGCCTCGAGCATCAAGTCTGTGCCAAAGATACGGCTATCTCCTGTCTGAGACTAGTTTAATGGGGTGCGGCACTTCCACCCATACAGTGCGTCAAATGGTGACATCTTAAGACTTGACTGATAGCTGTTGTTATCGGAAAATTCCGCATGGGGTAGGCTATCTTCCCATTTGGGTCCATGAGTAAGAGCACATGACCGAAGCATATCCTCTAGTATCTAGTTTACTCGTTCGGTCTGTCCATCTGTCTATGGATGATACGATGTGCTATGCTTCAGCATGGTTCCCAAAGCCTGGTGCAATCGCAGCCAGAATGCTGAGGTGAATAAGGAGCCCCTACCGAGGTGATAGACTTGGGTACTCCATGAAGGTTGACTATCCGAGACATGTAGAGTTGGGCAAACTGGTTGGCGTTAAAAGTGGTCTTTACCGGAATAAAGTGAGCCACTTTTGTAAGTATATCCACGATAACCCAGATAGCATCATGACCTCTTGTTGACTTGGGTAGTCCAACAATAAAGTCCATGCATATGTCGTCCCACTTCCACTTGGGAACCGGTAAAGGTTGCAGTAGCCCAGCGGGTTTCTGGTGTTCTGCCTTAACTCTGTTGCAGATGTCACTACAGGCGACATAGTACACTATATCCCTTCGCATTCCAGGCCACCAAAAGGTTTCTCTTAGGACCTGATACATCTTTGTGCCTCCTGGATGAATAGAGTACACAGACTCATGAGCTTCTCTGAGTATTTGTTGTCTCAGGTTGTCCTGATCGGGCACACATATCCGCTTCTCAAACCATAAGGTACCTTGGTCATCCACATGGAAAGACTTGGCCTTCCCTTGATGCATCAACTCCTTGATCTCTTGTATCCCGTCATCTGGTTCTTGAGCCTTTTTAATTTCTTCCATAAGAGTTGGAGTAATTTCCAAGGTATCCGGGTTAACTAGGCCGCATAGTACCATATTGAGTTTGGCAAACTCTTCTTGTAACCTGGGGTGGATACTTGCAGTTAGTGTATTCACGGTGCATGGTTTTCTACTGAGAGCATCAGCAACCACATTGGCTTTTCCTGGATGATAATTTATTCCAAGATCATAATCCTTGACCAGTTCCAGCCATCTTCGCTGTCTGAGATTTAGGTCAGGCTGAGTGAAAATATATTTGAGACTCTTGTGGTCTGTATATATTTCACAGCGTTGCCCAATGAGATAATGCCTCCAAATTTTTAAGGCATGAACCATGGCTGCTAGTTCCAAATAATGCATGGGATAGTTTTCTTCATGAGGTCGTAGCTGTCTGGATGCATATGCTACAACCTTTCCTTCTTGCATTAACACGCAGCCGATTCCACGCCTGGAAGCATCGCAATATATGTCAAAGCTTTTGTGGATGTCTGGAAGAACTAAGACAGGGGCCGTGGTTAGCCTTGTCTTTAGCTCCAAGAAGCTGCTCTCGCATTCTGCTATCCAGACAAACCGTTGATTTTTCTTCAGCAATTCTGTCAGTGGCTTGGCTATCTTAGAGAAGCTTTCTATGAAGCGACGGTAATAGCCTGCCAATCCCAGAAAACTGCGGACTTCGGTAACCGAGGCTGGTATCTTCCAGTTCAAAACTGCAGTTACTTTGCTGGGGTCGACGGCTACTCCTTGTTCTGATAGAACGTGTCCCAGAAATCCCACCTCTTTTAGCCAAAATTCACATTTGCTGAATTTGGCATACAGACAATGGGTCCTTAATCTTTCCAAGAGAGCACGGAGGTGTTGTTTGTGCTCTTCTTCATCCTTGGAGTATATCAAAATATCATCGATGAATACCACCACAAATTTGTCCAAGAAATCCATGAAGACCTTGTTCATCATGCTCATGAAATAGGCTAGAGCATTCGCCAGTCCAAATGCCATGACCGTAAATTCATATAGACCATATCGGGTGGTGAAAGCTGTCTTGGGGATATCCTCTTTTCTGATTTTTAGCTAATGATATCCTGTTCGGAGGTCAATCTTGGAGAATACCCATGCTCCGTTCAGCTGGTTGAACAAATCATCAATGCGAGGGAGCGGGTACTTATTTTTAATGGTGACCTCATTCAACTGGCGATAGTCCACACACATTCGTAGACTTCCATCCTTCTTCTTGACAAACAGTACGGGTGATCCCCATGGCGAGATGCTTGGACGGATGTACCCTTTCTATAGTAATTCATCCAACTGCTTCTTTAATTCTACCAGCTCTGGACTCGGCATACGATAGTATTTCTTTTAAATTGGAGCAGTTCCGGGAATAACCTCAATTGCAAACTCTAATTCCTGGTCGGGTGGCATCCTCGGTAGTTCCTCGGGAAATACATCCGGGAATTCGCAGACTACCGAAATCAAGTTCATATTTGTACCAGCAGTTTGGTATGCCATTCCCTTTCTTGACATCATTTTGCTAGCAATGAATTGAACTGTTTGTCCTGCCGAGTTAACCAGTGTCACTGTCCTGGTAGCGCAGTTGATGCACACCTGGTGTGGTGTCAACCAGTCCATCCCCAGTATTATATTCAATCCAGGGGATTCAATGGCAATGAGTGTAGCTGGAAATTTAACTCCTTGTATCGAGATTTCCAGACCTTTATATATCAGATTTGTTCTGAGCAGGGAGCCAGGGGATTGTACCACCATGATTTTATCCAAAAGCGAAGGAGAAAATTTGTGCAAGGTGGCAAAACTCCGCGAAATAAATGAATGGGAATCTCCAGAATCAAATAAAATTACTGCAGGTATGTTGTTAACAGAAAACATACCAAGGACCACATCTGGTGCTTCACAGGCTTCCTCAGCAGAGATATGATGGACGCGTCCGTGCCTGAAGTTATGGTTGGGGTGGCGTCCAATAGTGTTGACTTGTGGCTTGAAGTCGGATGATGGCTTCCCATTTCTTGCGGGGCACTGTTTGGAGTAGTGTCCGCTTTGGCCACAAGTAAAGCAAGTGTTATTGCAGCGGTGGTCCTCCATCACGGGCTGTTTGCCAAAGGTCTGGTCCCGGTTGGCCGTCTTATTGTTGTTGTTGTTGCCATTGTTCCATGCGGGCTTGTATTCAGATGGGCCCGTCTGCCAAATGTGTGGCTTCTGCGCAAATTGCTCCCGGTTGTCCTTCTTGGGTTCAAACTTTCGCTTGTGGTCATCATACCCAGACTTATGTTCTCGCTCTGCTATGAAAGCCTTGTTCACCAAAGTCTGGAAGTCCGGAAAGTCCAGCATACAGAGCTGACAACGGAGGGCATGATTCAGTCCTCCTAGGAATTGATCTATCTTCCTTTCCTCAGTGGATACGTCATGGGTAGAGTACCGTGCCAAATTGTTGAACTTGTTCAGATACTCTCCCACGGACATATTTCATTGCGTGAGAGCAAGAAATTCCCTTTGCTTCACCTTCATTCTGCCAATAGGGATATGATACTTGCGGAATAACTCCTTGAACTTCTCCCAGGAAATATCTTCTTCAGATGGCCACATTATCTTTGTGTTGTCCCACCATATAGCTGCTGGCCCTTCTATGTAGTGAGTGACAAAAGGAACCTTGTCTGCCTCTTCACAGTGAACTATATCCAGCTTCTTTTCCATGGTCCTCAGCCAATCATCAGCCTCCATTGGGTCCACAGCTTGACCAAAACTGGGTGGCTTAGTGCGTTGAAAGTCAGACAACTTAGAGTGTGTCCCATTGTTGTTATTCTAGCCCACCATAGTCTGCATGCTTTTCAGAAATTCCATGAGATCCTGATTTCTTTTCTCCTCAAACATCCTCATGATCTGATCAGTGGTCTGTGCCTGAGGTGGTGGTGGTGGTAAATCTTCCGGTGGCTGTCCTGCTTGTCTGGCGAATCGACGAACGGGGGTTCCATCGCCGCCTTGGCTACTACCTCTCTTCATGCTAAATTTGTTCCCATTGGAAAATACCGAACCGATGAGCAACATCCATAGGGGAAACACAGTAATATGACACCAAAAGAGAATTCATGAAAAAGAGGCGAATAAAGCAAACAACATAATTATACAAGATAACCCAACGTCATACATGGCAAGCTAGTAGGGGAATATCATGGCTAGACTGCTCATACGGTAGTTGACATATGCAAAGATGCATGCACTAGGGCTCAAGCCTCCACTCTAGTGGCGCGGGTGGCACGAACACTGCCAAACTGAAGACTCCTCGTCATCTGATCCTGAGTCAGAATCAGAACTGATGATGTGGATCGCATCCTCCGGATCAAAGGAAACACGACGACGCTGCTGAGATGGTTCTCCTTCCGGGGAGGAAGGAGCACGACGCCTCAGCATCGAAGCAACTGGAGTGGCTAAGAGTGAGGCCCACTCTGCCGGGGTCTCACGTTGGCTACCCGACGAAAAGCCTAGTGGGGTGGTGGAGCTAGAGGGAGTATCAAACATACGTGGAGGTGGGACTGGCGGTGGATGCACAGGTGGAAATGTAGGATGAGGTAGAGACGATGCGGTAGTCGTAGCTGCAAGTGCCTCTTGGACATGAGACAGTTCCTCCACCAAGGAAATGATCATACGTTAACTGGCATTCAGATAACGAGATAAAACACCAGTGGCACGATCACTCGCTAGGTCAACAGGCACGAAAATGACTCGCCCTGTTGTAGGCGACAGGGTGGGGTAGTGAAAGAAACCTGGATGAGTCTGCATCTCGACCTCATGGAAGTGCAAGTCAGTGAGAGCCTCCATCGTAGCAAACTGGATCGCCAGCTCCGGAGTAGAAGCCGTTTCGCCCTGAGAAGAGCGAGAATAGCTACCAATGTCCGAGCTCGCGGTCAAAAAAGCCTCCGCATGATACTCATACACTGACTCGGCAAGCTGCTCTCGGAACACCTAGTACACTGGATCTTCGCCATTGGGATACAGCCGAAGCCAGATGCTACGGAGCAGTACAGGAAAGGTGAACAATGCTGGCTCATGGTGGTAGTGGTACGGAACTGGTGCCATCTACACCCACAATGCCAACGGTTAGTAAAACAATGAATCATGATGCATGCCATGCAACAATCAAATGCATCAAGCAAGATGCACACTTAGAGCCTACACTAATCGTGGTTCTAGCGCGGGTTAACTAGGGTGTCCTACAGTCAGCACGGCTCTGATACCAAGCATTGTGGCACCCCGGCTCAGAGAACCGGTTTACCAGCGTTTCCAACCCAGAGATCATGTCTTCTGGAAACACTCAACATCTTGGAACAGAACAGAACTGATCTTTATTGATAAACTTCGGGTACAAGCTCATATTTTACATAGACAGCAAGGCCAAAACACACCCAGTGCTATGACAATATTTACATTATTTATGAAACATAGCAGGGCCTCGGTACTACTAGAAAACTCTACGGCGTAGCGAAACATAGCGGAAACTCCATCCATAGGGACACTGCTGGGACACAGCCTAGTTAGCTAGCATGAGCCATCAGGACCTCCGTCCTTGGCTTCTCCTGCATATGGCATGATACGCCAGGTGAGTACTTTGAATGTACTCGCAAGCTCACGACAACCAAATAATATAGCAAGCAATAGCATGGCAAGTAACATGTTAAATTCTTAAGTGATTCACTTACTGTCAACAGTTACCAACTTACTCTCTTTCGGGTTGTCCCATAACCCTCGAAATACTCATAAGTCACCGAGTAGTTCCGGTCATAAGATGAGTTCTTCCATCATTATTATCACTGTTACGGTTGACCACCTGGTGAGGACTGGACGGGCTGTCCAATACCGTGGACGCGGCTATTCGAATAGATTTTACACTCTGCAGAGGTTGCACACTTTACCCACACCATGGAGTACCCGGCCTCGTACTTAGTACATGCTCCCATTCGGGTGGACCGGAGTTACTCCAACAAAACCCACCTGACCCGTGACCCTCCCATCGTACCAACGGCAATCATCCTCCCCCCGGAGTCAAGCCCTGGGTGGCCTCTGTGTCACCTGATGACACCTGCCACCCTCATGGACAAACTAAACTATCCCAAACGGGGACGCCGGCACAATACTCAACTAGGCTCACAGGGTTTTCGCCGTCTACCTGATCAGGGTAGCACGCACGCATAACCCTCCCTATATGGAGGTACCGATGAAAGAGCATGGAGCCAGACCAAGTCAAGGCTGCCCCATACCGGCAAATGTGGTTGCACGAATAAGCCCGGACAGGTGACTCAAGATCAACTGACTAGGTTCATTTAGCGAGCATGGTGGTTCATTGTAGTAACTTATGATAACAACAACTAGTCATTTGAAATTAACTTCTATGAATTATTATATAGCAAGTAAATGGAAGTAAATCATTTAAATATGCAATGCTATTGAAATGCTTTATGAAATGGGTGTTTTGGCTTGCCTTGCTCGGTTGGGTTGCCCAAAAACTCCTGGTCTTCAAAAGCACCCAAGTTTCCTTCTGAAAATAATTTAAAACAACAATTTAAAATATCCCATATCACTGTTTTGTTTACCAGAAATTCTGTAAGTATAAGAAAAATACCAAATTTTACCAGAAACTAATGGGCTCAAGACAAACCATATGCAAAAGAATCAATTGATTTAGACTTGTGGATAAAAAGTTGTAGCTGGTCAAAGTTGCTCGTCAAATATGAAATAAAACAGAAATTAGAAAAACCTACAGGGGCCACGTCGAAGGCGTAAAGTGGAGAGGCGTCTCCACTTACCGCTTCGCGCGCGCACGACTGAGCCGCTGACGAGCGGGCCCCGTGGCTGTGTTTAAATGGGAGAGAGAGAGAAAAGAGAGGAGCGGAGCTCCGGTGATCGTCACCGGCGATGTGGTCGACGGCGGGGTCGGGTGAGAGTGGGGGTAGAATGGGCTCACCGAGGCGAACACACACGTACCCGTATCTCGACGAGAGATGGCCGGACGGCGTCGTCCCCTTCCACTCCAGCGACGGTGCTTCTCGAGCGTCGTCGAAGACGGCGTTTCCGGCAAGGATTCGATCAGGCAAGAGGTTGGGCGCGGGAAGTGGAGTGAGTTGAATTCGCTGGTGGCGTCAGTGGAGGCCGGGAAGGAGTGGAACGGCGAGGTAACTGGGCTCAGGTGGCGGCGGATCTCCGCTGAGGTTCAAGGCCAGAGGGCCTCTCGGCCATGGCTCGCTGCTCGGGAGGGTGATTGGGTGGTGGTGGAGTGGAGTGAGGAGCTCGGTGGGGCTGGCCATGGCCTTATATAGGCGGGAGGCGAGCTCGGGCAAGTTCTCTGGAAGCGGTGAGGCGTGGGACACGTCACCGGCACGAGGACGCCGCGCTGGCTGGCGGGTTGCGGTCAACGGGATAGGAGAGGGCAGGCATAGTTAATGCGTGCAGTGGCCGCACACGGAGGAAGACGACAATGGCTCAGCCACTGTGGCCGCACGGGCAGCATAGTGCCCGTGTGCGTGGTGGCCGCCGGGGATGATTCCGGTGAGGGGAACCCTCTGGAGTGAGGTACATGGACGGCTATAAGGTAGTTGGCATGCTCGGACAAGGTACGGCAACGTAGGGCAGTCGGAGTCGTCGCATCAGACATGGGAGCGGCACAGAGCGCGCGCTCTAGCATGCCAGTGTTGTGCTCACCACGATGGCTGGCACCTGGAGGCCACGCAAGTCTAGCACACCTTGTCCAGCAGCTTCTCCTTTGACCACTTAGCCCCCCTGTGCCTCTGGTTTGGCTAGGTTCACTCTGAATCGAAAGGTAGCTTCAACTACAGTTCCTTACAGTAATCTTGAGAGAGATCCAGAGAAGAGGTGAGCTGGAGATGAAGCCAGTGGAGATGGCTGGTGTGTTCTACCTTGGAGGGACTACAAGCTGACCAAATTTGAAAGAGTTTGCAAACTTTTGGATATAGTTCATGTGTAAACCACCTTACTGGTCCAGAAACTAAATGAGCTTGGTTCACTCATATGGTTGATTTTCTGAAGCTGAATTTTTGTGTGTGGGAGTCATTTGATGCGTAGAAGATGCCATAAAAATTTCATGGCCATTGGATACCTCTAGCTAGTACTTCCTTCACAGATGTCCCAAAAAGGCAGCAACTTGGCAGAGCCTTGTTGCTAAAAAGTTATATTGGCCAAAGTGATTTTTTTGAATATGGTGGCTAGATAGGTTCCCTAGTATCTCAGGGAATTTATTGGGAACTTTCTGAGCTAGAAAAATAGAGGTTGCTTCACAATTAACCAATTCTGACTAGAAAGAAAATAATTATTCTGGCCAAAATTTTGTACTAGACTATGGAATGTTTTTCAAGATTATGAGGTTATATGATGATAAGAAGGTGTGATAGGAGTTTGGGATCTTTCTGATCATCAGAACTATAGGTTGCTTCACGACCCATAGTGATGACATAGTTTCCCAAGGAAGAAAATAAATTATTGGGAAAAGATAAAAATTGGAATTTGATCCAAAAGAGGTGTGGCAGGGTTTTACCAAGGTGATGAGGGTTTTGGGTCACTAGGTAGAGAGGTTCAAGGATTCATAAGTCCAAAGTCAACTGAAAACCAACCAAAATGCAAATAAAACCAAAAAGATTTTGAAAAGAAAAAGTTGTCAAAAACCAGGGTGTCACAAAGAATATCCATTAGCCTGCTCAAGCTCTCCAAACAATCCCTTTGTCATGGCCATTTTCGGTCTGGGGGCTCGACATCTTGAGCCCCTTCCCCCGTGCTACCGGGGGCTTTGAATTCTTGTTCGTCGCAATCGACAAGTTTACAAAGTGGCCGTAAGTAGAGCCCGTGAGAAAGGTGACCGCGCAGTCAGCTATCAAGTTCTTGAAAGGATTGGTGTGCCGCTTCAGTGTACCTGCCCGAATCATCACCGACAATGGCACCCAATTCACAAGCTGTGCCTTCATAAAATATGTTCATGCCCTTGGAAGCAAGGTCTCATTTGCCTCTGTGGCCCATCCCAGAAGCAACAGGCAAGTTGAGAGGGCGAATGCTAAAGTGCTGCGAGGTCTTAAGACAAGGACTTTTGATCGGCTGCAGAAGTGCGGCAGGCGATGGATCGACGAGCTGCCGGTGGTTCTTTGGTCCCTCCGTACGACACCGAATCAAGTTACCGGGCAGACTCCCATCTCTCTAGTCTATGGGGCAGACGCAGTTATCCCCATGGAACTCATATTCGGGTCTCCTTGAGTGCTTGCCTATGATGAAGTAGTGCAGGAACAGCACCGGCGTGACGACGCTATGCTACTTGAGGAGAACCGTCTCTGGGCTGCTACGCTTGCTGCACGCTATTAGCAAGCCCCGCGTCGCTATCATAGTCGCAGGGTTCATGCCCGGAGTTTTGAGGAAGGCGACCTTGTCCTTAGGCGTGTTCAGTCCGCCAAGGGTGCAAACAAGTTGACACTGAAGTGGGAAGGCCCTTACCGGGTAGTACGAGTCACCAGGCCTGGCGCAGTCCGCCTGGAGACTGGAGATGGCATTCAATTGCAAAACTCATGGAACATTGAGTATCTTCGTAAGTTCTACCCATAAGGTGCGGCTGTCGAGCCCTGCCCGGAAGCCACCCTTTTGTACAAGCTTTGTCGAAGTTGCATGTAACCCTTTATACAAAGCCAGGCGCAGACCCTAAGCAACAGAGAAATAAACAAAGCGCTAGGGGCCCCCCGAAACTTGCATGCATGCATAAGCATATCATGAGCATAGCATGATCATGTAGATGAGGTCGCATGTGGCATTGTTTTCATCTGCACTAAGTTGCAGGGTTCTTGCCATGGACTTGATCCCGAAGAGAAGAAATGAAGACGAGCCTACGTGACGATCCCCGGCAGACCAAGCAGATAAGTTCCTTCTTATCCATACATGTTCTGTAATTTGAAAACTTATGCATATGAAAACCCCGCCACCTTCGAAACATAGGTGCTCCTACCCTTTGACTCGAACACTGCTTCGGCCAGGGTGGTCGCAGTGGCCTTTGGCGAAAACGGTTCGGCGGGGAGCCGGTCCCTTTTTACGGTTTTTTGCCCGGCAGGCCTAGCCCCGCGGTAACAAACTAAGGGCACCGGCAGGATAGCCTGCCGGGGAAACTTGTTTACTTAAATGTATAGAGGCATTTCACCTCTGCATGGATATGGTACATGCACAAGTGCCCGGCAAAGCTTGTCTTTTTCATTAATATGCTGATAAGCAAGTACAGATCTTACAGAACATAAACATGGATAAATAATTTTACATTATTTAGACTAAAGTTTGGCCGATGCCTGCACATTTTAAACTGAAAAAAGATAAGTGCCCCGTAACCCCTTTCTTGTCCCTCTCCTCCTAGGCACTATGATGAGAAGAGAAGAGGGCAAAAGGGGTGCCTGGGAAGAAGCCCAGCCTCACCCCGTTGGGCCCCACGACAGGGAGCCCGACAAGATCGGGAGGGCACGAGAGAAGGTGATGGTGAAGTGAGCGGCGGAAGGGTCCCACTGGCCACCGCCACCAGGGCCAGCAGGACGCAGCAGGGCGAACGAAGCTGCAGCCCGAGAGTAAGCCTGCCAGGGTCCAGCTGGAAGGCTACTGGAGGAGTCGAGGGCACCACCCCCACCTCTGCATCCAACTCCCCGGCAAATCGCCTTGCCGGGAAGGAGATGCAGGTGCAGATGATGGTGCCGCGCGTGATGATGATGATGCGGCTGGTGTTCAGCCGGAGTCGGAGCCGTCGTCCTCCCCGTCAGCATCGTTGTCATCGCCGTCACTGTCCTCCTTGTTGCTATCGCTCGAGGAGGAGCTTTCGTCATCGGTCGAGCTCTCCGCGCAGCACCCTAAGCAAGCACCCGAGCATCCGTAGACCTTGACGGAGAGCAGCTCGGCATCCATTAATTTAAAATGGAGGACGTGCCCCTCCAACAAGCTGTGGGCGCGGGAAAAAGTCTTCCGGCCGCGTCGGAAGAGCATGACATGAGGGGCGGGGAAATCCACATCCACCCGCATGCTGCCATTACAGCAACCCCTCATGTGCAGCTTCAGTGCGCGTAGTTGTTCAAGCTCCATCACCCTCGCAAATGGAGTAGGGAGGCGGAGGCGGCCGCGCGGGGGCTTATACAACCTGATGATGAACTCCAGCGGTTGGTCTCCGACGTGGCCTTCCATTGGGGGATGAGTGGCCGGCAGAGGTGCCATCAGAGCACCACCCCGTCCTCCTCGACCCTGGGCACCACGGTAGCTGCGACCTCGCCCCCTCCCACCTCCTCTCGCGGCGGGCTCCGCCCCCATGTTTTCAATAAGAGGAGGGAGGCACTGTCGAGTAGAAGCCCTCGTCGCCACCGCCGGAGAACCGCCATGGCCCCGGCCCCACACCATGGTGGACGAGAACTGCTAAAGAGAAGGAAGGGGTGAGTTGTGTGGAGAAGCACCCAGCCCTGCGTTCCTTTTTATAGGTGAACGGGCCAGGGGGATGGCTCCTCTCCCTGAAGGCAGCCGCCCTACTCCTCCAATCTGGCTTCCCCGCGCCACCAATGGCTCGTGGAATCAAGGCCAACCCTCAGCACCAATCCATGGCGTCTGGGTTTCTGACATGGCATGCATTTCCACAACCTTCGCGTCCGCCACCAACCCCGCTCAACGCATGCAGTACACGTGGCGGAAATGCTGCAAGTGGGAAAGATAATGGAATGATAGTTACCACCCCATGAACGTGGGACGTGGGTAGCCAATGGATCGTGGCTCATAATCTCCCCCACAACATCTTGCACGACGCGTGGGTAAACTGGAAACTGACTCAAGCTCATATTAATGAAGAAGCAAAGAAGATCTCAAAGGGTGAGCTACCGCAACCTCCCCGCCTGTGTACTGGACAGGGCCTACCCCGACGATGCTCGGCAGCTCATTCGGGCCAGGCCCGGGGGCTCCTGTCGGTGCAACAAACCCCAGGTGTGTTGCCAAGACTATACACAGGCTTGAGAACAAGGTTGCAGCATCCAAGACAAGACCAAGCAGAAGATATCAGCTCTTTGAGAAATCAAAGGGCGGATCAAGAAGACCAAGGCCAACCAAAGGAGCAAGATATCACTAAGGGAAAAACCTCCCTTGCCGGGCAGGCGAGCCTGGCGGGGACGAGGTTGCCCCAAAGACAAGTCTCCAGATTGCTCCGGCAGGCTTGCCGGGGGCACCGAGGGTGGATTACCCGGCCAAGGCTCCACCGCTCCACCTCACAGCAATGCAAGTAATTGATCGGTACGGTGTCGAGCCCCCAAGTGGCTAAGTGACCACTATTTGGCACGTGGCGGCCACTTTCAGAGGAAATCACCTCCAAATGACACCCGTCCAGGGACGTGTCACGCAGGCAGGCGAGAAGGTGGCTGAACGGCATGGCAAGGCTGGCCGGGCTACGCTATGATGTGACACTAAGCGGCGCATTTAATGCGCTCTGTCCTGTCTACAGAGTTAGGTATGATAGCACTGTTTGCTATCTAATTAGTACGCAATGACTGATTTGCCATTGTGGTGACCCCTTGATCTATAAAAGGAGGGTCATGGCAACCTTAGGAAGGATTCGGACCCTTGTAGACTCATACGCGCGTAGTTCCTCTCGCCCGAGGTGACCCTGCCGGGCTAGAGCGTGGCGTCTCCACCTCGGTCCTCTCATCAATCCACCAAAGCAGGAGTAGGATTTTATGCCTCGTGGCGGCCTGAACCTGGGTAAAAACTGCCCGTGTGATCGTTGTCGTGCTGCTCCGCACCCTCCGCTCTTTGTGCAATGCATCCTTCCCCACTGCCGAACCACAAGGGGCCGATGGCCCCATAGGTGGCCGTGTTTTCCCACGACATTCCTCCTTCATCTAGGCAGACAGTGCCTCTTTCATCCACGCAGAGAGTGGTTTCTTCATCCATGGGCGGAAACTCATCACCCATTTGCACCGAGCTCTCAGAGTCCATGCGCAGCGGACTTTCCTGATGGTCCATCGCAGCCGCCATCTTTGCTTTCTGCCTTGTGACTCTATCAGGGGCAGGTTCATCAGGTTACAGGATCCTCTTTGTTCGTCCTGGAGGTGGGGCCATCACCCTTCCTGGAGGCATTGCTGCAGTTGTTTCTGAGCTCTTCCTCTTCTTGCTGACTGTCTTCTTGTTGACTGTCTTCTTAACACCAGGCCTCTTCATCCTAGATTCCTTCAGTGCCTCGTATAAATAGCACGGAAAAAAGCATTAGATCACAAGACAAATATGTGAGCACAAGGAAACACAGAGCATACAAGAACCCCAACCCTCCAAGCAAGACAGAGTTTGCACCTTAACAGTCTTCTGCACTACAACATCATCCACTTCCTCTCCATCAATAACTTCATCTTCCTTAGGATTGTACTCTGGGTCATCATTGATAACTCCACTACCTTCTTGAACCTCATTAGTTCTACCTTCTTGTACATCATTCGTTTTCCTAATCATTGACGCTATTGCACCAATGCCAAGGGACTGGAACATCCGATTGTTCCTCATCATATTTCTAGACCTAACCTTCTCGTACTCGGTGAGAGGTTCTTCTTTGCATGATAAAGGAAACATAACTATTAGGTGAATGGTTGGAATGCATGGACAGACAGCCAAACATATCATATGAGATTTTATTATCATTTAATCCTAGTTATTCGAGTAAGGAAGACTAACAGCACACAGGCACAATTAAGCCAGCTTATTCAGATTGCAGCAATACATTTCACTTAGCATATTAAGTTATAAAACTGACAGTATAACCACAAGGAGCAAGTTGCATACCAACGGTCGGCCTCATGTTTGACCTTGTCATCCTTGCCATGGATGATCATGAGATGGTTGGAACGTTTCTATAATAGCTTGCAAAATAGAATAAACAAGAATGAGATACAACAGGGACAAAGTAGAATGATGCACTTGTATCAATAAAGAAAGCACTTGAACTAGCATGCACACACATGTGTAGCAATGCATGAGTAATAATACATGTGAAGCAAACTTGTTGGATCAACAATATAGTGATGTAGTTAAATTAATTAAGCAAACATGTAAGTGCACTAAACAAGCATGCATGTACACAGGAAAGATATGAAGCATCCCTTAAAATCTTGACTACATCAAGCAGGGGGTAGCAATGTACATAACTCAACTAAGTTAATTGGTGTCATTACATAAAAGTAGCACAAAGTAACAAACTAACAGCCAGCCGATCAATAGAATAAAGCTCATAGAAATGGCAGATGGACTTAATCATTTAGTAATGAACACCATGAATTAACTAGACCAACCCAGAGAGCATATATCACACCTACATGAACTACTCTAGTAGTGCAGTGAGCAGGAAGCTTTCTATATGAACAACAGAGGCCCATAGGAAGGAACGAGAGATCAGCATTGTCACTGATCAATTTAGCATACCCAGGAACATAGCTATGGAACTAGATCATCCATATGTAAACCAAAGCATGGAAGGAGCTCACAGGATAGAAACCAAACATGAATGGGAACCTACAAACCCTAGATAGCATGGGAGCAACAACTACAGAGCTTTAGATTTAGTAGTGACCATAATCAAGAACACATAACAGGATTGGCAGTAGAGGGAGAGAGAGATGGAGATGGACGTGCTACCTGCTTCTGTGGTGGTGCGTCGTGGTAGTCGTGCTTGAGCTCCTCCTCCTGATGCTGCTCAATAACCTGCAGGACAAACAAGGCCATAGGTGAGCTGCCACAGGGCATCCACATGACAACGCAAAACATCAAGCAACATGTCCGAGTCATTGACAGGGATGCACAATCAAAATAGAGCATACAAAATCTAGAATAAAGAACCACCTCCCCACAAGACCCTAACCCCATGAATCCATCCCCATCTCAAAATCAGATTACCAACGACATGAACCCTAACCCCATGAACAAGAGGGATATCTTCCCATGAACCCTAACCCCATGAATCCATCCCCATCCCCATCGATCCATTCCCATGAAGAAGAACCCTAACCACTAGGAATTCCTAACCCTAACCATCAGGAGATCCTAACCCATGAGATCCACCGAACCAATAGAAGATCCTAACCAGAGGGGGATCTACCATGGAGATCGAGGGGAGATCGACCAGTCCTAACCCTAACCCTAGAACATCAAGGGGAGATGGACATCAAGGGGAGTACCTATCGTCGTGTTGTAGATGATGCACCGGTGGCTCCTGTCGCAGTCGTCGCTTGCGCCTACCCTCCTGTCACCGTCGTCGCACGTACCAGCCATTGTCGATGTAGAGGAGCAGAGTGGGGTGGGGCTGAGCGGAGCAGAGATTCGTCATCGGGGAGCGGAGCGGGGCGGAGCAGAGGAGGAGGGGCAGGGCTAGGGTTACGGGGCGGGGAGGGGAATGGAGGGGCGGGGCGGAGCAGAGGAGGGGAGGGGCTAGGGTTGCGTGGCGGGGAGGGGATTGGAGGGGAAATTTTGGGAGGGGATCCCGCGTGGTGGTGGGAGAGGGAGTGGTGGGTCCCGCGTGGTGGTGGGAGAGGGAGAGGAGGGAAAATTTTGGGGGCGCTGGAGGGAATTTTTGGTGATGGGAGGGAAAATTTCAGCAGTTTTTTTTAGTTCGGAGACAGAAACTTTTAGGTTTTTTTTTTAACTTTGTAAATAATGATTAAAATCATACCGAATAGTTCAAGAAGACATCAGTACCCCAAGTTTTATATTTTTGCTAGTTGGTAGGTCACATGTGATGATGTGACACGGAGGTTTCCCATTTTTTTGAATTTTTTTGAAATTTTTACGGTGTTTTCAAAAACCGGTCGAACTTGTCGCATCAGCCATTCGTGGCTAGGGGTTGGATCATGCAAAGGTGTTGGTGATTCTATGATGAAATGCCTACCTGTGGATCTAAAAATGATTTTTAGTAAAAACAACGGGCATGCTATGGAGCACCTGCAGTTCAAATTCCAGCCGGTTCCAGCTGAATCGGCCGATGGTTGTCTGAATGGCCGGGAGTAGCTACGAGGCTCAGAAATGTATGATTTTTGGCGACTGTCCATAAAATACGGTCTTCTTTGAGATAGCCATGGAATGGCGCCATTTAGGATGACTCTCCTTGTAGCCGCTTCACGAAAAACACGTGTTTTTGGCATTCAGAAAATGAAAAATGTTTTTTTTTGTGAAACAAGTTGGAACCTCTCTTTGGCAACATTGTTTTCCATCACAATATGGAGGCATGAGCCAAATTTGGGCATATTATCACAAACTATTCAACAAATGTGGCCATATGATTGCTTGTTTGGCTTGAAAGCCATGAATCTTCGTTCATGGTAGGTCATTTTTTGAGAACACTTTTTCAAGAAAACATCGGCACCCCAAGTTTTATATTTTTGCTATTTGGTAGGTCACATGTGATGATGTGACGCGGAGGTTTCCCAATTTTTGATTTTTTTAATTTCTTAGGTGTTTTCAAAAACCGGTCGAACTTGTCGCGTCGGCCGTCCGTGGCTAGGGGTTGGATCATGCAAAGGTGTTGGTGATTCTATGATGAAATGCCTACCCGTGGATCTAAAAATGATTTTTAGTGAAAATAACAGGCATGCTATGGAGCACCTGCAGTTCAAATTCCAGCCGGTTCCAGCTGAATCGGCCGATGGTTTTCTGAATGGCCGGGAGTAGCTACGAGGCTCAGAAATGCATGATTTTTGGCGACTGTCCCTAAAATATGGTCTACTTTGAGATAGCCATGGAATGGCGCCGTTTAGGATGACTCTCCTTGTAGCCGCTTCACGAAAAACACGTGTTTTTGGCATTCAGAAAATGAAAAATGGTTTTTTTTTGTGAAACAAGTTGGAACCTCTCTTTGGCAACATTGTTTTCCATCACAAGATGGAGGCATGTTCCAAATTTGGGCATATTATCACAGACTATTCAACGAATGTGGCCATATCATTGCTCGTTTGGCTTGAAAGCCATGAATCTTCGTTCATGGAAGGTCATTTTTGAGAACACTTTTTCAAGAAAACATCGAAACCCCAAGTTTTATATTTTTGCTAGTTGGTGGGTCACATGTGATGATGTGACGCGGAGGTTTTTATATTTTTTTGAATTTTTTTGAATTTTTTACGATGTTTTCAAAAACCGGTCGAACTTGTCGCGTCGGCCGTCCGTGGCTAGGGGTTGGATCATGCAAATGTGTTGGTGATTCTATGATTAAATGCCTACCTGTGGACCTAAAAATGATTTTTAGTAAAAATAACGGGCATGCTATGGAGCACCCGCAGTTCAAATTCCAGCCAGTTCCACCTAAATCGGCCGATGGTTGTCTGAATGGCCGGGAGTAGCTACGAGGCTTAGAAATGCATAATTTTTGGTGACTGTCCATAAAATACGGTCTACTTTGAGATAGCCATGGAATGACGCCATTTAGGATGACTCTCCTTGTAGCCGCTTCATGAAAAACACGTGTTTTTGGCATTCAGAAAATAAAAAATTGTTTTTTTATGAAACAAGTTGGAACCTCTCTTTGGCAACATTGTTTTCCATCACAAGATGGAGGCATGTGCCAAATTTGGGCATATTATCACAAACTATTCAATGAATGTGGCCATATCATTGCTTGTTTGGCTAGAAAGCCATGAATCTTCGTTCATGGTAGGTCGTTTTGGAGAACACTTTTTCAAGAAAACATCGGATCCCCAAGTTTTATATTTTTGCTAGTTGGTAGGTCACATGTGATGATGTGACACGGAGGTTTCCCATTTTTTTTTATTTTTTTTTAATTTTTTATGGTGTTTTCAAAAACCGGTCGAACTTGTCTCGTCGGCCGTCTGTGGCTAGGGGTTGGATCATGCGAAGGTGTTGGTGATTCTATGATGAAATGCCTACCTGTGGATCTAAAAATGATTTTTAGTAAAAATAATGGGCATGCTATGGAGCAAGCGCAGTTCAAATTCCAGCCGGTTCCTGCTGAATCGGCCGATGGTTGCTTGAATGACCGGGAGTAGCTATGAGGCTAAAAAATGCATGATTTTTGGCGACTGTCTGTAAAATACGGTCTTCTTTGAGATAGCCATGGCATGACGCCATTTAGGATGACTCTCCTTGTAGCCGCTTCACGAAAAACACATGTTTTTGGCATTCAGAAAATAAAAATGATTTTTTTTGTGAAACAAGTTGGAACCTCTCTTTGGCAACATTGTTTTCCATCACAACATGGAGGCATGTGCCAAATTTGGGCATATTATCACAAACTATTCAACAAATGTGGCCATATGATTGCTCGTTTGGCTTGAAAGCCATGAATCTTCGTTCATGGTAGGTCGTTTTTTAGAACTCTTTTTCTAGAAAACATAGGTACCCCAAGTTTTATATTTTTGCTAGTTGGTAGGTCACATGTGATGATGTGACGCGAAGGTTTCCCATTTTTTGATTTTATTTTTATTTTTTACGGTGTTTTCAAAAACCGGTCGAACTTGTCACGTCGGCCGTCCGTGTCTCGGGGTTGGATCATGCAAAGGAGTTGGTGATTCTATGATGAAATGCCTACCTATGGATCTAAAAATGATTTTTAGTAAAAATAACAGGCATGCTATGGAGCTCCCGCAGTTCAAATTCCAGCCGATTCTAGCTGAATCGGTCGCTGATTGTCTGAATGGCCGGGAGTAGCTATGAGGATCGAAAATGCATGATTTTTGGCGACTATTCGTAAAATACGGTGTATTTTGAGATAGCCATGGAATGGCACCGTTTAGGATGACTCTCCGTGTAGTCGCTTCACGAAAAACACATGGTTTTGGCATTCAGAAAATGAAAAATGGTTTTTTTTCGTTAAACAAGTTGGAACCTCTCTTTGGCAACATTGTTTTCCATCACAAGATGGAGGCATGTGCCAAATTTGGGCATAATATCACAAACTATTCAACAAATGTGGCCATATGATTGCTCGTTTGGCTTGAAAGCCATGAATCTTCGTTCATGGTAGGTCGTTTTTTAGAACACTTTTTCAAGAAAACATCGGTACCTCAAGTTTTTATTTTTGCTAGTTCATAGGTCACATGTGATGATGTGACGCGGAGGTTTCCATTTTTTTATTTTTTTTGAATTTTTTACGGTGTTTTCAAAAACCGGTCGAACTTGTCGCGTCGGCCGTCCGTGGCTAGGGGTTGGATCATGCAAAGGTCTTGGTGATTCTACGATGAAATGCCTACCTGTGGATCTAAAAATGATTTTTAGTAAAAATAATAGGCATGCTATGGAGCACCCGCAGTTCAAATTCTAGCCGGTTCAAGCAGAATCGGCCGATGGTTGTCTGAATGGCCGGGAGTAGCTACGAGGCTCGGAAATGTATGATTTTTGGCGACTGTTCGTAAAATATGGTGTACTTTGAGATAGCCATGGAATGGCGCCGTTTAGGATGACTCTCCTTGTAGTCGCTTCACGAAAAACACATGGTTTTGTCATTCAGAAAATGAAAAATGTTTTTTTTGTGAAACAAGTTGTAACCTCTCTTTGGCAACATTGTTTTCCATCACAATATGGAGGCATGTGCCAAATTTGGGCATATTATCACAAACTATTCAACAAATGTGGCCATATGATTGCTTGTTTGGCTTGAAAGCCATGAATCTTCGTTCATGGTAGGTCGTTTTTTGAGAACACTTTTTCAAGAAAACATCGGTACCCCAAGTTTTATAATTTTGCTAGTTGGTAGGTCACATGTGATGATGTGACGTGGAGGTTTCCCATTTTTTTCAATTTTTTACGGTGTTTTCAAAAACCGGTCGAACTTGTCGCCTTGGCCGTCCGTGGCTAGGGGTTGGATCATGCAAAGCTGTTGGTGATTCTATGATGAAATGCCTACCTGTGGATCTAACAATGATTTTTAGTAAAAATAACGGGCATGCTATGGAGCACCTGCAGTTCAAATTCCAGCCAGTTCCACCTAAATTGGCCGATGGTTGTCTGAATGGCCGGGAGTAGCTACGAGGCTTAGAAATGCATAATTTTTGGTGACTGTCCATAAAATACGGTCTACTTTGAGATAGCCATGGAATGACGCCATTTAGGATGACTCTCCTTGTAGCCGCTTCATGAAAAACACGTGTTTTTGGCATTCAGAAAATAAAAAATTGTTTTTTTATGAAACAAGTTGGAACCTCTCTTTGGCAACATTGTTTTCCATCACAAGATGGAGGCATGTGCCAAATTTGGGCATATTATCACAAACTATTCAATGAATGTGGCCATATCATTGCTTGTTTGGCTAGAAAGCCATGAATCTTCGTTCAGGGTAGGTCGTTTTGGAGAACACTTTTTCAAGAAAACATCGGATCCCCAAGTTTTATATTTTTGCTAGTTGGTAGGTCACATGTGATGATGTGACACGGAGGTTTCCCAATTTTTTTTTATTTTTTTTTAATTTTTTATGGTGTTTTCAAAAACCGGTCGAACTTGTCTCGTCGGCCGTCTGTGGCTAGGGGTTGGATCATGCGAAGGTGTTGGTGATTCTATGATGAAATGCCTACCTGTGGATCTAAAAATGATTTTTAGTAAAAATAATGGGCATGCTATGGAGCAAGCGCAGTTCAAATTCCAGCCGGTTCCTGCTGAATCGGCCGATGGTTGCTTGAATGACCGGGAGTAGCTATGAGGCTAAAAAATGCATGATTTTTGGCGACTGTCTGTAAAATACGGTCTTCTTTGAGATAGCCATGGCATGACGCCATTTAGGATGACTCTCCTTGTAGCCGCTTCACGAAAAACACATGTTTTTGGCATTCAGAAAATGAAAATGATTTTTTTTGTGAAACAAGTTGGAACCTCTCTTTGGCAACATTGTTTTCCATCACAACACGGAGGCATGTGCCAAATTTGGGCATATTATCACAAACTATTCAACAAATGTGGCCATATGATTGCTCGTTTGGCTTGAAAGCCATGAATCTTCGTTCATGGTAGGTCGTTTTTTAGAACTCTTTTTCTAGAAAACATCGGTACCCCAAGTTTTATATTTTTGCTAGTTGGTAGGTCACATGTGATGATGTGACGTGAAGGTTTCCCATTTTTTGATTTTATTTTTATTTTTTACGGTGTTTTCAAAAACCGGTCGAACTTGTCACGTCGGCCGTCCGTGTCTCGGGGTTGGATCATGCAAAGGAGTTGGTGATTCTATGATGAAATGCCTACCTATGGATCTAAAAATGATTTTTAGTAAAAATAACAGGCATGCTATGGAGCTCCCGCAGTTCAAATTCCAGCTGAATCGGTCGCTGATTGTCTGAATGGCCGGGAGTAGCTATGAGGATCGAAAATGCATGATTTTTGGCGACTATTCGTAAAATACGGTGTATTTTGAGATAGCCATGGAATGGCACCGTTTAGGATGACTCTCCGTGTAGTCGCTTCACGAAAAACACATGGTTTTGGCATTCAGAAAATGAAAAATGGTTTTTTTTCGTTAAACAAGTTGGAACCTCTCTTTGGCAACATTGTTTTCCATCACAAGATGGAGGCATGTGCCAAATTTGGGCATAATATCACAAACTATTCAACAAATGTGGCCATATGATTGCTCGTTTGGCTTGAAAGCCATGAATCTTCGTTCATGGTAGGTCGTTTTTTAGAACACTTTTTCAAGAAAACATCGGTACCTCAAGTTTTTATTTTTGCTAGTTCATAGGTCACATGTGATGATGTGACGCGGAGGTTTCCATTTTTTTATTTTTTTTGAATTTTTTACGGTGTTTTCAAAAACCGGTCGAACTTGTCGCGTCGGCCGTCCGTGGCTAGGGGTTGGATCATGCAAAGGTCTTGGTGATTCTACGATGAAATGCCTACCTGTGGATCTAAAAATGATTTTTAGTAAAAATAATAGGCATGCTATGGAGCACCCGCAGTTCAAATTCTAGCCGGTTCAAGCAGAATCGGCCGATGGTTGTCTGAATGGCCGGGAGTAGCTACGAGGCTCGGAAATGTATGATTTTTGGCGACTGTTCGTAAAATATGGTGTACTTTGAGATAGCCATGGAATGGCGCCGTTTAGGATGACTCTCCTTGTAGTCGCTTCACGAAAAACACATGGTTTTGTCATTCAGAAAATGAAAAATGTTTTTTTTGTGAAACAAGTTGTAACCTCTCTTTGGCAACATTGTTTTCCATCACAATATGGAGGCATGTGCCAAATTTGGGCATATTATCACAAACTATTCAACAAATGTGGCCATATGATTGCTTGTTTGGCTTGAAAGCCATGAATCTTCGTTCATGGTAGGTCGTTTTTTGAGAACACTTTTTCAAGAAAACATCGGTACCCCAAGTTTTATAATTTTGCTAGTTGGTAGGTCACATGTGATGATGTGACGCGGAGGTTTCCCATTTTTTTCAATTTTTTACGGTGTTTTCAAAAACCGGTCGAACTTGTCGCCTTGGCCGTCCGTGGCTAGGGGTTGGATCATGCAAAGCTGTTGGTGATTCTATGATGAAATGCCTACCTGTGGATCTAACAATGATTTTTAGTAAAAATAACGGGCATGCTATGGAGCACCTGCAGTTCAAATTCCAGCCAGTTCCACCTAAATCGGCCGATGGTTGTCTGAATGGCCGGGAGTAGCTACGAGGCTTAGAAATGCATAATTTTTGGTGACTGTCCATAAAATACGGTCTACTTTGAGATAGCCATGGAATGACGCCATTTAGGATGACTCTCCTTGTAGCCGCTTCATGAAAAACATGTGTTTTTGGCATTCAGAAAATAAAAAATTGTTTTTTTATGAAACAAGTTGGAACCTCTCTTTGGCAACATTGTTTTCCATCACAACATGGAGGCATGTGCCAAATTTGGGCATATTATCACAAACTATTCAACAAATGTGGCCATATGATTGCTCGTTTGGCTTGAAAGCCATGAATCTTCGTTCATGGTAGGTCGTTTTTTAGAACTCTTTTTCTAGAAAACATCGGTACCCCAAGTTTTATATTTTTGCTAGTTGGTAGGTCACATGTGATGATGTGACGTGAAGGTTTCCCATTTTTTGATTTTATTTTTATTTTTTACGGTGTTTTCAAAAACCGGTCGAACTTGTCACGTCGGCCGTCCGTGTCTCGGGGTTGGATCATGCAAAGGAGTTGGTGATTCTATGATGAAATGCCTACCTATGGATCTAAAAATGATTTTTAGTAAAAATAACAGGCATGCTATGGAGCTCCCGCAGTTCAAATTCCAGCTGAATCGGTCGCTGATTGTCTGAATGGCCGGGAGTAGCTATGAGGATCGAAAATGCATGATTTTTGGCGACTATTCGTAAAATACGGTGTATTTTGAGATAGCCATGGAATGGCACCGTTTAGGATGACTCTCCGTGTAGTCGCTTCACGAAAAACACATGGTTTTGGCATTCAGAAAATGAAAAATGGTTTTTTTTCGTTAAACAAGTTGGAACCTCTCTTTGGCAACATTGTTTTCCATCACAAGATGGAGGCATGTGCCAAATTTGGGCATAATATCACAAACTATTCAACAAATGTGGCCATATGATTGCTCGTTTGGCTTGAAAGCCATGAATCTTCGTTCATGGTAGGTCGTTTTTTAGAACACTTTTTCAAGAAAACATCGGTACCTCAAGTTTTTATTTTTGCTAGTTCATAGGTCACATGTGATGATGTGACGCGGAGGTTTCCATTTTTTTATTTTTTTTGAATTTTTTACGGTGTTTTCAAAAACCGGTCGAACTTGTCGCGTCGGCCGTCCGTGGCTAGGGGTTGGATCATGCAAAGGTCTTGGTGATTCTACGATGAAATGCCTACCTGTGGATCTAAAAATGATTTTTAGTAAAAATAATAGGCATGCTATGGAGCACCCGCAGTTCAAATTCTAGCCGGTTCAAGCAGAATCGGCCGATGGTTGTCTGAATGGCCGGGAGTAGCTACGAGGCTCGGAAATGTATGATTTTTGGCGACTGTTCGTAAAATATGGTGTACTTTGAGATAGCCATGGAATGGCGCCGTTTAGGATGACTCTCCTTGTAGTCGCTTCACGAAAAACACATGGTTTTGTCATTCAGAAAATGAAAAATGTTTTTTTTGTGAAACAAGTTGTAACCTCTCTTTGGCAACATTGTTTTCCATCACAATATGGAGGCATGTGCCAAATTTGGGCATATTATCACAAACTATTCAACAAATGTGGCCATATGATTGCTTGTTTGGCTTGAAAGCCATGAATCTTCGTTCATGGTAGGTCGTTTTTTGAGAACACTTTTTCAAGAAAACATCGGTACCCCAAGTTTTATAATTTTGCTAGTTGGTAGGTCACATGTGATGATGTGACGCGGAGGTTTCCCATTTTTTTCAATTTTTTACGGTGTTTTCAAAAACCGGTCGAACTTGTCGCCTTGGCCGTCCGTGGCTAGGGGTTGGATCATGCAAAGCTGTTGGTGATTCTATGATGAAATGCCTACCTGTGGATCTAACAATGATTTTTAGTGAAAATAACGGGCATGCTATGGAGCACCTGCAGTTCAAATTCCAGCCGGTTCTAGCTGAATCGGCCGATGGTTTTCTGAATGGCCGGGAGTAGCTACGAGGCTCGGAAATGCATGATTTTTGGCAACTGTCCATAAAATACGGTCTACTTTGAGATAGCCATGGAATGGTGCCGTTTAGGATGACTCTCCTTGTAGCCGCTTCATGAAAAACACGTGTTTTTGGCATTCAGAAAATAAAAAATTGTTTTTTTATGAAACAAGTTGGAACCTCTCTTTGGCAACATTGTTTTCCATCACAAGATGGAGGCATGTGCCAAATTTGGGCATATTATCACAAACTATTCAATGAATGTGGCCATATCATTGCTTGTTTGGCTAGAAAGCCATGAATCTTCGTTCAGGGTAGGTCGTTTTGGAGAACACTTTTTCAAGAAAACATCGGATCCCCAAGTTTTATATTTTTGCTAGTTGGTAGGTCACATGTGATGATGTGACACGGAGGTTTCCCATTTTTTTGATTTTTTTTTAATTTTTTATGGTGTTTTCAAAAACCGGTCGAACTTGTCTCGTCGGCCGTCTGTGGCTAGGGGTTGGATCATGCGAAGGTGTTGGTGATTCTATGATGAAATGCCTACCTGTGGATCTAAAAATGATTTTTAGTAAAAATAATGGGCATGCTATGGAGCAAGCGCAGTTCAAATTCCAGCCGGTTCCTGCTGAATCGGCCGATGGTTGCTTGAATGACCGGGAGTAGCTATGAGGCTAAAAAATGCATGATTTTTGGCGACTGTCTGTAAAATACGGTCTTCTTTGAGATAGCCATGGCATGACGCCATTTAGGATGACTCTCCTTGTAGCCGCTTCACGAAAAACACATGTTTTTGGCATTCAGAAAATGAAAATGATTTTTTTTGTGAAACAAGTTGGAACCTCTCTTTGGCAACATTGTTTTCCATCACAACATGGAGGCATGTGCCAAATTTGGGCATATTATCACAAACTATTCAAAAAATGTGGCCATATGATTGCTCGTTTGGCTTGAAAGCCATGAATCTTCGTTCATGGTAGGTCGTTTTTTAGAACTCTTTTTCTAGAAAACATCGGTACCCCAAGTTTTATATTTTTGCTAGTTGGTAGGTCACATGTGATGATGTGACGTGAAGGTTTCCCATTTTTTGATTTTATTTTTATTTTTTACGGTGTTTTCAAAAACCGGTCGAACTTGTCACGTCGGCCGTCCGTGTCTCGGGGTTGGATCATGCAAAGGAGTTGGTGATTCTATGATGAAATGCCTACCTATGGATCTAAAAATGATTTTTAGTAAAAATAACAGGCATGCTATGGAGCTCCCGCAGTTCAAATTCCAGCTGAATCGGTCGCTGATTGTCTGAATGGCCGGGAGTAGCTATGAGGATCGAAAATGCATGATTTTTGGCGACTATTCGTAAAATACGGTGTATTTTGAGATAGCCATGGAATGGCACCGTTTAGGATGACTCTCCGTGTAGTCGCTTCACGAAAAACACATGGTTTTGGCATTCAGAAAATGAAAAATGGTTTTTTTTCGTTAAACAAGTTGGAACCTCTCTTTGGCAACATTGTTTTCCATCACAAGATGGAGGCATGTGCCAAATTTGGGCATAATATCACAAACTATTCAACAAATGTGGCCATATGATTGCTCGTTTGGCTTGAAAGCCATGAATCTTCGTTCATGGTAGGTCGTTTTTTAGAACACTTTTTCAAGAAAACATCGGTACCTCAAGTTTTTATTTTTGCTAGTTCATAGGTCACATGTGATGATGTGACGCGGAGGTTTCCATTTTTTTATTTTTTTTGAATTTTTTACGGTGTTTTCAAAAACCGGTCGAACTTGTCGCGTCGGCCGTCCGTGGCTAGGGGTTGGATCATGCAAAGGTCTTGGTGATTCTACGATGAAATGCCTACCTGTGGATCTAAAAATGATTTTTAGTAAAAATAATAGGCATGCTATGGAGCACCCGCAGTTCAAATTCTAGCCGGTTCAAGCAGAATCGGCCGATGGTTGTCTGAATGGCCGGGAGTAGCTACGAGGCTCGGAAATGTATGATTTTTGGCGACTGTTCGTAAAATATGGTGTACTTTGAGATAGCCATGGAATGGCGCCGTTTAGGATGACTCTCCTTGTAGTCGCTTCACGAAAAACACATGGTTTTGTCATTCAGAAAATGAAAAATGTTTTTTTTGTGAAACAAGTTGTAACCTCTCTTTGGCAACATTGTTTTCCATCACAATATGGAGGCATGTGCCAAATTTGGGCATATTATCACAAACTATTCAACAAATGTGGCCATATGATTGCTTGTTTGGCTTGAAAGCCATGAATCTTCGTTCATGGTAGGTCGTTTTTTGAGAACACTTTTTCAAGAAAACATCGGTACCCCAAGTTTTATAATTTTGCTAGTTGGTAGGTCACATGTGATGATGTGACGCGGAGGTTTCCCATTTTTTTCAATTTTTTACGGTGTTTTCAAAAACCGGTCGAACTTGTCGCCTTGGCCGTCCGTGGCTAGGGGTTGGATCATGCAAAGCTGTTGGTGATTCTATGATGAAATGCCTACCTGTGGATCTAACAATGATTTTTAGTGAAAATAACGGGCATGCTATGGAGCACCTGCAGTTCAAATTCCAGCCGGTTCTAGCTGAATCGGCCGATGGTTTTCTGAATGGCCGGGAGTAGCTACGAGGCTCGGAAATGCATGATTTTTGGCAACTGTCCATAAAATACGGTCTACTTTGAGATAGCCATGGAATGGTGCCGTTTAGGATGACTCTCCTTGTAGCCGCTTCACGAAAAACACATGTTTTTGGCATTCAGAAAATGAAAATGGTTTTTTTTGTGAAACAAGTTGGAACCTCTCTTTGGCAACATTGTTTTCCATCATAAGATGGAGGCATGTGCCAAATTTGGGCATATTATCACAAACTATTCAACGAATGTGGCCATATCATTGCTCGTTTGGCTTGAAAGCCATGAATCTTCGCTCATGGTAGGTCATTTTTTAGAACACTTTTTCAAGAAAACATCGGAACCCCAAGTTTTATATTTTTTCTAGTTGGTAGGTCACATGTGATGATGTGACGTGGAGGTTTCCCATTTTTTTGAATTTTTTACGATGTTTTCAAAAACCGGTCGAACTTGTCGCGTCAGCCGTCCGTGGCTACGGGTTGGATCATGCAAAGCTGTTGGTGATTCTATGATGAAATGCCTACCTGTGGATCTAAAAATGATTTTTAGTACAAATAACGGGCATGCTATGGAGCACCCGCAGTTCAAATTCCAGCTGGTTCCAGCTAAATCGGCCGATGGTTGTCTGAATGGCCGGGAGTAGCTACGAGGCTTAGAAATGCATGATTTTTGGTGACTGTCCATAAAATACGGTCTACTTTGAGATAGCCATGGAATGGCGCCATTTAGGATGACTCTCCTTGTAGCCGCTTCACGAAAAACACGTGCTTTTGGCATTCAGAAAAAGAAATATGGTTTTTTTTGTGAAACAAGTTGGAACCTATCTTTGGCAACATTGTTTTCCATCACAAGAGGGAGGCATGTGCCAAATTTGGGCATATTATCGCAAACTATTCAATGAATGTGACCATATCATTGCTCGTTTGGCTTGAAAGCCATGAATCTTCATTCATGGTAGGTCATTTTTTAGAACACTTTTTCAAGAAAACATCGGAATCCCAAGTTTTATATTTTTGCTAGTTGGTAGGTCACATGTGATGATGTAACGTGGAGGTTTCCCATTTTTTTGATTTTATTGAATTTTTTACGGTGTTTTCAAAAACCGGTCGAACTTGTCGTGTCGGCCGTCCATGGCTAGGGGTTGGATCATGCAAAGGTGTTGGTGATTCTATAATGAAATGCCTACCTGTGGATCTAAAAATGATTTTTAGTAAAAATAACGGGCATGCTATGGAGCACCCATAGTTCAAAATTCCAGCCGGTTCCAACTGAATCGGCCGATGGTTGTCTGAATGGCCGGGAGTAGCTACGAGGCTCAGAAATGCGTGATTTTTGGCGACTGTCCATAAAATACGGTCTTCTTTGAGATAGCCATGGAATGCCGCCATTTAGGATGACTCTCCTTGTAGCCGCTTCATGAAAAACACATGTTTTTGGCATTCAGAAAATGAAAAATGTTTTTTTTGTGAAACAAGTTGGAACCTCTCTTTGGCAACATTGTTTTCCATCACAAGATGGAGGCATGTGCCAAATTTGGGCATATTATCACAAACTATTCAATGAATGTGGCCATATCATTGCTCGTTTGGCTTGAAAGCCAAGAATCTTCGTTCATGGTAGGTCATTTTTTAGAACACTTTTTCAAGAAAACATCGGAACCCCAAGTTTTATATTTTTGCTAGTTGGTAGGTCACATGTGATGATGTGACGCGGAGGTTTCCCATTTTTTTGATTTTTTTGAATTTTTTACGGTGTTTTCAAAAACCGGTCGAACTTGTCGCGTCGGCCGTCCATGGCTAGGGGTTGGATCATGCAAAGGTGTTGGTGATTCTATGATGAAATGCCTACCTGTGGATCTAAAAATGATTTTTAGTAAAAATAACGGGCATGCTATGGAGCACCCGCAGTTCAAATTCCAGCCGGTTCCAGCTGAATCGGCCGATGGTTTTCTGAATGGCCGGGAGTAGCTACGAGGCTTAGAAATGCATGATTTTTGGTGACTATCCGTAAAATACGGTCTACTTTGAGATAGTCATGGAATGGCGCCATTTAGGATGACTCTCTTTGTAGCCGCTTCACGAAAAACACGTGTTTTTGCCATTCACAAAATGAAAAATGGTTTTTCTGTGAAACAATTTGGAGGCTCGCTTTGGCAACATTGTTTTCCATCACAAGATGGAGGCATGCGCCAAATTTGGTCATATTAACACAAACTATTCAATGAATGAGCATCCATGAGCATGCTCAAAAACACATAATTTTATCTTTCATCCATGAGCATGCACAAAATTTCAAGTCCCATCAATTACCAAACTGAGCTTGGAAGGTAATGGAGATGGACACACATAATTAAGAAAGTGCAGTAGCAGTTCAACACTATCATACTTAAAAGGTTTACACTAAAAAGATTAAACCTGGCATACTTAACATTGACATGTTCAGGTTAACATGACCTGACATACTTAACATTGACATGTTCATATTAACATGACCTGACATACTTAACATTGACTTGATTTTCTTAAGATCTTCACTCCTCCTTCTTCTTCTTCTCCTTCATCATCCTGATGCGCTTAGAGCAGCGAAGCCCTAGAATTGGCCTGGGGCCAGGCTGTGGGATGTACTCCTCTACCACAATTGGCATGGTCCTATCGCCCAGCTGTGGGATCGCCGGCGCCACCACCATCGCGAGGCCATCATCAGGCACTGATACGTCTCCATCGTATATACTTTTCCAAACTCTTTTGCCCTTGTTTTGGACTCTAATTTGCATGATTTGAATGGAACTAACCCAGACTGACACTATTTTCAGCAGAATTGCCATGGTGTTATTTTTGTGCAGAAATAAAAGTTCTCGGAATGACCTGAAACTTCACGGAGAATATTTTTGGAATAAATAAAAAATATTGGTGAAAGAATCAACCGAGGGGGACCCACCGCCTATCCACAAGGGTGGGGGGCGCGCCCTACCCCCCTGTGCACGCCCCCTGGCTTGTGGGTCCCACGAAGCTCCACCGACCTCAACTCCAACTTCATATATTCACGTTCGGGGAGAAAAAATAGGAGAGAAGGATTCATCATGTTTTACGATGCGGAGCTGCCGCCACCTCCTGTTCTTCCTCAAGAGGGCAGATCTGGAGTCCGTTCGGGGCTCTGAAGAGGGGAAATCGTCGCCATCATCATCATCATCAACCATTCTCCATCACCAATTTCATGATGCTCACCGCCGTGTGCTGAACGGTGATGGTTAGATGAGATTTATCATGTAAGAGTTAGTTTTGTTAGGGTTTGATCCCTATTATCCACTATGTTCTAAGATTGATGTTGCTATGACTTTGCTATGCCTAATGCTTGTCACTAGGGCCCGAGTGCCATGATCTCAGATATGAACCTATTATGTTTTCATGAATATATATGTGTTCTTGATCCTATCTTGCAAGTTATAGACACCTATTACGTGTTATGATCCGCATACCCCAAGGTGACAATAATTGGCATTCTTTCCGGTGATGACCGTAGTTTGAGGAGTTCAAGTATTCACTAAGTGCTAATGCTTTGGTCCGGTTCTCTATTAAAAGGAGGCCTTAATATCCCTTAGTTTCCATTAGGACCCCGCTGCCACGGGAGGGTAGGACAAAACATGTCATGCAAGTTCTTTTCCATAAGCACGTATGACTATATACGGAATACATGCCTTCATTATATTGATGAATTGGAGCTAGTTTTGTGTCACCCTAGGTTATAACTGTTGCATGATGAATGCCATGCGACATAATTATCCATCATTTATCCGTTGCCTATGAGCTTTTCGCATATTGATCTTTGCTTCGTTACTTTTCCGATTGCCACTGTTACGATTGCTACAAAACTGCTACTGTTACTTTTATCACCGTTACCGTTACTTCCATACTACTTTGCTACTGATATTAAGTCTTTCAGGTGTGGTTGAATTAACAACTCAGCTGCTAATACTTGAGAATATTCTTTGGCTCCCCTTGTGTTGAATCAATAATTTTGGGTTGAATACTCTACCCTCAAAAACTGTTGCGATCCCCTATACTTGTGGGTTATCAAGACCTTTTTCTGGCGCTGATTCTCTAAGTCACTTGGGATTTATATTTGTTGATCACTATGAGGAATTTGAAAGATACTAGAACCAAGATTTTCCCTCTACTACGAGGGGAGGTAAGGAACTGCCATCTAGCTCTGCACTTGATTCACCTTCTGTTTTGAGTAAGCTTGCGACACCTACACCTGCTAGTAATTCTGATATGTCGCAAGTAATTGATGATGCCACTTCTGCTATGCATGATGCTTATGATGATACTACTGCTTTGCTTGATGATACTATGCCACTAGGTGAATTTCTTGATGAACAACTTGCTAGGGCTAGAGAGAATGAAATTATTGAAACTGAAGATATGATTTTCCCCCTAGATATGAATTACCTGTTGTACCTGAGGGTTATATTATGGATGACAAAACTGCTAGAGACTTTCTTGCTTGCAATGATAGAGATGATCTTAAGAAACTGTTAGCTAAGCTGAAGGAAAAGTCTTTGAATTCTAGAATGCAATATGATCCTAAGTTTGCTACTTCACCTATCTTTGTTACTGATAAGGATTATGAATCCTCTGTCGATCTTGAGTTAATTACTTTGGTTGAATCTGATCCTTTCTATGGTTATGAATATGAAACTGTTGTGGCACATCTTACTAAATTGAATGATATAGCCACCCTATTTGCTCATGAGGAAAAAAATCGCTACTATTATATTCTTAAATTGTTTCCTTTCTCATTAAAGGGTGATGCTAAGTTATGGTTTAATTCTCTTGCTCCTGGTTGTGTGCGTAGTCCCCAGGATATGATATATTACTTCTCTGAAAAATATTTCCCTGCTCATAAGAAACAAGCTGCTTTAAAGGAAATATTTAACTTTGTGCAAATTGAAGAAGAGAGTCTCCCACAAGCTTGGGGGAGGCTTCTCCAATTACTTAATGCTTTGCCTGATCATCCTCTCAAGAAAAATGAAATACTTGGTATCTTTTATAATGGACTAACCGATGCTTCTAGGGACCACCTAGATAGTTGTGCTGGTTGTATTTTCAGGGAATGAGCTATTGAACAAGCTGAATTACTATTGAATAATATATTGAGTAATGATAATGATTGGACTCTTCCCGAACCATCACCTAATCCAACTCCGAAGAAAAGAGGTATTCTATTTCTCAGTCTTGAAGATATGCAAGAGGCAAAGAAATCTATGAAAGAAAAAGGTATTAAAGTTGAAGATGTTAAGAATTTACCGCCTATTGAAGAAATACATGGTCTTGATAACCTGACACAGGTAGTAGAGGTAAATTCTCTTTATAGATTTGATGAAGGTGATATTCCTCATAATAAGTTTGCTAGTCAATGCTTGGATGAGTTTGATAATTTTATTGTTAAACAAGAAAATTTCAATGCTTATGTTAGTAGACAATTGAAACATAATGCTCACATGCTTGACTGCTTGGGTGATTATATGAGTAGAACTATTAATGATCTTAAGCTTATCAGTAAACATGCTTCCATGGTTACAACTCAAGTAGAACAAGTACTTAAGGCACATGATGATTTGCTTAATGAGTTGAAGAGTAAGAATAATGATAATGCTGTTAGGGTTATGACTAGAGGTGGTAAGATGACTCAGGAACCTTTGTATCCTGAGGGCCATCCTAGGAGAGTTGAGCAAGATTCTCAGAGAATTAATACTGATGCACCTAGTCCTAATAAAAAGAAGAAAACTGATAGGACTTTGCATGCTTCTAGTGAACCTGTTATAGATACACCTGAGAATTCCAATGATATTTCTATTTCTGATGCTGAGACACAATCTGGTGATGAACATGAACCTAGTGATAATGTTAAATGATGATGTTCATGTCGATGCTCAACCTAGTAATGATAATGTTGTAGAGATTGAACCCGCTGTTGATCTTGATAACCCACAATCAAAGAATCAACGTTATGATAAGAGAGACTTTGTTGCTAGAAAACATGGTAGAGAAAGAGAACCATGGGTTCAGAAACCCATGCCCTTTTCTCCTAAGCCATCCAAGAAAAAGGATGATGAGGATTTTGAGCGCTTTGCTGAAATGATTAGACCTATCTTTTTGTGTATGCGTTTAACTGATATGCTTAAAATGCCTCCTTATGCTAAGTATATGAAAGATATTGTTACAAATAAAAGAAAGATACCTAAAGCTAAAATTTCCACCATGCTTGCTAATTACACTTTTAAGGGTGGAATACCAAAGAAACTTGGGGATCCAGGAGTACCAACTATACCATGCTCCATTAAAAGAAACTATGTTAAAACTGCTTTATGCGATCTTGGAGCCGGTGTTAGTGTTATGCCTTTCTCTTTATATTGTAGACTTGAATTGAATAAGTTGACACCTACTGAAATCTCTTTGCAAATGGCTGATAAATCAACTGCTATACCCATCGGTATTTGTGAGGATGTGCCTGTTGTGGTTGCAAACGTTACTATCTTAACGGACTTTGTTATTCTTGATATTACCGAGGACGACAGTATGTCGATCATCCTTAGTAGACCCTTTTTGAATACTGCAGGGGCTGTTATTGATTGCAATAAAGGCAATGTCACTTTTCATGTTAATGGTAATGAGCATACGGTACACTTTCCGAAGAAACAACCCCAAGTTCATAGTATCAATTCTATTGGAAAATTTTCAACTATTACTATTGGAGGTTTTGAATTCCCTCTTCCTACTGTCAAAAAGAAATATGATATTCTTATTGTTGGGGACATGCATATCCCCATTGAGGTAACTTAGTGTTATTCAAAAATTCTCCGATTTCATGTTATTCGAAAGAGGTTTGTTAATAAGACTTGATCAACCTTGTTAACGGATTCCTTTTGATGAGCATGGGATGGATGGATTTAGAAGGCACAACTTTCTGTACTTACTTTTTACTTTATGTTATTTAGATTAAATAAAGCAAAAATAGTATTTTCTGTCTGTTTTCTGAATTATCCGTGCAATAAAAATGTCCCAAAAATAAAAGTTCTCCAAATGCCCTGAAAATTTAGTATGAGTTTTTATAGAATATTTTAGAATTTCTGGCACTGAGAATGCACCAGGGGGATGCACCAGTGGGACACAAGGGTGGAGGACGCGCCCCCTGCCTTGTGGGTCCCACGTGGGTCCCCTCCACTTATTCCAGTACCCATCCACTTCGTCTTCCTCCAGACAAAATCATCCCGTAGCTCAAACCCGTGTTCTTGCTCATTTTGCTGCCATTTTCGATCTCCTTGTGTAAAGCTCCATTTGCAAAACTGTTTTGGGGGATTGTTCTTCGGTATGTGACTCCTCCAATGGTCCAATTAGTTTTTTGTTCTAGTGCTTTATATAATGCAAATTTTTGCTGCTGTGGTGACCCTGTTCTTGAGCGTGCATGTCAAATTTATATGGTCCAAAGTAGTTTTGATGCATGATATAGCCTCTGGACACTTGTAGGAGTAGTTGCTATCAATTTTGTTGAGTTTGGTTCACTTTTATTTTGAGGCACTAAAAATTTCAGAAATTTTCAGTGAAAATGATGAGGAGATGTTAAGAGGCTCTTCAAGTCGGGGTTCTAAAGAAAAGGAAAATGGAGAGAAGAAGAAACCCAAGTACAACCTTCCTCGCACCGCGGAAGTTCGGCTGTGTGAATGGCCATGTGATGCATTCTTGGAGGCGGCCGAAATTTATGAGGATTTCTATTATTTGGCTGGGAATGCAGGCATCACCGACTTTCTCCACGATAAGTGTGATCAGTACCTCTTACTCACTAATACTTTCGTGCAAAATTTTCACTTTCATGCTAGGAGATCACCACCCATGGTAGAATTTTATTTATATGATGAACATAAGGAGATGACGCTTTATGACTTTTGTGAGGTTTGTAAATTACCTTATGAGGGCAGCGTCGATGAGCCACGTCCTAGAGATGTGGAAAGTTTTATTGATGAAGTTACCGTTGGGGAAGGAAGAGGAGTGTCAGGAGCGAGAGTGTCTAGTTTACATTTCCCTATTTTACGCTATTACTCATTATTTGCTGGGAGATGTTTAATTGGTCGTGGGGAGAGTGGAGGTCTTAGTGCTCCTGACCTTGCTATTTTGCGCCATGCTTTACTTCATGATAAAACTTTTAGTTTGGGTGCTATGGTTGCTCGGCGGTTGAGTTTAAACCGTACGAAGGGTCCTATCTTTGGAGGTATCTATGCCTCCCACCTCGCTAAGCACTTTGAGATACCCATTAAGCACGATGAGGAAGAGGAGAAGTTGCTACCCACTACACACTTAGATTATGACAGTATGGTAGCACATGATTTTATTAAGAAAGACGATGACAAGAGACTCATTTATAACCTGGTATTTAGTGAGAAGACTTGTCAGATTATTACCTTGCCTGCACCTTCTTTGTTTGATATTCATTCAGGCAGGTACTTCATCTTGCCCGCGGACATTTATGCATAGTGGGAGGGGACGCGATCCCCAGTTCCTGAGCCAGAGCCATCACCTGATCCATATCAGGAGTCTATCTATCAGTGGGAGCCGCAGGAGCTCGTCAACCAGTGGAACCCCCAGGATCCTCCTTAGTACACCGAAGAGAAATACTTTGATCCATGGGCGTAGACCAACTTAGGCCAAAAGCATAAGCTTGGGGGAGTACGTATTTCTCACCGACATTACATTCATGTTCACACACTCATTCCAGTTGTCGGTGTTCATACTTTTTCATTGTATTACCCATGTTAGTTTACTTTCTTTTTCCTGCTTTCTTCTTGTGTGTTTGAAAAACTTTGAGAAAAACAAAAAAATTAGTTGTAGTTTATTTCCCTACCATGTTTAGTAGTAGTATTAAAGAAAACCCCAAAAGATTTCTCGTTCTTCTTTTGCTTGTTGGGAGCTTTCCCGTGTAAATAGTTTTTCTCGTTCTTGTTTTACTTCCTTCAGAAAAACAAAAACTCCAAAAACATTTCAGTGTTTTTCTTTGAAATTCTTTTTCTTTTCTTTGGGGGTCGAGAGGAGAAGACCACGATGAAAATGTTGAGTGGCTCTCATATGCATTATTGTTCATCTAACAAAGAGCCATATTACCTTATCTTCTCCTTTGAATAAATGTTTGCAGATTCCAACTTAGTCCAATGCACGTGCACTATTATTATTATTCACATCCTTCGGTCATGCAAGTGAAATGCAATAATGACGATATATGATGAAATGATTGGGATGAGGAAAAGCTGGTATGAACTCGACCTATCTTGTTTTTGTAAATATGATTAGTTCATCGTTCCTGATTCAGCCTATTATGAATGAAACATGTTTGCAATAATAATTAGAGATTATAGTTACTCATGCCATGCTTAATTAGCTAGGAGTTTATAATGGTTTACCTTGCGTGCCAACATGCTTTTAAAATGGTTGTGATGTAGTATGATAGGATGGTATCCTCCTTTGAATGATTCGAGTGGCTTGACTTGGCACATGTTCACACATGTAGTTGAAAACAAAATCAACATAGCCTCCACGATATTTATGTTCATGATGATTTATATCCTACTTATGCTTGCACTCAATGTTAGTTACTCACAATGCATGTTTATGACAGTTGTCGCTCTCTAGTTGGTCGCTCCCCAGTCTTTTGCTAGCCTTCACTTGTACTAAGCAGGAATACTGCTTGTGCATCCACTTCCATAAACCCAAAGTTGTTCCATATGAGTCCACCATACCTTCCTATATGCGGTATTTACCTGCCGTTCCAAGTAAATTTGCATGTGTCAAACTCTAAACCTTCAAATGATAATATGTTTTTTATGCCCGAATTGCTCATGTAGGGATTCGGGGATGTTAGTATCTTCCATGCTAGGTGGGTTATTCTCACGATGAGTGGACTCCGCTCATCATTCATGAGAAAATGGCTGGTAATCGGGATGCCCAGTCCCATGCTCAAATCAAATAAAAATAAATTAAAACAAAACTCCCCTAGGATTGTTGCTTGTATGTACGGTACCCGTTGTTTCGGACCAGCCGTGGAGTGTGCTTGTTGGTTGAGGGGGAGTAAAAAAAAACTTTATCATTCTGTTTGGGAACCGCCTATAATGTATGTAGCATGGAAGATATTGAGATCTCTCGGTCGTTATGTTGACAATGAAAGCATACTGCTCAAAATTATATTCATCTCTGTTTCAAAGGCTCAAGCTCTGGCACCTCTGCAAATCCCTGCTTCCCTCTGCAAAGGGCCTATCTATTTACTTTTATGTTGAGTCATCATTCTCTTATAAAAATCACCAGTTAGAGAGCACCACTATCATTTGTATGCTTTGCTATTAATTGATATTGAGTATGACTGGATCTCTTTTACCATGAATTACAATGTCTAGTCAGTCCTTGATCTTCAGCGGTGCTCTGCATTTATGTTTTGCGGTCTCAGAAAGGGCTAGCAAGATACCATCTTGTTATATCATATCATGGTTGTTTTGGAAAATTGTTGTCATCCGAGATTTATTATTATTACTCGCTAGTTGATTGTGCCATTGATATGAGTAAACGTGAGACCTAAATGTTATTGTGAATGTGGTTAGTTCATAATCTTTGCTGAAAACCTGAATGCTGGCTATACATATTTGCAACAACAAGATCAAACAGAGTTTGTAAAAGTTTTTCTTTATCACTTTCAGTTTGTCAACTGAATTGCTTGAGGACAAGCAATGGGTTAAGCTTGGGGGAATTGATACGTCTCCATCGTATCTACTTTTCCAAACTCTTTTGCCCTTGTTTTGGACTCTAATTTGCATGATTTGAATGGAACTAACCCGGACTGACGCTGTTTTCCGCAGAATTGCCATGGTGTTATTTTTGTGCAGAAATAAAAGTTCTCGGAATGACCTGAAACTTCACGGAGAATATTTTTGGAATAAATAAAAAATATTGGCGAAAGAATCAATCAAGGGGGACCCACCGCCTGTCCACAAGGGAGGGGGGCGCGCCCTACCCCCTGTGTGCGCCCCTTGGCTTGTGGGTCCCACGAAGCTCCACCGACCTCAACTGCAACTCCATATATTCACGTTTGGGGAGAAAAAAATAGGAGAGAAGGATTCATCACGTTTTACGATGCGGAGCCGCTGCCACCTCCTGTTCTTCCTCGGGAGGGCAGATCTGGAGTCCGTTCGGGGCTCCGGAGAGGGGAAATCATCGCCATCATCATCATCAACCATTCTTTATCACCAATTTCATGATGCTCACCACCGTGCGTGAGTAATTCCATCGTAGGCTGGCTGGACGGTGATGGGTTGGATGAGATTTGTCATGTAATCGAGTTAGTTTTGTTAGGGTTTGACCCTAGTATCCACTATGTTCTAAGATTGATGTTGCTATGCCTAATGCTTGTCACTAGGGCCTGAGTGCCATGATTTCAGATCTGAACCTATTATGTTTTCATGAATATATATGTATTCTTGATCCTATCTTGCAAGTTATAGACACCTATTACGTGTTATGATCCGCACAACCCAAGGTGACAATAATTGGGATTCTTTCCGATGATGACCGTAGTTTGAGGAGTTCATGTATTCACTAAGTGCTAATGCTTTGGTCCATTTCTGTATTAAAAGGAGGCCTTAATATCCCTTAGTTTCCATTAGGACCCCGCTGCCATGGGAGGGTAGGACAAAAGATGTCATGCAAGTTCTTTTCCATAAGCACGCATGACTATATACGGAATACATGCCTACATTATATTGATGAATTGGAGCTAGTTCTGTGTCACCCTAGGTTATAACTATTGCATGATGAATGCCATCCGACATAATTATCCATCATTGATCCATTGCCTACGAGCTTTTCGCATATTGATCTTTGCTTCATTACTTTTCCGATTGCCACTGTTACGATTGCTACAAAACTGCTACTGTTACTTTTATCACCGTTACCGTTACTTCCATACTACTTTGCTACTAAATACTTTGCTACAGATATTAAGTCTTTCAGGTGTGGTTGAATTGACAACTCAGCTGCTAATACTTGAGAATATTCTTTGGCTCCCCTTGTGTCGAATCAATAAATTCGGGTTGAATACTCTACCCTCGAAAACTTTTGCGATCCCCTATACCACCACCATTGCGAGGCCATCTTCAGGCACCACCATCGCTAGGTCATCGTCAAGCACCACCATCGTGAGGTCATTGTCAGGCACCACCATCGTGAGGCCATCATCAGCCACCACCATCGCGAGGTCATCGTCAGACAGAATAGGCTGCACCTCCTCATCCCCGCTCTGCTCCTCTTCTTCCCCACTCGGTTCCTCCTCATCCTCGCTGCTGCTTTTGCTGTAGCCAGAGTCGCTGCTGCTTTTGCTGTAGCCAGAGTTGCTGCTGCTGCTCCCATTGCCTGACCAAATGCAACAAAGTTTTTTTAACAATCGGTGTGAGACAAAGCCAGATGGAGAGGAAGAAGAGGCAGAGCGTACTGGCATCGTTGTCATCCTGGTAGCGCCTGGGGCACATTGTCGTGTTGAACACCTTCACGGTGAGCATGGCATTGCCGTCGTACCTGAAGACAAGGAAGTACCCATGCCGCAGGTCGTAGGCACGGACGAACTGCTTCCAGCCACGGCCTAGGTACATGTGGCCGTCGGTGTCGAACACCCCCTGCACGTCCCACAGCCTGCAAAGCCTGCTGCCGGCCTGCCGCAGCTTCACTTTCTGTGGCCGACGGCCATCCAGCATCTTCATAAAATTGTCAGGCAGTCTCTGCAGTGAGGGTCAAGCAGTGATGTAGCAAACAACAGAGTTATGATAAAGACACGGGTGAAGGGGAGATCTCTTATTTTATATACCTGCCTGCTGGAGGATTTCTCAAGTATGATCGTGAAGAACTCGAAACCTTCCAAGTCGGCCATCTCACTTGGCGTGGTAGAGCGCAGCCGGTGGTGGCGGCCTCTCCCCATCTCTGAAAAGTAGCAGAAGAGACCAATTACTACCCTTTACAACATTATCATACAACATTACAGCAGCAGAAGTTTTGAGCAGAAGAGAATCAACTACACCAAGTTATCATTTCACATTTAGGATGGAAATTCATAGGCATGTTGTAGGTTTTTTCTGCCTCTTCTTTTCGAATGTCTATGTTTAAAAATAATCCATTTATAACCTAATCCATTTTCTTGTGGTACAGGCAAATCGAATAGTTAACCTACTGCATTGTAATTAAACAGTATATACACACTAACCAGGGTACCTTTACCTGGCAGTTTCCTATGGCTGGTTTTCACATGCAAACACCTGAAAAACAGAGCAAGCAACCAAAGTATAGTACTGCTACCTCTCATTCACCTCACATTAACTACACAAGCTCCAAATAGTTAACAACCACCTATGAGAACATCCAAATCAATTGTTGATTCAAGCACTGTTGCTAGCTCAATGTTTTTTAGGGGAACACTGATGCTTCTTCTGCCAATAGAGTAGTATAAAACTATAAATATTGTTGTAGCAGGTGAATTTGCAAAGCTTATTGCAGAGCCCAGAAGAATATTAGGTGGCCTGCAGCTTTTGCTTTGCCCCTTTTAATTAATACCCTCTAGCTAATCCCATTCCTGCCCTAACTTTAAGCCAAAGCAAGATATATTTTTTGAGCTGGAGGGAGGTAGGGAAAATGAGGGCATGGTGAGCACCCACTAGCTGTGGTGACCATCTCCAGAGCACGCCAGCCGAGGCCAGCAGAGCACCACCCCACCCACTCCCCCCTCCATTCAAATCAAACCCTAATCGAATCTAATCCCTAATCCATACAAACCCTAATCGAATCCAATAAATGGCAGCAGAAAACCCTAACCTAATCAGGAGAGGAAGGAGTTGCGGGAGAGGAAGGCAGCGGTGGTGGAGATGAGCTATGGCGGCGGTGGTGATTCGAATCCAAGTCAGCAGAGACAAGAACAAACTAGAAAAGCACAAACTTTGTGTCAATGAACACCCTAATCCAATCCTAATCAAACCCTAATCCAATCCTTATCTAATCTAATCCAATCTAGGCGGCGGCAAGAACCCTAATCTAATCAATGGAATCACACCCTAATCTAAACAGTAGATAGGAAGAGGAAGAGGAAGGAATCAGTGGATTCATACCTCAGGAGAGAGGAAGGAGTCGGCGGCGGAGAGAGAGGAAGGAGTCGGTGGCGGTGGGAGAGGAAGGAGCCGGCGGCGGAGAGGAGGAGCAGGTCGAGTGGAGAGGAGGAGTGGGGAAAAGAGTGGGCCCACTTGTCAGTGAGTTGTCTGTTTGATACGTGACTCCGCTGACAAGTATATAGTGATGTTGTTTTTGGTTGTGATGTGATGAAGATTACAGGAGCAAAATGTTGTCTTGTAATGCTTGAAAAGGGTGGGCATAGAGTACAAAACCAACAACCTCTTCCTAGCCCAGTGGTAGAAACCAAGTGAAATAAGCGCCAGGTATCTGCATTAGGGTCGAGTGGAGAGGAGGAGCGGGTCGAGTGGAGAGGAGGAGTGGGGAAAAGAGTGGGCCCACTTGTTAGCAAGATGAAGATTACGAGACAACATTTTGCTCCTGTAATCTTCATCACATCACAACCAAAAACAACATCACTATCTGCATTGTATCTTCATCACATCATTTTGCACCAAAACAACAATCCTCCATCACATCAATTTGAAGTGTATCTTCACCATCTGCTACAACCATCAGCCTCATGCATTTTGTCATTTCAGACCAGATATCATAACAATAAGCATCCAAAATGCACCAGCATCATAACAATCACAACAAGTGTTTTGCATCCAAAATGTTGATGCTTACAAAATACTACAACCATTAGGATCACATCAAATGCTTACAAAAGGAAATCAAATGTTTTGCATTTTACATCAAATACTACAACCAGCATTTTGTCACTACAGCCATCAGTATCTTCAAGCATTTTGCTACCTGGAGAGAATTGTAGTACATCAGGATCACCTTGCATATCCACAAGAAGGAAAACTATAGAGAATTGCAAGGAAAACTACAGAGAGTTAGAAGGATCACCAAGGACACAAAAATTACCTTCATGTACATTCGCTACTCATCGTCGTCATTACCAAAACAAGGAACTCTATGCACACTCCTGTTTTCCACATCGTCACTACAATATTGCAGCATAGTATGATCAGTCCTGTTTTCCTCATCCTCGCTCTCATGTCCATCCGCTACCACCTTTCTTCTTTTCTTGATGCCTTCAACTGTTGCAGCATCAACGAGCACACGTTCCCGGTCCCTTCACACTCTGCTTTGCACCGGAACATCCATAGAGTCATCATCATCTTGCACCGGAACTTCCGTAGAGTCATCATCCTGGTATGTTAGTCCACTACCACCGGGGCCCTTTTCCACTTCAGTTTTAGTCACACTCCACAAGTGTCTGTGCTCAAAGTTTTGCACAAATCACCATTTCCCGTGCAAAAGAGTGTCTGGCAGATAAAACACCATTGTTGCTTGTGCTGTTAGAATAAAGGGATCACTCTTATACCAGCACCTTGCAGTGTTGATGCTTTTGAAGTGGCCATCATATTTGACAAAAGAGTGTCTCTTCTTCTTGCTACCAAGATCAAACCAGTCACAGCGAAATAAGACAATCGAGCGATGGATGCCTCCACTAGAGTTGTACTACAACTCTACGATGCTTCTCAGCTGACCATAGAAGTCAATGTTCTCACCATCATGTGACCCCTCAGTGACGATTCCACTATTGTTGTCTTCCTTTTTTCCTCGCGGTCAACGGTGTGGTACCGGACACCATCAGCAATGCATGCTGAATACACTCTCACTCGCTTATCCGGTAAGCATGCCAAAGCAAATAGATCATCACTGACCTTCTTCTCCTCATGCAACTTTTCAATCTGCACAAATAAACCATTTAGCAACAATGATATTTAACAGTTGGTGAATAACATAGAAAATATAAAACATGTGGCTAAAGATCTCACATGATTCTTAAACCATTTAGCAAATCCCTTTGCAACCCTTTTATCACCATGGATCTGGCTTTCTTCCTGATTTAACTCTTCCTTGCATTTCCTGCAATGCCAACAAAACATGTGAATTAAAACATTAGGCTGGTGCCAACCCAAGCAAAAAAATATAACCAGTGCACAAGATATAACGTACTCGATATATGGTAGAATCTCGGCGCAATTGCTGAGCACATACCAAACCATCTTGTCATACTCATCACCAGCCTCCAAGTATTATGAGGCTCCAAGAAAGTTCACACCATGGTTGAAAACCGAGACATCACCACTTTGCTAATCAGACCGCTCTCTATTTCTGCCCGGCCGGTTCCATCTTGTTTCCACATTGCCAAAGTATCTAGAGCAAAAAGTCAAGCACTCGTCAACGACATATGCTTCAGCAGTCGAACCTTCAGGTCCTGCCGTGTTTCGCACATAACGCTTACAAGTAAGCAGCCTTCTGTCGATTGGGTACATCCAATCGTATTGCACAGGGCCTCTAAGCATTGCCTCTTTTGGTAAGTGCACCGCCAAATGGACCATCACAGTGAAGAAAGCTGGAGGGAAAATCTTCTCGAGCTTGCAAAGAATATTTGAGATTTGTTTTTCAAGTCTTTCCAAAACAGTTAACTTGAGTGTTTTGTAGCACAGTTCTCTAAAGAAATTCCCAGCTCAGCAACCGCTTCATATATATCCTTGTCCATTGTCGTGGTAATGATCCATGGGTACCCCAAAGACAGCGAAACAATGCTTCACGACATCGGGGCGGCCAACGCCCCTCAGTCCGACTGCTCCGGCCGCTCCAGACGGCCCCCTGCCCGGCTGCTCCAACCTGCTCCCCGTCCGGCTGCTCCAGCCGGCCTGCTACGCGAAGTCAACTACGGCGTCCCATCGGACGCAACACGGACGAGACGGCTGTACCCGTGCACTACTGAGCAATAGTGGCGCACTGTAGCCTGCGTCATGAGTGACCTCGCATGACATCTCCAAATAGTGTAGTTGGTGGGTGGACCATCACCCACCATGCCCATGCCCACTCACCTAGCTTTGGGTGTAAGCTACCCACACTATATATACTAGCACACATCCATCCATCCAAGGGGCCGGCCACAATGGCTCCCTGGGAACACACCACGCCACACTCATTCGGCCACTAGAGCCTACTTGCTCACTTCGGCCACACACACATACATGAGGCTAGTAGCATATAGCATTCATCCGGATACAGCTCAAGGAGCGCTCTGTACTGCTATGTATATTCCACATATATACAGACATGCAGGAGTAGGGGTATTATCTCTCCGGAGAGCCCCGAACCTGGGTAAACCAACGCGTGCTAGTCGCATACCCGTCCCCGGATATTCCACGACAGTCTTCCCTCACCTCAAGCCACCCCGTGGCATCTGTCGCCTCGCGGTCCTCCCTGGCGGCTGACGCGAGAATACCCCGACAGTTGGCGCCCAACATGGGGCGAGCTGCTTCTGGAACCGCGGTCCGGGCAGGACCATCTTCGCCGTCATCACCGCGACGTCGCCGTCGCCTCTCTGGCCGCGCTCGAGGGCTCAACATCAACTCGCCCCCGGGGCGGCCGCGCGAGGCGGCGCGCCTTCGTCGGCGGCCTCGCCATCTTCGTCATCTTCGCTGCGACGCCGGCTGTCCGTCGCGGCTCCTGCGTTGCTTTGCCCGGGCATGACCTCGTCGTCCTCGCGCGCTGCTCCGCCCCCGGCCGCCTCCCGGGTCCTCAGCACCGCCGTCGCCTCGGCCGCGCCTCCACATGCGGATTCGCTGACAACCTCCGTCCCTGTGCGCGCGCGCACCCGTTCCCAGCTAGCTAGCTAGCAGGGCCGATGGATTCAGCTGCCTGCGAGCTAGCTTAGTTAGCTAGCTTGGCTCGTACGCGCGCACGACGCCGGTCGGCCGTGCGAGCTTCGCCGTCGCTCCAGCTGGCGACTCCGTGTGGCCACGCCGCTCCACCTCGTCTCTGCTCCACCTTTAGCCGCGGGAACGCGCGGTCGCCGGCGCCACAACAGCCGCCCTCGGCTCCCTTCATGCTGCTCCAACCCCGCCCAGCAAGCTGCTGCGCTGTTCGCTGCGACCCCTCGCGTCGCCGGTCCTGTGTACTTGCCTCGTCGCCGCCCGTCCATGGTCGCGCGCCTCCGCGTGTCTCACCGCGGCGCCACCTCGCTGTCCGCCTCTGGCCCATACTCCGCCGGCGTCGTCTTCCTCAGGCACACTGTTCACATCAATGCCCGTTCAGCCTAGCCCGAGACTCTCCAACGCGCCCGTCGCCGCGGCCCGCACGCATAGGCCGACAGGCGCCGCGGCTCTGTCGGGCTCCAGCGGTCGCCGCCCGTCACTCTGCAGCAACAGCCAGGCAGCTGAGTCGAGTCGGGCGTCTGCGTAAAAGAAAAAATGGTATACATGTGTGCGCCCAGATAGTACGAGCGCGCGTGGCCACATGCATACATACATGCATCCTGGCCGGCCGCTTGTCCGTTTGCATGGCCACGTACATGCATGCATGCGTCCTCTGGCCGGTTACACTAGCCGACTGCTTCGTCGCGTCCGTCCTCCGCAGGAATCAAGTCGGCTGTCAACTGGCCGGTTGCTCCGCTGCTCCGCCTCAACTCCAACCGCTTCTGCGGCCCCGCGACGACCGCTCCGGCCGCTCCTCCAAGCGCCTCCTGCGCGCACCTCTGCCCATGGCCCGGCCGCCCGCGCCGTTGTGCTGTTGACCTACCGTGCGCGAGGCCCGAGCTCAGCCAGCGAGACGACCGCTCCTCCTGCTCTCCCGAGCGCCTCCCGCGGTCGCGCCCTCCCGCTTGCGTCGCGCCGGCTGCCTGCCGGGTTCGCGCGCCCACGCCGGCCACACCAGCACGCTCGCAGGCTCCGCCCCGCGCCGGCCACCTCCATTCGGCTCCGGCTACGCTTGTTCGCGCCGGCTCCGCGCCCATGCCGGTTGCCCTGCGCACGCCGGCCACACCAGCACGCTCGCAGGCTCCGCCCCGCTCCTGCCGGCTCCACCCCCGCCCCTTCTCGCCGCCTCCGGCCGCGTACGGCTCCTCCGCGCGCAAGCTGCGCCTGAGCCACACCGGCTTCCCGCGCCAAGCCGGCCGCGTCGCGCCTGGTTCCCTCCATCCACGACCCCGCCTCCGCCGCCCGGCTCGCTCCGGGCCGGCTCCGTCCGCGCCTTTCGCCGGCTCATCGGCTGGCTGGGTCGCCGCCGCGCATCGCCTCGCTCCGCCCGTCGCCGCGATCCGCCAGCAGTAGCCCCGGCTCCGTCCGCGCACCCGGCCACCCTGCCGCACCGGCCGCCTGAGCAGGCTCCCGCTACCGCGTCCCGCCCGAGCCGACTGCCGCCACCTGCCCGCGTTCGCTAGCCGGTTCCGCCAGCTCGTCGGGCCCCGAGGCCGGCCTCATCCCGCACGCCGCTCGGCGTCCGACTGCAAGCTCGCGTGGCGCCCGGCTCCCGCCCTCGCGCCCCGCGCCTGGCTGCCTCCCGCGCTGGCTGCCGCTCCAGCCGGCTGCAGCCCCGCGCCTTTCCGCGCCGCCTCGCGGTACCCGCTACACCGTCGCGGCTACACGCCGCAGCCGGCCCGGCCCCCTCCGCGCTGGCACCGCCAGCCGCCGCGCCTCCGGCCGCCGGCTCCTGCCCGCCACCCGGCCGCCTACCAGCCCCGCGCCGGCTCATGCTGGCTGGCCGCACAAGCCGGATACGTACATAAAGAAAGAAAAGTCAACAGAAAAGTGGCCGGGTGCTAAAAAAAAAAGAGTCCGACTGCTAACAGCCGGTAGACGAGAAAATGAAGCAAAAGAAAAAGACGTTCGGCTGGCCCGTCCGCCTACTTCGTGTAACACCTCAAAAATTTAATCATGTTTTTACTAAATTAAAATTTGGCCAGAAATAAAAATTTTGAAATTATATTAGGTCCTTTATTATTTTCAGAGTATTTCTCTGTTTCTGTTTTCCAAAATTCTCCCCTCCCTATAGAAATTTTTGGAAATAATATTGTGGCTTTGGTAGTTTTCTCAAAATATTTCATTTATATTTTAATAACAGTAGGAATTGATTTCAAAATAAAATTTGCCTCTAAATAATTCTTTTAATAGCTTTTTCAATACTTTAAATGCCTCTGTTGCACTACAACCACTTTAATTAATTCTTTTAAAATTCCACAAAAATTATGGGAGGTCATATGATGCCTTCATATCACTCTTATGCAAAAACCCAACTTGGTCTTTTGAAAAATTTGAGTGCAACATTCCCTTTTCTTTTCTGGTCTAGATCCAACTTTGTACTACCACCCCAATTTTCCTTGCCCCAAAAATTCTGAAATTTTTCCACTTATTGTCCTTCCAACCCAACCCTTAAGTCCAGAAGCTCACCTCCAAACTCCACATTTTAGTGCACCAAATGATTCCTCCAAAAATGGGTCCAGAACTGAATTTCAGTAAAACTTGCACTAGCAAGTTTTGCATTCTGTCAAACCAACCCTACCATCCATTATATCATCTAAAGGGACACTACCCTGCCAAGTATCACTTCCAACAAAATCATCTACATAGCTCTGTCATTTTGTCAAACACATTGTGTGCATGGTAGAATTCTGCAACCCCTTTGAACTACATTGGGCACTTGATCTTCTGATCCAACCACCATGTCCAGTAGCTCCATTACAGAGTGACCCATCATCATGCCAAATTCCAAATTCAAATAAATTCATTTGGCCATTGTGGCAATTCATCGAACGCCTAGAGTGCAAGCACAGAGCACGAGCAGAGCATTTCTCTGTTTCTGTTTTCCAAAATTCTCCCCTCCCTATAGAAATTTTTGGAAATAATATTGTGGCTTTGGTAGTTTTCTCAAAACATTTCATTTATATTTTAATAACAGTAGGAATTTATTTCAAAATAAAATTTGCCTCTAAATAATTCTTTTAATAGCTTTTTCAATACTTTAAATGCCTTTGTTGCACTACAACCACTTTAATTAATTCTTTTAAAATTCCACAAAAATTATGGGAGGTCATATGATGCTTACATATCACTCTTATGCAAAAACATAACTTGGTCTTTTGAAAAAATTGAGTGCAACATTCCCTTTTCTTTTCTGGTCCAGATCCAACTTTGTACTACCACCCCAATTTTCCTTGCCCCAAAAATTCTGAAATTTTTCCACATACTGTCCTTCCAACCCAACCCTTAAGTCCAGAAGCTCACCTCCAAACTCCACATTTTAGTGCACCAAATGATTCCTCCAAAAATGGGTCCAGAACTGAATTTCAGTAAAACTTGCACTAGCAAGTTTTGCATTCTGTCAAACCAACCCTACCATCCACTATATCATCTAAAGAGACACTACCCTGCCAAGTATCACTTCCAGAAAATCATCTAGATAGCTCTGTCATTTTGTCAAACACATTGTGTGCATGGCAGAATTCTGCAACCCCTTTGAACTACATTGGGCACTTGATCTTCTGATCCAACCACCATGTCCAGTAGCTCCATTACAGAGTGATCCATCATCATGCAAAATTCCAAATTCAAATAAATTCATTTGGCCATTGTGGCAATTCATCGAACGCCTAGAGTGCAAGCACAGAGCACGAGCAGAGTGCTCGTTTGGCAGGCGTCGGCACCGCCACGCGTGGCCTCCCTGCTGCCTTCCCCGCATACTTTTCTCCTCCTCTAGCTTCACGGGAAAGTCACCGCCCTCGCCGACATCCCACCCTGACCTCTGGCACAGGCCACCGCCATCCACAGAGACCAAACACGCCGCCTGACGAATCCCTCCTCTCCACATCTCTGCCAGCACCGCCTCTTGTTTAAATGCTAACGGTCGAGCTCATCCGCAGCTCCATCGACCCCGCCGACCAATGCCACTGACCGCAACGGCCACAACCACCTTTCCGGCGCTATCAATGGCCTTCGCCATCGTATCTTCCTCGGTAAGCCACGAACCGACCTCCCCCTCGCTATAAAGCTCGCCCCGAGCTTGCCCTACTTCTCAGCACCCCTCCCCTCTCACCTGGAAGCCACCCAGAGCGGCAAACCAACCGGAGATAGTCGTCTCCATCGCTCCCGACCGAAGCCACCTCCACCGCCTCTCTGTTGATCCCGGCGCCGTTAGAACCTTCCCCTCTCCATTTCCTCCACCACTAGCCTCCTGGAACCTTCTCCAATCGATTCCCCTCCTCAATTTGGCCGGAGCAAGCTCATAGGTGAAATCCCCTTACGGGCTCCATCGGAATCCTTCGGGCGAGCTCGCCGCGGCAAACCCTTGCTCTCCGGAGATCGTGCCACACCTCATCAGCTTCGCCAGGATTCCTTGAGCATGGTGGTGTGCTCACCCTCCGGCGTCGCGCCCCCAATCGCCGGCGAGGACCGCCGGGAACCTCGCCCCCGCTCGTTTAGAGGAGGGAGGAGGCCACCTTGACCAGGGTCAAACCCGACATACGGAGCCCGGCCGTCAGCCTCTCATCACCCTGTCTGCTGGCGTGACTGAGCAGCGGGTCAGCCCAATGGTTATTCTTCGCCCAGTGCACGCTTTTGCCAAGCAGGATATCTTCCTGTCCTTTTCTTTTATCCAGAGATATAAATTATTCCCATAGAGTTCATTTTTAGTCCAAATTTGATGATTCAAATTTCTAGATGCTTCTAAAATCATTCCCTATTATTTAAGCCTGGGTGAACATTTTTCCTAGGCTTTGTCCCTGCTGAACCTAGTAAATAGTCCTTTTCTTTATTCTTTCAACTTATAAATCCCATAAGTAATTCATATGAACTCCAAATAAATTGAATCTTTTTCTGTTATTTTTCAATTATCATCTAGTTTATTTTAGTATTTATTTAAAAAATAATTGAAACACTTTTTAGCACTGTTTTTGTTTTATTTATTAATTTTAAATATTTTTGAAAATAGGGAATGGAGGGGAGATAATATTTCAAACTTTTGGAGTACACCCCACACTTCTGCATGCTCAAGGCAAGCATCTTGAACACTTGATATGGTGATTGCCTAGTTGTTTGGTTGCAGGAATAATTGAACCATGCTTTTGTTGAATTCAAATGAAAATTTGCATGCATATAGAGTTGGCATGTTTCATCGTATCGTGCATCGTGTGCTTGTCATGACTAACTTGCAGGAGTAGGCATAAGAGAAAGACCGTTACCGGCAGAAGAGTGATCATGTTGGAGCATGATCATGCCTTGTTTGTTATGCATGTTGGAGCATGCAAGGGTTGTGGCCTTGTTGGTATTGCTGTTGAAAGAATACTTTGTTGTGCTAACCGTTGCAGGAAACTTAAGCCTCCTGAGTCGACCATAGATCGAGTCTTGTTCCGGTAACCCCCAAACTTGGTTCGTGCTGCCACTTGTCCCTGCCACTGGTGGGGTATGGTTTAGTAAGTTGTTAACCCCTTTCCATGCACACGCCGTAAAGAGGGCCACGATGAGGGTTTCCAGGGCCATGGACTAAATCCTATCATCGGGTCAGGGGGCATGGGTGTTTCCGGTTGTGACCGAGAGGGGGTGCCCCCTTGGAATCCGCGCGTATTAATAGTGATCCCATGCTACTCGAGATTGTTGTCTCCCCGACTTAGAGTTTTTCCTGAAACGATGCTTTGGGTGATTCCTGGCATCCGGACGGTTAATCTGGTGTGTGCTGGTTAGGTGTGTTTTCAACCCAAAGAACATAAAGGGAATTAGTCGGTGTCACGGTACTGACTAAAGAATTCCTTTACTTGTGGGTAAAGAGTACACCCTCTGCAGAGTTTAAACCTATTCGAATAGCCATGTCCGTGGTTAAGGACTACAGTCTGGGTTGGTCAAGTGTCGGTCTTAGGGTCGGTCTTCGGAGGAAAATAATTAAATTGGGCCTGAACTATTTTGCAGGATATTGTTATCATCACTAACGCTATCATGGTTATTTTGAATACTATTGCTATGAATATTTTTATGGATATGCATATTATTGAGGACTAACCCGTTTCTCTTATTTTATATTTCATGAGTGTCTCAGTGGCTGGCTAGACTACCCCGGGCACTCAACTTTATTTTTTTAGACCTCTACGTGGCGTCCCTCGAGTTAACAGGCGGTTTATCACGCCACTACTCTTGTGGATACCCGATTGGCATTTCTTTTCAAAACCTTTTCGTGGCGTCCCTCGAGTTAACAGGCGGTTTATCATGCCACTACTCTTGTGGATACCCGATTGGCATTTCTCTTCAAGACCGACCGTGGCATCACTTTTTGACACCCAACTGGCATTTCTTTTCAAGACCTCTTCGTGGCGTCCCTCGAGTTCTCAGGCGGTCTATCACGCCACTACTCTTGTGGATACCCGTTAGGCATTTCTCTTCAAGACCTACCGTGGTGTCACTTTAGACATCCGACCGGCATTTCTTTTATTTTATTTTCTTTAACTTGCCTTGTTTATCACTTACGTTTTTATATATTCTTTTATTTGTACATGCCAATATGTTATCATGCCAAGATTTAATTCCTGACAACATGCATTTAAGTCCATCATGAGCATACGCATATAATTTTAATTCAACTTGATCACATAATATCTGCTGCATTCGGTATATCTTCTATTCATGATGTTTGCGAGTACATTTAAACATACTCACAGGCTTGTCCCTGGCTATTTACTTGGCCAGGTCAGGGGTTCTACGAGGAGTACCACAACGACGTCCATGCGGATCCTAGGATGGCAGCCACGCGGGATAGGAATTATCCAGGTCAGCCGTTCCTGTGGGAATGGAGCCCCATCGACGTTGGAGAACCACGAGTCGCTTCCGTCACCCGTCACCAGAATCATTATTGTATCATTAGACCTTTATCGTCTTGTATCCAATTTTTGTAATTGCTTGGTAATCTGTAACAAGGACGTGCCCACCAGTAACAGTAATCCTGGGCTGGTGGTTACACGAGGGGTTAAATTTCTGGGATATTCTGTGTCCCCGAAATCCGGCCCCGACAGCCTTGGTATCAGAGCCAGGCTGACCATTGGCTAATCCTATCTTAGCTTGGTCACTGTCCCTAGGTTTCCACACCGTCAACATCCTTTCTTATCCATAGTCAGCCCATTCCATCCGATAAAGCCTACATAGTGGCCAGCCGACATCTTTTGATAATCGGTGCCAAACCTATCACCCTAATCGACAACCACAGTAATACGTCACATTTTGTGATTTGTATCTGTGACTTTGACCCCGACCACTCTAGAGCAGAGCCGATACCCAGAAATCATACCCACACTGAAATATGCTCCCTAGCCAGGCACTATATAAGAGACTACTCACGCAACCATAAATTGCGTCCCTCACTTTGTACACTGCCAACATAACCATTATCCCCATGTCGCACCTTGGGATTCATCTGAGAACCCCAGATGCAACCCCGGGCAGTTTTGTCAAGATATTGTGGGATTTCACCCGCAACACTCTTGGTTCCACTCAACCACCCTAGTACGAGCTGTTCAAATGGAGGATCAACCACAACGCCTCAAAATATTGGGCAGTCGCACACATCCCACCAGTAGACCCAAACCAAGGCCCTACAAGTGTCGTCTTCATCGGGAAATCTATGTCAACCTCAGAAATGGCTATAGAAGTTGCTGCCTACAAAGCAATTACCCGTCTCCGGTACGCAGTGCCTCGTGCCAGCGAAAGGGGGTATTACTACTTCCCGAGCCGTGCAGCACCCGGAGAAGAAGCATCTTTCCCCTGCAGACAATCAGAGAGAGATCCAATGTTGGCCAACCTAGTTCAATATGTCATCGCACAAGAGCGTTTGACCTAGCACGTGATGGACTTCCTCCAGACTCTTGCTGTTCTGAATCCTCAGATCGCCATCGACGGACCACTATTGCCAGACCAAGGAGGGAACGTTCTCTGACTCCTCCATCCACTTTCCTCGGGAGAAGAGGAATGTGTCCCAATGCCGGGGACATTTCCTCAGGACCCTATCGATTTTACCTTTGTACCGTAGACACCTTGGTTGTGTTCATTCGTCTAGTGTTTAAATTGCGTGATTTGATATCTGTGTTGCATCTTAGGATTTACCCTATGAGTGAATTGTTTGGTTGTAGTTGCATATGAGTAATTTGGTTACCATAGTTTATAAAGGATTTTTCACCCTTAACAAATCTCGGGTTGAGATTTTATTAAGGATCACCGCGACTAATAATTTTCGCAAACACAGAATTAATTCAAGCACCACCACGACATCCGACTTACAGTCACACTCACTCTACTACATGCACTAAGTGCAGAACCACACACACACACACTTAGCACCTAATCAACCGCCTCACACACCAGACCACTCTCATCACACCACAAGTTTTCCTGAAGAAAAATTTGTGGGTTTTTTTATTTCTACGAAGCTGCTGCAGAGCGCACTAACACTCACTCATAACCACCACCGATGCCTAATCCTCATGATCACCGCCGCCTCGAAGAGCCACCACTCGAGCTGCGGCATCACGGCGATCGTCAATGATCATCACGCATAGGAGTAGCGAGAACCCGAGCAACGCTGCCACTGCTCCGGACATGAGAATCGTAAACCACCCCGGAAGCATGTCCTCCATTGGAGCCCCGTCCGAGCTCCTGCGATCAGAAAAAGAGGAGGAAGAAGAAGTGAGGCAAGGTGTGATGAAGAAGAGAGTAACACTTTGTTCGTTTTATAGCTTGGGCTCGGTGCATGGTGAACGAGGTCCACCAGCGCCGCTCGTCGCCCGATCACCGATGTTCAAAGGCGAACCCGCGAGCAGTGCCGACAAGGTGCTGGCCCGCGAGGTGAGTGCACGCTGCACCGGCAGCTTGAACACCACGCACTACCACAGTACGGCCCTAGATACCCTACGCGCTAGACGCCGCAGGTGGAGAAAGTGCGCGAGAGGGAGAAGGAGAAGAGAGCCGGAGGAAGGAGAAGAGACTGACAGTGGGCCCTGGGTCCACCTGTCAGCCGGAGAGAGCACTATGCACTAGAGTACGGCAAGCGAATTTTGGAATTTATACTTTTTCCAAAATTTGTCGTAACAGTCACAGTAGAACCACAGCACTAGTGCCCCACTGTAGTTACACCAATTATTAGGAGCCCACGTCAACTGTGCCAAAATAGGTTATTTTAAATGGCTCAGAAAAATCTCCTAGAAAGGTGGGTTTAATTCTGGTGACCACCTAACAAATCTTGAGGACGAGATTTTCTTAAGGGGTGTAGAGTTTGTAACACCCCAAAAATTTAATCATGTTTTTACTAAATAAAAATTTGGCCAGAAATAAATTTTTTGAAATTATATTAGGTCCTTTATTATTTTCAGAGTATTTCTCTGTTTCTGTTTTCCAAAATTCTCCCCTCCCTATAGAAATTTTTGGAAATAATATTGTGGCTTTGGTAGTTTTCTAAAAACATTTCATTTATATTTTAATAATAGTAGGAATTGATTTCAAATTAAAATTTGCCTCTAAATAATTCTTTTAATAGCTTTTTCAATACTTTAAATGCCTCTGTTGCACTACAACCACTTTAATTAATTCTTATAAAATTCCACAAAAATTATGGGAGGTCATATGATGCTTACATATCACTCTTATGCAAAAACACAACTTGGTCTTTTGAAAAAATTGAGTGCAACATTCCCTTTTCTTTTCTGGTCCAGATCCAACTTTGTACTACCACCCCAATTTTCCTTTCCCCAAAAATTCTGAAATTTTTCCACATACTGTCCTTCCAACCCAACCCTTAAGTCCAGAAGCTCACCTCCAAACTCCACATTTTAGTGCACCAAATGATTCCTCCAAAAATGGGTCCAGAACTGAATTTCAGTAAAACTTGCACTAGCAAGTTTTGCATTCTGTCAAACCAACCCCACCATCCACTATATCATCTAAAGAGACACTACCCTGCCAAGTATCACTTCCAGAAAATCATCTAGATAGCTGTGTCATTTTGTCAAACACATTGTGTGCATGGCAGAATTCTGCAACCCCTTTGAACTACATTGGGCACTTGATCTTCTGATCCAACCACCATGTCCAGTAGCTCCATTACAGAGTGATCCATCATCATGCAAAATTCCAAATTCAAATAAATTCATTTCGCCACTGTGGCAATTCATCGAACGCCTGGAGTGCAAGCACAGAGCACGAGCAGAGTGCTCGTTTGGCAGGCGTCGACAACGCCACGCGTGGCCTCCCTGCTGCCTTCCCCGCGTACTTTTCTCCTCCTCTAGCTTCACAGGAAAGTCACCGCCCTCGCCGACATCCCACCCTGACCTCTGGCGCCGGCCACCGCCGTCCACAGAGACCAAACGCGCCGCCTGACAAATCCGTCCTCTCCACGTCTCTACCAGCACCGCGTCTTGTTTAAATGCTAACGATCGAGCTCATCCGCAGCTCCATCGACCCTGCCGACCAATGCCACCGACCGCAACGGCCACAACCACCTTTCTGGTGCCATCAATGGCCGCCGCCGTCGTATCTTCCTCGGTAAGCCACGGACCGACCACCCCCTCGCTCTAAAGCTCGCCCCGAGCACGCCCTACTTCTCAGCACCCCTCTCCTCTCACATGGAAGCCACCTAGAGCGGCAAACCAACCGGAGATGGTCGTCTCCGTCACTCCCGACCGAAGCCACCTCCGGCGCCTCTCGGTTGATCCCGGCGCCGTTAGAACCTTCCCCTCTCCATTTCCTCCACCACAAGCATCCTGGAACCTTCTCCAATCGATTCCCCTCCTCAATTTGGCCTGAGCGAGCTCGTAGGTGAAATCCCCTTACGGGCTCTACCGGAATCCTTCGGGCGAGCTCGCCGCTGGCAAACCCTTGCTCTCCGGAGATCATGCCACACCTCATCAGGTTCGCCAGGAGTCCCTGAGAACGGTGGTGTGCTCACCCTCCGGCGTCGCGTCCCCAATCGCCGATGAGGACCGCCGGGAACCTCGCCTCCGCTCGGTCAGAGGAGGAAGGAGGCCGGCTTGACCAGGGTCAAACCCGACATGCGGGGCCCGGCCGTCAGCCTCTCATCACCCTGTCTGCTGGTGCGACTGAGCAGCGGGCTGGCCCAATGGTTATTCTTCGCCTAGTGCATGCTTTTCCCAAGCAAGATATCTTCTTGTCCTTTTCTTTTATCTAGAGATATAAATTATTCCCATAGAGTTCATTTTTAGTCCAAATTTGATGATTCAAATTTCTAGATGCTTCTAATATCATTCCCTATCATTTAAGCCTAGGTGAACATTTTTCCTAGGCTTTGTCCCTGCTAAACCTAGTAAATAGTCCTTTTCTTTATTCTTTCAACTTATAAATCCTATAAGTAATTCATATGAACTCCAAATAAATTGAATCTTTTTCTGTTATTTTTCAATTATCATCTAGTTTATTTTAGTATTTATTTAAAAAAATAATTGAAACACTTTTTAGCACTGTTTTTGTTTTATTTGGTAATTTTAAATATTTTTGAAAATAGGGAATGGAGGGGAGATAATATTTCAAACTTTTGGAGTACACCCCACACTTCTGCATTCTCAAGGCAAGCATCTTGAACACTTGATATGGTGATTGCCTAGTTGTTTGGTTGCTGGAATAATTGAACCATGCTTCTGTTGAATTGAAATAAAAATTTGCATGCATATAGAGTTGGCATGTTTCATCGTACTGTGCATCGTGTGCTTGTTATGACTAACTTGAAGGAGCAGGCATAAGAGAAAGACCGTTATCGGTAGAAGAGTGATCACGTTGGAGCATGATCATGCCTTGTTTGTTATGCATGTTGGAGCATGCAAGGGTTGTGGCCCTGTTGGTATTGCTGTTGAAAGAATACTTTGTTGTGCTAACCGTTGCAGGAAACTTAAGCCTCCTGAGTCGTCCGTAGATCGAGTCTTGTTCCGGTAACCCCCAAACTTGGTTTGTGCTGCCACTTGTCCCTGCCACTGGTGGGGTATGGTTTAGTAAGTTGTTAACCCATTTCCATGCACACACTGTACAGAGGGCCACGATGAGGGTTTCCAGGGCCATGGACTAAATCCTGTCATCAGGTCAGGGGGCATGGGTGTTTCCGGTTGTGACAGAGAGGGGGTGCCCCCTTGGAACCGCGTGTATTAATAGTGATCCCATGCTACTAGAGATTATTGTCTCCCCGACTTAGAGTTTTTCCTGAAACGATGCTTCTGGTGATTCCTGGCATCCGGACGGTTAATCTGGTGTGTGCTGGTTAGGTGTGTTTTCAACCCAAAGAACATAAAGGGAATTAGTCGGTGTCATGGTACTGACTAAAGAATTCCTTTACTTGTGGGTAAAGAGTACACCCTCTGCAGAGTTTAAACCTATTCGAATAGCCATGTCCGCAGTTAAGGGCTACAGTCTGGGTTGGTCAAGTGTCGGTCTTAGGGTCGGTCTTCGGAGGAAAATAATTAAATTGGGCCTGAACTATTTTGCAGGATATTGTTATCATCACTAACGCTATCATGGTTATTTTGAATACTATTGCTGTGAATATTTTTATGGATATGCATATTATTGAGGACTTACCCGTTTCTATTATTTTATATTTCATGAGTGTCTCAGGGGCTGGCTAGACTACCCCGGGCACTCAACTTTATTTTTTTAGACCTCTACGTGGCGTCCCTCGAGTTAACAGGCGGTTTATCACGCCACTACTCTTGTGGATACCCGATTGGCATTTCTTTTCAAGACCTTTTCGTGGCGTCCCTCGAGTTAACAGGCGGTTTATCATGCCACTACTCTTGTGGATACCCGATTGGCATTTCTCTTCAAGACCGACCGTGGAGTCACTTTTTGACACCCAACTGGCATTTCTTTTCAAGACCTCTTCGTGGCATCCCTCGAGTTCTCAGGCGGTCTATCACGCCACTACTCTTGAGGATACCCGTTAGGCATTTCTCTTCAAGACCTACCGTGGTGTCACTTTAGACATCCGACCGGCATTTATTTTATTTTATTTTCCTTTAACTTTCCTTGTTTATCACTTACGTTTTTATATATTCTTTTATTTGTACATGCCAATATGTTATCATGCCATGATTTAATTCCTGACAGCATGCATTTAAGTCCATCATGAGCATACACATATAATTTTAATTCAACTTGATCACATAATATCTGCTGCATTCGGTATATCTTCTATTCATGATGTTTGCGAGTACATTCAAATGTACTCACATGCTTGTTCCTGGCTATTTACTTTGCCAGGTCAGGGGTTCTACGAGGAGTACCACAACGACGTCCATGCGGATCCTAGGATGGCAGCCAAGCAGGATAGGAATTATCCAGGTCAGTCATTCCTGTGGGAATGGAGCCCCATCAACGTTGGAGAACCACGAGTCGCTTCCGTCACCCGTCACCAGAATCATTGTTGTATCATTAGACCTTTATGGTCTTGTATCCAATTTTTGTAATTGCTTGGTAATCTGTAGCAAGGACATGCCCACCCGTAACAGTAATCCTGGGCTGGTGGTAACATGAGGGGTTAAATTTCTGGGATATTCTGTGTCCCCGAAATCCGGCCCCGACACTTTGCCACTCGGACGGCCAGCCGAGACCTCCCTGTCCGTGTCACAACACTGTCGGCTGCGCCAAGCTGGCTCGAGTGCCCCCTGGTGACTGACGCAAGAGCCCCCTGCTCTGACGCCTGGCCGATAGGCGAACCAGCCCGGCCGCCCGCCCGCCTTGACGCCCGTTCAATCGGACCTGACCGGCCGGGACCCCCCTTCAAGCACCCGGAGGCTCGAAGGCTACCCCTAGCGGGTGTGTCGGCGCGCTCCGCAAGCGCCGAGCCACGCCGGCTGTCTTCGGCAACCTCCGCCTCATCTACACGAAAACCAATGTGAGCTCCTCACCCGCATAATTTTTCACCGCGCAAGCACGGATAACCCCGAGCGACACTCGGGGACCACCTCCGCCTTTATTACAGTTGCACTACTGTTTGCCCCGGTGCCAGCCAGTGTTGGCCCGGAGGTTGGCCGCTTGGCCTGAGACGTTCGTTCCCACAGACGGCTTAGTAGCGTGCACGGTACCGAAGGCTCACTCTTCGTCTCAGCTACAGACCGCAGCGCGGCTGTTCAGCTAGCAAGAGCAAACGCTGGAGGCCACCCACGCGAAAAACGTTCAGGGGGAAAACGGTTCAGGCGACCCGGCCGTTTGCTTTATGAGTATCTGCTCGGTCGAATCTGCTCCCAGAGTCTGAGTACTATACGCTTCACTCCGCGGCCCACTCTCAGCCACAGACCGTCCTGCGGCTGTTCGGCTAGCGAGAGCACAAGCCAAAGAGCGGAGGGGACATGAAAAAGATTGAAGGGGGCTCGGACGAAACCGAGTCGGCACCCTCCGCATAAAACTTGCAATCCTAAAAGCAAATTTTGACATATCTCCGCAGACTAACTTTGTCTTTTGCATGATCATTTCCATGGGGAACCCCCCTCCTCGCCCGGAGGCTAGGAGGCTACACCCAGTGGGTGCGCGGGCGCGCCCCCACTGGAAGCAAGCTGTGTCGGCTGCAGCCCGCAATCGGCTGTCATCGACAACATCAGTCGGCGGACTCCGCGTCCGCGCCCGACAAAATCAGTCGGTGGACTCCGCGTCCACGCCCGACAACATCAGTCGGTGGACTCCGCGTCCGTGCCCGACAGCATCAGTCGGCGGACGCCACGTCCATGCCCGATAGCATCAGTCGGTGGACCACGCGTCCGCGCCCGACAGCATCAGTCGGTGGACCCCGCGTCCGCGCCCGACGACATCAGTCGGTGGACCCTGCATCCGCGCCCGACAGCATCAGCCGGCGGATCCCGCGTTCGCGCCTGGTAGGGCCCCGCGCCTGTCAGCCAGCTGACCCTGCGTCCGCGCCCATCAGGGCCCCGCGCCCATCAGCTGGAGGACTCCGTGTCCGCGCCCGGCACCCTAGACATCACCGTCGGCTTCATCATCAACAACAAGACCCTCCGCCCAACTTTTCCATGTCGCCCGGAGGCTCGAAGGTTACACCCAGTGGGTGCGGTTGCGCGCCCCAGCTCGGAACATGCCGCGCCTGTTGCACGCCCGCCGCCGGCTGCAACTGCCCCCTCAACACCATCATCTGCACCAACAACCACGAAAACCCTCCGCCCAACTTTTCCAAGTTGCCCGGAGGCTCGGAGGCTACACCCAGTGGGTGCGCTTGCACGCCCCCGCCGGAAGCAAGCCGCGCCGGCTGCGGTCCGCAGCCGGCCGTTATCAACATCTTCTACATCAACGCCCGCTAAAAAACCTCCGCTCAACTTTGCCAAGTTGCCCGGAGGCTCAGAGGCTACTGTCGTGGTAATGACCCATGGGTACCCCAAAGAAGGCGAAACAACGCTTCACGACATCGGGGCGGCCAACGCCCCTCAGTCCGACTGCTTTGGTCGCTCCAGACGGTCCCCTGCCCGGCTGCTCCAACCTGTTCCCCGTCCGGCTGCTCCAGCCGGCCTGCTATGCGAAGTCAACTACGGCGTCCCATCAAATGCAACATGGACGAGATGGCTGTACCCGTGCACTGCTGAGCAATAGTGGCGCACTGTAGCCTGCGTCATGAGTAACCTCGCATGACATCTCCAAGTAGTGTAGTTGGTGGGTGGGCCACCACCCACCATGCCCATGCCACTCACCTAGCTTTGGGTGTAAGCTACCCACACTATATATACTAGCACACATCCATCCATCCAAGGGGCCGGCCACAATGGCTCCCTGGGAACACACCATGCCACACTCATTCAGCCACTAGAGCCTGCTTGCTCACTTCGGCCACACACACATACATGAGGCTAGTAGCATATAGCATTCATCCGGATACAGCTCAAGGAGCACTCTGTACTGCTACGTATATACCACATATATACAGACATGCAGGAGTAGGGGTATTATCTCTCCGGAGAGCCCCGAACCTGGGTAAACCGCCGCATGCTACTCGCATACCCGTCCCCGGATATTCCACGGCAGTCTCGCCCTCACCTCAAGCCACCCCGTGGCATCTGTCGCCTCCCGGTCCCCCCTGGCAGCTGACGCGAGAATACCCCGACATCCATGATTCCTCGGAGGCCCGCCGATAAAATCCTTTGGAGGAGGATGTGACAGTCATGGGTTTTCAGTACTGAAAGCTTGAATCCATCAGAAGTAAAACACTTTGCTAGGTTAGCAGCATAACCATCTGGAAATCTCACCGCTCTTTATGAATTCACAGAATGCAAGCTTTTGTTCTTTACTCATTGTATACCATGCTCGTGGCATTTCAAATGAATCTTCATCTTCATCATGCTGTAGATGCAAATCTTCTCTTATGCCCATGTCCTCCAAATCAAGCCTAGAACTAACCGTGTCCTTTGTCTTCCCTTCAATGTTCAGAAATGTCCCTAGCAGATTCTCGCATATGTTTTTCTCAATGTGCATTACATCGAGATTATGCCTTAATTTTAGATCAGCCCAGTATGGCAGGTCCCACAAACAAGACCTCCGGTCCCAACATTGACCTTCCTCACGCTTTCTTTTCTTTGCAAGCTTTCTTGGTCTCACATCTTTCACCTTTTCAAGTTGCTGCTCCAGCTCTTCTTTAGTGAATTCAGCTGGCTTGTCACGGGTTTCAGTCTCACCATTAAAATCTTTGCTTCTTCGCCAGCGATGGTTTCGGGGAAGAAAGCGGCGGTGCCCAATATAGCAGATCTTGCTCCTTATTCTCTTTGAGCAAGGGTATTTGTCACAATGGACACAGGCCTGATAACCCACTGTGATCCTCCCACACAAAGTGTGCAGTGCCGGGAAATCATGGATGGACCATATGATTGCAGCACGTAGATTGAACTTTTCTTCCGGACTCAAGGCATCGTATGTAGGTACAACAGTCTAGAGCTGGAGCAGTCCTTCTATGAGGGGCTCCATAAAGACATCAAAATCCTTTCCTGGAGACTCTGGACCCGGGATAAGCAACGACATCATGAAGTTGGACTGATCCATGCATGCCCATGGTGGTAGGTTGTACGGCACCACAAAAACGGGCCACATGCTATAAGACGTGCTCATGCTCCCAAACGGATTAAAGCCATCTGTGGCAATGCCGAGTTTTATGTTCCTTGGATCTGCAGCAAAATCTCCATGTTTACTGTCAAATTCTTTCCATGCCTCTCCGTCCGCTGGATGGCTCAGCTCATTGTCCATAGGTTGCCGCTTCAGCTTGTGCCATTGTACCTCCAGCGATGATTTCTTCGAGATAAACATCCGTTGGAGCCTTGGTATCAACGGAAGGTGCCTCAGTACCTTCTCCGGTATTGACTTTCTCCCATCAGCATCTTTCCACCTAGAGGCATTACATTTTGGACAGTTGTCATGCTTCGCTAAATCCTTCCGAAACAAGACACAGTTATTTGGGCACACATGTATTGAAACATAACCTAGTCCCAGCTTGCGGATTATGCTCAATGCTTCATCATAAGACCTGGGAACACAGCTATCAGGGAATTGCAAGGTCAAAAGGCGGAGTATTGCGTTGAATGCAGCATTGCTAATCCGGTAGAAAGACTTGATGTGGAGTAACTTCACGGTGAAGGTAAATCTTGAAAATTTACCCCCTTCATGAGCTACGCGCTTCGCCTCCTCTAACACCTCAGCAAACATCGACTTCTGTCCATCAGCACGATCTTCAGCATCGTATAGATCCTTCAATAGGTCAGGAATCCTATCATCTTCATGCCCATCCTCTTCCTCCAAACCAACATTCTCTCGCAAAATCTTTTCCATAAAATCAATGCCAGCATCACCACCACCCATCATATGAGGGGCCTGTGTATCAGCTTCAATATGTTGAAGTTGTTCGTCTAAAGGTTCTCCATGATATATCCATCTATCATATGTGCTGGCCATCCCATTAAGAAGCAAATGATCTTCCACTCTTCCTTGAGCTATTCTTGAACGGTTGAGGCATTCACAGCATGGGCAAAGAATGACAGCATCCTAGGCAAAATTTGCCCGAACAAATTGCATGAATTCATCAACTCCTTTCATATGTTCTTTCGAAAACCTTCCTACTCCTTTTCTAATCCAGCTTCTGTCCATCTGCCAAAGACAGCAATTATTGCAACTTAGCAAATCAATCTAAGTGCATCAACATTAATTAAAGAAAATGGATGGCAGTAATAGCAGCTAAAAATCCAGAAAATAAGGTAGGCACCCAACTTTATATGCTAACTGCCTAACCACAACATTCAGCTATTTCCAATTTCTCACTACTTTAGTCCAGTTCACATGGTTTACTGATTTCACATGGGAGCAATAAAAAGCAGTTCACAGGAATTACAGATTTCACATGGGAGAAAAGAAAAGCTAACAAAAACATGTAAAACCTAAAATAGATCAGGCAGAGATGCACTAAAAAATAGAGGAGATCCAGCTCCAGCTGCACTAAAAAACAGAGTAGCATCCATCCATCAGATTAAGCTCCAGCTGCAGCTGATGGATTCACACTCAAATTAAGCTACACTTGACTACTAGCTAGTGTTCATCACACATTAAGATAAAAAACTCAGATTATCTCTCTATTCACACTCAAATTAAGCTACAGTTGACAAAATATAGCTAGTGTTCATCAATAGGTGCAAATCTAAGGGGGAGAGGGGGAGAGGAGTCGGGGGAGAGGGGGAGAGGGGTGCATACTGGGAGGGGTGCTTGCGGAGGAGAGGGGGGAGAGGAGTCCCCCATGCTCGGCAGCGGCGAGTCCCCCATGTGTGGGCGAGGTCGCCGTTCCTGTCATGGGTGAGGCAAGCGACACCACCACCGCTGCCAGTGGGCGAGGTGGCCGTGGCGTCGGCACCACCACCGCCGCCGGTGGGCGAGGTGGCCGTGGCGTAGGCACCACCACCGCCGGTCGCCGCCCCCGCCCCCATCGGTCGCCGCCCCCGCCCCCGCCGGTTGCCCCCTCCCCCGTCGGTTGCCGCCCCCGCCCTTGTCGGAAGACCTAGAAAAACTCTAAGTGTTGGCTCTGTTCGATGCTAACTGTCGGAAGACCTAGAAGGTCCCACTTGTCACTGATACGAGAGAGCCGTGGTTTTATATAGTATATAGACAAATTCCCATACATGAGCAACAGTCCCTCTCTAGCCTAGCAGTAGCGAACGAGCTAAGCCAGCGCCCGGTCGTGGGTTCGAGTCCCCTTTGGCGCAATTTTTTTAGGGAATTAAACGGTCGCCCCCCTGTCAAACGGCCCCCCAGTCAGTGTGTGCTCACCTTCTGTCAAATGGGTCCTATCTGTCTGTTGAATATAGACATGTAAGCAAAAATGGCACCTAAACAATGACACATACGCGAGGCTGCTGAGGTGGCTGTCTAATCATCCAAATTCATTCAAACTCAAGTGTAATGACCATTTATATTGGTCATGATCAGCTAGAAATAAGGCAGTGGACTAGTGCTATCCGCTTTACGACCATTTCCAGTAAGGAAATTACGACCTTTCTGACCAAAATAGTCATTAGTGTTTAGGGTTAGGACCTCTCCAGACTGCTTATGACCAATTGCTCTCAAATGGTCATAGATTTACGACCATTTCTTGCAGGGTCACTGCCAAAAGGTCACAAGTTGACGTATTTCTTGTAGTGAGTAGAGGCGAGTCATGGATGACGAAAGGCGATGGGTGCAAAGTCTGAGATCAGAAACCAAAAAAGAACCGCTGATCAAGATGATCGGCGAGAGAGAAAATCCGGACCAAATGATCAGGAATAAAGACTCTCTAGGGCAGCCGGTCAACATGATCGGACGAATCTTAGGTGCGGGCGGCGCGGCCCCCGGTGGTGATCATGGAGATCTACCACTCCTGGGCGGCGTCATGCGGAAGCGGCGACAGCAAGGTTTTTGGATTGAGATTAGGCTGATACCATGTTAGAAGTAATAGAGACGAATTGGTGAAATCGATGATTTATTGTTTGTCCTTTGTAGAAGTATATATAGTGAGTACATGACTTCTTCAAGTAGAAGGTATGGTACAACAAATCCTACGCTATTATATACTACCTAAATTGTCACAATACTCAACACAAAATTCTACGCTATCCTATACTATCTAAATTATCATGATACTCGACATTTTATTTTAGTCGCCACACAATCAATGGCTTTGGAGGTACAACAGCTTGCCAGCTTGTATACCATATCAATCTCTTCACCGCCCGTGTACTATGTGATGTCATTGGCATGCCACCCAACTAATCTTGGAGGCCAGTTTGTATGCACTGCAGACAATGTGCGCGTCTTTTCGTGGTGCCAAGCAAGCAGAGCATTGGTAGCACAGTTAGGAGTTCAATCTGGCTGATGGCGTCTACATCATAGGCATGGGTTCATGGCTGATATGTGTAGGAGCGGGAGGTTCCATTCTCGAGAGTCTCGAAGGATGAGTTGATTAACCCAGCGTAGGTGAGACTGCTTAGATGGAAGAGTTATTGATAAAACAAGAGTGTCAATTTCTAAATGGCCAGCACAAGGAACGACAGTTCTAGCGATCCGAAAAAATGCTCTGGCTACGCGTCGCTCTGTCTCGTCCTGCGCAGAACGGGTGGCGGCGGCGTCCTCGCCTAACCTACCTCTTCTCCTGCCTTTCCCTCCCGCCGTCCAGAGAACGCCGACGACAAAGCTAGTGCGACTGACAGCGACGGCGGGGTCCCTGCTTTGTGGCTGTTCTTCCCGAGGTCACGAGAACCCAAAGAGATCGAATCGATGGTCGCTAGTGAAAGCCATATTTTCAATCGGCTAGACGTGTATGCGTCACTAGTCAAAAAATCAATCAAGGTTCCTATGGGCTTGGTTGAGCCTAGCATGTATGCGCTGAGTTCTCATCGACGGCGATGGCTTTCAGCGGTGCTTCCATGGTTGTTTGGTGGTTGCCAGGCCGGCTATGAGGTCGTGCTCGGCCGGATCCTGTAACAGCCGTTCGTGGCCTTCATCCTGTAGCTCGTACGACTGCACGCTTCTCCGGCTGTAGGGTGGCACTGGCTCCCTCATGTGCTGGGATGCAGCAGTTGTCGTTGGTGTGTTTGCTACGCCTAGATCTGATGTGCCGCTGCCTGTTGGCCTCCACTGATGGTTGGGCCATCTCGCCCGGCGGCAGCCTTGATATGGACGCTGGCTTTACAAGAGGACAAGCTAGAGGAGTAGCAGCTGCAGTGTGCAGAGATGAGAATGGAATTTTTTTGGGTAGCTCGGCACTGGTCGTCAATGGCACAATAGATGTTGCTACTCTTGAATCAATTGCATGCAGGGAGGCATTATTTTTGGCGGAGGATCTACAGCTGCGTGACTTCATTGTTGCTTCAGATTCAAAACAAGTCATTATTGATATTGAGAGGGGGAGCCAGGGAGGATATGGAGTCATCATACAGGAAATCAAACAGGGGGCGGTGTGCTTTAGTTGTCGTTTCACTTTTGAAGGTCATTAGGTTAGCCAAGTTTTTGCATTCACTTGATCAAGGTAGACATATTTGGTTAGTCCAACGGCATGATCCCTTTTGTATCCCTCTCCATCTGGAGTTTGATTAATAAATCTTGGTGATACCCCTCCAAAAAAGGTCTTCATGAGGATTTCTTCCTCTAGATTCGGTGGTTGACATCAGCGGTGAGATGCAAACTATAGTTAACGGCTTGACGCGGAGGAATGATGATGCAGCGATGGTGGTCGCACATTGCATGTAGCTGCTAGGATCATGGAAAAGTGGTGGCGACAACACTTGAGTTGCTTGATGGTGGTGCTGCTCGGCAGCCAGACTCGAGCTCCTGGGTGAAAGCCTATGTGACCTGAGTTGGTTATGCTTGGGAATGGCGATGTTTTTACGTCATTACCTTGTTGAAGGCATTGCTCGGATATGCTTGGATTGGTTCTTCAGGGTGAAAACCTAGATTCTGACCTTGAGTGGTTGGATCTGGTGACAGTAGCTATTGATGCGGAGGAAAGGTGATGTAGCAGCGGTTGGTCGCACATCGCATGTAGCTGCTGGGATCGTGGAAAAGTGGTGGCGACAACACTTGAGTGACTTGATGGTGATGCTACTCAGCACCCGATCTTGAGCTCTGGGGTGAAAGCCTAGGTGACCCAACTTGGTTATGCCTAGCAATTTGTTGGTGCAACAAACCCTGGGTCTGTTTCCCAGACCATGCACAGGCCTAAAAGAGCAAGGTTGCAACGTCCAAAGCGATATCGAGTTGAAGAAATAACTCTTTCAGGAATCAAAGGGCAGATCAAGAAGACCAAGACAAGCTAAATGAGCAAGACACCACTAAGGGAAAGCCTCCCTTGCCGGGCAGGCGAGCCTGGCGAGGTCAAGGTGGCCCCAAAGACAAGCCTCAAGACCGTCCCGGCAGGCCTTCCAGGGCGCAACAAAGGCAAACTACCCCACCAAGGCTCCACCGCTCCACCTCACAACAACGCAAGTCATCGATCGGTGCGGTGTCAAGCCCCCAATTGACTAAGTTGCTGTTATTTGGCACGTGGCAGCCACTTCCTATGTAAATCACCTCCAAATGACACCCGTCCAGAGACGTGTCAAGCAGACAGACAAGAAGGTGGCCGAGCAGCCCGACAAGGCTTGCCGGGCAGGCCATGATGTGACACTAAGCGGCGCATTTAATGCGCTCTGCTCTGTCTGCAAAGTTAGGTATGATAGCACTGTTCACTATCTAATCACTACGCAATGACTGATTTGCCATTGTGGTGACCCCTTGATCTATAAAAGGAGGGCCATGGCAACCATAGAAGGGATTCGGACGCTTGAACATTTGTACGCGCGTAACTACCCTCGCCCCGAGGCAACCCTGCCGGGCAAGAGCGCTGCGTTTCCACCACAACCCACCATCAATCCACCAAAGCAGGAGTAGGGTTTTACCCCTCGCGGCGGCCCGAACCTGGGTAAAACTGCCCGTGTGATCTCTGCCGTGCTGTGCTACATTCTTCGCTCTTTGTGCAATGCGCTCATCCCCCATGCCGAACCACAAGGGGGTGATGGCCCCATAGGTGGCCGTGGTTTACCACGGCATCTTTGGCACACCAGGTAGGGGGAAGCGCTTGCGCGAACCCGAGAAGCGTACACAGTGCATAATTATCTTCATCATCTTCACCATCTTCTTCATCGACGGCTCCATCGTCCATGGCGCCCAAGAAGAAGCCCGCTGTTGTGGCCCATCGGTCCATTTCAAAGGCCCCGTCGCACGCGGCCGCCGACGCCGCAGGGGCTACGGGGACACACGAAGACATGGACGCTGCGGGGGACATGGCCGGCGCAGGCAGCGTCGTCATCACCTCCCTGCAGCCGAAACGAGGGCAGAAGGCATCGGGGAAGGACAACACCAACAACATCTCAGCGGCCACGCTCCATGAGGTACGGGTGGAGAAATCATTCCGTCTGCACCTCTCCGCCCGGCCGAAGGGCACAGCCACAGCGGTGGCACTCGCTCTGGGGCGAGTCGCAACTCTCCGGTCGCTCCCGCTGCGGGCACGGCCGCAGGGTGTGCGCCACTCCCGGAACGAGCTGACCTAGCCGATGCGCCAAACGGAGCCGCTGGCCCTCAAGCGCCTCCACCTCGTCACTACGCCACCCTGGTGATGGGCTCACGATGACGAGAACACAGCGCGGCTACTACCGGCACCATAAGGAGCGAGGCGACGCTACGGTCTACGTCGTCATCCATGCCAAGCATCGCTTCGGAGGCCATGGCCCAGGCCCAGCTGATGTTGAGATTTCCGCCGGCAGCCGATCAGATGGATGAGTGGAGAGCCACCATTCAAAGCCTTATTGGTTTCGCCAAGGCAGGAGAATCACATCGAGCTGGCCCACCATGGCCTCCCCAGGTGACGACGACGGCCCGCGCTGCTGGCCGTGCCGAAGGGGCCACCCCCACGATGCTGTCCCCTTCGCGGCAACCTGTGAAGGGGCCACAGCTGGAGCCACGCGATCAAGAACCCGACGACGTCTTGATGGCTTCGTCCGACCCTCGAGCGCGTCAAGGCCAACGGCGAGTCCTGGAGGACAGGCAAAGGGAAGGCGTGCGTATCACCATCGAGCGACGCCGCGATGCCCACCGCCAGTCCGATAGGCACAATGGCCCTGACGTCGATGAGGCCACTCTCAGTGAAGGTGGGTACCTACATTTCGAGGTTGGGTGCCCCGCCTTCACTCGTGAGTTGCGACAAGTCCATTGGCCATCTACCCGCACGTTCAAGCCAAAAATACCAGAGAAGTACGACGGGAAACTAAACCCGGCAACGTTCTTGAGCATCTACACCATCGCTGTTCAAGCTGCCAGGGGAAAAGACAAGAAGGTGTTCGCCAACTACTTCCCTCTGGCACTCAAGCCAAATGTGAGGTCTTGGCTAATGCACCTATCGAAGAACTCCATTTCGACCTGGGCTGACGTGTGCCATGAGTTTGTTAGCGCCTTCACGGGTGGCCATCAAGAACCAAGGCAGCCCAGCGACTTGCAGCTCCTCCCGCAGAAGGAAGGAGAGACCCTGCGGAAGTACATGCAGAAGTTCAGCCGAGTACACAGGAACATTCCAGACATCCACCCGGCAACTACGATAGCTGCGTTCCAGTCCAATGTGCGCAATCGTCGAATACGTTCCAAGATGAACGTTCGACTGCCCAAGACTGTGAAGGAGCTTCACGCTCTAGTGGATGTGTGCTCATGTAGAGGAGGGGAGGCGGCTCCCCGGTGAAGAGGATGGCATCGATATCGACTCAGAGGATGACAACGAGGCCACCAGTCAGAAGAAGAAGAACAAGAAGCACAACAAAAGGCGAAAGGATAAGGCAGTGATGACCATTGAGGGATCGGGTGCACCTAGTACCGGCAAGAAGGCCAGGACCGAAGTTCCCGGCAAGGAAGTTGCCCTGTGCACCGATTGCCGGGAAGCTGAGGCTGCCGAGAAGGCTGGGAAAGGTGATGGGCCATACTGCAAGATCCATCGGACCAAGGGCAACGATCTACAGGAGTGTCATCAAGTCGAGCAGCTCGTCAAGAAGCAGAGGGCTGAATACGAGAAGCGTGATAAGGAGAAGGGCCAAGATGGCACTGGCGGGAAAGGATGAGGCGGCGGAGCAAGCCGCCCTGGAAAGGCTCCTCAGAATCAAGGGAAACCCGCCAGAGGCCATAAGAAGGAGGATTGCAATGATGTGAGTGATGGAGGAGATGAAGAGGAAACCAGTGAGCAGGAGTTCCAGAAATCCACTGACGCCATGTGCATTGACGGGGGTGCATCTCTGCACTCCTCTCACCACCAACTTAAATAGTGGACGTGTGAGGTCAATGCTGTGGAGCCAGTGGCAGATTCTCGGAAGCCGCTCAAGTGGTCCCGCACGCCCATCATATTTGACGAAGAGGATCACCCTGACCACACCACTACGGTAGGGTGCTTGCCGTTGTTGGTCTCACCAACAATCCGCAACCTCAAGGTCACAAAGATGTTGGTGGACGGCGGGGCCAGGTTGAATCTGATTTCTCCAAAGGTCATCAGCAAACTTCAGATTGCAGAGGAAGAGCTCAAGGTTACTAGCACGTTTCAAGGGATCAACCCCGGCAGGAGCCCTCCTAAGGGGAAGATCACGCTACCGGTGATGTTCTGGGGGGGAGTTAAACTACCAGACTGAGAAGATCGTATTTGATGTGGTTGACCTCCCCCTGCCGTACAATGGAATGCTTGGCCGCCCAGCCCTGTGAAAATTCATGGCGGCATCCCACTATGCCTACAATACCTTGAAGATGCCAGGGCCGATAGGCGTCATTTCCATTCCGTTAGACAAGAAGGAAGCAGTCATTTGCGTGGACAAGATGTACCGGGAAGCAGTCGCAGCAAAGGCCGCGGAAGCCAGTGTTCCCGCCAAGGAAAACAACAAGAAGAAGAGAGATAGCAAGGATGCCTGCAAGGAATCCAGGAAATGTGCCTCTTCGGAGTACGTTGCGCCCGTTGATGACGTGCCAGAGAGTTCCAATAGCAAGCGACCCAAGGCTGCTGCACCCGCTATGAAAAAGGTCCCGGCAGGGCTGGCTGGCGCTGATGGTACCTTCACTATTAGTGCCACCCTTGATGACAAATAGGAAAACGCGCTCGTTGCCTTCTTGCGGGCGAATATCGATGTGTTTTCCTGGCAAGCATCTGATATCCCCGGTGTTCCCAGGGAGGTAATCGAGCACCACCTTGCTCGCTGCCCACATGCCCGACCCGTCAAGCAGAAGGTCTGGAAGCAAGCTTTGGAGCGACAGCAATCCATTGCCGAAGAGATCAAGAAACTTGAGGCAGCTGGTCTGGTTAGAGGAGTACTGCATCCAACATGGTTAGCAAATCCTGTGGTGGTATGCACGGCTAATGGGAAATGGAGGCTTTGCATAGATTTTACAGATCTGAAGAAGGCATGCCCGAAGGACCCATTTCCCTTGCCGCGTATCGACTAGATTGTGGATTCCACCTCCGGGTCTGACTTGCTCTCTTTTCTGGATGCATACTCTGGATACCACCAGATTTTCATGTCCAAGGAAGACGAGGAGAAGACCATGTTCATAACCCCATGTGGCACGTACTACTTCGTACGGATGCCCTTCGGGTTGAAGAGCGATGGATCCACTTTTGCAAGAGCAGTACAGATTGTCTTTGAGTCCCAGCTACACAGAAATGTTGAAGCTTACATGGATGATATTGTGGTCAAGACCAAGGACAGATCAACCCTCATCCAGGATTTGGAAGGAACTTTTGCTAATCTGCGTAAGATCAACTTGAAGCTGAACCCGGAGAAATGCGTGTTTGGCGTCCCTTCCGGCAAGCTACTTGGGTTCTTTGTGTCCCATCGGGGGATAGAGGCCAACCCCGAAAAGATCAAGGCTATCGAGCAGATTCAAGCACCCAAGACAGTTAAGGACGTGAGGCATTTGACTGGATGTGTTGCCGCACTTAGCAGGTTCATTTCCAAGTCTGCCGAGCGCGCCTTGCCATTCTTCAAAATCTTGAAGAAGGCAGGGCCTATGGAGTGGACCCCGGAGGCAGACGCCGCGCTACAAGATTTGAAGACCTATCTCTCCTCTGTGCCCACTTTGGTCGCTCCCAAACAACAAGAGCCGTTGCTGCTATACTTAGCGGCAACCAATCAAGTGGTTAGTACAGCACTGGTGGCGTAGCGGGAAGTAGACGAAGCGGTAGCCACCGTCGTCCCCTCTGGAGAAGGAAGTGAACCCATCCCGGCAAGACCAGAGTCAGTCCAAAGCGAAGAAAGGCAGGGCAGCGGAAGCAGTTTTATGGTCGCGGTAAAGAGGAAAGTAGTGCAGCGCCCAGTGTACTTTGTCAGCTCCCTATTACAAGGGGCTAGGTCAAGGTACTCTGGCGTGCAAAAGTTGATTTTTGGCCTCATCATGGCCTCAAGGAAACTGCGCCACTACTTCCAAGCCCACGAGATCACGGTTGTCACCCGCTTCCCCTTGCAATGCATACTCCAAAACCTGAGGCCACCGGCAGGATTATGGAATGGGCTTTGGAGTTGTCCAGCTTTGGTTTAAAGTTTGAAAGCACGTCAACCATTCAGAGCAGAGCACTAGCGGAATTCATTGCAGAGTGGACGCCAACCCCTGATGAAGAAGTGTTGGAGAAAGTTATCCCCGGCAAGGAGGCGCCCCAAGAATGGATTATGTATTTCGATGGTGCCTTCTCCCTACAAGGTGTAGGAGTTGGCGTACTTCTCATTGCCCACACTGGGGAGCACCTGAAGTACGTCGTCCAAATGCATTTTCCCCGGGAGGAGGCTACCAACAATACTGCAGAGTATGAAGGCCTCCTTGCCGGGCTTAGGATTGCAACAGAACTGGGAATCAAGAAGCTGATCATCCACGGAGACTCGCAACTTGTGGTGAGACAAGTGAACAAGGATTACCAAAGTCCATTAATGGAAGCATACGTTGAGGAAGTGAGGAAGTTGGAGGAGCGCTTCGATGGATTGCAAACAGAGCACGTACCCCGTGCGGAAAACAGCATCGCTGATCATCTGTCGAAGTGCGCTGCACAAAAACTCCCTGTGGAACTAGGGACTTTTGTTCTCCATCTGACTCAGCCCTCCGTATCCCCAGCAACAATGGCCAGAAAGAGGAGGAAACTGGACTCCGGCAAGCCTCTCCCGGCAGAGCCTCAGGAGGCCCCCAGCAGAAGGCTTGGCGGGAACAACTCCCCTTTGATCGTTGAGCTGCACCCTCCCGCCAGACCATCGGTCCCTGCGATCGAGGAATGCGCTCCCACGAATGAGGAGGTGCCGCTAGTCCTCGTTGCTGAGCCCCAGGCTCCAACTTGGGCGCGGCACATAGTCCATTTCCTCCAAACTGGAGAACTTCCTGAAGAGCAAGAAGAAGCTGAAAGAGTAGCCCGGAGGGCTAGTATGTATCAGTTCGTTGACGACACGCTGTACAGAAGAAGGCCCAACGGTGTGAAATTGAAGTGCATTTGCCGGGAGGAAGGAAAGGAACTGTTGGCAGAGATACACAAGGGTATGTGCGGCTCACACATTGGATCGAGGGCTCTGGTTGGAAAAGCCTTCCAGCAAGGATTTTACTGGCCCACAGCCCTCCAAGATGCAGTTGAGTTGGTCACCAAATGTGAAACCTGCCAGTTCCATTCCAAGAATATCCATCTGCCTGCCCAAGCTCTTCAGGCAATCTCTTTGTCATGGCTGTTTTCGGTCTGGGGGCTCGACATCTTGGGCCCCTTCCCCTGTGCTACCGGGGGCTTTGAATTCTTCTTCGTTGCAATCGACAAGTTTAGAAAGTTGCCGGAAGTAGAGCCCGTGAGAAAGGTGACTGCTCAGTCAGCTATCAAGTTCTTGAAAGGATTGGTGTGCCGCTTTGGGGTCCCTGCCCGAATCATCACCGACAATGGCACCCAATTCACGAGCCACGCCTTCATGCAATACATTCATGCCCTCGGAAGCAGAATCTCATTCGCCTCTGTCGCTCATCCAAGGAGCAACGGGCAAGCTGAGAGGACGAAAGCTGAAGTGTTGAGAGGACTCAAGACAAGAACATTTGATAAGCTGCTGAAGTGTGGCAGGCGATGGATCGACAAGCTGCCGGTGGTTCTTTGGTCCCTCAGAATGACACCAAATCAAGCTACCGGGCAGACTCCCTTCTCCCTAGTCTATGGGGCAGAAGCAGTTATCCCCACGGAACTCATTTATGGGTCACCTTGAGGGCTTGCCTACGATGAGATGGCGCAAGAACAGCACCCGCGTGATGATGCTGTGCTATTCGAGGAGAACCGTCTTCGGGCTGCTACGCGTGCTGCACGCTACCAGCAAGCCCTGCGTCACTATCATAGCCCGGAGTTTTGAGGAAGGCGACCTTGTCCTTAGGCGCGTTTAGTCCGCCAAGGGTACAAACAAGTTGACGCCGAAGTGGGAAAGCCCTTACCGGGTAGTACAAGTCACCAAACCTGGCGCAGTCCGTCTGGAGACCGGAGATGGCATTCAATTGCAAAACTCATGGAACATTGAGCATCTCCGTAAGTTCTACCCCGTAAGGCGCGGCTGTCGGGCCCTGCCCGGCAGCCACCCTTTTGTACAGGCCTTGCCGATGCTGCATGTAACCCCTTGTACAAAGCCAGGTGCAGACCCTGAGCAACAGAGAAATAAATGAAGCGCTGGGGGGCCCCCGAAACTTGCATGCATGCATAAGCATATCATGAGCATAGCATGATCATGTAGATCAGATCGTACATGACATCATTTTCATCTGCACTAGGTTGCAGGGCTCTTACCGTGGACTTGGTCCCGAAGAAGAGAAGAGAAGACAAGCCTATGTTGTGATCCCCGGCAAGCCAAACAGATAAGTTCTATTTCTTATCCATACATGTTCTGTGAAGAGAAACTTGTGCATATGAAAACCTCGCCACCTTTGAAACTTAGGTGCTCCCATCCCTTGACTCGAACGTTGCTTCGGTCAGGATGGTTGTAGTGGCCTTTGGCGGAAAAGATTTGGCGGGGGGCTGGTCCCTCCCTATGGTTTGTGCCCGGCAGGCCTAGCCCTGCAGCGAAGAACTGAGGGTACCGACAGGATAGCCTGCCGGGGAAAACTTGTTTACTTTACTGTATAGAGGCATTTCACCTCTGCATGGATATGTTACATGCACAAGTACCCGCCAAGGTTTGTCTTTTTCATTAATATGCTGATTAACAAGTACAAATCTTACAAAACACAGACATGGATAAAGAAGATTACATAATTTAGACTAAAGTTTGGCAAATGCCTACATATTTTAGATTGAAAAAAGATAAGTGCCCCATAATCCCTTTCTTGTCCCTCACCTCCTAGGCACTGCGGTGGAAGAGGAAGAGGGCAAAAGGAGTGCCTGAGTAGATGCCCAGCCCAATCCCGTTAGGACCTGCCGGGCGCAGCCTGACAAGATCGAGAGTGGTGAGGCTGCGAAGGAGAGGGGTGGAAGGAGCAGCTCGGCGGTGCCCTGGTCACCACCCCCCAGGACCAGTCAGAAGCCCAGCTGGCGGAAAAAACTGTCGGAGCCCTGCTGGAAGACTGCTGGAAGAGGCGAAGGCACCAAGAGAGCGACCCCCTCCCCGGCAGCCAGGAGGCCGGTGATGATGGTGCCGGGGAGGGAAGGGAAGAACGGAAAGATGAGGTAGCAGGTCGGCAATATGAGAAGGTGTCGGTGTCATCGTACTCCGACCTGACGCCCTGCCACCCGCCTTCTCCGTCTTCCGTCGTTCTTTCTTCATCACCACCACTCCAGGAGGACGCCGGCCCCTCGAGCCGTCGCCTCCCCCGGAGAAGCTGCGGGCGACGGCGGTGTCCGAGACACGCAAGGAGCATCGCTCCCCACCTTGGAGGGCAGGAAGATGCCGCCGTCTTCGACATTCGCCCTGACTTCACCAAAGGGGACGGTGCTAGGATTACCTAAGGACCCGAGCGTTGCACCCCAGATAGATGCCGAAAGCCTTGGGGGCTCCGGCGTTAGGGCAGGAAGCCACAGCGGTTCCCGGCAAGGCCTAGCGCTCCCCGCCAGACGGCCAACCCAAGCAGAGGAGACGAGCACGCCCCCACTGTGGAAAAGCTTGGCATCTCCTGCGCTGCGAGTGGCTCGACCGCCACATCCCTTTCGGCCCCGAACCAGACTAGCTCCCCAGGTACCTACACAAGCTTTTGGCATCATCAACCCCATGCTCGAGCCCGGGACTTGGCCCCGATCTCTCCCTCTCAACATTGCAAGAAGAAAGAAGGAAACGAGGAGAAAAGGTTCGTGGATGGGCACTTCTGCTTCCCCTCGCCCCCCTTTTATATAGGCGAGCTGGGGGCTGGGAGCTGATCCCTTGATGGGTAACCACCGTCCATCTCCACCAATCCAAGAAGGCCGGGCCCCTGCCTTGACGCTCTCCCGCACCACGCGCCTTCGTTACCTACCCCACTCAATGCATGCAGCATACGTGGCCAAAGGATAAGGGCATGGTGGGAAGAGTGAATTGGCAGTTACTCACCCGTGCATTAAAGTCATTCACGGGCCATTACAAGGATGGCCCCACCACAATTGGTGTTATGCGACACGTGGGAGAACCGGAAACTGACCTAGGCTCAGGTTAATGAAGAAGCCAAGAAGATCTGAAAGGACAAGCAACTACTACCCTCTTACCTGTGCACTAGATAGGGGCTACCCCGACGATACCCGACAGCGCGTTCGGGCCAGGCCCGGGGGCTCCTGTCGGTGCAACAAACCTTGGGTCTGTTTCCCAAACCGTGCATAGGCCTAAAAGAGCAAGGTTGCAACGTCCAAAGCAAGATCGAGTTGAAGAAATAACTCTTTGAGGAATCAAAGGGTAGATCAAGAAGACCAAGACAAGCTAAATGAGCAAGACACCATTAAGGGAAAGCCTCCCTTGCCGGGCAGGCGAGCCTGGCAAGGTTGAGGTGGCCCCGAAGACAAGCCTCAAGATCGTCCCGGAAGGCCTGCCAGGGCGCGGCAAAGGCAAACTACCCCGCCAAGGCTCCACCGCCCCACCTCACAGCGACGCAAGTCATCGATCGGTGCGGTGTCAAGCCCTCAAGTGACTAAGTGGCTGTTATTTGGTACGTGGCAGCCACTTCCTATGAAAATCACCTCCAAATGACACCTGTCTAGAGACGTGTCAAGCAGATAGACGAGAAGGAGGCCGAGCAGCCTGGTAAGGCTTGCCGGGCATGCCACGATGTGACACTAATCGGTGCATTTAATGCGCTCTCCTCTGTCTGCAGAGTTAGGTATGATAGCACTATTCGCTATCTAATCAGTACGCAATGAATGATTTGCCAGTGTGCTGACCCCTTGATCTATAAAAGGAGGGCCATGGCAACCATAGAAGGGATTCGGACCCTTGAACATTCGTACGCGCGTAGCTGCCCTCGCCCCGAGGCAACCCTGCCGGGCAAGAGCGCTGCATTTCCACCACAACCCAGCATCAATCCACCAAAGCAGGAGTAGGGTTTTACGCCTCGCGGCGGCCTGAACTTGGGTAAAACTGCCCGTGTGATCTCTGCCGTGTTGTGCTACATTCTCCGCTCTTTGTGCAATGCGCTCATCCCCCCTGCCGAACCACAAGGGGTTGATGGCCCCATAGGTGGCCGTGGTTTCCCACGACACAATGGGGACGTTTTTACGTCGTTAACTTGTTGAAGGCATTGCTCGGATATGCTCGGACTGGTTCTTCACTGTGAAAATCTAGATTTTGACCTTGAGTGGTTGGATCCAGTGACGGTGGCTATTGAGCATCGCTCCCTTTCTGAAGGCGTTGTTGTTAAAGAATCTCATCGTTCGTTTGTTGTAATAAGATGGTTGGTGCGGATATGTCATCATTGATGTAGTTTGCCGATTGTGGATTTGATCGCTTTAGTTTTTTTTCCTCACTTACGCATAGCTTTGTTCTTATATGACTTTGCTATTTGTTGGCGCGTACTTTGTGTGTGTGTGTTTGATGTTGATTGTGTTCATCCTAGCTATACAGAGGCCGGGTGTGCTCATTGTGTTTGTATCCTCTTAATGCTCCATTTTGAGCCAAAAAATTCACCCTTTGTCGACAAAACAAGAGTGTTAAGGGATCTAATTGACGCACGTAAATTATATACATTTGCCGTCCCTATCCCTGAAAATGATGCCCTTCTTCACGAGTTCCAATCTAGACTGGATATCTTGCCACATTGGTGATGCATCAGAAGCAAACAATATGTCCAGCAGGTGGCCTCTTTGGTAGTACTTAGACTTAAAGATGCAAATACACATGTTGTCTACTCTCTGAAGGAGCCTCCAAGCTTATTTAGCAAGAAGGTCCTTGTTAAATAGTCGCATATTCCATAACCCCAATTCACCATACTCTTCGACTTCTTTAAAATTGATCCACACAGATGCGGTCCAGTGCACTTTCCTGTGGTCGTTCTCACCACTCCCCCCCCAAAGTCACACACTTGTTTCATATTGGTCACAAAAACTCATGGGAATTTTAAAGACCTCCATGGTATATGCGGGTATAGCTTGTGCATGTGACTTCACTAAGAATTCCTTTGCAGCTTGAGACATATATTTTTTGGACCAACAAGTTAAGCGTTTTGTGAAACGTTACATGGTAGGATGGAAGTGCTCACCTTTCATTCTCCCTTCCGGGGAGGGAAGTTCCAAATATTTCTCTACATAGGTGGTGTTTTGTGATCTGCAGGATTGATTCAATATCCTCTTGGTCAGCCAGTGAACATGACCCACTAAGAAGAATATAGCAATTTCCAGGGGCCCAAGAGTTGGCCCTGTGCCCTCCTAGAACCGATCTGAAAGAAAACAGATTCTTTGAGCTTGAGGTTGTGAATCCTTGAAGAAGAGTAAACTTTGCATTATCCGTGATCAATCTTTCCGATACAAATGCATTTTGGGCATCTGAGAATATCTCATCAAGCATCGGTCCGAGTCGGTTTACAAACCATTTGATCACCTTGTAAATTACGCTATACTTAGGGAACTTGGAGGTGTGGTGTCTCTTCTAGTCAGTAATCTTGTTTTATCTTTGATCTTCTTTATGACAGGATTCCTCATCTCCTTGTATTGGTTCGCCCATGTTACTTTATATATAAAGCGGGGCAAAATATTTTTTCAAAGAAAAAATTAATACTTCGGACTCTCATGGGAAGTGGATTTTGGGATTAGGACGACAACTTTATCGCTTACACCTTCTGATATTATACCATGTTAAAAAATACTTTACTGACTTCACTACCTCTTCCTTCAACACGTCGCAAGTTATCTCACAATAAACATGCAGGGAAACCAACTAATTTCTTTCAACTAATATTGTAGCGTTGATATACAACATTTTGGATATGATGCACCTAATTAATTGATACTAAAGCATACTACACGGATAAGTATCCAATTAATTCCTACTTGCAAATTCATGACAATATTTAGATGCCCACACTTGTCACAACAACTACCTCGACTGATCTAACTACGTCCACTGATCTGAAGCAGCATACCTTGCCACAAAACCAACTGCCATGAGGACTTGTAACATCCTCCTTGTTGTCCTTGCCGCTCTCACCATTGTTTATCCTGCAATGTCCGCCGGGGAATATTGGTCTCCTATTGAGAATGTCAATGAACCACATTTCCAGGAGATCGGCAGGTGGACAGTGGTGGAGCATGTCAAGCAGGTGCATGATGGGCTCAAGTTTAGCAAGGTAATAGGGGGAGGGGAACAGAATGTGGCCGGTGTCAAATATCACCTTATTGTCGACACAGTTAGTCGCGATGACAAACATGAAAGATACGACGTGGTGTTGATCGAGGACGGCACGAGCAACATGCGTCGCATCATCTCCTTTAGCCTGGCGAGCTAAGTGGTTCGCACGCAGAAGGATAGTAGTTAACTGCATTTACTGTTTTTGGATGTAATAAAACTGTTCAAGGGCAATACATATAAGTCGTTTTGAGCAACATGAACAAATATTTTGATTTAAAATTGTCAATTAGAGCAGTTGGTTTACAATAATACCTATACTTTTATACATTATAAATAGCCTATACATTTACATGTACTGATTGTGAAGGTTTTGTTCCACGCCATGCGTAGTAAGCACACACCTATTTTTTTTTCTTTCACGGTGAAAGGAGGCAAGACGATGGGCCCTGGTTGTATCCCTATCGAGGTGTGGAGAGGCCTCCTGGACATAGTGATACCATGGCTAACTAAGCTTTTCAACCTCATTTTTTAGGCAAATAGGATGTCAGAAGAATCGAGACGGAGTATACTAGTACCAATCTTCAAGAACAAGGGGGATGTTCAGAGTTGTACTAATATTACTATGGAATTAAGCTGATGATCCATACAATGAAGTTATGGGAGAGAGTCATTGAGTACCCGCTTAATAAGAATGACAAGTGTGACAAAAAATTAGTTTGGTTTCATGACTGGGAGGTCGGCCATGGAAGCCATTTTCTTGGTACGAGAACTTATGGAGAGATACATGGAGCAAAAGAAGGACCTGCATATGGTGTTCATTGACTTGAAGAAATCCTATGATAAAATAACGCGAAATGTCATGTGGTGGGCCTTGGAAAAACACAAAGTCCCCGCAAAGTACATTACCATCATCAAGTACATGTACAATAATGTTGTGACAAGTGTTCGAACAAGTGATGGCAACACTGATGACTTCCCGATTAAAATAGGACTGCACCAGGGGTCTGCTTTGAGCCCTTATCTTTTTGCTTTGGTGATGGATGATGTCAACGATGGATATACAAGGAGATATCCCATGGTGTATTCTCTTTGTGGATAATGTGGGGCTAATCGATGATAGTCAGACGGGGGTCAATAGAAAGTTAGAGCTATGGAGACAAACCTTGGAATCTAAAGGTTTTAGGCTTAGTAAAAAAATGAGTACGTGAGGTGCGGTTTCAGTACTACTAGGCATGAGGAGGAGGAGGTTAGCCTTGATTAGCAGGTAGTGCTCAGAAGAACACCTTTCGATATTTGGGGTCAATGCTGCAGAACAATTGGGATATTGATGAAGATGTGAACCATCGAATCAAAGCCGGATGGATGAAGTGGCACCAAACATGTAGCATTCTCTATGACAGAGAGTGCCACAAAAGCTAAAAAGCAAGTTCTATAGGACGACGATTCGACCCGCAATGTTGTATGGCACTGAGTGTTGGCCGACTGAAAGTGCAACTAATCCCCAAGTGGTTTTGGTAATTAATAACAACATATAAGTCATTGATCTAATGCACATTGATAATAGATTTCAGAGAAGATCAATGATTGGCATGGCAGGTACTAGTGAATGTGGACCCCTCAAAATGCTAAGGACAAAGATTGGCAAAGCTCCAAGACTCTACATTTTTGGTTAAGTGATCCAAGATCACATTGAGTGCATAGGAATGCCAATACTATTAAAAGGGGATGAGGTTTTGATCATGACTCAATTGCTCAAAATGCTTAGTGATATTACTCCAAAACCCTGAACTACTTCACCACTTGACTCCTATCCAAAAACCTAAATATCCATCTCGGTCCCACAAAACCACTCCCATCCGGACCCATCGAGATTATCCCATACATTGCCATATGCCAAACCCTAACACTTCGGTATAGCCGAAATGGATCTCCATCTCACCGAGATGGCCTGACCAAGTTTCTGTGATGAAGTTCCTTCATTTTGGAATCACCGAGATGAACCGATCAGAATTTCTGAAATGAGGTCCTGCCCTAGCCATTGCACTTCGATCTCACCGAGATGTTCTGATCAGTCTCACCGAAAAGCCTAATGGCCAAGTCTTTTACACTAGTCGGTTTCACCATTATTTTCTTGTTGGTGTCACCGAGTTGGGTCAAAGACTTGCAACGGTTGGATTTTTGATGCCACCTATTTATTCCCCTCCACCACCACCTTCTCAGAGATAGAGAGAGAGAGAGCCATCAGAACGAACCACAACTTCTACTATTCATTTTCTGAGAAGAGAACCGCCTACTCATGTGTTGAGATCAAGAGATTCCAATCCAACCATTTGAACCTTGATTTCTAGACTTACCCAAGTTTATTTACATTCATTCCTCTCATCCACCAATGCCAAATATGTGAGAGTGTGTTTGAGTGTTGGGAAGACTATCATTTGAAGTACAAGAGCAAGGAGTTCATCATCAACAACACCATCTATTACCTTTTGAAGAGTGGTATCTCCTAGAATTGTTAGGTGTCACTTGGGAGCCTCCAAGAGATTGTGGAATTGAACCAAGGAGTTTGTAAGGGTAAGGAGATCGCCTAGTTCGTGAAGATCTACCCGAGTGAGTCTAGTCCATTGTGGGCGTAGGCCATGATGGAATAGACAAGGTTGCTTCTTCGTGGACCCTTCATGGGTGGAGCCCTCCGTGGACTCGAGCAACCGTTACCCTCCATGGGTTGAAGTCTCCATCAACGTGGATGTACGATAGCACCACCTATCAGAGCCACGACAAATATCATCATGTCTTCATTGCGTTTGAAATCTCCAATCCATTCTTCACATTCATATGAAAAGTATTTACTTTCCACTGCACAACTCTTAGACTTGCATGTGTAGGGTGTACTTGACTTGGTAGAATTGCTAAAACTTGCCTAGAACTAAAATTGGGAAAAGGATAAGTTTTATTATGTCAAATAGTCTAATCACGCCCATCTAGACATACTTTCGATCCTACAAGTGGTATCACAGCATTGGTCTCCATTGCATTGGTCTCAAAGCCTAGGAGAGTATGGTGTCTAGTGAGGGAAACTATCACCATAGAGGTCCATATTTTGATGGTACAAACTTTGCTAGTTGGAAACATAAGATGAAAATGCATATTCTTGGTCATAACCCCGCCGTTTGGGCTGCTGTTCATGTTGGCTTGCAAGGTGAATTTTTTGAGGATGGCAAGGATCCGGATCGTGAAGCAACCGCAGAAGAATTGAAGATGTTGTAATACAATGTTCAAGCATGTGACATTCTATTCAACGGTTTGTGCCCTGAGGAGTTCAACAAGATTAGCCGTCTCGAGAATGCAAAGGAAATTTGGGATACTTTGGTTGATATGCACGAAGGTACCGAATCCGTCAAGGAATCCAAGTTGATGTGCTTCAAAGTCAACTTGACAAGTTCAAGATGAAGGATGGTGAAGGAGTCGCCGAAATGTACTCTAAGCTTGCTCTCATCACAAATGAGATTGTTGGCTTAGGAAGTGAAGAGATGACTGACAAATTCATCATCAAGACGGTCCTTAGAGCCTTGGATGGAAAATATGATACCGTGTGCACAATTGATCCAAATGATGCCCAACTACAAAGATCTCAAGCCCACGAAAGTCATTGGAAGAATTGTTGCTCATGAGATGTCACTCAAGGATAAGGAGGAGCTCCACAACAAGTCAAGTGGTGCATACAAAGCTTCAAGTGATGCTCGTACAACATCGAGTGACAAGATAGTATCCAATGAGGAATTAAGCCTAATGATGAAGAACTTCAACAAATTCTACAAGAATAGAAGCAAAGAGAGAAGCTCCAACTCAATGCAATATGAGCAAAGATCATCAAGTCATGATAATAAATGCTACAATTGTGGAAGACCTAGACACTACTCAAATGAGTGCACGACACCTCACAAGAAAAGAGAAGACTCACCTAGAAGGAAGAGTAGAAGAGATGAATCACCTGATAGATAGAGGAGGAGTAGAGATGATCGTTATGAATGGAGACCTTCTCGGAGAAACAACGAATCAGAAGGGAAATACAAGTCAACCAAGAGATACTCTAGAAGAAAACATCAAGCTCATGTTGGTGAATGGGTTTCTGGCTCCGACTCCGACAACAACTCCGAGAGAAGCTATCACTCCGACTCCGACTATAGTCAATATAAAGGTCTTGCCGGACTTGCTCTCATATCCTCCAACTCCTACGACCTATTTGATTCACCAAATGAAGGATTTGGAAGATGCTTCATGGCTAAAGGCCCAAAGGTATCACACCCCGAGTATCTTGATTTCAATAGTGATGAGGATGATTTGCTTGTTGATAGAGCTAGTGATGTGAGCTATAATGAACTTGCTAGTAATCATGATAGTCAAGATGAAACGAATGACAATGCTAAGAAGGAGATTGAGCGTCTAACAAAAGAATGAAATACTCTTAAGTTAGCTCATGAAACAACTCAAGAAGATCATAGAGAGCTTCTAAGAACTCATGAGAAGCTACGTCTCGAGAAGCTAAATTTAGAGCATGAGCACGAGCTTCTAAAAGCAATCAATGATGATCTTCGAAAGAAGAGTTCTTCTTACATCACGAAACGTCTCCTCTTGTCTAATTTTATGCCACATTTTAAATTTACTCAAGCTAGTAACAAGAGTAAGAAAGGTTCTACATCTAGTGGTAACAATAACAATGCTAAATCCAACATTGTTGCTTCTAGTAGTTCTATTGATTCCACTAATGATCCTCTTAGCCAAGTTACACATGAGAAAGAAAACAATTTATTGAAAGGAATCATAGAAAGGGTGTCTACAAGAGCCTTGCCGGGAGTAAGCAATTTGAGAAAATTGTTGCAAGGAAGGCACTGGAAGAACCAAGCTAGGTATTGGCTTTGAACAAAAGCTCAACACCAATGGAGTTGAGTGGGAAGAAGATCAATACCCCAAGATGAAGTTTGTTCCTCAACAAGTGAAGTATGACCCCACCTCCTTCAAGGGAACACGAGCTCAAGATGATCTTCCACCATAAGACCACAAGCTAAAAGGCAAGGACAAGCTTCAAGAAGAGATTGACTCATTTGAAGATGCACCTCAAGCTTTTGTCAAATGGGTTCCCAAGACTTCATCAAGTTCTACTCCATCAAGTACTACTACCCCAAGTATTCCCATCAAGTTGATGTGGGTCCAAAGAAGAAGAACTAGAAAGTTCTTGAGGGTGACTCCGCCAAAAAACTTCACTCATATTCATCTAGGGGGAGCTTTACTCTAAAAATTGAGTCAAAGCAACTCTAATGATGTGAACACATTGATGCTTTATGTAAAAGTGGTAACCCACTTGTGCTTCAACGATGAGTATGACCAGTCTCCTAAGTCAATATACTCATATATAGATGACTATGTCATTGCTCATTGCTTGATAGTTGCTAGTATTGGTTGTGCATGTTTGACACATATTTTATTTGATATTTCATTGTGTGAGCGTGTCGCTATGCATATTTCTCATTCGAGGACATCCAATTGTAGTTTGATTGGTTTGGTTTTATTTGGCCAATTGGATCTACAAGAATGCCTAAGCACCTTCTCTAGCTATCTATCTCATCTTGTCTCAAATTCTTTTCATGCTATATCACAAAATTTGAACAAGCTCATTTTCGGACCCTCCGGGTGAGGACCACTCGGAGCCAATGATCTGATTGGGGCTAGACTTCAAAACCCTCTTAAGTGTTTTTCGGACAGACCAACTCACTCAAATTCGGCTCCACCGAAAGCACTTAGACTGATCCTTATTTCAATCTCGGTACGACCGATGTGAAAAACTCGGCTTCACCGAAGCTTACTATCTCTGAGGGTTATGCATCTTGATGAGACCGATTTGTTTCGATCGATTCTACCGACAACACATGGGTATATATATGTCCGTGGACCATACGTTGAAAATTTCTTCAAACGTTACGCCCCTGCACCCCGTTGCTGCCGTCGCACTGGTCTCGGGATCATCGCCCTCATCTCCAGCGCGCCCTCGCCATTAGATTCCGTTGCCGTCAACGGGAATCTACCCCGCCGTTGCCGCCGTAGAGGATCTCCACCAAGTTAGTGTGAGATTCGATCTCCCTAGTGCTTCTCAATCTGATTCTATGCACAAGAGATTGCGCCTCAAATCTTGCCACTGTGTGCACTTATTTATCCACTACAATTCCTTAGATTGGTGTTGAGCGAAAATTGTAGGGTTAGGGTTGTGCAGAATTCATCTCGGATTGATCGAATTGAGAGGATCGGCTTCACCGATTTGGCCTCTAGCCACATCACTAAGTAGGTTTCGGTGCCCCCGAGCTGTACTAATTGGTGAAAATGACTCTAAAATCTCAGTAGAACCCTAGCACTTCGGAGAGACTGGGACACACATCGGTCTGACCGAAATAGTGTGGCCAAGTCTCTATTGTTTCTTTCGGTGCCACCAAAATTATCAAATCAGTAATTCCAATATGCCTTTTGTGAAAACCTAAAACTAAAGTTTGAACTCATTTTCTTTCAAAAATAGCTGCATTTTGTGATACTCATCCATTCTGCCTTATCCCATCTATTCACAGGGTCAGTTGTCAGCATGTCTGAGGCCATCGACAGTCAGAATAATTCTAGAGAGGTCAACTTGGACCTAGATGCAGGCACTAGTGCTGAAGAGAGCTACCATGAGGGAGAGAGGAACTCTCCAAGATTGCCTAAGGTGGCTACAAGAACAAGGAAGAAGAACTCAGACTCTGAAGATGTGGAGTTCCTTGTGGAGGAGGTCACCTCCAAGAAGAAGAAAGGTGTGCTAGCCAAGGAATATGGCACAACTGCTAGCACAAGGCCAACTACTAGTAAATATATGGCCAAGGTTGTAGGGAAGAAGAGGGTGAGAAAGCAATCTGTCCAATTGACATACAAGCCCACTTCCATGAGGAGAGATGGTGCTCCAGCTGCAGATGAGCCCCCAGCCAAGCAACAGAAGCTCATGGCTGATGCAGTGCAAAGAAGGCTGCAAGCACATCAAAATCTGTTGCTGCCCCTGCTACTTGTGAACTGCGTTGCGATTTCCCCGAAGAGGAGAGGATGATGCAGTACAATAGAGATAAATATTTCCCTCAGTTAAGAACCAAGGTTGTCAATCCAGTAGGAGAACCAAGCAACACCTCGTTCTCAGCACCTGCACACAAACAACAAATCCTTGCAACCCAACGCGAACAAGGGGTTGTCAATCCCTTGACGGTTACAAGCAAGATTAAATTTTATGGTATTTGATAGATAGATCAAACAAAAATATAAAATAAAATAAAGAAAGAAAAAATGCAGCAAGGTATTTTTGGTTTTAATATATGATAAAAGATAGACCAAGGGGCCATAGTTTTCACTAGAGGCTTCTCTCTTGAAAATAGCATACGGTGGGTAAACAAATTACTGTTGGGCAATTGACAGAAAAGCAAATAATTATGATGATATCCAGGGCAATGATCATACATAGGCATCACGTCCAAGACAAGTAGACCGAAATGATTCTGCATCTACAACTATTACTCCACACATCGACAGCTATCCAGCATGCATCTAGAGTATTAAGTTCATAAAGAACGGAGTAACGCCTTAAGCAAGATGCCATGATGTAGACAAGATAAACTCACGTATGAATAAAGCCCATCTTTTTACCCTTAATAGCAACGATACATACATGTCATGTCCCCTTCTGTCACTGGGATTGAGCACTGTAAGATCGAACCCATTACAAAGCACCTCTTCCCATGGCAAGATAAATCAGTCTAGTTGGCCAAATCAAATCAATAGACTGGAGAAGAAATACGAAGCTATATTAATCATGCATAAAAGAGTTCAGAGAAAAGTCAAATAATATTCATGGATAGATCTAATCATAAACTCACAATTCATCAGATCCCAACAAACACACCGCAAAAAGTGATTACATCAAATAGAACTCCAAGAACATCAAGGAGAACATTGTATTGAAGAACATCGAGAGAGAAGAAGCCATCTAGCTACTAACTACAGACCTGTAGGTCTATGGCAAACTACTCACGCTTCATCGGAAGGGCAGCAATGATGATGTAGAGCCTCTTCGTGATCGAATCCCCCTCCGGCAGAGTGACAGAAAAGGCCTCTAGATGGGATCTCTCGAGAATAGGAACTTGCAGCGGTGGAAAAAGTATTTCATCGACTCCTCTGTTGGTTTCTTGATTTTAGAGAATTTATAGAGGCGGAGTTAGGTCAAACAGAGCCACATGGGCCCCACGAGCCACCAGGGTGCGCCCTGGTGCCTCGTGGGCCACTGATCCATCTTCTCGTCCCCTCCCGAATCTTCTAGGGTCTCTTACATCTAGAAAAAGCCCTAGTGCCTCGTGGGCCACTGATCCATCTTCTCGTCCCCTCTCGAATCTTACAGGGTCTCTTATGTCTAGAAAAAAAATCACCAAAAAGTTTCCTGGCATTTGGACTTCGTTTGGTACTGATATTCTGCAGAACCAAAAACAAGCAAAAAACAACAACTGGCACTGGGCACTAAGTTAATAGGTTAGTCCCAAAAAATGATAGGTTGTTTCTTGAAATTGTATATAAAACATCAAAGATTGATACTATTATAGCATGGAACAATAAAAATTTATAGATATGTTGGAGACATATCAAGCATCCCCAAGCTTAATTCCTGCTCGTCCTCAAGTAGGTAAATGATAAAAACAGAATTTTTGATGTGGAATGCTACCTATCATATTCATCATATGATCTTTTCTTTTGTAGCAGGGACATTTAGACTTGAATGATTCAAAGCAATAGTCTATAATTTGACATGAAGACATCAATACTCAAACATACCAACAAGCAACCATGTCTTTCAAAATACCAACGCTAAAGAAAGCTATCCCTTGCCCATTATGCTCAATCATTGATCCATTCATGAAACACACTCAAATACTAGCTATATCTAAAGCACAAGTATGACAATAGTGTTCCCTAGTTGGTGCTTTGTAAGAGAAGATGGAGACTCAAAATAAAAATAAAAATTGCATAAAAGTAAATAGTTAGGCCCTTCGCAGAGGGAAGCAGAGATTTGCAGAGGTGCTAGAGCTCAAAGCTTAAATTAGAGATAAAAATATTTTGTGAGGCATGCTTTTCCTATCAGTGCTAAGACCAAAAGTTCCCAATATCTTCCATGCTAGGCACATTATTGACGGTTCCCAACCAGAAAATAAAATTTATTTCTTTTCCACCTTTCTTTTCACAAGCCATGGCTAGCCGTCCACGGGTGCCTTCCATACCAACACTTTCGAAGGAATTTATTATTATCATCACATTAATATTTTTTCATCTCAGGACTGGGCATCCCTATTACCTACACTCTCGTGCAATGACAAATGAATAAACACTCATCATGAGTATAACCCGCCTAGCATGAAAACAATTGGCCACCCCCTGCCGCCACATGAGCGGTACAGGTACACAAAAAGGAAATTTATTTTGAATGATTAGAGTTGACACATGCAAATTTACTTAGAATGACATGGAAATACCGCATATAGGTAGGTATGGTGCACTACTGCAGGATGGTCCAAACGCGACACTACGATCAGAGACCCTTTGACGAAACTATGTGGGATGCATTAATCGCAAACGGTGATGTAAAAAAAGTCAAAAATGATATGAAACATTTGCGATGGCGGAGACATCAAACACAATTCAGATTAGAGTTGCGTGTGCGATGCGTGGCATACAGTTCACTCGAATGAACCGTGCGATTAGCTAGAACAACATAAACGGGCAGCCAGATGAAGGTGTATGCAATATACGGCATATAGTTTACTTGGATGAACTGTTTGTGATTAGGCAACACAACAGAAACGGGCAGCCAGATGAAGGTGTGTGCGATATACGGCATATAGTTCACTCGGATGAACTGTTTGTGATTAGGCAACACAACAAAAATGGTCAGCCAGATCAAGGTGTGTGCGATAGAGGGCATACAGTTCACTCGGATGAACTATTTACGTTCAGCCAAGAGAACAGAAATGTTTCGTGTAAACAAGTTGTGTGTGATATGCGGCAAACAGGTCCATAATCAGAAATGTGTGCGAAGACCGATAATAACACAGATGATTGCTGCTAATAAGCTGTGTGTGTTGTGGGCAAATGGTTACTGGTATACAATTGTCAGCGATTCATGAAATCATCACCGACGGGTTCCCTAGTTTAGCCCGTGTGCAATGTGATATGCTTTGTCTGCAAAAGAACAACATATATACTTATAACAGGACATGATTGCATAACCAAATTAAAAATCCAATTATGTTATATAACAAATACCGTAAATATTGCAAGGTTCAAATTCTAGCATTACAAGGCCCAAATTCAAAGATTACAAGGTTCAAACTATTCTAACAAATAAAAATCATCTTCTTTAGAATCTTTTTCATGCATTATTTCTACAAAAGGATCAGCCACCGAGAAGTCATATAGCGGCTTGATACAGTGACTTCCGAATAATCTGTCATATGAAGTTACAAACTAAAATTCACCTTCTGCAGAGCCTTTTCCATTCATCTGTAGACGCCTGCGCTCTTTAGCAAACCATTCACTTCTGCGCAGTAAATATAGGGCAAACCTCATTACCTTGAGCAACCTTGCTTTCTCAACAAAGAACCTGGCGAATTCAATTTCTAGTGTGGTGCCTCGGTACTCGTTAAAAGTAATTTATGTGAGATGAAGATCAAGGCATTCAATGGGATTGTTATATTGCCCAACATTTTCCACTTTCGGGCCTGCTAGTATCTGCAAACGAAGACAACTTATTAGTGCCTAGCTGCTGATTTCAACACTTCGGGCCACTTTGATTTGCAGGATTCCTAAAATACACGAAAAGAGTGACATGCCACCTTCAATCTTTGATGATTAACATCTCTAAAATATGCATTGAATTCCTCCAAATTTCCTTTAGAAATCATTCTATAGTTGTTATTGTAAGCATGGGTAAAAGTAATAACAAATTGAGCTCCGTTGTGGTTAACAATTAACAGGAAAGGAGCATCACCTCGATGTATAGCTTCTCCGTGCAAGGAAAGCATCTAAGGAATCTAACAACTTCATCCAGATCGGGGCCGACAGATTGTGGTGCCAAGATCTTCACTGTGCGCAGAGACCGGGTCAAGCTTGTGGGAATCATTTTCTGGATGACAGGCGAAAGTAGATCAACAAAAAATAGATAAAATTTGTTGTCCAATAATATATAAGAAGGAGAAGAAGAAGACCGTTGTACCTGAACGATTAATGATCCAGTAACAAGTTCAGAGAATTCGGCACAGGAATAGCCCAACACTATCAATTTCAGTGCGTGAATGACCCTAATTCTTGTTGGACCTAATTTATTAAGTACATGCAATCTCTCAAGGAGAGGCGCATTCTTAATGACCATATCGTGAAACACCTGAACTGACACCTTGTGGAGTGCCAGCAATGCACATAAATCGTACGGACATTCGTCGAGGTGATGTGGAGGCTACTGAACCCATCCATCCCCTGAAGACGAAGGTACTCGAGCGTTATACAGCTGTCGAGCAGGCGCTCCAAATCCCCCTTCGAGATGCGGACACCCGTGAGCTCGAGGTGCTTTAGTTTAGGGAGATGAAGAGCGTGCGCGACATCAATCAGGGGGAAAAGGCACAGCGTGAATGTAGCGCGACATAGCATGGGCACGAAGCGGAGCACGGACGACGGCAGTGAGCGCGGATGTCCAGCATGAAAGCCGAGCTCCTCGAGCCGGTCTACGGCTGGGGATAGGAACCGGTAGTGAAACTTGGGTTCGGCCTTGCAGTTGGAGCTGAACTTGCCGATAGGAAGGCGTCTGACCGGCCCACGATGCGTGGCAAGGATGTGGGACAATGCGTCCAAGCATTTGTGCTCCCCGCTGCAGAGCTCGACATCATCGATGAGGTCCAAGGGGTGGAGTGCCAGAGGGGGCACCACCGCCAGGAGAGGACAGTGGTCTGAGGCTTCCCTCCATCCCATGTCACCCACATCAGCACAGTAGATTAGGCTCCATGAGTCCACGAGGATTCCCTCTCGCTCTCAAAAATATCTACTCCCTCCCAATCTCGAAAATATCTACCAGCCTGGAGGGTTTTTCTGTTTGATAGCACACGATTAGTATGTGTGGACCATGTGCGATGTCTATTAATCCTGCTTTGCTTCAATCCCTTGATCCAAATTTTCAGTAGCCCTGCCATTTTATTCCCGCCTGCATCCTTCGCAATCTCAAAAATATCTGCTCGGCTGGAGGGTTTTTCTTTTTGATAGCACACGATTATTATGTTTTAACCGTGTGTGATGTTTGTTACTCCCGCCCCAATCTGCTTCAATCCCATGACCCAAATTTTCAGTAGCCCCGCCATTTTACTCCCGCCTAGTAAAATTTTCAGTAGCCACGACATTTCCTCAAACACCACCTTGGCCACCCTCCACACCCCCCAAATCCTCCGCTCTCTCTCACATACACACCACCCCTCCCTCGCTCGAAACCCTAGCTAGGTCGCCGCCACCACCGCGCCACCTCCATCGTCAACCACTGTCGGTCTGCCCGTGCAGGTTACCCACCGATCTACATACCCTCGCCGCCCTGAGTTTCTTAGATGACGTCTGCGAAACGCCCCCTTTCCCACAGATGCCCATCCCCATCCCCCTCCCCCACTCCAGAGCATCGTAGCCTAAGGCCGGCTATGCTTCCCAGGGAGCTCGAGGAGCGAATGGCCCAAAAGAGGTTTACCGTGGCCTCTGTGCCCGACGTCGGCGAGGTGGCCTCCGAGGAAGCTGATGATGATGACTAGCTGCAGCCCTTCAATCAGCGGGCTAGAGTATTCTGTTATGTCGTGGATGCTCGCTACGACATCGAGGTCATCGACAGCGACGGCCTGATGTGGGCTATGTCACAGGTTAAGTTGCCCACCCCAACCCCTCGGGTTCGACTCATCTTTGGCCCTGCCGCTGATCTCCTATGGCTTTTATGAACAATTTGCCATCCTTCATCGCCATGGAGCCTATTTTGTCATTTTTGAAGGACATGTTCTGTGACGCTAGCTTGGGATCCTCAGCTGCCAAGTCAGACCTCATCGATAGCAACCACGACAAGGAGCCCATCTGTGACAAGTGAGGAAACCCATGATTTTTTTTGCCGTGCCTCTTCACCGGGGGAATCACATGATTTGTGTAACACCCTGGATTTTGCCCATTTTCTTTTTCTTTTGATTTGGTCCGGATTTGCTTTTCTGTGGTGTGATAGTTTTGCAACCCGGAGGGATCACCCTTCATTTTTCTTTCTGAGTGGCTTGCCAACCTCAAAACCATTCTAGGACCATGTCATTTCTATCTTGGACCAATCCCAATATTCTTTTTCTTGGGAATATTCCTTTTTCTATTAAAGGAATAACCCTGTTTGTCCTGAGTTGTGAAGCAACCCACATTTCCATCATTTCCAAAATTCTCAAATAATTCTCATAAATTGTTTGGGTCAGATTTTCCACAAATATGTCCAACCCTTCCTTGCCATGTTCAAAAATATTTCCCAAATATTCCTTTTCTGATTCTGCTCCAGTTGTCAGATTGAGAAGCAAGTACCCTTTATATTTGCTTGCTTGGTCTCAAACTTTTTGTGCACTCTTTCCTACCCATATCATTGCTACATGCCAAAATTCAACCTTATTTGGATATTAAATATATCTTGGCTAATTTTCAAAGTTTCTGGGCAATTGGAATCTTTGTGAAGCAATTGCCATCTAGGAGATTCCAAATGAGTTAAAATTTAGCAAGCATCTTCATATGCTCAAATAATGACTCTCCACCAAGTTTCCACCCTATCCACTCATCTATATGAGCACAGCCTCAAATCTTGGTTTCTGGTCAGATTTTCACATTGTGAAGCAACTATATTTTATATTGCTCCATAATTTTTGAAAATTTACCAGAGCATTCTTCTACCCATATAACCCATCTCCACAAAATTTGGGCTCATTTAATCTTCCCTTTAATCCCCTATAATTTTTCTAAGATTCTGGTCAGAGAGGATAGCTGTGAAGGAAGTACCATTTTGGCTTGTCCAAATGGCATGAAATTTTTATGGCACTCTGATATGACCAAATCATCATCCTATGCCCAATTTCAGCTCAAGTTGCTACTCCCTGTGAGTGCCAAATCAAGATTCAGTTTCTGGACCAGATTGGTCAGTTGCAAAGCAACTCCATTAATTATTGATCCATTTCCCTCCAAATTTCACAGGATCATAGTACTTCCTACCCTAAACCTCCCAGACATCACACTTGGCTCTTATCCCTTTCCTGTTGATCACAGTTTCAGGCAACAGTTTGCTACAGTAAACTTCAGTCGATCATTCACATTCAACCACAGTGATTTTCATCGAGCCATCACATCCCTGAGCCTGTACCTAGGAGGGAATACACACCAGACATCTTTTGGCATCACGTTGGGCGCGTTAATGCCGTGGCCACGCGGTGACCACGTGCAGAGCATGCCAAACCCGTGCTCTGGCACATTGTCGTCCCTGTTGCCGTCAATTTCCTCTGCCTCTCGCGTTACTTTCATGTCTGGTAGCTCACCCATGCTCGTGCCGTCGTTTCCCCTCTGCACCCCCATCTTATCTCGTTGTGGTTACGTCGCCATCGCCGCGCTCGCGTCGTGTCTGCCGACGTGTCCAGTCGCCCGAGCTCTCCCGAGCTTGCCCGACCTCACCCGAACCCTCTTTGCTCCTCCGCGATGTTTCCCGACGCCGTATACAGCCAGCCACAGCTCCAGCATCCGGCTAAGCTCGCCACTACGGCCGTCCCTATCCACTCACCTCGCCGCGGCTATTTAAGCGTAGTCCGAGCACCCTCGTCTTCACCAACTTCCTCTCCACACTCCACTAGTCCTCCCCGAGCTCTCCGTCCCTCACCAGAGCCTCTCCTCGCCTCTCATGGCCGCCATGCCCGTCGTCGGCCTCCTCCAAAATTGGAACGAGCCGAAGCTCCTCTCGCGCTCCCACCTGCGTTGGGGTCCTCCCTCGACCCCGCTGCCTCTTCCCATCTCCTCTGCTTGTCGCCGGAGCACCCGAGGCCGCGTGCCCAAGGTCGACCGCCGCTCTCGCCCATGGTCATCTCGAGCAGCAGCCGCTCCGCCGTTCCCCGGCGCCCGTGACCGGGCCAGACGAGCTCGGCGTCCTTCCCCGAGCCTGCCGGAGCCCTCACCTTAGCCGGAGCTCGCCGATGTTCCACCAAAGGCGCCCGAACTGTTGCTGTTGTGGCGTCTCCCCGACGCTCGTGGTGCCATGGTTGGGTGCGACACTTTCTCTCGCATCCGCCGGTGGCCGGAGCTCGGACGGAGACGGCCGGAGCCGCCCGGCCCGTCGCCGGCAGCGTCCCTTCCCAGCCCCTCCTCTGTTCCGTGTGGGGAACCAGCGAGAGGAAGGAGACGAGCTGGCCAGGCGGGCCCCGCTCCCCTCGACCCCACCTGGCAGTCTCACACCGTTGACCCCGACCGGGCCCAGCCGCGTAAGTGGACACGTATTCGACCGAATACGCTTCCCTAATCTGAAAGCGCATTTCCACTTTACTTCGGCTCAAAATGCATTTACTCTGTTCTGAAGGCGTATTCCCCTAAATGTGTTTTCTGTTTTCTCAGCCAGGGACCTGTTTGAGGAGCTATTTATACAGATAGGTCCCTGATCTTCCACCGTTTACAACTTTTTAACCGTAACTCCGATCGAGGTGAATCCAACGCCCACGTCTTCGTCTCTTCGAGCCCGTCTTGTTGGTATTATTTTCACTATGTGGTCCCACTATGGAAATGACCATTTTGCCCTTGCCCGTAAACAGCCCCTCCGAGAGAGAACTGTTTCCGGCAACTCCTTCCGCGACCTCTCTGCACTTCTCCCCGATGGTTACTTCATCCCCAGGCAAGCCACAACTCTCATCTGCATCATCGCATTTCAATATCATAGTTCCACTATCTTTTTTAACAACAAGTATGAGTATCTTTGAAATGAATTGGATTATGCAATATTGGAGTTAATTCTCGGATAGGTGACTACCGTGTTGAACACCGGATTCATTGTGACTAGTAGTCTACCCTTCTGTTGATGCTATGATGTTGAGATCACTGTCTATGATTATTCTGGAGTTCATCCGGCAGTTCGTAGAGATGAATTAGTAGCAGTGGCTTAAGCATACTGGTTCTCGGAGGTCAGCTATGACGGTAACATTATTCGGAGATGTGATATTTAGTCGTTTGACCTTGAGTCACCTGTCCGGACTTATCCGTGCAACCACATTTGCCGGTATGGGACGGCCTTGACTTGGTCTGATCGCGTGCTCTTTCACCGGTACCGCCCGACAGGGAAGGTTATGCGTGCGCGCTACCCTGGCCCGGTAGGCGGTGATAACCTTGTGAGCCTAGTTGAGTTATTTGGATCCAGGTCCCCGTTTGGGACTGTTTAGTTTGGCCACGACGGTGGCAGGTGTCACGAGGTGACACAGGGGCCACCCAGGGTAGGACTCCGGGGGAGAATGATTGCCGGTGGTACGATGGAAGAGTCACGGGTCAGGCAGGTTTCGTTGGAGCAACGCTGGTCCACCCGAATGGGATCACGAGGTCAGTGCTCCATGATGTGGGTAAAGTGCACAACCTCTGCAGAGTGTAAAATCTATTCGAATAGCCGTGTCCATGGTATTGGACAGTCCGACCAGACCTCACTAGGTGGTCAACCATGGTAGCGATGATAATGATGGAAGAACTCTTCGTAAGATCAGAAGTACTCGATGGATCGTGAGTATTCTGAGGGTTGTGAAACAGCCAGAAAGAAAGTAAGTGTGTCAGACTTGTGGTACAGTTGGTATCAGGTATATGATATGTTAGCCATGGGATGGCTATGGGATGAGTGGTCGGATGACCACATGATTTGTATTGGACTTGGCACAAGTTCGGATTGGATCCTGAGGTTATTCGGAGTATAGACTAAACTACTGATATACTCTAACTTACTGCATCTACTTCAGTAGCTATCTTGCTATGATGTTGTCTTGCTTTAATGCTGATGTTTGCTGTGAGCTTGTGAGTACATTCAAAGTACTCACCTGGCATGTCATGCCAGTTTGCAGGTCATGCCATGATTGCTTGCTTGTCGAGGATCCCGAGTTTGCGACCTAGGATACACGTTCTAGCCAGAGTCCTTGCGGAGTGGAGTCCATCACCGTCGTCGCTGTTCCGCTGCCGAGAGAGTTTCTCCGCTGTTAGCATAGAGCTACCTCGGGCAGGCGTAGTGTCGCTGTGCCGATGTAATCCATTTACCCTTTGTAAACATATCCATTGTAATAAAGAGCTGATTTGTTCTATGCCAACAGTGCCGTATTCCAGAGGACTTGTCCCTGGGCTGGAATACGGGGCGTTCCGGTCTTCTCTGAGCCGGGGTGCCACAGAAGTTGGTATCAGAGTAGGTTTGGCTATAGGATGCGTAGTCTAGACGCGAGCGTTAGTAACCGGTAGTATAGGATCCAGTTGGTTTGCTGCACTTGGTTGTTGCATTTGTCTGTGCATAGCATGCATATAGACTAGATATTTTATCACTAATGATGGATCTAGTGAATGTAGGTGGCATCGGTTTCGATTCACTACCTGCACTCTCCAGTTTGCATATTTGTTCCTTGGTGTGGTGTCATCTTCGTCCCAGCGGAGTGATGCCAAGGTGCTTGGTGGTGCCGATCCCCTGTCGGATTGATGCACTAGTACCACACCAACTTATTCTCTTCAGCCACCCCTATCGTTTCGGTGATAGACAAGTTCTATCCCGGATCGTGCCATTCCACTAGCCGCTTCGGCAACCCTTACTGATCCTTGTTATCAGAAAAGGGCAATGCCTGCAAGCTTTTCTCTCCACCACTATCTCATTCCGCCACCTATTCCTTGGACGGATACGGTTTCCCTCCGTACGCTTGATGATGATGTGGCGTAACTTCCGTGTTTTGATCCCTGATCACCAAGTTCATCCTCGCCACCGGTTCCATCCGTGTTAAGCTTGTATTTGGTGTAGCTTTGTTTACACCAACTTCCTTCCACACATTGATTCACTTTCGTGCACATCGCCACAGCATGTTAGACCGTAATACCGGAGTTCTTGCGAGATTTGTGTGCTTAAGTAGGAATGCATATTATTGTTGTGAATAGCTGTAGAATGTGATATTGCTTGTGTGTGTGATCTTGCTACTTTGTGTGCTTTTCTTTTGGTCGTTTCTTTTGCTTCTTTTATTTGGGCCCTTGGTGTTACCTTATTTTCCCCTTATGGAAGTTGCTCACCGACACTGGACCCAAAGAGTCAGTGAAGAAACAGTCATTTGGAAGCTTAGCTCAGCAATATGAAATTTTCAGCAGACTGTGTTATATCGGGAATATCGGGCCTGAATATAAATGAAATCCTGGCTGGATTGATTATCAGCATCAAGTATACATCAGTGCAATCTTCACAGCAGTAATGATCGCATCAGCAAGAAGGCAAACCGTTTATATGATCCACAGTGCATTTTGTGCCAAAGGTATGATTTATATACAAGGTTTAAGTCTGCCACGAGTACAATTTGAACCCTGCTATGTCTTGGAAGCAAGCCAGAATATGCTATGAACTTAGTGTTCAGCAAGAAGGATAGCAGAATACCCTGCTGCATACAACAAGTAACTGGCAGCAGAAACATTAAGGATATATATATATATATATATATATATATATATATATATATATATATATATATATATGCACTTAGTCCGCATATGACCTAAAGAAATGTTTGGCGTAAGCAACCCAGTCTTTCCTTACAAGCTACCTGAGAAACGTGCAATGCAAGGATTCCTGTGTCTTCCTCGATACGACACATGGACATCTTCCGATGCAAGGTACTCAGGCTTCCTCAGTAAGATACCCCGATGGCTTCCAACAACCTTCGCCAGTAAGGCATCACATCCTCACCAGTACAAGCTAATCTATCGACAGTTAGCAGTATATGACAATGTATCTCCAGGGTCAGATCCGCAACAGTTGGTCCGAAGGCAAAGATCAGTCAGGACACAAGCTTGCCTCGGGAATCAAGTGGCCAGCTACACATGTTTCCATAGATATGGTGGACATGCTGCCAAGGTCATATGTGTTACTCATACAATGAAGCCAGCCCGGTAAGGATCTGACTATCGCATGAGCTATGTCAAAAGAAGAGAACGCCAGTTATACACTTCAGCGTGATGACCAACAACCTATGGAGCAAGCTGACCATCTGATATATGCCTTATAACATTGCTCTGTGTTATTCCGGTATGTTCAAATTATTATGCTCATACCTGCATGCATAATAGTGAGCTGTACGGGACGTGGATGAACCCTTGCCCATCTTTCTTTGGTGACGGCACCACGCCTGTGTTCTGGGCTGTTTCCGGCCGTCCGGGGTGGATGCCGACTTTTATTTCTCTTGTCAGCAACTGTCCGTGCTCTGAGCTGCTTTTTGGCCGTCTCGGGCAGCTGTTGAATTTCTCTTCGTAGCAATGACCCTATGTTCTGAGCTGTTTTTCGGCCGTCTTAGGGAGTTGCTACTTTCTTCTTATCGACACAGTCTCATGCTCTGAGCTGCTTTTCAGCCGTCTTGAGTCGGGGTTGAGTTACTCCAGTAATGTCCCAGATCTGAGTTGTAAAGACCGTTCTGGTGGCTACTGGTTTATTTGCCGGTTTTATCCAAGGGTTCAGACGGTCGTTACCCTACAGCTACAACTTGTAAAGTAACATGCCTGCCGTAATATTGCACCTGACAACACCATGGTCACACGGAGAATCAAGAACACATAAAGCCAAGTTCTTTCATTAAAGGATTCAGGCAAAGAGAACTATAATGAAGAAGCAAGATTGGCCATGCAGGTATGGTAATGATACAAATACTCCAGACAGTCTGGTTCGATACCGACCACTATGGGTACACACCCACGGGGTATATTCCATTTGTAAGGACCCTATACCGAGACAACCCGCCCAGCCAACCAGATATGCTCAGAATTGACAGAAGAGGGTAACCAAGCTGGTCAGGTCAGCCGAAAGATTAATTCAGCAGTTTGATTGCAGCGACAGTGTTAAAGCATTACACGGCTTACCATCCACATAGAGATACTAACATACTAAGTAATCAGAAAGTTGACAACAGTCTCGAAGCATGTGTCCTCACGGATGGGAATCAGTTAAAGACTAACCTGCCGTGAACAAGATTCTGCTGCCAGGACCATTGTCAGTCAAGTCTACGGATAATATCACAATAAGACTGTACACCTTTATGCTGGTCACGACGGGTGACAGTCAAATATTTGGTAGGAGCCTTATACCCTAGACAGTGAAGATACCTAAGATGACCCAGCAATCCGTGCGAGAAGTCAGATACCGTCAGGAGAATGGTACGATTTACAGTACTGTTATGAGCCTGGAGGACACACATCCATTTGAAGTCACCCAATGCAAAGAGTAAAAGATTTCATGTCCACCAAGAGAATCTGCTCACAAGTCAGTAAACGGTCAATCGTATTGGACCTCGTCACGACACGTCCATAAAGAACCCTTCTCGGACTTATGAGCAGGGCACATAGTTTGGTCCGGATAATTCATTGCCTCAGACAGGATAGCAAACACAAAAGGATTGAAGTCAAACTAACACATGAGGTACGAGTTGCCAGAATGAGGATCCAGTGAAGCAAACCACCCGAAGCAAGGCAGTCAGTCATATGAAATTCAGTGGGAGCATTATACAAAGGAAAAAAGGAAACCTGAGATGGAAACCGTTTCCTCAAGTGGAAATATTCATGTTTGATCCCTGAGCAACCTAATCTCCAGGACGAGATTTCTTTAAGGGGGGTAGGTTTGTAACACCCTGGATTTTGCCCATTTTCTTTTTCTTTTGATTTGGTCCGGATTTGCTTTTTTGTGGTGTGATAGTTTTGCAACCCGGAGGGATCACCCTTCATTTTTCTTTCCGAGTGGCTTGCCAACCTCAAAACCATTCCAGGACCATGTCATTTCCATCTTGGACCAATCCAAATATTCCTTTTCTTGGGAATATTCCTTTTTCTATTAAAGGAATAACCCTGTTTGTCCTGAGTTGTGAAGCAACCCACATTTCCATCATTTCCAAAATTCCCAAATAATTCTCATAAATTGTTTGGGTCAGATTTTCCATAAATATGTCAAACCCTTCCTTGCCATGTTCAAAAATATTTCCCAAATATTCCTTTTCTGATTCTGCTCCAGTTGTTAGATTGAGAAGCAAGTACCCTTTATATTAGCTTGCTTGGTCTCAAACTTTTTGTGCACTCTTTCCTACCCATATTATTGCTACATGCCAAAATTCAACCTTATTTGGATATTAAATATCTCTTGGCTAATTTTCAAAGTTTCTGGGCAATTGGAATCTTTGTGAAGCAAGTGCTATCTAGGAGATTCCAAATGAATTGAAATTTTGCAAGCATCTTCATATGCTCAAATAATGACTCTCCACCAAGTTTCCACCCTATCCACTCATCTATATGAGCACAACCTCAAATCTTGGTTTCTGGTCAGATTTTCACATTGTGAAGCAACTATATTTTATATTGCTCCATAATTGCTGAAAATTTACCTGATCATTCTTCTACCCATATAACCCATCTCCACAAAATTTGGGCTCATTTAATCTTCCCATTAATCCCCTATAATTTTTCTCAGATTCTGGTCAGAGAGGATAGCTGTGAAGGAAGTACCATTTTGGCTTGTCTAAATGGCATGAAATTTTTATGGCACTCTCATATGACCAAATCATCATCCTATGCCCAATTTCAGCTCAAGTTGCTACTCCATGTGAGTGCCACATCAAGATTCAGTTTCTAGACCAGATTGGTCAGTTGCAAAGCAACTCCATTAATTATTGATCCATTTCCCTTCAAATTTCACAGGATCATAGTACTTCCTACCCTAAACCTCCCAGACATCACACTTGGCTCTTATCCCTTTCTTGTTGATCACAGTTTCAGGCAACAGTTTGCTGCAGTAAACTTCAGTCGATCATTCACATTCAACCACAGTGATTTTCATCGACCCATCACATCCCTGAGCCTGTACCTAGGAGGGACTACACACCAGACATCTTTTGGCATCACGTTGGGCGCGTTAATGCCGTGGCCACGCGGTGACCACGTGCAGAGCACGCCAAACCCGTGCTCTGGCACATTGTCGTCCCTGTTGCCGTCGATTTCCTCTGCTTCTCGTGTCACTTTCATGTCTGGTAGCTCACCCGTGCTCGTGCCGTCGTGTCCCCTCTATTGCCCCACCTTATCTCGCCGTGGTTACGTCGCCATCGCCGCGCCCGCGTCATGTCCGTCGACGCGTCCAGTCGCCCGAGCTCTCCCGAGCTTGCCCGACCTCACCCGAACCCTCTCCGCTCCTCCGCGATGTTTCCCGACACCGTATATGGCCAGCCACAGCTCCAGCATCCGGCTAAGCTCGCCACGGCGGCCGTCCCTATCCACTCACCTCGCCGCGGCTATTTAAGCGCAGGCCGAGCACCCTCGTCTTCACCAAGTTCCTCTCCACACTCCACTAGTCCTCCCCGAGCTCTCCGTCCCTCGCCAAAGCCTCTCCTCGCCTCTCATGGCCGCCATGCCCGTCGTCGGCCTCCTCCAAAATTGGAATGAGCCGAAGCTCCTCTCTCGCTCCCACCTGCGCTGGGGTCCTCCCTCGACCTCGCTGCCTCTTCCCATCTCCTCTGCTTGTCGCCGGAGCGCCCGAGGCCGGGTGCCCAAGGTCGACCATCGCCCTCGCCCATGGTCATCTCGAGCAGCAGTCGCTCCGCCGTTCCCCGGCGCCCGTGACCGGGCCAGACGAGCTCGGCGTCCTTCCCCGAGCCTGCCGGAGCCCTTACCTTAGCCGGAGGCGACCGGAATCGCCCGAGCCCATCGCCGGAGCTCGCCACTGTTCCGCCAAAGGCGCCTGAACTGTTGCTGTTGTGGCGTCTCCCCGACGCTCGTGGTGCCATGGTTGGGTGCGACACTTTCTCTCGCATCCGCCGGTGGCCGGAGCTCGGACGGAGACGGCTGGAGCCGCCCGGCCCGTCGCCGGCAGCGCCCCTCCCCAGCCCCTCCTCTGTTCCGTGCGGGGAACGAGCAAGAGGAAGGAGACGAGCTGGCCAGGCGGGCCCCGCTCCCCTCGACCCCACCTGGCAGTCTCACACCGTTGACCCTGACCGGGCCCAGTCGCGTAAGTGGACACGTATTCCACCGAATACGCTTCCCTAATCTGAAAGCACATTTCTGCTTTACTTCGGCTCAAAATGCGTTTACTCTGTCCTGAAGGCGTATTCCCCTAAATGCGTTTTCTGTTTTCTCAGCCAGGGACCTGTTTGAGGAGCTCTTTTTACAGATAGGTCCCTGATCTTCCACCGCTTACAACTTTTTAACCGTAACTCCGATCGAGGTGAATCCAACGCCCACGTCTTCGTCTCTTCGAGCCCGTCATGTTGGTATCATTTTCACTATGTGGACCCACTGTGGAAATGACCATTTTGCCCTTGCCCTTAAACAGCCCCTCCGAGAGAGAACTATTTCCGGCAAGTCCTTCCGCGACCTCTCTGCAGTTCTCCCCGATGGTTCCTTCATCCCCAGGCAAGCCACAACTCTCATATGCATCATCGCATTGCAATATCATAGTTCCACTATTTATTTTAACAGCAAGTATGAGTATCTGTGAAATGAATTGGATTATGCAATATTGGAGTTAATTCTCGGATAGGTGACTACCGTGTTGAATACCGGATTGATAGTGACTAGTAGTCTACCCTCTTGTTGATGCTATGATGTTGAGATCACTGTCTATGATTATTCTGGAGTTCATCCGGTAGTTCGTAGAGATGAATTAGTACCAGTGGCTTGAGCATACTGGTTCTCGGAGGTCAGCTATGATGGTAACATTATTCAGAGATGTGATATTTAGTCGGTTGACCTTGAGTCACCTGTCCGGACTTATCCGTGCAACCACATTTGCCGGTATGGGATGGCCTTGACTTGGTCTGATCGCGTGCTCTTTCACCGGTACCGCCCGACAGGGAAAGTTATGCGTGCGCGCTACCCTGGCCCGGTAGGCGGCGATAACCTTGTGAGCCCAGTTGAGTTATTTGGATCCAGGTCCCCGTTTGGGACAGTTTAGTTTGGCCATGATGGTGGCAGGTGTCACGAGGTGACACAGGGGCCACCCAGGGCAGGACTCCGGGGGAGAATGATTGCCGGTGGTACAATGGAAGAGTCACGGGTCAGGCAGGTTTCGTTGGAGCAACGCTGGTCCACCCGAATGGGATCACGAGGTCAGTGCTCCATGATGTGGGTAAAGTGCGCAACCTCTGCAGAGTGTAAAATCTATTCGAATAGCCGTGTCCACGGTATTGGACAGTCCGACCAGACCTCACTAGGTGGTCAACCATGGTAGCGATGATAATGATGGAAGAACTCGTCGTAAGATCAGAAGTACTCGATGGATCGTGAGTATTCTGAGGGTTGTGAAACAGCCCAAAAGAAAGTAAGTTTGTCAGACTTGTGGTATAGTTGGTATCAGGTATATGATATGTTAGCCATGGGATGGCTATGGGATGAGTGGTCGGATGACCACATGATTTGTATTGGACTTGGCACAGGTTCGGATTGGATCCTGAGGTTATTCGGAGTATAGACTAAACTACTGATATACTCTACCTTACTGCATCTACTTCAGTAGCTATCTTGCTATGATGTTGTCTTGCTTTAATGCTGATTTTTGCTGTGAGCTTGCGAGTACATTCAAAGTACTCACCTGGCGTGTCATGCCAGTTTGCAGGTCATGCCTTGATTGCTTGCTTGTCGAGGATCCCGAGTTTGCGACCTAGGATACACGTTCTAGCCAGAGTCCCTGCGGAGTGGAGTCCATCACCGTCGTTGCTGTTCCGCTGCCGAGAGAGTTTCTCTGCTGTTAGCATAGAGCTACCCCGGGCAGGCGTAGTGTCGCCGTGCCGATGTAATCCATTTACCCTTTGTAAATATATCCATTGTAATAAAGAGCTGATTTTTTCTATGCCAACAGCGCCGTATTCCAGAGGACTTGTCCCTGGGCTGGAATACGGGGCGTTCCGGTCTTCTCTAAGTCGGGGTGCCACAATTTGTTTTCTCGAACCCCGTTTGAAGTGAGAATATGTCCAGTATTTATTGCTTTATTTGGTTGTTTGCATTATGCCTTGTTTATTTCAATAGTTTTTGGTTGTTCGGCTGTTTGTAGTTAGCATATGTCCATTTTCAATTGCTATCTTTGGTTGTTCATAGTATGCCTTGTTTATTTCAGTTATTCACAATGTGATGTTCTATATGTGCAAGTATGAACTGTGCAGTTCAATTTCATCAACACCAGTTTCAACAATACCTCTATGAATGACTATATTTGTTTGCTGTGAAGCATGTTGTATTTAACACGCCTTTCCATTTGATTTAGCAAAAACTAGTGTACTTAGACCTGCACAATACCAGTTTGAATGACATTAGTTTGCTTGTTTTAAAATGTTAGGCCCATTGCAGTTAACACACCTTTTCACTTCTTGTTTTGCTTAACTAGCATGCTTAAACCTTCGCCCTGAAGCTATCATTTGGAGATTATGTTGTGTACCATGGATATATTTGGTTGATGTTTAGCCTGTTGTGCTTAACATGCCTTTAGATGTACTTACACATGACAATATTGGGAACAACTGTTGTTTACCATCGAGGTTAGTTTCATCCCATGGCTTATATATACTGACTGTTCAGGATATCGGTAGCTGGTACCATATGGGCTGGGGGCTGATAAGGGATTAATCATCAAATCAGACATTTAACTGAATATATCTGTAACCCATTTATCGGTAGGTTAACTAGGGCCATATCTAATATATCTGAGGCTACATAGCAACATGCATTGTACTGAATGACTGAATATGCAATCCTAGGCCACATAGCAACAAGGAAGGGCAGTTTGGTTGTAGGCCTAGGAGTGCCACACTTTGCCATACAATGTTTCCAAACTTGCCAAAGTATTAGTTCTTCAGAACGAGAGCCACAAGTTTGCACGCCTAAGAGAATCTTGCCACACTTTTTGAGTGTATGTGATGTGGGACCATAGTGCGGCTTGCCTAAGATGTGGCTTGAGCTGAACACACACCTCAGTTGGTCAAACTTGCCTAACCTTAGGTGTGGCAACCATTGGCAAACTTTAGTCTCAAACCAAGAGTGTTACCTTGATGTTCTAATGATGTCTAGATATACATAGAAGAGCAGCAAGAACAACAACAACACATCAGTAGTTAACTGTAGTTAATCGACTGATATTTGTAAAAATGTAATAAAATCCCTCTGCCCCATAATATAAGATGTTAATTCATCCAATATGTGAGTATATTGGATGTTATAAGATCTTATATATTGGGACGGAGGGAGGGGCTATTTGGTTTGTGACTAAAATTGCCAAAGGTTGCCACACCTAAGGTTAGGCAAGTTTGATCAACTTAGATGAGTGTTTGGTTCAAGGCACACCTTAGGCAAGCCACACTAGGGCCCCACATGACATACACACAAAAGTGTGGCAAGATTCTCTTAGGCTTGCCAACTTGTGGCTCTCATTTTAAAGAACTAACCTTAGGCAAGTTTGGCAACATTGTATGGCAAAGTGTGGCATTGCTAGGCCTAAAACCAAACAGCCCCGGAGTGTTGTACTACATCATTGTGCAATTGTTGTTTAGCTTCTAATATTAACTTGGTGCTTTTACGTACGTATGTCATTGGTAAAGATCCGTGCTTCGACCCTTTCTGCGTATGGGGCAATGAGATATTGATGAACCAGCATCAAGTGAGGAAGCTGATAAAGATTGTTAGTAAAATGGGTCAAAAGGTGGCAATTAAACTATTTGTTTACACTTTCCTTCTTTTTACTGCCCATAATGAGTTGTGTTAGATGACAATGTCTGAATCTTTTTCCTTTGAAGTGGATCCCGAATCAATTTACTCAAGATTACCTCTCAAACTGCATGATTGGTGGGCATGCAAAGGTCAAAGTATTTCTACCATAACACAATGACTATATAGATGTCCTCATGAGTCATGAAGACAGTGAAGGATGGGCGGTTGGCCGTCACAAGGGGTTGGACTAGAATCGTGTGTGCCTTCTGCATGGAGGAGAGCACAATACGGGCATTCTGCTTCACCTTGTTCAGCAACCAGAATGTCTTTAGCATCTTTCTTTACTGTGTTTAATAGTACAAGTATACAACCCTGGTTCATCATTCTTTATTTGGTGCTTATGTAATTTTTGAACATATGTACCTGTGAATCGAATAATGCATTGGTTGTTGAACCTGATGGATATGAATAAAGTTATAGCCAAATTTCAAATTCAAATATGGTAGAATTTTAAATAGCAGCGATTAAATTAGGGTCAAAATATGCGATGCAGGTCATTATGATGCACACGATTTGTCAAGCACAAACATGTGTGATATACATCATAATCCGACATGGTTTGCAGAGAAGAAACGTGTGTGACCATGCACACAGTTGCCGTTTGAGAAGCGTGTGTGATGTTAGACAATATCACAAACAGTGCAAGCAAACTAAATGTTTGTGATAGTCTCCTTTATCGTACACGGTTTACAATCATGAACTGTTTTGGATGTCGTAGGCATCATAAACATTGCACCACATAATAGCGTGTGCGATAGTTATCATGTACGACATTGGTACGACGGTCCGATGTTTCGTCATCCTATCCGACACTCATATGATGATTAGCTAATCTTCTTAATTACAGATCACATACAGTTCAGGAGAAGCGATTAGTATCCTTATCATACACACTTTGTGTTGGGGATATAACCCCACGATATGACCCGCCATGATGAGTCGGGTCATTCAAATGGCGACTTATGATCAAGACTCAAGATGGGCCAAGGCGTCAAGATATCAAGACCTGCGGGGCGGCTCATAGAGTGGGCCGTCTTAGGGCCCAGCACTTGAAGACAGGGGCTTGACGGCACAGAAGTACAAGTCACCACCTGGAGTTTCTTTACTTAGAGAATAAGATAAGTAAGAAGTATATTAGTTCACGGGTTGTAATACAACCCGGACTCTGTTGTAAGCCCAGGGTCTCAACCTATATAAAGGGAGCCCCTGAGGCGGAAAGGACTAAGTTACAAGCTCTCGAGTACTAGGTTAGCCAAGTTGCACCCTTGTAATCGAGATCATCAACATCAATATCAATCAAGCAGGAGTAGGATTTTACCTCCACCGTGAGGAGCTGAACCTAGGTAAACCCTTGTCTCTCGATTCCGATCAACCCCGTTCAAGCAATCACTTAGCGGTGATGGCCTCACGACTAAGTCCTTTCACGAGGACATCTGCCGTGAAAAAACCACGACAGTTGGCGCCCACCATGGGGCTATCGCTCGGTGGTGTCGAGTTCTTGGAGGGAGCTCTCCCAAGGATCGAGGGATACGCGATCGGCCGCATGACCAAGAGTCGCCACGGCAAGCTCTACATCGATGACTCGGGCTGGGGTCCCGAGGCTGACTCAATTGAGTACGGGTACCAGGTCCCCTTTGGCAAGATCCACGTCTTCATCGGCAAGATCAGCGAGTCAGGACCTGAGACGGACATCTGCACCGACATCGTCGAGCCGGCTCGGTGCACACAACACGCCCGGGCTCAAGCCGGGTGGAACCATGTTTTCGTTGGCTTCACCTAGGGAGTTGACCTCGTGAACAATTCAGCGTCAAGCGGCGACACCCTGGTCTACTCCGACGGTGAGTCATCGGCCGGGGAAATAGAGTCAATCCGCCCCGTGTACGACCATAGGCTTGGGGGCTGCTCCGATGATGAGTCGGCCCCGGCTGACCATGAATCGCCATGTTGGGCCTTAGTCTACATGGCAGGAACCGCCCCAACCCTTGACTCCACTATGGCAGGCGCCGCAGGAGGCACCGGTGCGTCGGTAACAGATCCAAACGCGGCTGGCCCCATCAAGCCACCAACCCAAGTCTTCTCCGAGTTATCCGCCTCATTGACGGTTCTTCTTGAGTCGCCTGAACAACAGAAAACCAGGAAGAGCGCAACGCAGAGATAGCTAAAATCCAGGAGCAGTTGACCAAATCTCAGGAGGATATCAATGTTGAGAGTACACACATGGCGCAGTTACAAACCCAGGTCCGTAACAAGACAGAGGGTCTAAGGATGGAGGCGTGGTGTTTGAGCGTTCGTCAGCATGCTTCGGAGGAAGTTCACAGGAGACGTCACGCGACTCGCTTACCTCCTGGCTTTGAGGTAAGACATCTCTTCAACATGCCCGCGCTAGGAGCCGGTCCAAGCGCCCCTGCAACACCGGTTATACCCCAATTGAACTGGGTCATGCCACAGGGTGGTAACGGCAGGCCATCTCCAAACCAGCCACCTCCAAACCCGCCGCCCATCCGGATGACTCCCGGTCGCTTTGTGACTCCGACGGGTCATATTTTCAACCCTGTTGATAATATAGTGGCAGCCGCTACAAATCTCGCCGCGCTTCCGATCACGGGAGCGACCCTTGTGGAGAGGGAGGCTTCGCATGCCATTGAGCTATTAAAAATGACGGTTGCTCAGCAGGCGAATTACTCTTACAGTTGAGAATGCCTCCACTCCACCCCACATCCCAACCAGAGCAGGAGCCGTCATGCTGAGTCGCCGACCGTCTCAAGTAACGCCCGACGGATACACGAGCAACAGCATGACCCGCCCAGTCAGGGGGTTGTAGATGTTCAAGAGATTGTTGACTCAGCCCGGGCTCGACGGGAAGCAGAGGCTGCTGATGCGGCGGCTTATCAATTGCCTCCTATGACCCCTTGGCTTCACAAGGTGTTGGGTCAAGCACCCAAACCATCAGGATTCCGTGCCTAGTGCCGGCTTTGTGCAACGAGCGTATGCCTAAGGATTTCAAGGGCCCCCGGAAAGTGTCCAACTATACAAACGACCTAGAACCGGTGGCTTGGATCGAGAGTTATGAGATTGCCATGGATATGTTGGATGTCAGTGACACAATCCGCGCCAAGTACTTAACGATGATGCTGGAGGGGCAGGCTCGTACCTGGCTAAAGAACCTGCCTCCTAACTCCATCAACACTTCGGCAGAGTTGAAGGCACGTTTCATCAAACACTTCTAGGGAACTTGTAAGCGTCCTATGACGATTGTTGATCTACAGCACTGTGTCCAACGCGAAGGCAAATCGGCTCATCATTGGTCTTGCCGGGTCTTAGATATCATCCACTCCTCAGATGGTATATTGGCGGCTCAAGCCGTGTTGATTCTGGAGAAAAGCTGTCACTTCGACCCTCTCGTCCAAAAGCTTGGCCGGCTCAAGAGGACGGTTACAGACATGGGCGAGCTTATGGCCATCTTAACTCGGTATGCGGACTCAAACACCACAAAAGATCCTAACCCGGACGATGTCCAGACCAACAAGGGTAAGAAGAATGGTGGCGGCAAGGGTCAGCAGCAAGGTAACCCGGGTCACAATGGCAACCATGGTGGTCAGAACAATGGTGGCAAGAGCAAGCACCCGGAAGGCAGCTCAGATCTCGTCATTCACACCAACACAGGTTTCAAGGACCAGAGGCAGAATAATTCTCGAAGGCCGTTTAATGCTAATAAAGCTCGTAATTTCGAAGAAGCCCTCAAAGGTCCGTGCCCAAAGCACAGTACCCCGGATAGGCCGGCAAGTCACTCTTGTGAAAATTGTCATATAATGCAGGCTTATCACAACCAAGTCCACAAGAATCATACTGGCAATGGTGGAGGCAACCCTGGACAACCAGGAGCTGGCGGCTCAAATTTTCCCAGGAGGCGGCTCATCGGGTAATTATCATAACCCGGGTTATCAAGGCTCGGGCGGCTCTGGATCTGGGTATGAGGGGTCTAGAAATCAAGGTGCCAATCAGCACTCAGGCCAAGGTGGCAATCAACATCAAAGCAACCAGACAGGGTTTCAAGTAATCCTAAGCAGTTAAGAAGTGGGCAGTATCACATGTTTACTACTAGTACCTGCAAGAGGGATAGAAAGGTTCAGAAATGTGCTGTTAATATGGTTGAGCCGGCAGTTCCTTAGTATCAGAATTGGTCAGAACAACCGGTCACTTGGAGTAGGGCTGATTGCCCGCCCCAGGTTGAAAACCCTGGTGGCTTAGCTTTGGTGGTGGCGCCTCAGGTTGGTGGATATAATCTCACAAAGGTACTCATGGATGGAGGAAGTAGCATCAACATTATGTATTATGACACCTTCAGGCGTATGAACTTGTCAGAGAAGCAGCTTTCATCTTCCTCCACCCATTTTCATGGGATTGTTCCCGGGAAATCTGCATACCCCATTGGTCGAATCAAGCTTGAGGTCGCGTTTGTCAATGAGTATAATTACAGAATGGAGTTTCTGATGTTTGAGGTGGTTAAGATCAAGAGCCTGTATCACGCCTTGTTCGGGCGGCCGGCTTACGCTCGTTTCATGGATCGGCCTTGTTATGTCTATCTCAAGCTCAAAATGCCTGGGCTGAAGGGGACAATCACGGTCGATGGAAACAAAATGATTGCTCATGAGTGTGAAGAAGGAGAAGCGGCTTATACTGAGTTGGCCTGCACAGAGGAGGAGTTGAAATTTTACAAATCCAATGTTGACCCGGCTGGCATGACGTCTCTGAAAAAATCCACCACAGAGTCTGACCCGCTCCTCAAGTTCCTTGCGGCCAGAGACACAAAGCAGGTTGATTTTGTCCCTGGCGACTCATCTCTGCAGTTCACTATTGGGACTAGCATGGATCCCAAATAGGAAAGCGCGCTCATCGAGTTCATCCATGAGAATTGGGACATCTTTGCATGGAAACCTTCTGCATGCCTGGTGTACTGAGAGAATTTGCTGAGCACCACCTTAATGTTCATCCTAAGATGAAACCAGTCCGGCAATACCTCCATCGTTTTAATGAGGAGAGACGCAGAGCTATTAGGGAGGAAGTGGCCTGACTCCTAGCTACCGGGTTCATCATCAAAGTATTTCATCCTGAGTGGCTGGCCAGTCCGGTGCTTGTGTTAAAAAAAATGGCACTTGGCGTGTCTGTGTTGATTACATAGATCTCAACAAAGCTTGTCCTAAGGACCCATTTGCCCTCCCTCGCATTGATTAGATCATTGATTCTATTACTGGTTGTGAGAGTTTATGCTTCCTGGATGCTTACTCTAGCTGTCATCGGATAAAGAAGGTTGTTCAGGACCAGGAGAAGACGGCTTTCATCACACCCTTTGGGGCTTTCTGTTATGTCTTGATGCCTTTTGGGCTTAAGAGTGCCAGGGCGACTTATCAACGTTGTGTGCAGAATTGTTTTCACAATCAGATTGGGTGCAATGTTCATGCTTATGTCGATGATATTCTCGTCAAATCTCAGAAGAAGGAGACTTTGCTGGATGATCTCAAGGAGATCTTTGACAACCTTCGGTGGTACAAGATGATGCTCAACCCGGACAAGTGTGTCTTTGGAGTTCTAGCAGGAAAATTGTTGGGTTTCCTGGTGTCTGAAAGAGGCATAGAAGCAAATCTAGAGAAAATCAAAGCGGTCACTTCCCTTGGTAAGCCGGCCAACATCAATGATGTGTAGACGATGGCGGGTCGTATTGCTGCCTTAAGCCGGTTTATAAGCCGCCTGGGTGAAAAGGCTATCCCTCTGTATCAGATGTTGAAGAAAATGGATAACTTCGTCTGGAGTGACGCTGCAAACAATGCTTTTGAATCCCTCAAGAAACAGTTGGCTGAGCCACCCATCTTGGCTGCTCCTGTACATTGCTTCCAATAACAAAGCGGTAAATATTGCAGTTGTCGTAGAGCGCAAGGAGGCAGGGAAAGAATATCCTGTTCATAGGCCAGTCTACTACATCAGCGAAGTCTTGATAGTGTCCAAACAGAGATATCCACATTGGCAGAAGGTGGTATTCGGGGTCTTCATGGCGAGTCGTAAGTTAAAACATTATTTTTTGGAACACCCAATAACTGTGGTTAGTTCTGCCCTGTTGGGAGACATCATTTAAAATAGGGAAGCCACTGGAAGGATTGCTATGTGGGCAATTGAGCTTGGGCCACATCATCAGAAATATGTGCCTCGAACAACCATCAAGTCCCAAGCACTCGTGGATTTCATCAATGATTGGACTGAACTTCAAGTTCCTGAAGAAAGGCCAGATAAAAGTTATTGGACAATTCATTTTGATGGTTCGAGTGAAAGTGCAGGTTTACTCCCAGAGGGGGGGGGTGAATGGGAGATTTTTAGAAATTGGTCAAACTCTGAAGAACTTGACGAAGATCAAAGTGAAGAAATAGAAACACAGGGGAACTAAGTCATCACAGAATCAGAGTACATGCAATCCGGATACGTAAGAGTGAAGAACATGCAATCGTACATTCATACACACATGAAGAAAATGAACTGAGGAAATGAATGAGAGTGATATGAAATTCTTCAGTTCAAATTCGTCAGAGCACAGATCACAAATTCTTCAACAGCGGAATAAAGTAAGAGAGGGTTAAGGAATTTGAAACCAGATTGGCTCGGTGAAGACAAAGGAATTTGGTAGACCAGTTCTAGTTGCTGCATCAACTGTACGTCTAGTTGAGGTGGCTAAGTCTCAACTCAGAGGACACGCAGTCCTCACCGTATTACTCTTGAGCTAAGGTCTCTTAGTCCTTGCCCAATCACTCGTGGTAAGTCTTCAAGGTAGACTTCCAAAACCTTCATAGACTTGTTCACCGGCAAACCACAATTACTCTTGGTGTACTCAGAACTTGATGCCTAACCATCTGGAAGAATGACAGTCTTCAAAGGTAACAGGCATCGGATCACACAGATCAATCTCTTTAGTGATGCTCAATCACTTTGGCAATGGGTTTTTCCTCACTTAGGATTCTCTCAAAGTTGTCGGAGGATGGGTTGCTCTCTAGTGACAAGTGTCAAGTTCTCTCAGAGTAGCCAACCAACAAGTGGTTGTGAGGGCAGCTATTTATAGCCAGGGGCAAACCAACATGAATTGTCATAAATGCCCTTCTTTGATTTGACCGTTGTCAGGATAGGATCCATTGTACAGCTGGCACGCGGCGCATCAACGGTTGGAATTTGAACTCTCAAATTCGTCGGGGCACTCAATTTCCTCACTTTTAGGAAGAATGCACTGGTGAACTCCTAACTCCTCAACATGACGAAATTCATCAGCGGCCAGATGAACTACGTCACTGCCACTATCAACTGCGTCAGCTGTACAGGAGATTTCCAAAGGCTTCACTCGAAGGGGCTTTAGTGTATAGGTTTGAGCATCACTTTGGAAATGTGAAATATGATTCACCTAGACCCCCTTTAATAGTACAGTTTTTCCTATGACTCAAAGAAGAAGAAAAGAAACTACAAAAACAAAAGTCTTCAAGCTTCAAAGTCTTCACATCAATTTCTTCAAAGGCCGTACCAATTTCTTCACTTGAAGAAATACATTTTTAGGGGTCGTCTTCCATGTGTTAAACCAAATCTTCTGGGACTCTGTCTCCTGTGTATACTCACAAACACATTAGTTCCTCAACCCATTTGTCGTCAATACTCCAAAACAACTAAGGGGGCACTTGATGCACTTATAATCTCCCCCTTTTCGGTGATTGATGACAAATTGGTTAGGTTTCAACGGGAGTATAAATAATTGAAGTTTAAGTACAGAGTTTGAAGAAATTGGTTGCAAGATATTGAGGAACTTCCCCTGAAGATGTGCATATAAGGAATTTGCTTTGGATTGCAAATGCACATGGCAGGTTGAATTTGTGGAGATCTCCCCCAATATCTTGGAAACCAATCATGCGTGATCATAAGATATTTGAAGAATATGAATGCATGATGAAATTTGGTGTCTGACGAAATTGTGCATGCATGAGCAGATATATATTGAAGAATAAAGCATGTGCGTCAACATGAGGCATAAGAGTCAGACAACCAATAGTTATTTAAGTTACAACTCATCAAGAGCACATCTAGAAAAGTTTCAAGAGTTGCAACTTAAGCAAAAACAACCCATATAATGACCCGCTTGAAGACTAACTCAAATTTCTCCCCCTTGGTCATCAAATGACCAAAAGGCAAGGAATCTGAGAACTAGCGCCCCTGAAGAAAATCATCATGGAGAGGACGAGGGAGCGCCAACATTGTTGGGGTCGCGCGGTGCAGAGGGACCAGCAGCAGTGTCTTCGACGGCTTTAGCGGAGCGTGATGAAGACTCAGGGCTTGGCATCAGTGGAGGAACTTTAGTGTTCTTGAATTTCTTCCTTGGCAGTTCAGCCCAGTCGAAATTCATCTAAAAGTCATCAACAACAAGTTCTTCCTCTATTTTAAGATGTGAAAGAGTGGCCCAACTGCGATCAAATATCTCATGAAGATAATATCTGTTCTTGCGGACAGCGTTATGCGTCATTGTCATATTTGCTTGCATAACTGCAAATTGACACTTAACACATCGATGATGCTTGTCAAGCTTCTGATGAAGACTAATGAGCAATTCACGGTCAGTCATGAGACGGGGTGCATCTGGTGAAGAAGATGGTCTTGAAGCTTTTGCTGCAGTCTCTTGGCTGGCAGATTCATCAGCTATGGAGCTGGAGATAGGTTGACGAAATTGTCCATCAAGGGGACGAATTCCTTCAGCAATGACTTCCTTGCCTTTGCCACGTATTGAGGACAACACGCTTGGAAGAACTTCGACATCTGGAAAATAACTCAAGTGATTTTGACGATCAGTCATGTAGTTGATTGAAGACCAGGATTTGATGAATCTCATAATCCATGGTGCATACGGCTTCAATTCAAACAGAGACTGAGCAACCGTGACCAAAGTCCTCAGAAAGAAATCATGAATGTTGATGGGAGTGCCATGTATGATGTGGAACAACAATTTCTTCATGACCCCCACAACTTCTTCAGTGTCTGAATTATGGTCTTTGATCAGACTTAGTGTCTTTGCTAGAATATGATAGATAGTCTTTGGTACATACAACAAATCCTTCACTAGGAAGGTTGTCCTAGGCACATTTTCATCAGCCATAGGCTTCATCAGCACTTGCGTCAGATGGTTTGGCAGCTCAGGTTCTTCATATATCTTTCTTGCTCCTTCTTGGGGTGGATCCACTAGAAGAGCACGAAGTAATTCATCAATAGGTGCTTTGTAGTGAGTGTCTTCACTCATCCAGTCCAAAGCCAAGGTAGCAGTATCGTCAGCATTGCCCGAGAGGTGCACAGTAGCATAAAATTGAAGAATAAGTTCTTCGTTCTAGTCGCATATATCTGTGCAGAAGTTTAGCAGACCAGCATCATTTATCACAGCCAAAATTGGCCGGAAGCAAGGAATTGATTCCATATCCACGTGAGGAATATGACGATGTGGAAACACTTTCTTCTTATCAATTAGCAGTGAAGCATAGAAGTTCATCTGCTTATGTGTCCAGAACCTCAAATGTCTTAGCTTGGCCGAGTCATAGGGTGACTCACCAACAAAGAAATTCTTCTCTTCAAAGAATTTGGCATTATCAAAGTTAGGTCGCTTAAGGATTTTGCCAATCTTGGGCATCATTGGGACGGGTTGAAGATTTTGCCTTTTCTTTCTGATGTCAAAAACTGGTCATGGAGACCCAGTCAAGTCATTTGGATCCATGATAGCTAGAGACTTGGCAACTTAGCTGTGGCAGTAGGAACTATATCAGTATCTACTGAGGGAATTGAGTTGGCTCGAGGAGGAGAGGCATTGATGACATCAACATCAGGGTCGTCATTTGCAATTTCATCATCTGCTACAGCTAGAACTTCTTCAGGGATGCTTTGGAGCAAGGGTTGTTGTTCTTCAGAGCCGATTGGAATTTCTTCAGTGCGTTGAGGCGACTGAGGCTCTGTCGTGAGGGGAGTGGTGAGGGGCGAATTTGGGTAAGCTGCTTCCCAATATTTGTCATGGAGTGGAGGAGTTGTTTCACCATCGATATCCACTTCCTTCTCAACTCCTTCAATCATCGGTGTACGCTGAGGGGTTTGAACAGTATCTTGAGGCGCAGAAACATCAGTGTCAACCTCAATTTCTTCATCCATTTGCTGTGTGGTAGCAGTAGAATGGGTATCCTCCTCCTCTTCATCATCAGCCTGAGGAACTTCATAATCCACCCCATATGGAACCATTAGAAGATTCTCAGGGTTACGAGCAAGGGCGCTGATGAGATTGAAATTGCATCAATGGGAATGACAATTCAAGACAATGTTGCCGTCTTCAATTTCTTCAGTAATTCAGGCATCGGTGGAGCCGGTGCCTTTCTCTTCTTAGCTTCTCTCTCAGAGCTTTCATCTTCTTCGCTTGTGATGCAGAAGGAAGGGTGATAAGCTTCAAAAGTGAAGCTGTTGGTGGAGCTGCTACTGAGGAACTGGTTGGAGCAATTTCATCAGGCATGACTGATGCAGTCACCCTGGCAATTTCTTCACGCACAACACTTTCAATCACCCTGGGAATTTCTTCAGAAGCAACATCATTTATTGCCCTTTTAGTTTCTTTAGGCACAATTTCTTTAGTTGCCCTGGCATTTGCTTCAGGAGATAAAGGCGTAGTCTCACTGGCCCATGTGGTTGGTGGTGGAGCTGATGAACTTGATGGTGGAGTGGTACGTCTCCAATGTATCTATAATTTTTGCTTGTCCCATGCTGTTATATTATCATTCTTGGATGTTTTACAATCATTTTATAGAAACTTTATATCATTTTTTGGGACTAACCTATTGACATAGTGCCCAGTGCCAGTAGCTGTTTTTTGCTTGTTTTTTACTTCACAGAATATCAGTACCAAACGGAGTCCAAACACAGTGAAACTTTTTGGAGAATTTTTTTGTACCAGAAGACACCAGATGGGCCAAAGATGTACCAGAGGGAAGGCCCGAGGTGGGCACAACGCACCAGGGCGCGCCTGTATTCCAGAAACCCTAGGGGATTCGACGAAAAACAATTCCAGCCGCCGCAAGTTCCAGAACCATGAGATCCAATCTAGACACCATCACGGAGGGGTTCATCATCTCATTGGTGCCTCTCCGATGATGTGTGAGTAGTTCATCATAGACGTACGGGTCCGTAGGCAGTAGCTAGATGGCTTCCTCTCTCTCTTTTGATTCTCAATACAATGGTCTCTTGGAGATCTATTTGATGTAACTCTTTTTTGCGGTGTGTTTGTTGGGATCCGATGAACTTTGAGTTTATGATCAGATCTTTATCCATGAATATTATTGGAGTCTTCTTTTGATCTCTTATATGCATGATTATTTATAGCCTTGTATTTCTTCTTCGAATCTTTGGTTTAGTTAGGCCAACTAGATCAATTTTTCTTGCCATGGGAAGAGGTGCTTTGTGATACGTCCATTTTGCATCATGATTTCCTACTATTATTTATATTGTTTTTAGATATAATAATGCTTTTTGGAGTAATTATAATGCCTTTTCTCTCATAATATGCAAGGTTCACACAAAGAGGGAGAATACCGGCAGCTGGAATTCTGGACCTGAAAAAGCTACATCAGGCCACCTATTCTGCACAACTCCAAATGAGCTGAAACTTCACAGAGAATTTTTATGGAATATATAAGAATTATTGGAGCCAATAAGTACCAGAGGGGGCCCACCAGGTGGGCACAACCCACCTGGGCGCGCCAGGGAGCCCAGGCGTACCCTGGTGGGTTGTGCTCCCCTCGGCCCACCTCTGGTGCCCATCTTCTGGTATGTAAGTCATTTTGACCTAGAAAAAATCAGGGGAGGACTTTCTGGATGAAGCGCCGCCGTCTTTAGGCGGAACTTGGGCAGGAGCATGTTTGCCCTTCGGCAGAGCGATTCCACTGGGGGAACTTCCCTCCCGGAGGGGGAAATCATCGTCATCATCTTCACCAACAACTCTCCCATCTTGGGGTGGGCAATCTCCATCAACATATTCAACAACACCATCCCCTCTCAAACCCTAGTTCATCTCTTGTGTTCAATCTTTGTACCGGAACCTTAGATTGGTGCTTGTGGGTGACTAGTAGTGTTGATTACATCTTGTAGTTGATTACTATATGGTTTATTTGGTGGAAGATTATATGTTCAGATCCATTATACTATTTAATACCCCTCTGATCTTGAGCATAATTATCATTTGTGAGTAGTTACTTTTGTTCTTGAGGTCACGGGAGAAATCTTGTTGCAAGTAATCATGTGAACTTGATATGTGTTCAATATTTTGATGATATGTATGTTGTGATTCCCTTAGTGGTGTCATGTGAACGTCGACTACATGGCACTTAACCTTATTAGGGCCTAAGGGAATGCATTGTGGAGTAGTTATTAGAAGATGGGTTGCGAGAGTGATAGAAGCTTAAACCCTAGTTTATGCGCTATTCCGTAAGGGACTAATTTGGATCCAAAAATTTAATGCTATGGTTAGATTTATTCTTAATACTTTCCTCGTAGTTGCGGATGCTTGCGATGGGGTTAATCATAAGTAGGAGGTTTGTTCAAGTAAGAACAGCACCTAAGCACCGGTCCACCCACATATCAAATTATCAAAGTAGCGAACATAAATCAAACCAACATGATGAAAGTGACTAGATGAAATTCCCGTGTACCCTCAAGAACGCTTTGCTTATCATAAGAGACCGTTTTGGCCTGTCCTTTGCCTCAAAAGGATTGGGCTACCTTGCTGCACTTTTGTTACCATTACCGTTGCTTGCTTGTTACAAATTACCTTGCTATCAAACTACTCGTTACTTATAATTTCAGTTCTTACAGAGAATACCTTGCTGAAAACTACTTGTCATTTCCTTCTGCTCCTCGTTGGGTTCGACACTCTTACTTATCGAAAGGACTACGATTGATCCCCTATACTTGTGGGTCATCAAGGCTCTTTCCTGGCACCATTGCCGGGGAGTGAAGCACTCTTGGTAAGTGGAAATCGGTAAGGAAAAATTATTACTACGTGCTGAAATTTATAGTCACTGGTTACTATGGAGAACAATCCTTTGAGTGGTTTGTTCGGGGTATCTTCACCTCGACCGGAACCACAATTTGTTACCCCTCAACCTACTGCACCTACTGAAAATATCGGTTATGAAATTCCTTTGGGTATGATAGAACAACCGCTAGCTAATCCTTTTGCAGGAGATGGAACTGAACATCCTGATGTGCACTTAATATATGTGGATGAAATTTGCTGATTATTTAAGCTTGCAGGTTTACCCGGAGATGAAGCTAAGAAGAAGGTTTTCCCTTTATCTTTGAAGGGAAAACCATTGGCATGGTATAGGCTATGCGATGATATTGGATCTTGGACTTGGAATCGATTGAAATTGGAATTTCACCAAAAAAAAATATCCTATGCGTCTAGTTCATCATGATCGGAATTATATATATAATTTTTGGCTTCGTGAAGGAGAAAGTATCGCTCTAGCTTGGGGGAGGCTTAAGTCAATGTTATATTCATGCCCCAATCATGAGCCCTCAAGAGAAATTATCATTCATAATTTTTATGCTCGGCTTTCTCGTGATGATCAATCCATGCTTGACACTTCTTGTACTGGTTCCTTTATGAAGAAGACTATTGAATTCAGGTGGGACCTTTTAGAAAGAATTAAATGCAACTCTGAAGATTGGGAGCTCGACAAAGGTAAAGAGTCAGGTATTAAGCTTAAGTATGATTGTGTTAAATCTTTTATGAATACCGATGCTTTTCAAAAGTTTAGCACTAAATATGGACTTAACTCTGAGATAGTAGCCTCCTTTTGTGAATCATTTGCTACTCATGTTGATCTCCCTAAGGAGAAGTGATTAAAATATCACCCACCTATTAAATAAGAAATTAAAGAACCAGTAATAGATAAAGATGAAACTATTATTTACAATGTTGATCCAGTTGTTCCTACTGCTTATATTGAAAAACCACCTTTCCTTGTTAGGATAAAGGAGCATGCTAAAGTTTCAACTATGGTCAGTAAGAGTTATATTAGAGCACCCAAGCCTGCTGAACAAATCAAAGTAGAACCTAGTGTTGCTATGGTTAAAGTTCTCCTGGTAGAAAATTTAGATGGGCATGTTATCTACTTCTGTGATGAAGCTGCTAGAATTGCCAAACCTGATGAAAAAGATAAACATAGACCTGTTGTTGGCATGCCTATTGTCTTAGTTAAAATAGGAGATCACTGTTATCATGGTTTATGTGACATAGGTGCTAGTGTGAGTGCTATTCCTTTTACCTTATATCAAGAGATTATGAATGATATAGCACCAGCTGAAATAGAAGACATAGATGTTACTATTAAACTTGCTAATAGAGACACCATCACACCACTTTGGATTGTTAGAGATGTTGAAGTCTTGTGTGGGAAAATAAAATATCCTACTGATTTTCTCGTTCTTGGTTCCCCACAAGATGACTTTTGTCCTATTATCTTTGGTAGACCTTTCTTGAACACCGTTAATGCTAAAATAGATAGTGAGAAACAAATCGTCGGTGTTAGTTTTGGTGATGAGTCTCATGAGTTTAATTTTTCTAAGTTTAGTAGAAAACATCATAAGAAAGAATTGCCTAGTAAGGATGAAATAATTGGTATTACTTCTATTGCTGTGCCTCCTACTGATCCACTAGAACAATATTTGCTAGACCATCAAAATGATATGCATATGCATGAAAGAAATGAAATAGATAAAAATTTCTTTGAATAACGACCTCTGCTTAAACACAATTTGCCTATTGAAACTCTAGGAGGTCCTCCTCCACCTAAAGGTGATCCTGTGTTTTAATTAAAACAATTACCAGACACTTTGAAATATGCTTATCTTGATGAGAAAAAGATATATCCTGTTATTATTAGTGCTAACCTTTCAGAACATGAAGAAGAAAGATTATTGAAGGTTCTGAAGAAGCATCGAGCTGCTATTGGATATACTCTTGATGATTTAAAGGGCATTAGTCCCACTCTCTGTTAGCATAAAATTAATATGGAACCTGATGCTAAACCCGTTGTTGATCACCAACGACGGTTGAATCCCAAAATGAAAGAAGTGGTAAGAACTAAAATATTGAAGCTTCTGGAAGCAAGTATAATCTATCCTATAGCTGGTAGTAGATGGGTAAGTCCCGTTCATTTTGTCCCTAAGAAGGGAGGTATTACTGTTGTTCCTAATGATAAAAATGAACTTATTCCACAAAGAATTGTTACTGGCTACAGAATGGTAATTGATTTTAGAAAATTAAATAAAGCTACTAGAAAGGATCATTACACTCTACCTTTTATTGATCAAATGCTTGAAAGGCTATCTAAGCACACACACACTTTTGTTTCCTTGACGGATACTCTGGATTTTCTCAAATACCTGTGTCACAACCTAATCAAGAGAAAACCACCTTTACTTGTCCTTTCAGAACTTATGCTTATAGACGTATGCCTTTTCGTTTATGTAATGCACCTGCTACCTTTCAAATATGTATGACTGCTATATTCTCTGATTTTTGTGAAAAGATTGTTGAGGTTTTCATGGATGACTTTTCCATTTACGGAACTTCTTTTGATGATTGCTTAAGCAACGTTGATCGAGTTTTGCAGAGATGCGAGCAAACTAATCTTGTCTTGAATTGTGAGAAGTGCCACTTTATGGTTAATGAAGGTATTGTCTTGGGACATAAAATTTCTGAACGAGGTATTGAGGTGGATAAAGCTAAAGTTGATGCAATCGAGAAAATGCCATGTCCTAAAGATATCAAAGGTATTCGTAGTTTCCTCGGTCATGCTGGTTTCTATAGGAGATTTATTAAAGGCTTCTCTAAAATTTCTAGGCCTCTTACAAATCTTTTGCAAAAGGATGTTCCATTTGTTTTTTTATGATGATTATGTAGAAGCCTTTGAAACACTTAAGAAAGCCTTAATTTCTGCACCTATTGTTCAACCACCTGATTGGAACTTGCCCTTTGAGATTATGTGTGATGCTAGTGATTATGCTGTTGGTGTTGTTCTAGGACAAAGAGTTGATAAGAAGTTAAATGTTATTCATTATGCTAGTAAAACTCTAGACAGTGCTCAACGCAATTATGCTACTACTAAAAAGGAATTCTTAGCAGTTGTGTTTGGTTGTGACAAATTTAGATCTTACATTGTTGATTCTAAAGTTACTGTTCACACCGATCATGCTGCTATAAAATATCTTATGGAAAAGAAAGATGCTAAACCTAGACTCATTAGGTGGGTTCTTTTGCTACAAGAATTTGACTTACATATCACTGATAGAAAAGGAGCTGAGAACCCCGTTGCTGATAACTTGTCTAGGTTAGAAAATATTCTTGATGACCCACAACCTATTAATGATAGTTTTCCTGATGAACAATTAGCTGCAATAAATGTTTCTCATAACTCTCCTTGGTATGCTGACTATGCTAATTACATTGTTGCTAAATACATACCACCTAGTTTTACATACCAACAAAAGAAAAAATTCTTCTATGATTTAAGACATTACTTTTCCGATGACCCACATCTTTATAAAGAAGGAGTAGATGGTATTATTAGACGTTGTGTACCTGAGCATGAACAGGGACAAATCCTACGAAAATGTCACTTTCGGTGTCAAACCGGCGGATCTCGGGTAGGGGGTCCCGAACTGTGAGTCTAAGGTCGATGGTAACAGGAGACGGGGGACACGATGTTTACCCAGGTTCGGGCCCTCTCTATGGAGGTAATACCCTACTTCCTGCTTGATTGATCTTGATGAATATGAGTATTACAAGAGTTGATCTACCACGAGATCGTAATGGCTAAAACCCTAGAAGTCTAGCCTGTTTGATTATGATTGCCTCTACGGACTAAACCCTCCGGTTTATATAGACACCGGAGGGGACTAGGGTTGTACAAAATCGGTTACAGAGAAAGGAATCTTCATACGCGAACGCCAAGCTTGCCGTCCACGCCAAGGAGAGTCCCATCCGGACACGGGAGAGAGTCTTCTGTCTTGTATCTTCATGGCCAATCAGTCCGGCCCACCTTACGTAGCCTGGACACCCGAGGACCCCTTAATCCAGGACTCCCTCAGTAGCCCCTGAACCAGGCTTCAATGACGACATGTCTGGCGCGCAGATTGTCTTTGGCATTGCAAGGCGGGTTCCTCCTCTGAATACTCCAAAATAGACTTCGAGCACAGAAAGCGTGTCTGGCTCTGCAAAACAAGTACCACACACAACCGCAGAGAGTATAATATTTCACGAGTCCAATCCGCTGACAACTTTTTGTAACGCGACACCACGTTCCTGCACGGTCATTATTTCGAACCGTTTTTAGCCTCCCGCTCCACGCTTTAAGATGCGGTTTCCAGTGGCATGTCTTGTCACAGCAGAGATCGTGTCCCTTTATTATGGGATTCTCATCAATACGGGTGTGGGTAATCCAATCGTGCAGTCTGCACGGCCCTTGGGAATAGGCGAGTTTTAAGGCGAGTGGGGAGGCGCTTGATATTCACTGCCTTTATAAGGAGATAAGGATTCACCCCTTTTACCCACGCCTTCTCTTTCTCTGCCTCTCCATTCCCGAGCTCCAGCGCCCAAGTTCTCATCTTTTCCGCCTCGAAGAAGCACTCCGACCATGTCCGGATCCGGAGAGCAAGGCTAGTGGATGGCCTCCTCCTTCAAGGAGAAGGACATCACGAAGCTCCGAGAGGCGGGGTACTTGGCCAAGGAAATCGCCCACCGGCTTCCGGAAAAGGGACAGATCATCCCCACCCCCAAGCCTCATGAGAGGGTGGTGTTCATCCCCCACTTCGACGCGGGTTAGGGTTTCCTCTCCACCCTTTCGTTTGCGGACTCATGTTCTACTACGGGCTAGATTTCCATGATCTAGCCCCAAATTCCTTCCTCAACATCTTGGCATTTATTGTCGTGTGCGAGGCCTTCCTCCGCATCCCACCCCACTTCGGACTGTGGCTCAAGATTTTCAATGTGAAGCCGAAGGTGGTGGATGGCCAACACGCAGAGTGCGGAGGCTCCATGGTGAGCAAGATGCCCAACGTCACATGGCCCAAAGGTACCTTTGTGGAGACCGTCAAAGGGTGGCAGCAACTGTGGTTCTATATCACAGAGCCCCGCGATGCCACCTGGGCCGCGCCTCCTGAATTCAAGTCTGGAGCCCCAATGCGGCTCACCTCCTGGCTAGAGAAGGGCCTGAATTGGGCGTTGTCGGATGAGCTGACAGCGCTGCAGGCGCGTATCCAGAGCAACGTGGACAAGAACATCAAGCTTGTCAATGTGATACTGGTGATGCTAGTTCGCCGGATCCTTCCATGCCAAAGCCGGACTTGCCGTCTGTGGGAGTTCGATCCGGCCGAGCACCGGACCTTGCAACAGTTCTTCGGAACTACACACGAAGACATCTGGACCGTGCTTTTTAAGGCCAACGAGAAATGGCCAGAGACGACCGAGGACCGTGGGCATGACCTGGCCCATCCCGCTAGTCCGGTAAGTCTTTCGTGCTTCAAGGTGTATCCTTTACTTGCTTACTCAGGGAAAATGCCTAAGCCTCCCTATTCATTTTTTCAGGGCTGGGCGAAGAAGGCAGAGCAGATTAAGTGTTCGGCTCCATTGCCCGAGGAACCAGCCATCCCACTTCTGACGAAGATGCTGGTCCCGGCGCCCTACCAGGCGCCGGAGAAGAAGGCCAAGAAAAAGGCCAAGGAGACCAGAAGTGGCCTCCGTCGCAAGGGAACTTCGGACGCGACGTCCGAGGACGCCGAGACTCACTCCATCGCTGCAGAGGATGACGGGGAGGAGGAAGAAAGCAACTCTCCCCCTGAGGGGGGAAGGAAGAAAAGAGCGGCCCCCATAAATCTGGAGGCAGAGGCGTCCAAGAAGGGGAAGGTCTCCCTCGCGGATAACTCCGTGTGGGACGTCGACAGCAGCCCAGAGCGGCGCCCCCGAAATAAGCCCCTGGCCGGGTCGTGAGTACTCAAAGACCCTGACGCATTCATATATCCAGCCTCTTTTCTCCATAGTTTTAACATGTTGAATCATGTACTTGCAGTCTGGCTCATTCCGACCTCGAGCGATCCTCATCTTCGGGGAATTCGCTGGACCCGAAGGTGATGGACAGCGGGTCCCTTCCGGCGGCCTCCTCTCCCAAGGCCATGGATGACACCGAGGCGTTGTCCCGAAGGATCCTAGGCCAGGGAGAGACGTAGGAGGCCGTCAGCGCGGCGCCAGAGGGTGAAACCTTGGCCGCCGGACACATGGGGGAGCAAATCCCAATGGAGACTGGCAATGGGGGCCTGGTCCAATTCGGCCCCCAGCCGAATACGGTCCCGGAGACCTATACGGCTCCGGAATCCGGCAAGCAACCTCCTTCAAAAGAAGGGGGTGTGCCTATTTCACCGGTGACCTCTGTCCAAGCAGAGGCACCGGACACCCTACTGGAAGCACTGCGAAGTGCTTCCATTGTAGAGGAACATCGTGCCCTCATGGGTACGGTGATTGAGAAGATTCAGTCCGCTAAGAGCGGACTGACCGAAGCCTGCACAAGCCTTCTAACAGGTTTTGAGGTATGAAATGCAATTATGTAAAAAGAATGTCACAGTATAGACAGTAGCCCCTGAGACACTGTCCGGTGGTCGAAAAGAAAAGCCGGACAGAGGATCAAACAACTTTCGCAGGAGACTAACCATACATGTCAATGTGAAAAAGCAGGCGTCGCTGCTGGCTGCAACCTCCCATGCTGCCGAAGTCTCCGGACTGAAGCAGAGTCTGGAGCGGGCCGAGGAAGAACTCGGCCGTGTGAAAAAGCAGCTGGAGGACAAGGAAGGTATGCCATGACCTTCTGTATATCAGAAAGGATAGACGATTTCTATTGACCATAGTGCCATGATATTTGTAGGAGCGGTGACCGAGGTGGAGGCCCTTAAAAAGGCACTGGCCGAGGCCAAGAAGAGAGCGGCGGAGGAACAATCCGTCCGCGAAAAGCACGAGGCCAGGGTCGGTGAGGTCCAACAAGAGCTCCAGGACGCTGTAAAGAAATGCGAGTCCTTGGAGCGCAAGATTACGGATCAAGAGTCCGAGCTTGCTAAGGCCCACAAAAGCACACAAGAGGCCCGGGTTGAAGCACAGGGCGCCCTCCAGGAAATCCAAGAGGCCAGGAAAATCACGGCGGGTAAGGCCTTTATAATGCAAAGCAAATTTGTGAAGAAAAGGTACATCTTACTGACCCGGATTTGGAGTTCTCTAGGAGCGTTTGCGGATCTGCCGCGCAGCATTGCTGATGCTGCGGATTTCTCCTGAGCCGAAGAGGGGAGCTCAACGGAGAAGCTATTATGGTCGCAATACCTTGCGCCAGAGCATCCGGTGCCCTTCAGCGATCAGCTGAAACAACTGACCGAACTGCATAGGGTGGCCGAATTGGCCGTGAAGGATTTGATAATCCGTCTATGGCCCGCCGAAGCCATACCCAACAGCTACTTTGGGCTCGTGAAGCGATTGGTTGCTGCCTGCCCTCGGCTTGATGCCATCAAGCGGTCGGTCTGCATTGAAGGTGCGCGGATGGCCTTCGCCCGTGTCAAGATACAGTGGGCGAAGATGAACGCCGTCAAGCTCGCGACCGAGGGACCACCCGCGGGCAAGGAGCACCGCAAGCCCGAGCAATATTTTGACGATGTCCTGGAGGGATCCCGCATTGTGGCGGAGCAGTGTGCAAAAGACATTATCTGTGGATGAATATATTCATGTTATCCTGTCCTGCACAATGGAACAAAACTGATATGTAATATAATATTAGTTGTTTATATCAAGATTTTTCCTCCTGTTCGGCCGTTTTATTAAATTTGAGAGTTGGCCAGTCGTCGGCTTCAGCCCCCACGTAGGTAGTACGGGGGTGTTCAGGATCAAATCTAAACACTCTTGATCCAAAGTTTGGTCCTTGAAGGAGGTGTTTAGCGCAACGAACCAGGCAATCAGACTATGTGGCTTTATCACCCTCACTTAGCCATAGGAGTTTTATAATAGAAATTTAGGCGCAGCCCCTAGTATTCGTGAGTCCAAACTAGGGTGCTGTAAACACCTGATCGGGTAGAGACCGATTCGTCGCATAACGCGGAAAAAATCACAAAAGATTTGTAACCTCCGAAGAGCTGATCGGCTCACGCCGCATCATGACAGTCAGTTTTCGGCTTTCTCTACTGAGGTGCTCATCCGGATGAACCAGGGCACAATCGCAGTAGTTCTCCCTTTACTACCCTATCCGACATAGCGGAACGTAAGGTAGTAAGCACAGGAGCCGGGCAACCCAACTATTGACCACAGACATGATTCGGAGCCAATGCATATAATGCTAAATTCGGGGTGCCGAACTATACTGTAAAAAGTGTTCGGACTTTGTTGCCGTAATATGGGGCGCAATAAAGCCCCTGGCGAACTTAAGCCGTACCAAAGTGTACGGGTGCAATTGATAAGATTATCAAGAAAAAAATGAAGTAGTAAGCTAGGGCCGCAGAAGTTGGGCCGCGAACTGTTTCCATTATAATTTTATTGATACATCAAAGCGTATAAGTAGTGCGATAAGCAACAGGGCTATTTAACATGCCATGACCAAGGGAGAGCTGCGTGCGGGTCCTGAGAACAGGTAGAGTGATCATCAAAAAGACCTCCTAGCGATTCCCGTATACCTCAATGCTTCTTGCTGTCTTTGGTGTATCTATCCTTCGAAAGGACCGATGATCAGGCCGTCTTGAGGGGCCCGTGGAAAAGAAACCTGAAAAGGATGAAAAAGAAAAAGTGAAAGTATGTGTGTCCAAGGGAGGTCGAGCTGTAATATGGACCACAATCTAGTTATGCCTCCGTCTATGCCCATGGTATTTTAAGTGCGTAGTTATGTACGCGTGGTACGTATGCCGCCATTTGGCCGGGACGGAGACGGAGGCCGGATTGCTAGTCTAACTCCTGAGGAGCCGGACTGTTATACTGCGGAGTAGTCCGGATCCGCTTGACAGTGTCCGGGAGCTTGGCCGCTGAATTAAGATTCTGCTTGGCGAGGCCGCTCTGTACTTCTGCTGCCAAGGCCGCCGTGTGCTCCTCGGTACGGAGGGAGCGCTCCGTGTTTCCGTTAACTGTTATGACGCCGCGTGGTCCCGGCATCTTGAGCTTGAGATAAGCATAGTGTGGCACTGCATTGAATCGAGCAAATGCGGTTCGTCCGAGCAGTGCGTGATAGCCGCTGCGGAAGGGGACGATATCGAAGATCAACTCTTCGCTTCTGAAGTTGTCCGGGGATCCGAAGACAACCTCCAGCGTGATTGAGTCCGTACCAGCGGGCCTCTACACCTGGTATGACTAATTTAAAGGTAGTTTTTGTGGGTTTGTTCCTTGAGGGATCGATGCCCATTTTGTGCACTGTATCCTGATAGAGCAGGTTCAGGCTGCTGCCGCCGTCCATGAGGACGCGCTTGAGATGGAATCCATCGACAATTGGATCGAGGACTAGTGCGGCTGAACCGCCATGACGGATACTGGTCGGATGGTCCCTGCGATCAAAGGTGATCGGGCAGGACGACCATGGGTTGAACTTTGGGGCAACTGGCTCTATCGCGTAGATGTCCCTGAGCGCTCGTTTGCGCTCCCTTTTGGGGATATGAGTGGCATATATCATGTTCACCATTTTAACCTGGGGAGGGAACTTCTTCTATCCTCCTGTGTTCGGCGGACGGGACTCCTCGTTGTCGTCCTCGCTTTGCGACCCCTTCTCCTTGTTTTCGGCATTTAACTTGCCGGCCTGTTTAAAAACCCAACAGTCTCTGTTGGTATGATTGGCTGGTTTATCAGGGGTGCCGTGGATCTGACATGGATGATCGAGTATGCGGTCCAAGCTGGATGAGCCCGGATTGTTTCTTTTGTATGGCTTCTTCCGCTGGACGGACTTGGAGCCGCTGAAACCGGCGTTGACCGCCGTGTCATCGGCAGTGCCACCATTGCTTTGGCGCTTGTGCCTGTTGCGTCGGGGCTTGTCATTGCTATTCTTGGCTTCAGTGGTACCGGCATCACTTGCAGTGTTATTGCTACAGGCTAGCCAACTATCCTCGCCCGCACAAAACCGGGTCATGAGTGCCGTGAGGGCTGCCATGGACTTCGGCTTTTCTTGGCCGAGGTGACAAGCGAGCCATTCATCGCGGATGCTATGCTTAAAGGCTGCTAGGGCTTCAGCATCCGGGCAGTCGATGATCTGGTTCTTTTTAGTTAGGAACCTAGTCCAGAATTTCCTGGCCGACTCTCCAGGCTGTTGAACTATGTGACTTAAGTCATCGGCATCCGGAGGTCGTACATATGTGCCTTGGAAGTTGTCGTGGAAGGCGTCTTCCAAGTCCTCCCAGCTGCCAATAGAGTTTTCAGGCAGACTATTTAACCAGTGCCGAGCTGGCCCCTTGAGTTTTAGTGGGAGGTATTTGATGGCGTGAAGGTCATCGCCGCGGGCCATATGAATATGGAGAAGAAAATCCTCAATCCATATCACGGGATCTGTTGTTCCATCATATGATTCGATATTTACAGGTTTAAACCCTTCTGGGAATTCGTGCTCCATTACTTCATCAGTGAAGCAGAGGGGATGTGCAGGGCCTCTATACCGGGCCAAGTCATGACGTAGTGCGGATGTAGTCCGTCTGCGGTTTTCGGCCCGGATGTGGTTATGCTTGTTATGTCTGGCTTGATAGCCGTCGTCACGCGCCAGGGCATGCCCCCGCGATCCGTAGATCTATCTGGACTGGCCTACTTTGTTCTCCAGGTCTTGCCGCAGGTCATATGTGTATTCCTGAGCTATGGTATCTTTGCCTTTACGATGAGGTAGTATGGGCAGGTGTTCGGCTTGGGTTGCCGCTTTGTCTCGGCCACATGGTGGTCGGTCAGCCGCATTACGTGTTGATGGCATGGGCCCAAGTCACTTCGAGCTTATGGAGGGCATCATGCGGGAGATAGAACTGCTCACAAGGTACTGCAATCTGGTTTTTATTGGCCTACTCTCTTCAAGGATGCCTGTAAGTTTGTTTTATCTTGTGATGAATGTCAAAGAATTGGTAATATTGGTAAGCGTCAGGAAATGCCTATGAATTATTCACTTGCTGTTGAACCATTTGATGTTTGGGGATTTGATTACATGGGACCTTTTCCTTCCTCTAATGGGTGTACTCATATTTTGGTTGTTGTTGATTATGTTACTAAGTGGGTAGAAGCTATTCCGACTAGTAGCGCTGATCACAACACCTCTATTAAAATTCTTAAGGAAGTTATTTTCCCAAGGTTTGGAGTCCCTAGATATTAAATGACTGATGGTGGTTCACATTTTATTCATGGTGCTTTCCGTAAAATGCTTGCTAAGTACGATGTTAACCATAGAATTGCATCACCCTATCATCCTCAGTCTAGTGGTCAAGTTGAACTTAGCAATAGATAAATAAAGTTAATATTACAAAAAACTGTCAATAGGTCCAGGAAGAATTGGTCCAAGAAATTAGATGATGCACTTTGGGCTTACAGAACAGCATATAAAAATCCTATGGGTATGTCTCCTTATAAAATGGTCTATGGAAAAGCTTGTCATTTGCCTCTTGAGTTAGAACATAAAGCATATTGGGCAATTAAAGAACTCAACTATGATTTCAAACTTCCGGTGAAAAGAGGTTATTTGATATTAGCTCACTAGATTAATGGAGAACCCAAGCATATGAAAATGCCAAGTTATTTTAAAAAAAGTTAAAAGATGGCATGACAAAAGAATCGAAAAGCGTGAGTTCAAAGTTGGAGAATATGTTCTTTTGTACAACTCTCGTTTCAGATTCTTTGAAGCAAAACTCCTCTCCAAATGGGAAGGACCCTATGTTATCGAGGAGGTTTATCGATCTGGAGCCATCAAAATAAATAATGCCGAGGGTACTAACCCGAAGGTTGTCAATGGGCAAAGAATAGAACATTATATCTCAGGAACGCCCATTAATGTTGAAAGAAATATTATCCAAACTATGACACCGGACGAATACATAAAGGAAACCTGCCGAAACACTCCAGAATCATGAAAAAGAGGAGGTACGTGATACGGTAAGTAAACGGACTCCGAAAAATCTGCAAAAATATTTTCTGTCAGTTTTGGAATATATCAAAAATTAGGAAAATAAGAAACAACCAGGAAGGCACCCCTAGAGGGCACAAGACACCAGGGCGCGCCTGGCACCTGGCTTGCCAGGCGCGCCCAGGTGGGTTGTGCCCACCTCGGGTACCTTCCGGACTCTATTTTTCTTCCGTTTACTTGTTTCCCAAGATAAAAAATCTTTATATAGCCCCTGAACCTATTGACCACCGTATCGCGGAGAAATCTTCTGTTTTCTTTTCTTTACTATTTTCCTGACAGATCTAAAAATATGTCATCTCAAGACTCGGAGGGTGAGAGCTATGTTGCTGATTTTATCGCAAACCCGAAGGTTTATGGGGATGTGGAGCACTATAGCTGGACTTCGGAGGAAGAAGAAGACTATGATCCTAAAGGGGAAGAGGAGACAGGCTCAGATGAAGATGAAGTTCCATTGCCCCAACCTGGGGACATGCACGTGGAATTCAAGAAGTCAAGTCTCCCCAACAAAGCAAAGAAACCTAAGGTCCAGTTTATTCCCTTTCATCTCTTGCAGGAAAACAAGCAAGAATTATGCAAAAAGGTATTAGAGCTCGACCAAGAGACCGTGGTCCTAAAGGAGGAAAATTTCATCCTCAAGCGTAAGCTAAGGAAGGCAGGCAAACCCTCTACTACTTCATCACCACCACCTCCATCTTCATCACCAAAGGAAACTTTAGTATCGGGTATGGGCACTCCCCTTGGCTTGTGCCAAGCTTGGGGGAGGTGCCCCGGTATCGTATCACCTCCACTATCTTTTGCCTTTACTTATATTAGTTTGATCCATAGTTATCTTTTGCTTTAGATGAATAAAAATTTAGTTCGATCCTTTCTTTTCGAGAGTTTGCTTAGTGTTCTATCCTTGTAATCATGTGCAAGATATATATAATAAAGTTTAGTTTGAAGTTTTGTTCTCTTTATTTTCATGTTCAATAAAAGAAAGGAAATAAATAAAAAAGTATCATATGCTAATCTTTTGGTAAGTAATGACATCACATAAGGAAGAGTATAAGTAGAAAATTTTATTGGAGATTTACAAACATAGTATTGGCCAATAATGCAATTCATGAAAGAATTAATAAGGGAGGAGAAGATTCACATGCAAATATACTATCTTGGACATCTTTTGTGATTGTGAGCCTCCATCAAAATATTATATGTCAAAATTGTTGACGTTGGACAAGGAAGACAACATAATGATTTATGTTTGTTCATATTCACATAGAAGTTATATTGTCATAGATCCTTTAACATGTGGTGCTTGCTCCCCATCTTTGCTAGCCAAAAATTCCGCACCAAGTAGAGATACTACTTGTGCATCCAAAACCCTTAAACCCAAATCTTGTTTTGAGAGTCCACCATACCTACCTATGGATTGAGTAAGATCCTTCAAGTAAGTTGTCATCGGTGCAAAAAGGGCAATAAAAATTGCTTCTAAAAGTGTTGGATCATTTAGTGTAAGAGAAAATTGAGCATTGTACGAACTTGTGATGGCAAAGAATAAAAGCGACAGACTGCATAATAAAGGTTGCTATCATAAGGGGCAATATAACGTGATGTTCTTTTACACTAAGAGATTGAGCATACAAACAAAAAGTGCATGGCAACCTCTACTTCCCTCTGCGAAGGGCCTATCTTTTACTTTTATGTATTTACTTTTATGCAAGAGTCAAAGTATTTCTCTCTATTCCTTTTTATTTTCTCTTTTGGCAAGCATCATATGGTGAGGAAAGATCTAGGCACATATATCCAGTTGGATATGAGTAGCATGAGTTATTGTTGTTGACATCACCCTTGAGGTGAGCATGTTGGGAGGCAAAACTATAAGCCCCTATCTTTCTATGTGTCCGGTTGAAACTTTTTGCTCATGTGTATGGGGTGAGTGTTAGCAATCATATAAGACTATATGATGGTTGAGTATATGGACTTGCCAAAAAGGCTCCGATACGTGACCTTTCCTGAAAAGATGATGAATTGTAGTTGCAAAGTTGACTGAGAACATAGTTTGTTGGTTTTCAATAGAGTTTATGCTTTATACTTCGATGTTGTGATGAATTGTTACTTGTTCATGAGAAGTCTATGATAGAATTTATATGATAAAAGTTCTATAATAAAGTTTTATGTTAAAGTTTGTTGCTGTTATAATAATTTACATGATGCTTCTATGTCCGTATTTTGTTTTTATCGACACCTCTCTCTCTAAGCATGTGGGCATGTTTTTCGATTTCGGTTTTCGCTTGAGGACAAGCAAGGTCTAAGCTTGGGGGAGTTGATACGTCCATTTTGCATCATGTTTTCCTACTGTTATTTATATTGTTTTTAGATATAATAATGCTTTTTGGAGTAATTCTAATGCCTTTTCTCTCATAATATGCAAGGTTCACACAAAGAGGGAGAATACCGGCAGCTAGAATTCTAAACCTGAAAAAGCTACGTCAGGCCACCTATTCTGCACAACTCCAAATGAGCTGAAACTTCACGGAGAATTTTTATGGAATATATAAGAATTATTGGAGCCAATAAGTTCCAAAGGGGGGCCCACTAGGTGGGCACTACCCACCTGGGCGCGCCAGGGAGCCCAGGCGCGCCCTGGTGGGTTGTGCTCCCCTCGGCCCACCTCCGGTGCCCATCTTATGGTCAATAAGTCATTTTGACCTAGAAAAAATCGGGGGAGGACTTCCGGGACGAAGCGCCGCCGTCTCGAGGCGGAACTTGGGCAGGAGAACATTTGCCCTCCGGCGGAGCGATTCCGTCGGGGGAACTTCCCTCCCGGAGGGGGAAATCATCGTCATCATCTTCACCAACAACTCTCCCATCTTGGGGAGGGCAATCTCCATCAACATATTCAATAGCACCATCCCCTCTCAAACCCTAGTTCATCTCTTGTGTTCAATCTTTGTACCGGAACCTTAGATTGGTGCTTGTGGGTGACAAGTAGTGTTGATTACATCTTGTAGTTGATTACTATATGGTTTATTTGGTGGAAGATTATATGTTCAGATCCATTATGCTATTTAATACCCCTTTGATCTTGAGCATGATTATCATTTGTGAGTAGTTACTTTTGTTCTTGAGGTCACGAGAGAAATCTTGTTGCAAGTAATCATGTGAACTTGATATGTGTTCGATATTTTGATGATATGTATGTTGTGATTCCCTTAGTGGTGTCATGTGAACGTTGACTACATGGCACTTCACCTTATTAGGGCCTAAGGGAATGCATTGTGGAGTAGTTATTAGATGATCGGTTGCGAGAGTGACAGAAGCTTAAACCCTAGTTTATGCGATATTTCATAAGGGACTGATTTGGATCCAAAAGTTTAATGCTATGGTTAGATTTATTCTTAATACTTTTCTCGTAGTTGCGGTTGCTTGCGAGGGGGTTAATCATAAGTAGGAGTTTTGTTCAAGTAAGAACAACACCTAAGCACCGGTCCACCCACATATCAAATTATCAAAGTAGCGAACACAAATCAAACCAACATGATGAAAGTGACTAGATGAAATTCCCGTGTACCCTCAAGAACGCTTTGCTTATCATAAGATACCGTTTTGTCTTGTTCTTTGCCTCAAAAGGATTGGGCTACCTTGCTGCACTTTTGTTACCGTTACCGTTGCTTGCTTGTTACAAATTACCATGCTATCAAACTACTCGTTGAAAACTACTTGTCATTTCCTTCTGCTCCTTGTTGGGTTCGACACTCTTACTTATCGAAAGGACTACGATTGATCCCCTATACTTGTGGGTCATCACTTTGTGATGGGTTCGATCGTGCGGTGTTCTTTCCCAGTGACAGAAGGGGCAGCAAGACACGCATGTATCGTTGCTATTAAGGATAACAAGATGGGAGCTATTCCTACATGAATAGATCTCGTCTACGTCATGTCATCGTTCTTATTGCATTACTCTATTTCTCCATGAACTTAATACACAATATGCATGATGGATAGCGGTCGATGTGTGGAGTAATATTAGTAGATGCAGGCAGGAGTCGGTCAACTAATCTTGGACGTGATGCCTATATATTGATCATTGCCTTGGATATCATCATAATTATTCGATCTTCTATCAATTGCCCAACAGTAATTTGTTTACCCACCGTATGCTATTTTCTTGAGAAGCCACTAGTGAAATCTACGGCCCCCGGGTCTATTCTTTATCATATTTGCTTTGAGATCTATTTTTATTCGCTTTTGTTTTCAGATCTATTATTCCAAAAACCCAAAAATACCTTGCTGCACTTTTTTATTACTTATTTTATTTTGCATTTTATCGAGATCTATTTATCCAATCTACACAATTTTTATCCCGTCAACTTGACAATTTCTGGCGCCGTTACCCGTAGAGGGATTGACAACCCCTCATAAGCGTCGGGTTGCAAGTATTTGTTCTTTGTGTGCAGGTACCGTTTACATAGTGTTGCTTGGTTATCCTACAGGATTGATACCTTGGTTTCTTAACCGAGGGAAATACGTACCATAGCTGTGCTGCATCATCCCTTCCTCTTTGGGGAAATACCGACGTAGTTCAAGCGGCATCAAAAGGAATTTCTGGCACCGTTGCCGGGGAGACATCATCAACATCTATCTGGTTCCTAATCACAAATCTCATCTCCTTGCAATTTACATTATTTGCCATTTGCCTCTCGTTTTCATCTCCCCCACTTCAAAAAAAATTGCCATTTTATTCGCCCTTTTTTTCGTTCGCCATTTTTTCATTAGATCTATCTTTTTGCGTGTGATCTTGTTTGCCTACTTTGTCACTATGGCAAGCATGACTACCCCTCCTTTATCACCAGATGTTGAAGTTTTATACTTCAAGCAGAAACAAGGAGAAAATTTGAAAGATGCTTGGTATAGGTTAATGGAATCTTATCGCATTTGCAATCTAAAAGGGGATGCAAAGATTTTGCTTTGAAATTTTTATATAGGAATAGCCTTGCATCATAGATAACTTTTGGATTTTGCTGCTAAAGGGAACTTTATTGAACTTGATGCTAATACCGCTTATGAGATCCTAGAGGGAATTTTGGGAATTCCACCAACCAAAAAGGGGATTTCTTTTACTCAAGAAGGAGCTCAAATTTTAGACAAGTTAAATGATTTGCATAAACATTTTGTTGAGTTGCAAAAATATAACGAACCTCTTAAACATATCAGTGGGAACCTCAATCGTATGAATAATTTCATTACTCTTTGCAATAAGCGTTTGGATATTTTAGATCTCAAGATGGCCTCTTTACCGGAAAATCTTGGGAAGCATAAAGAGCCTCCTGGGTTTGAAAGGGCCCTTACAAAAGTTGCAAAAACTACAGATGACAATACTTGAATCTATGCATTATGCCTATCTTGGGACATAAAATGATAGCGCTTGTTGGGAGGCAACCAAATGAATAAAATTTATTTTTGCCTTTTTCTTTCTATTCTTGAGTGTTTGCACAATCGTGCCTCTATTATGATTGTGTTTTTTATGTTTTAATTAGTGTTGGTGCCAAGTAAAGCCTTTGGGATAGCTTTGGTGATAGTTAATTTGATCTTGTTGAAAAACAGAAACTTTTTGCATCCAGTAACAGAATTTCAAAAATTCACAGAAGTGACGAAAAATTATGAATTTTTTACAAAAGATTGATGTAAAAATTGCCTCTGTTGTCTAATTGTTAAGAATTGTTGGAGTTACAGAAGTATGAAAAGAATTCGCATCTTTACAGACTATTCTGTTTTTGACAGATTCTGTTTTCTTTGCATTGTGTACTTATTTGGATGAATCTATGGATTGTATCGGGGGGTTAACGCCATGGTAAAGTTAGAATACAGTAGATATAATGCAATAACAAAATTTGAATGGGTTTTCTACAGTAGTTAAAGTAAAGATTGGTTTTCTTATACTAACAGATCTCACGAAGGTTTTGTTAAGTTTTGTGTGATTGAAGTTTTCAAGTTTTGGGTGAGATGACGATGGATGAAGGAATAAGGAGTGAAAAGAGCCTAAGCTTGGGGATGCCCCATGGCACCCCAAGTTAGTATTTAAGTTGAACCAAGCAACTAAGCTTGGGGATGCCCCGGAAGGCATCCCCTCTTTCTTCTAACGACCATCGGTATTTTACTCGGGGCGATATTTTTATTCGTCACATATCATGAGTTTTGCTTGGAGCATCTTGTATTATATGAGTCTTTTCTTGTTTTTCTTTTTTGTCACAAGTATCGTTGCTGGACACACCTATTTGAGAGAGCCAAAATTATGCTATGATTTATTAGAATTGTTCTATGTGCTTGACTTAAAAAAATTTAGCTATGGAATTGCTCTAGTGCTTCACTTATATCTTTTTGAGCAAGGTGTGCTTTAATATTTTTGAAGAAATGCTCACATGCTTCACTTAGATTAATTTGGGGGTTAGTAAATTTTTGAAGAAATTCTCTCATGCTTTACTTATATTATTTTGAGAGACGAAATTTTTTATGCTCATGTTCTTCACTTAGATTTGTTTGAGCCTGTCAAAAGCAATTGCAATATATGAAACTAGTCCCAAAGTGATAGATAATCAAGAGGGATATAATAAAAACTTTCATGAAGATCACTGGACAAAATAAACTTGATTACTTGTAATTGTTTTGAGATATGATGATAGTGATATGTGAGTCATGTTGGTGAGTAATTATGCTTTAGTAAGAATATTGGTGTTAAGGTTTGTGATTCCCTATGCAAGCACAAAAGTCAATAGTTATGCAATGAAATTACATCCTACTTGTGGTGCATTATTCGGTGTTAGTTATGCTTAATGCTCGCTAATGTGATTTTTTGTTTCTTGGTTGGTTGCTTCTCAATCTTTTTGCTAGCCTCCACTTGTACTAAGTAGAAATACTACTTGTGCATCCAAAATCCTTAAAACCAGTTTTGCCACATGAGTACACCATACCTACGTATATGTGGTATTTCCATGCCGTTCTAAGCAAATTTGTATGTGCCATCTCTAATTTTCAAAATAAATTCCCTTTTTGTGTGCCCGTACCGCTCATGAAGCGGCAGGGGGTGGCCAATATTTTCCATGCTAGATGTGTTATTCTCAAGATGAGTGTTTATTCACTTGTCATTGCACGAGAGTGCGGCGATAATAGGGATGCTCAGTCTCAAAATGAAAAAGAAATTTACTTTATGTTGTCAAATAACAAATTCCTTGGAAAGTGTTGGTATGGACGGTACCCGTGGATACGGCAAGCCGTGGAATGTGAAAGAATGGTGGAAAAAGGAATAAAATTTATTTTCTATTTGGGAACCGCCTATGATATATCTAGCATGGAAAGTGTTGGGAATTATTCGGTCATTTTCGTTGATGGGAAAAGTATGCCTCTCAACAAAATTTATCTCTCAATTTAAGCTTTGAGCTCTGGCACCTCTACAAATCCCTACTTCCCTCTGCGAAGGGCCTATCTATTTACTTTATGTAATTTTTATTTTTATTTGAGTCTCCATCTTCTCTTATAAAGCACCACTAAGGGGCACTATGATCGTACTTGAGCATTAGATGTAGCTAATATGCGAGTGTGTTTCATGAATGGATCAATGATTAAGCATGATGGGCTAGGGATAACTTTCTTTAGTATTGATATTTTGAAAGACATGGTTGCTTGTTGATATGCTCGAGTATTGAAATCTTCATATCAAAACTAGACTATTTCTTTGAACCATATAAAAGTCCAAATGTCCATGCTACAAAAGAAAAGAATATGTAATGAACATGTTAGGCATCATTCCACATCAAAAATTCCATTTTTATCATTTACCTATTCGAGGATGAGTAGGAATTAAGCTTGGGGATGCTAATACGTCTCCAACATGTGTATAATTTTTGCTTGTTCCACGTTGTTATATTATCCTTCTTGGGTGTTTTACAATCATTTTATAGCAACATTATATCATTTTTTGGGACTAACCTATTAACATAGTGCCCAGTGCCAGTTGCTGTTTTTGCTTGTTTTTTACTTTGCAGAATATCAGTACCAAACAGAGTCCAAATGCAGCGAAACTTTTTGGAGAATTTTTTTAGACCAGAAGACACCAGATGGGCCAAAGATGTACTAGAGGGGAGGCCCAAGGTGGGCACAACCCACCAGGGCGCGCCTGGGGGCCCAGGCCCACCCAGGGCGGTTGTGCCCCCCTTAGTGACCTCCCGCACCGCCTCTTCGCTCTATAAATTGCCAAATATTCCGGAAACCCTAGGGGAGTCGACGAAAAACAATTTTAGCCGCTGCAAGTTCCAGAACAACGAGATCTAATCTAGACACTATCACGGAGGGGTTCATCATCCTCATTGGTGCCTCTTCGTTGATGCGTGAGTAGTTCATCATAGACCTACGGGTCCATAGGCAGTAGCTAGATGGCTTCCTCTCTCTCTTTTGATTCTCAATACAATGGTCTCTTGGAGATCTATTTGATGTGCTCTTTTTTGCAATGTGTTTGTTGGGATCCGATGAACTTTGAGTTTATGATCAGATCTTTATCCATGAATATTATTTGAATTTTTTTGATCTCTTATATGCATGTTTAATTATAGCCTCATATTTCTTCTTCGAATCTATGGTTTAGTTAGGCCAACTAGATCGTTTTTCTTGCCATGGAAAGAGGTGCTTTGTGATGGGTTCGATTGTGCGGTGTTCTTTCCCAGTGACAGAAGGGGCAAGAAGACACGCATGTATCGTTGCTATTAAGGATAACAAGATGGGGTCTATTCCTACATGAATAGATCTCATCTACATCATGTCATCGTTCTTATTGCATTACTCCGTTTCTCCATGAACTTAATACACTGGATGCATGCTGGATAGCGGTCGATGTGTGGAGTAATAGTAGTAGATGCAGGCAGGAGTTGGTCTACTAATCTTGGACGTGATGCCTATATATTGATCATTGCCTTGGATATCTTCATAATTATTCGATCTTCTATCAATTGCCCAACAATAATTTGTTTACCCACCGTATGCTATTTTCTTGTGAGAAGCCACTAGTGAAATCTACGGCCCCCGGGTCTATTCTTTATCATATTTGCTTTGAGATCTATTTTTATTCGCTTTTTCTTTCAGATCTATTATTCCAAAAACCCAAAAATACCTTGCTGCACTTTTTAATTACTTATTTTATTTCGTGTTTTATCGAGATCTATTTATCCAATCTACACAAATTTTATCCCGTCAACTTGACAATTTCTGGCGCCGTTACCCGTAGAGGGATTGACAACCCCTCATAAGCGTCGGGTTGCAAGCATTTGTTCTTTGTGTGCAGGTACCGTTTACATAGTGTTGCTTGGTTCTCCTACTGGAATAATACCTTGGTTTCATAACTGAGGGAAATACCTACCGTAGCTGTGCTACATCATCCCTTCCTCTTTGGGGAAATACCGACATAGTTCAAGCGACATCATGGAGCAGGGCCAAACTTGGCGGCTTCTCTCTTGTTGTGGTCTTCAACTATCTTAGTTGAGGCAGTGATGAATCGTGCTTTGATGCCATAACAATGATTAGCCTGTCTTTCATATTCCTCAGACAGCTGAAGAATTTCAGACTATAGTGTCGCAAATTGTTGAGGAGACATAGAAATCATGTTTTTCTTCAGCTCCTTCTCCTTTTGCACTTTCTGCTTATTGAAAGTGCAACTAATCCCCGGGTGGTTTTGGTAATTCATAACAACATATAGCTCATTGAACTAATATCCTTTCAAGTGAAATATTTCAGACAGTTCAATGATTGGCAAGGCATGGACTAGAGATGTGGACCCCTCAAAATGCTAAGGACAAAGATTGGCAAAAGCTCAAGACTCTTCATTTCTACTTTAGTAATCCAAGATCACATTGAGTCTATAGGAAAAGCCAATACTATTAAAAGGGGATGAGGTGTTGTATAATGGTCTACTTGCTCAAAATGCTTAGTGATACGCTCCAAAGCCTTCAACCACTTTCTCATTTCCAATATGTCCTAGACCTAAAGTCAAACTCGGCCCCACCGATTTGATCTATCCGGCACCCCCGAGTTTCCTTGACATAGCCACTGCGAGAAATCCTAATCAATTTGGTCTCATCGATAGGGATTTCGGTCTCACCGAGATGGCAATGCAAACTCTCTGTTTCCCTTCGTAACGTTTCGGTCTTACCGAAATGAGTGATTGGTCCCACCGAGTTCGCAATGCAAACTCTCTGTTTCCCTTTGTAACGTTTCACTCTTACCGAAATGAGCGATCAGTCCCACCGAGTTCGCAATGCAAACTCTCTGTTTCCCTTCGTAACGTTTTGGTCTTACCGAAATGAGCGATCGGTCCCACCGAGTTTTCCTGTTTAACTCATTGCTGAAATCGGTCCCACCGAGTTCATGCAATCGGTCACACCGAGATGAGGTCTTGCCCTAACCGTAGCAGATCGGTCCCACCGAGTTGAGTATATCGGTCCCACCGAGATTCCTAACGTTCACATTTTGAATTGAATCGGTCTCACTTAGTTCTTGTATTCGGTCTGACCGAGTTGGGTCAAATGTGTGTAACGGTTGGATTTTGTGTGGAGGCTATATATACCCCTCCACCCCCTTCTCTATTCAAGAGAGAGCCATCAGAACGAGCCTACACTTCCACTACTCATTTTTTGAGAGAGAACCATCTACTCATGTGTTGAGATCAAGACATTCCAATCCTACCACAAGAATCTTGATCTCTATCCTTCCCCAAGTTGCTTTCCACTCAAACCTTCTTTCCACCATAGCCAAATTTGTGAGAGAGAGTTGAGTGTTTGGGAGACTATCATTTGAAGCACAAGAGCAAGGAGTTCATCATCAACACACCATTTATTACCTTTTGGAGAGTGGTGTCTCCTAGATTGGTTAGGTGTCACTTGGGAGCCTCCGACAAGATTGTGGAGTTGAACCAAGGAGTTTGTAAGGGCAAGGAGATCGTCTACTTCGTGAAGATCTACCAGAGTGAGGCAAGTCCTTCGTGGGTGATGGCCATGGTGGGATAGACAAGGTTGCTTCTTCATGGACCCTTCGTGGGTGGAGCCCTCCGTGGACTCCCGCAGTCGTTACCCTTCGTGGGTTGAAGTCTCCATCAACGTGGATGTACGATAGCACCACCTATCGGAACCACACCAAAAATCTCCGTGTCTACATTGCGTTTGCCTTCTCCAAACCCTTCCCTTTACCTTCATATGCAATGTTTTACTTTCTGCTGCTACACTCTTAGACTTGCATGTGTAGGTTGATTGCTTGACTTGTGCTATATTGCTAAAATCTGCCAAGACATAAAATTGGGAAAAGGATAGATTTTTATTTGGTCAAGTAGTCTAATCACCCCCCTCTAGACCTACTTCCGATCCTACAAGTGGTATCAGAGCTTTGGTCTCCATTTTCCTTGATTTCCGTAGCTTTGGTGATCATAGCCTTGGTTTCACAACCTAGGAGAGTATGGCGTCCAGCGAGGGAAATTACCACCGTAGAGGTCCTTACTTTGATGGTACTAATTTTGCTAGTTGGAAGCATAAGATGAAAATGCATATTCTTGGACATAACCCCTCCATTTGGGATATTGTGTGTGTTGGTTTGCAAGGTGAATTCTTTGAAGATGGAAGAGAACCGAATCGTGAAGCAACCGCAGAAGAATTGAAGATGTTGCAATACAATGCTCAAGCTTGCGATATCCTCTTCAATGGATTGTGCCCCGAAGAATTCAACAAAATCAGCCGCCTTGAGAATGCAAAGGAAATTTGGGATACTTTGGTTGATATGCACGAAGGTACCGAGTCCGTCAAGGAATCCAAATTGGATGTGCTTCAAAGTCAACTTGACAAGTTCAGAATGAAGGATGGTGAAGGAGTCGCTGAAATGTATTCTAGGCTTGCTCTCATCACAAATGAGATTGCCGGCTTAGGAAGTGAAGAGATGACCGACAGATTCATCATCAAGAAGATTCTAAGAGCTTTGGATGGAAAATATGATACAGTGTGCACCTTGATCCAAATGATGCCCAATTACAAAGATCTCAAGCCAATGGAAGTCATTGGTAGAATTGTTGCTCATGAGATGACACCTAAGGATAAGGAAGAGCTTCACAACAAGTCTAGTGGTGCTTACAAAGCTACAACATCAAGTGAGAAACAAGCCTTCAATGAAGAATTGAGCCTAATGGTGAAGAACTTCAACAAGTTCTACAAGAGTAGAAGCAAAGAGAGAAGTTCCAAGTCAAGGTCCTACTATGACAAGAGATCTTCTAGTCGTGAACGAAATTGCTACAATTGTGGAAGACCCGGATGTCGGTGTCAAAACCGGCGGATCTCAGGTAGGGGGTCCCGAACTATGCGTCTAAGGTTGATGGTAACAGGAGACAGGGGACACGATGTTTACCCAGGTTCGGGCCCTCTCTATGGAGGTAATACCCTACGTCCTGCTTGATTAATCTTGATGAATATGAGTATTACAAGAGTTGATCTACCACGAGATCGTAATGGCTAAAACCCTAGAAGTCTAGCCTATCTGACTATGATTATGATTGCCTCTATGGACTAAACCCTCCGGTTTATATAGACAAAGGAGGGGGCCAGGGTTGTACAAAGTCGGTTACAGAGAAAGGAATCTTCATATCCAAACGCCAAGCTAATCGCCCACGCCATGGAGAGTCCCATCCGGACACGGGAGAGAGTCTTCTGTCTTGTATCTTCATGGCCCATCAGTCCGGCCCATGTTACGTAGCCTGGACGCCCGAGGACCCCTTAATCCAGGACTCCCTCAGTAGCCCCTGAACCAGGCTTCAATGACGATGTGTCCGATGCGCAGATTGTCTTCGGCATTGCAAGGCGGGTTCCTCCTCCGAATACTCCAGAACAGACTTCGAGCACAGAAAGCGTGTCCGGCTCTGCAAAACAAGTACCACACACAACCGCAGAGAGTATAATTTTTCATGAGTCCAATCTGCTGACAACTTTTTGTAACGCAACGCCACGTTCCTGCACGGTAATTATTCCGAACCATTCTTTAGTCTCCCGCTCCATGCTTTGAGATGCGGTTTCCAGTGGCACGTCTTGTCATAGCAGAGATCGTGTCCCTTCATGACGGGATTCTCGTCAATACGGGCGTGGGTAATCCAACCGTGCCGTTTGCACGGTCCTTGGGAATAGGCGAGTTTTAAGGCGAGTGGGGAGGTGCTTGATATTCACTGCCTTTATAAGGAGATAAGGATTCACCCCTTTTCACCCACGCCTTCTCTTTCTCTGCCTCTCCATTCCTGAGCTCCAGCGCCCAAGTTCTCATCTTTTCCGCCTCAAAGAAGCACTCTGACCATGTCCGGATCCGGAGCGCAAGGCAAGTGTATTGCCTCCTCCGTCAAGGAGAATGACATCACGAAGCTCCGGGATGCGGGGTATTTGGCCAAAGAAATCGCCCACCGGCTTCCGGCCAAGGGACAGATCATCCCCACCCCCAAGCCTCATGAGAGGGTGGTGTTCATCCCCCACTTCGTCCGCGGGTTAGGGTTTCCTCTCCACCTTTCGTCCGCGGACTCATGTTGTACTACGGGCTAGATTTCCATGATCTAGCCCCAAATTATTTCCTCAACATCTCGGCATTTATTGTCTTGTGCGAGGCCTTCCTCCGCATCCCACCCCACTTCGGACTGTGGCTCAAGATCTTCAATGTGAAGCCGAAGGTGGTGGATGGCCAACACGCAGAGTGCATAGGCGCCATGGTGAGCAAGATGCCGAACGTCACATGGCCCAAAGGTACATTTGTGGAGACCGTCAAAGGGTGGCAGCAACTGTGGTTCTATATCAGAGAGCCCCGCGACGCCACCTGGGCCGCGGCTCCCGAATTCAAGTCCGGAGACCCAATGCGGCTCACCTCCTGGCTAGAGAAGGGCCTGAATTGGGCGTCGTCGGAGGAGCTGACAGCGCTACAGGGGCGTATCCAGAGTATGGTGGATAAGAACATCAAGCTTGTCAATGTGATCCAGGTGATGCTAGTTCGCCGGATCCTTCCATGCCAAAGCCGGACTTGCCATTTGTGGGAGTTCGATCTGGCCGAGCACCAGACCTTGCAACAGTTCTTCGAAACTACGCACGAAGACATCTGGAAGGTGCTCTTTAAGGCCAACGAGAAGTGGCCGGAGACGACCGAGGACCGTGGGCACGACCTCGCCGATCCCGCTAGTCCGATAAGTCTTTCGCGCTTCAAGGTGTATCCTTTACTTGCTTACTCAGGGAAAATGCCTAAGCCTCCCTATTTATTTTTTCAGGGCTGGACGAAGAAGGCAGAGCGAATTAAGTGTCCGGCTCCACTGCCTGAGGAACCAGCTATCCTGCTTCTAACGAAGATGCTGGTCCCGGCGCCCTACCAGGCGCCGGAGAAGAAGGCCAAGAAAAAGGCCAAGGAGACCAGAAGTGGCCTTCGTCGCAAGGGAACTTCGGACGCAACGTCCGAAGACGCCGAGACTCACTCCACCGCCGTAGAGGACGACGAGGAGGAGGAGGAAAGCAACTCTCCCCATGAGGGGGGAAGGAAGAAAAGGGCGGCCGCCATAAATCTGGAGGCAGAGGCGTCCAAGAAGGGGAAGGTCTCCCTCGCGGATAACTCCGCGTGGGACGTCGACAGCAGCACAGAGCGGCGCCCCCGAGATAAGCCCCTGGCCGAGTCGTGGGTACTCAAAGACCCTGACGCATTCGTATATCCAGCCTCTTTTCTCCATAGTTTTAACAAATTGAATCATGTACTTGCAGTCCGGCTTGTTCCGACCTCGTGCGATCCTCATCTTCGGGGAATTCGCTGGACCCGAAGGTGATGGACAGCGGGTCCCTTCCGGCAGCCTCTTCTCCCAAGGCCATGGGTGACACCGAGGCATTGTCCCGAAGGATCCCAGGCCAGGGAGAGATGCAGGAGGCCGTCAGCGCGGCACCAGAGGGTGAAACCTCGGCCGCCGGACACATGGGGGAGCAAATCCCCATGGAGACTAGCAATGGGGGCCAGGTCCAATTCGGCCCCCAGCCGAATACGGTCCCGGAGACCTATACGGCTCCGGAATCCGGCAAGCAACCTCCTTCGAAAGAAGGGGGTGTGCCTATTTCGCCGGTGACCTCTATCCAACCAGAGGCACCAGACACCCTACTGGAAGCGCTGCGGAGTGCTTCCATTGTAGAGGAACACCGTGCCCTCATGGGTACGGTGATTGAGAAGATTCAGTCCGTGAAGAGCGGACTGACCGAAGCCTGCACAAGCCTTCTAACAGGTTTTGAGGTATGAAACGCAATTATGTAAAAAGAATGTCACAGTATAGACAGTAGCCCCTGAGACACTGTCCGATGGTCAAAAAGAAAAGCTGGACAGAGGATCAAACAATTTTCGCAGGAGACTAACCATACATGTCTATGTGAAAAGGCAGGCGTCACTGCTGGCTGCGACCTCCCATGCTGCCGAAGTCTCTGGACTAAAACAGAGTCTGGAGCGAGCCGAGGAAGAACTCGGCTGTGTGAAAAAGCAGCTGGAGGACAAGCAAGGTATGCCATGACCTTCTGTATATCAGAAAGGATAGATGATTTGTAGTGACCATAGTGCCATGATATTTGTTGGAGCAACGACCGAGGTGGAGGCCCTTAAAAAGGCGCTGGCTGAGGCCCAGAAGAGAGCGGTGGAGGAACAATCCGTCCGCGAAAAGCACGCGGCCAGGGTCGGTGAGGTCCAACAAGAGCTCCAGGACGCTGTAAAGAAATGCGAGTCCTTGGAGCGCAAGATTACGGATCAAGAGTCCGAGCTTTCTAAGGCCCACAAAAGCACACAAGAGGCCCGGGTTGAAGCACAGGGCGCCCTCCAGGAAATCCAAGAGGCCAAGAAAATCACGGCGGGTAAGGCCTTTATAATGCAAAGCAAATTTGTGAAGAAAAGGTACATCTTACTGACCCGGATTTGGAGTTCTCCAGGAGCGTTTGCGGATCTGCCGCGCAGCATTGCTGATGCTGCGGATTTCTTCCGAGCCGAAGAGGGGAGCTCAACGGAGAAGCTGTTATGGTCGCAATACCTTGCGCCAGAGCATCTGGTGCCCTTCAGCGATCAGCTGAAACAACTGACCGAACTGCATAGGGTGGCCGAATTGGCCATGAAGGATTTGATAATCTGTCTATGGCCCGTCGAAGCCATACCCAATAGCTACTTCGGGCTCGTGAAGCGACTGGTTGCTGCCTGCCCTCGGCTTGATGCCATCAAGCGGTCGGTCTGCATTGAAGGTGCGCGGATGGCCTTCGCCCGTGTCAATATACAGTGGGCGAAGATGAACACCGTCAAGCTCGCGACTGAGGGACCACCCGCGGGCAAGGAGCACCGCAAACCCGAGCGATATTTTGACGATGTCCTGGAGGGATCCCGCATTGTGGCGGAGCAGTGTGCAAAAGACATTATCTGTGGATGAATATATTCATGTTATCCTGTCCTGCACAATGGAACAAAACTGATATGTAATATAATATTAGTTGTTTATATCAAGATTTTTCCTTCTGTGCGGCCGTTTTATTAAATCTGAGAGTTGGCCAGTCGTCGGCTTCAGCCCCCACGTAGGTAGTACGGGGGTGTTCGGGATCAAATCTAAACACTCTTGATCCAAAGTTTGGTCCTTGAAGGAGGTGTTTAGCGCAACAAACCAGGTAATCGGACTATGTGGCTTTATCACCCTCACTTAGCCATAGGAGTTTTATAATAGAAATTTAGGCGCAGCCCCTAGTATTCGTGAGTCCGAACTAGGGTGCTGTAAACACCTGATCGGGTAGAGACCGATTCGTCGCATAACGCGGAAAAAATCGCAAAAGATTTGTAACCTCCGAAGAGCTGACCGGCTCACGCCGCATCATGACAGTCAGTTTTCGGCTTTCTCAACTGAGGTGCTCATCCGGATGAACCAGGGCACAATCGCAGTAGTTCTCCCTTTACTACCCTATCCGACATAGCGGAACGTAAGGTAGTAAGCACAGGAGCCGGGCAACCCAACTATTGACCAAAGACATGATTCGGAGCCAATTCATATAATGCTAAATTCGGGGTGCCGAACTATACTATAAAAAGTGTTCGGACTTTGTTGCCGTAATATGGGGCGCAATAAAGCCCCTGGCGAACTTAAGCCGTACCAAAGTGTACGGGTGCAATTGATAGGATTATCAAGAAAAAATGAAGTAGTAAGCTAGGGCCGCAGAAGTTGGGCCGCGAACTGTTTCCATTATAATTTTATTGATACATCAAAGCGTATAAGTAGTGCGATAAGCAACAGGGCTATTTAACATGCCATGACCAAGGGAGAGCTGCGTGCTGTTGGAAATATGCCCTAGAGGCAATAATAAAATGGTTATTATTATATTTCCTTGTTCATGATAATTGTCTGTTATTCATGCTATAATTGTGTTATCCGGAAATCGTAATACATGTGTGAATACATAGACCACAACATGTCCCTAGTAAGCCTCTAGTTGACTAGCTCGTTGATCAATAGATGGTTACGGTTTCCTGACCATGGACATTGGATGTCATTGATAACGGGATCACATCATTAGGAGAATGATGTGATGGACAAGACCCAATCCTAAGCCTAGCACTAGATCGTGTAGTTCGTTTGCTAAAGCTTTTCCAATGTCAAGTAACTTTTCCTTAGACCATGAGATTGTGCAACTCCCGGATACCGTAGGAGTGCTTTGGGTGTACCAAACGTCACAACGTAACTGGGTGGCTATAAAGGTGCACTACGGGTATCTCCGAAAGTGTCTGTTGGGTTGGCACGAATCGAGAATGGGATTTGTCACTCCGTGTGACGGAGAGGTACCTCTGGGCCCACTCGGTAGGACATCATCATAATGAGCTCAATGTGATCAAGGAGTTGTTCACAGGATGATGTGTTACGGAAACGAGTAAAGAGACTTGCCGGTAACAAGATTGAACAAGGTATCGGTATACCGACGATCGAATCTCGGGCAAGTATCGTACCGATAGACAAAGGGAATTGCGTACGGGATTGATTGAATCCTCGACATCGTGGTTCATCCGATGAGATCATCGAGGAGCATGTGGGAGCCAACATGGGTATCCAGATCCCGCTGTTGGTTATTGACCGGAGAGTCGTCTCGGTCATGTCTGCGTGTCTCCCGAACCCGTAGGGTCTACACACTTAAGGTTCGGTGACGCTAGGGTTGTAGAGATATTAGTATGCGGTAACCCGAAAGTAGTTCGGAGTCCCGGATGAGATCCCGGACGTCACGAGGAGTTCCGGAATGGTCCGGAGGTAAAGAATTGTATATAGGAAGTCCAGTTTCGGCCACCGGGAAGGTTTCGGGGGTAATCGGTATTGTACCGGGACCACCGGAAGGGTCCCGGGGGTCCACCGGGTGGGGCCACCTATCCCGGAGGGCCCCATGGGCTGAAGTGGGAAGGGAACCAGCCCCTGGTGGGCTGGTGCGCCCCTCTATGGGCCTCCCCTGCGCCTAGGGTTGGGAACCCTAGGGGTGGGGGGCGCCTCCACCTGGCTTGGGGGGCAAGCCACCCCCTTGGCCGCCGCCCCTCCCCTCAGATTGGACCTGAGGGGGCCGGCCCCCTCTCCCCTTCCCCCTATAAATAGTGGAGGGGTGGGAGGGAGGACACACCCCAGCCCCTGGCGCCTCCCTCTCCTCCCATGACACCTCTCCCTCTCGTTGGTGCTTGGTGAAGCCCTGCCGAGATCCCGCTGCTTCCACCACCACGCCGTCGTGCTGCTGGATCCTCATCAACCTCTCCTTCCCCCTTGCTGGATCAAGAAGGAGGAGACATCTCTCCCAACCGTACGTGTGTTGAACACGGAGGTGCCGTCCGTTCGGCGCTCGGTCATCGGTGATTTGGATCACGACGAGTACGACTCCATCAACCCCGTTCTCTTGAACGCTTCCGCTCGCGATCTACAAAGGTATGTAGATGCACTCCCCTCTCTCTCGTTGCTAGATGACTCCATAGATTGATCTTGGTGATGCGTAGAAAATTTTAAAATTCTGCTACGATCCCCAACAGTGGCATCATGAGCCAGGTCTATGCGTAGTATCTTGCACGAGTAGAACACAAAGTAGTTGTGGGCGTCGATTTGTCAATCTTCTTGCCGTTACTAGTCTTATCTTGATTCGGCGGCACTGTGGGATGAAGCGGCCCGGACCGACCTTACACGTACGCTTACGTGAGACAGGTTCCACCGACTGACATGCACTAGTTGCATAAGGTGGCTAGCGGGTGTCTGTCTCTCCCACTTTAGTCGGATCGGATTCGATGAACAGGGTCCTTATGAAGGGTAAATAGAAATTGGCATATCACGTTGTGGTTTTGGCGTAGGTAAGAAACGTTCTTGCTAGAAACCTATAGCAGCCACATAAAAACTTGCAACAACAATTAGAGGACGTCTAACTTGTTTTTGCAGCAAGTGCTTTGTGATGTGATATGGCCAAAGGATGTGATGAATGATATATGTGATGTATGAGATGATCATGTTCTTGTAATAGGAATCACGACTTGCATATCGATGAGTATGACAACCGGCAGGAGCCATAGGAGTTGTCTTAATTTATTATATGACCTGCGTGTCATTGAAATTCGCCATGTAATTACTTTACTTTATTGCTAACCGTTAGCCGTAGTAGTAGAAGTAATAGTTGGCGAGACAACTTCATGAAGACACGATGATGGAGATCATGGTGTCATGCCGGTGACGATGATGATCATGGAGCCCCGAAGATGGAGATCAAAAGGAGCGAAGTGATAATGGCCATATCATGTCACTATTTTGATTGCATGTGATGTTTATCATGTTTTTGCATCTTATTTGCTTAAAACGACGGTAGCATATAAGATGATCCCTCACTAAAATTTCAAGAAAGTGTTCCCCCTAACTGTGCACCGTTGCGAAGGTTCGTTGTTTCGAAGCACTACGTGTTGATCGGGTGTGATAGATTCTAACGTTCGAATACAACGGGTGTAAGCCAGATTTACACAGCAATACACTTAGGTTAACTTGACGAGCCTAGCATGTACAGACATGGCCTCGGAACACAAGAGACCGAAAGGTCGGACATGAGTCGTATAGAAGATACGATCAACATAGAGATGTTCACCGTTGATGACTAGTCCGTCTCACGTGCTGATCGGACACGGCCTAGTCGATTCGGATCATGTATCACTTAGATGACGAGAGGGATGTCTATCTGAGTGGGAGTTCATTACATAATTTGATTAGATGAACTTAATTGTCATGAACTTAGTCTAAATGTTACATATCTACCTTGTAGATCAAATGGCCAACGCTAATGTTACCCTCAACTTCAACGCGTTCCTAGAGAAAAACAAGCTGAAAGACGATGGTAGCAACTATGCGGACTGGGTCCGTAACTTGAGGATTATCCTCATAGCTGCCAAGAAATCATATGTCCTTGAAGCACCGTTAGGTGGCCCACCTGCTCTCCCAGCACTGCCAGACGATTTGAACGATTGGCAGACACGCACCGATGATTACTCCTTCGTTCAGTGCGGCATGCTCTTCAGCTTAGAACCGGGGCTCCAAAAGCGTTTTGAGCATCATGGAGCATATGAGATGTTCGAAGAGCTGAAAATGGTTTTCCAAGCTCATGCCCGGATCGAGAGATATGAAGTCTCCGATAAGTTCTACAGCTGTAAGATGGAGGAAAATAGTTCTGTCAGCGAGCACATACTCAAAATGTCTGGGTTGCACAGCCGCTTGTCTCAGCTGGGGATTAATCTCCCGGATGACGCGGTCATTGACAGAATCCTCCAGTCGCTTCCACCTAGCTACAAGAGCTTTGTGATGAACTTCAACATGCAGGGGATGGAAAAGACCATTCCTGAGGTATATGCGATGTTTGAAGTCAGCGGAGGCAGAAATCAGAAAGGAACATCAAGTGTTGATGGTGAATAAAACCACTAAGTTTCAAGAAGGGCAAGGGTAAGAAGAACTTCAAGACGGACGGCAAGGTGTTTGCCGCGCCAGGTAAGCCAGCTGCCGGGAAAAGTCAAAGAATGGACCCAGCCTAGACTGAGTGCTTTTATTGCAAGGGAACCGGTCACTGGAAGCGGAATTGCCCCAAGTACTTGCAGATAAGAAGGCCGGCAATACCAAAGGTATATGTGATATACTGTAATTGATGTGTACCTTACCAGCACTCGTAGTAGTTCCTGGGTATTTGATACCGGTGCGATTGCTCATATTGTAACTCAAAGCAGGAACTGCGGAATCACGTAGACTGGCAAAGGACGAGGTGACTTGCGCGTCAGGAATGGTTCCAAGGTCGATGTGATCGCCTCGGCAGCTACCTCTGCATCTACCTACGGGATTAGTTTTAAACCTCAATAATTGTTATTTAGTGCCAGCTTTGAGCATAACATTGTATCTGGATCTCGCTTAATGCGAATGGCTACTCATTTAAATCTGAGAATAATGGTTGTTCTATTTATATGAGAATATTTTTTAGGTCATGCCCCGCTGGTGAATGGTTTATTTTTATTGAATCTCGAACGTATGTACACATGTTTATAATGTGAATGCCAAGAAATGCAAGGTTGATAACGATAGTCCCACATACTTGTGGCACTGCCGCCTTGGTCATATCGGTGTAAACGCATGAAGAAACTCCATGCAGATGGACTTTTGGAGTCTCTTGATTATGAATCATTTGACAGATGCGAACCATGCCTCTTGGGCAAGATGACCAAGACTCCGTTCTCCGGAACAATGGAGCGAGCAACCAACTTATTGGAGATCATACATACTGATGTGTGTGGTCCAATGAGTGTTGAGGCTCGCGGTGGTTATCGTTATGTTCTCACCCTCACCGATGATTTGAGTAGATATGGGTATGTCTACTTGATGAAGCACAAGTCTGAGACCTTTGAAAAGTTCAAGGAATTTCAGAATGAGGTTGAGAATCAACGTGACAAGAAAATAAAGTTCTTACGATCAGATCGTGGAGGAGAAAATTTGAGTCATGAATTTGGCACGCACTTAAGGAAATGTGGAATTGTTTCACAACTCACGCCGCCTGGAACACCTCAGCGTAACGGTGTGTCCGAACGTCGTAATCGCACTCTATTGGATATGGTGCGATCTATGATGTCTCTTACTGATCTACCGCTATCTTTTTGGGGTTATGCTTTAGAGACTGCCGCATTCACTTTAAATAGGGCACCGTCAAAATCCGTTGAGATGACACCGTATGAATTATGGTTTGGGAAGAAACCTAAGCTGTCGTTTCTGAAAGGTTGGGGATGCGATGCTTATGTGAAGAAACTTCAACCAGAGAAGCTCGAACCCAAGTCGGAAAAATGCGTATTCATAGGATACCCTAAGGAAACTATTGGGTATACCTTCTACCTAAGATCCGAGGGCAAGATCTTTGTTGCCAGGAATGGATCCTTTCTAGAGAAAGAGTTTCTCTCGAAAGAAGTAAGTGGGAGGAAAGTGGAGCTTGATGAGATGACCCTCGAACCGGAGAGTAGCGCAGCACAGGAAAATGTTTCTGTGGAGCCTGCACCGGCTAGAGAGGAAGTTAATGATAATGATCATGATCAAGCTGCCACTGAACTTCGAAGGTCCACAAGGACATGTTCCGCACCAGAGTGGTACGGCAATCCTGTCCTGGAAATCATGTTGTTAGACAACAGTGAACCTTCGAACTATGAAGAAGCGATGGCGGGCCCGGATTCCGACAAATGGCTTGAAGCCATGAAATCCAAGATAGGATCCATGTATGAAAACGAAGTATGGACTTTGACTGACTTGCCCGATGATCGGCAAGCCATAGAAAATAAATGGATCTTTAAGAAGAAGACTGACGCGGATGGTAATGTGACCATCTATAAGGCTCGGCTTGTCGCTAAGGGTTATCGACAAGTTCAAGGGGTTGACTACGATGAGACTTTCTCACCCGTAGCGAAGCTGAAATCCGTCAGAATCATGTTAGCAATTGCCGCATACTATGATTATGAGATATGGCAAATGGACGTCAAAACGGCATTCCTTAATGGTTTTCTTAAGGAAGAGTTGTATATGATGCAACCGGAAGGTTTTGTCGACCCTGAGAATGCTGACAAGGTATGCAAGCTCCAGCGCTCAATCTATGGGCTGGTGCAAGCATCTCGGAGTTGGAACATTCGCTTTGATGAGATGATCAAAGCGTTTGGGTTCACACAGACTTATGGAGAAGCCTGTGTTTACAAGAAAGTGAGTGGGAGCTTTGTAGCATTTCTCATATTATATGTGGATGACATACTGCTGATGGGAAATGATATAGAATTCTTGGAAAGTATAAAGGCCTACTTGAATAAGTGTTTTTCAATGAAGGACCTTGGAGAAGCTGCTTATATATTAGGCATCAAGATCTATAGGGATAGATCGAGACGCCTCATAGGTCTTTCGCAAAGCACATACCTTGATAAGATATTGAAGAAGTTCAATATGGATCAGTCCAAGAAGGGGTTCTTGCTTGTATTGCAAGGTGTGAGATTGAGCATGGCTCAATGCCCGACCACGGCAGAAGATATAGAAGAGATGAGTGTCATCCCCTATGCCTCAGCCATAGGGTCTATTATGTATGCCATGCTGTGTACCAGACCTGATGTAAACCTTGCAGTAAGTTTGGTAGGTAGGTACCAAAGTAATCCTGGCAAGGAACACTGGACAGCGGTCAAGAACATCCTGAAGTACCTGAAAAGGACTAAGGATATGCTTCTCGTATATGGAGGTGACGAAGAGCTCGTCGTAAAGGGTTACGTCGACGCTAGCTTCGACACAGATCTGGATGACTCCAAGTCACAAACCGGATACGTGTATATTTTGAATGGTGGAGCGGTAAGCTGGTGCAGTTGCAAGCAAAGCGTCGTGGCGGGATCTACATGCGAAGCGGAGTACATAGCAGCCTCGGAGGCAGCACACGAAGCAGTATGGATGAAGGAGTTCATCACCGACCTAGGAGTCATTCCAAATGCGTCGGGTCCAATGGCTCTCTTCTGTGATAACACTGGAGCTATTGCGCTTGCCAAGGAGCCCAGGTTTCACAAGAAGACCAGGCATATCAAGCGTCGCTTCAACTCCATACGTGAACATGTTCAAGATGGAGACATAGATATTTGTAAAGTGCACACGGATTTGAATGTAGCAGATCCGTTGACTAAACCTCTTTCACGAGCAAAACATGATCAACACCAGAACTCTATGGGTGTTCGATTCATCACAATGTAACTAGATTATTGACTCTAGTGCAAGTGGGAGACTGTTGGAAATATGCCCTAGAGGCAATAATAAAATGGTTATTATTATATTTCCTTGTTCATGATAATTGTCTGTTATTCATGCTATAATTGTGTTATCCGGAAATCGTAATACATGTGTGAATACATAGACCACAACATGTCCCTAGTAAGCCTCTAGTTGACTAGCTCGTTGATCAATAGATGGTTACGGTTTCCTGACCATGGACACTGGATGTCATTGATAACGGGATCACATCATTAGGAGAATGATGTGATGGACAAGACCCAATCCTAAGCCTAGCACTAGATCGTGTAGTTCGTTTGCTAAAGCTTTTCCAATGTCAAGTAACTTTTCCTTAGACCATGAGATTGTGCAACTCCCGGATACCGTAGGAGTGCTTTGGGTGCACCAAACGTCACAACGTAACTGGGTGGCTATAAAGGTGCACTACGGGTATCTCCGAAAGTATCTGTTGGGTTGGCACGAATCGAGACTGGGATTTGTCACTCCATGTAACGGAGAGGTACCTCTGGGCCCACTCGGTAGGACATCATCATAATGAGCTCAATGTGATCAAGGAGTTGTTCACGGGATGATGTGTTACGGAAACGAGTAAAGAGACTTGCCGGTAACGAGATTGAACAAGGTATCGAGATACCGACGATCGAATCTCGGGCAAGTATCGTACCGATAGACAAAGGGAATTGCGTACGGGATTGATTGAATCCTCGACATCGTGGTTCATCCGATGAGATCATCGAGGAGCATGTGGGAGCCAACATGGGTATCCAGATCCCGCTATTGGTTATTGATCGGAGAGTCGTCTCGGTCATGTCTGCGTGTCTCCCGAACCCGTAGGGTCTACACACTTAAGGTTCGGTGACGCTAGGGTTATAGAGATATTAGTATGCGGTAACCCGAAGGTTGTTCGGAGTCTCGAATGAGATCCTGGACGTCACGAGGAGTTCCGGAATGGTCCGGAGGTAAAGATTTATATATGGGAAGTCCTATTTTGGCCACCGGAAAATGTTCGGGATTTTTCGGTATTGTACCGAGAAGGTTCTAGAAGGTTCCGGAGTGGGGCCCACCTGCATGGGGGGACCCACATGAACGTGGGTAGTGGGGGCAAGGCCCCACACCCCTAGTCAAGGCGCACCAAGATTCCCCCTTAGAAGGAATAAGATCATATCCCGAAGGGATAAGATCAAGATCCCTAAAAAAGGGGGATAACAATCGGTGGGGAAGGGAAAGGATGGGATTTCTTTCCTTCCACCTTTGCCAACGCCCCAATGGACTTGGAGGTGCATGGGAGAAACAGCTCAGCCCCTGGCGCCTCCCTCTCCCTCCCGTGACACCTCTTCCTCCTCCAGTAGCGCTTGGCGAAGCCCTGCTGAAATCCCGCTGCTTCCACCACCACACCGTCGTGCTGCTGGATCTCCATCAACCTCTCCTCCCCCCTTGCTGGATCAAGAAGGAGGAGACGTCTCTGCTCCGTACGTGTGTTGAACGCGGAGGTGCCGTCCGTTCGGCGCTCGGTCATCGGTGATTTGGATCACGACGAGTACGACTCCATCAACCCCGTTCTCTTGAACGCTTCCGCTCGCGATCTACAAGGGTATGTAGATACACTCCCCTCTCACTCGTTGCTAGATGACTCCATAGATTGATCTTGGTGATGCGTAGAAAATTTTAAAATTCTGCTACGTTCCCCAACAGTGGTATCAACACCAGTACTCTATGGGTGTTCGATTCATCACAATGTAACTAGATTATTGACTCTAGTGCAAGTGGGAGACTGTTGGAAATATGCCCTAGAGGCAATAATAAAATGGTTATTATTATATTTCCTTGTTCATGATAATTGTCTGTTATTCATGCTATAATTGTGTTATCCGGAAATCGTAATACATGTGTGAATACATAGACCACAACATGTCCCTAGTAAGCCTCTAGTTGACTAGCTCGTTGATCAATAGATGGTTACGGTTTCCTGACCATGGACATTGGATGTCATTGATAACGGGATCACATCATTAGGAGAATGATGTGATGGACAAGACCCAATCCTAAGCCTAGCACTAGATCGTGTAGTTCGTTTGCTAAAGCTTTTCCAATGTCAAGTAACTTTTCCTTAGACCATGAGATTGTGCAACTCCCGGATACCGTAGGAGTGCTTTGGGTGTACCAAACGTCACAACGTAACTGGGTGGCTATAAAGGTGCACTACTGGTATCTCCGAAAGTGTCTGTTGGGTTGGCACGAATCGAGAATGGGATTTGTCACTCCGTGTGACGGAGAGGTACCTCTGGGTCCACTCGGTAGGACATCATCATAATGAGCTCAATGTGATCAAGGAGTTGTTCACAGGATGATGTGTTACGGAAACGAGTAAAGAGACTTGCCGGTAACGAGATTGAACAAGGTATCGGTATACCGACGATCGAATCTCGGGCAAGTATCGTACCGATAGACAAAGGGAATTGCGTACGGGATTGATTGAATCCTCGACATTGTGGTTCATCCGATGAGATCATCGAGGAGCATGTGGGAGCCAACATGGGTATCCAGATCCCGCTGTTGGTTATTGACCGGAGAGTCGTCTCGGTCATGTCTGCGTGTCTCCCGAACCCGTAGGGTCTACACACTTAAGGTTCGGTGACACTAGGGTTGTAGAGATATTAGTATGCGGTAACCCGAAAGTAGTTCGGAGTCCCGGATGAGATCCCGGACGTCACGAGGAGTTCCGGAATGGTCCGGAGGTAAAGAATTGTATATAGGAAGTCCAGTTTCGGCCACCGGGAAGGTTTCGGGGGTAATCGGTATTGTACCGGGACCACCGGAAGGGTCCCGAGGGTCCACCGGGTGGGGCCACCTATCCCGGAGGGCCCCATGGGCTGAAGTGGGAAGGGAACCAGCCCCTGGTGGGCTGGTGCGCCCCCCTATGGGCCTCCCCTGCGCCTAGGGTTGGGAACCCTAGGGGTGGGGGGCGCCTCCACCTGGCTTGGGGGGCAAGCCACCCCCTTGGCCGCCGCCCCTCCCCTCAGATTGGATCTGAGGGGGCCGGCCCTCTCTCCCCTTCCCCCTATAAATAGTGGAGGGGTGGGAGGGAGGACACACCCCAGCCCCTGGCGCCTCCCTCTCCTCCCGTGACACCTCTCCCTCTCGTTGGTGCTTGGTGAAGCCCTGCCGAGATCCCGCTGCTTCCACCACCACGCCGTCGTGCTGCTGGATCCTCATCAACCTCTCCTTCCCCCTTGCTGGATTAAGAAGGAGGAGACGTCTCTCCCAACCGTACGTGTGTTGAACACGGAGGTGCCGTCCGTTCGGCGCTCGGTCATCGGTGATTTGGATCACGACGAGTACGACTCCATCAACCCCGTTCTCTTGAACGCTTCCACTCGCGATCTACAAAGGTATGTAGATGCACTCCCCTCTCTCTCGTTGCTAGATGACTCCATAGATTGATCTTGGTGATGCGTAGAAAATTTTAAAATTCTGCTACGATCCCCAACACGTGCGGGTCCTGAGAACAGGCGGAGTGATCATCACAAAGACCTCCTAGCGATTCCCGTATACCTCAATGCTTCTCGCTGTCTTGGTGTATCTATCCTTCGAAAGGACCGATGATCAGGCCGTCTTGAGGGGCCTGCGGAAAAGAAACCTGAAAAGGATAAAAAAGAAAAAGTGAAAGTATGTGTGTCCAGGGGAGGTCAAGCCGTATTATGGACCACAATCTAGTTATGCCTCCATCTATGCCCATGGTATTTTAAGTGCGTAGTTATGTACGCGTGGTACGTATGCCGCCATTTGGCCGGGACGGAGGCCGGATTGCTAGTCTAACTCCTGACGAGCCGGACTGTTATGCTGCGGAGTAGTCCGGATCCGCTTGACATTGTCCGAGAGCTTGGCCGCTGAATTAAGATTCTGCTTGGCAAGGCCGCCCTGTACTTCCGCTGCCAAGGCCGCGGTGTGCTCCTCGGTACGGAGGGAGCGCTCCGTGTTTCCGTTAACTGTTATGACGTCGTGTGGTCCCGGCATCTTGAGCTTGAGATAAGCATAGTGTGGCACCGCATTGAATCGAGCAAATGTGGTTCATCCAAGCAGTGCGTGATAGCCACTGCAGAAGGGGACGATATCGAAGATCAACTCTTCACTTCTGAAGTTGACGGGGATCCGAAGACAACCTCCAGTGTGATTGAGCCCGTACAGCGGGCCTCTACACCTGGTATGACTCCTTTAAAGGTAGTTTTGGTGGGTTTGATCCTTGAGGGATTGATGCCCATTTTGCGCACTGTATCCTGATAGAGCAGGTTCAGGCTGCTGCCGCCATCCATGAGGACGCGCGTGATATGGAATCCATCAACAATTGGATCGAGGACCATTGCGGCTGAACCGCCATGACGGATACTGGTCGGATGGTCCCTGTGATCAAAGGTGATCGGGCAGGACGACCATGGGTTGAACTTTGGGGTGACTGGCTCTATCGCGTAGATGTCCTTGAGCACTCGTTTGCGCTCTGTTTTGGGGATATGAGTGGCGTATATCATGTTCACCGTTTTAACCTGGGGAGGGAACTTCTTCTGTCCTCCTGTGTTCGGCGGACGGGACTCCTCGTCGCCGTCCTCGCTTTGTGACCCCTTCTCCTTGTTTTTGGCATTTAACTTGCCAGCCTGTTTAAAAACCCAACAGTCTTTGTTGGTATGATTGGCTGGTTTATCAGGGGTGCCGTGGATCTGACATGGACGATCGGGTATGCGGTCCAAGCTGGATGAGCCTGGATTGTTTCTTTTGTATGGCTTCTTCCGCTGGCCGGACTTGGAGCCGCTGAAACCGGCATTGACCGTCGTTTCATCGGCAGTGCCACCATTGCTTCGGCGCTTGTGCCTGTTGCGTCGGGGCTTGTCATTGCTATTCTTGGCTTCAGAGGTACCGGCATTGCTTGCAGTGTTATTGCTATGGGCTATCCAACTATCCTCACCCGCACAAAAGCGGGTCATGAGTGCCGTGAGGGCTGCCATGGACTTCGGCTTTTCTTGGCCGAGGTGACGAGCGAGCCATTCATCGTGGATGCTATGCTTAAAGGCCGCTAGGGCTTCGGCATCCGGGCAGTCGACGATCTAGTTCTTTTTAGTTAGGAACCTAGTCCAGAATTTCCTGGCCGACTCTCCAGGCTGTTGAACTATGTGACTTAAGTCATCGGCATCCGGAGGTCGTACATATGTGCCTTGGAAGTTGTCGTGGAAGGCGTCTTCCAAGTCCTCCTAGCTGCCAATAGAATTTTCAGGCAGACTGTTTAACCAGTGCCGAGCTGGCCCCTTGAGTTTTAGTGGGGGGTATTTGATGGCGTGAAGGTCATCGCCGCGGGCCATATGAATATGGAGAAGAAAATCCTCAATCCATACCGCGGGATCTGTTGTTCCATCATATGATTCGATATTTACGGGTTTAAACCCTTCTGGGAATTCGTGCTCCATTACTTCTTTAGTGAAGCAGAGGGGATGTGCGACGCCTCTATATCGGGCCAAGTCGCGATGTAGTGCGGATGTAGTCCGTCTGTAGTTTTTGGCCCGGACGTGGTTATGCTCGGTACGTCTGGCTTGATAGCCGTCATCGCGCGCCAGGGCATGCCTCCGCGATCCGTAGATCGATCTGGAGTGACCTGCTCTATTCTCCAGGTTTTGCCGCAGGTCATATGTGTATTCCCGAGCTGTGGTATCTTTGCCTTTACGGCGAGGTAGTATGGGCAGGTGTTCGGCTTGAGTTGCCCCCTTGTCCCGGCCATGTGGTGGTCGGTCAGCCGCATTACGTGTTGATGGCACAGGCTCAAGTGCCTCGTCGTCGAATTGGGGTAGTAATTTACGCTTCAGGTAACTTTTAATGGGGCACTCGAGTCCGTATTCCTCGGCTGCCAGGACATCAGTCCATCTGTCATTGAGCAGATCTTGATCAGCTTGAAGCTGCTGCTGTTTCTTTTTCAGGCTCCTCGCAGTGGCTATTAGCCGGCGCTTAAAGCGCTCCTGCTTGACGAGTTCCTCAGGCACGATAAAGTCTTCGTCGCCGAGGCTCACCTCATCTTCGGAGAGTGGAAGATAGTTGCTGTCCTCCGAGTCTTCGTTTATGGCCTGTTTGTCAGGGCTGACTTGCCCATCTTCCCTACCATCCTGTTCGTAAGTCGGCTCGGCGGGATCTTCTTTGTCTTCGGCATCGTCCGGAGTATTGTTTTCTGTTGTGCCGGTATTGCTGTCTTTTCCACGGCGTGATTTAGAGCGGTGCCGCTGACGTCGGCGCTTTGGCTTTGTCTCAGGAGGTTTATTCTCGACTGGATCTTTCTCGTTATCGCCATTATTCTCTTTGGGAGTATCCACCATGTACACGTCATACGAGGAGGTGGCTCTCCAGCGCCCAGTGAACGGCGGGTTTTGGGCCTGCTCCTCTCCGGCATCGTCGTCCATACCGTCGATGTCTTCGGAGTCGTAGTCGAGCATGTCGGTTAAGTCTTCGACAGTGGCAATGAAGTGGGCGGTGGGTGGGAAGCGAAATTCTCCGTCATCAGCCTCCAGTTCAAACCGGATATAATTCGGCTATGAGTCCCCCGCTAAGGAGAGGGTTTTTAATGATTTTAGCACATCACCCAAAGGTGAGTGTCGGAGGACATCCGTGGAGCTGAACTCGACGATCGGCGCCCGATCGGGCTCGATGGGCGCGGACGCACGCAGTTCAGAACCTGTGCCCGGAGACGAATCCGAGGTTCCGGTGACACAGATCCCGTTCGAAGTTGGGTCTGTGTGCGGCTCCAACGCCGCTGAGTCTGCGGCTTCCGTGGCGGGGTTGAGCTTCCCGTCCTCGGATGGCGCAATCTGCTCCGGATCTAGGGCCAGGGCACTTACAGGCGTGATCTCCCGGGTATGGTCCGATGACAGATTTAGGTCATGTTCATCGCGGTGGTAGGGAGCGGCTGCCATGGGCTCGAATTCGTCGAATATCATGTCTCCGCGGATATCAGCAACGTAGTTCAAGCTTCCAAACCTGACCTTATGGCCAGGGGCGTAGCTGTCGATCTGCTCTAGATGGCCAAGCGAGTTGGCCCGCAGTACGAAGCAGCCGAATACGAAGATCTGGCCGGGGAGAAAGACCTCCCTCAAGGCAGCATCGTTGTGGTTGATTGATGGAGCCATCGAGTCTTCTAGCGACGACACAGCGGAACTCTCAATGAAAGCACCAATGTCGGTGTCAAAACCGGCAGATCTCGGGGTAGGGGGTCCTGAACTGTGCATCTAAGGTTGATGGTAACAGGAGATGGGGGACACGATGTTTACCCAGGTTCGGGCCCTCTCTATGGAGGTAATACCCTAAGTCCTGCTTGATTGATCTTGATGAATATGAGTATTACAAGAGTTGATCTACCACTAGATCGTAATGGCTAAAACCCTAGAAGTCTAGCCTGTCTGATTATGATTATGATTGCCTCTACGGACTAAACCCTCCGGTTTATATAGACACCGGAGGGGGCTAGGGTTGTACAAAGTCGGTTACAGAGAAAGGAATCTTCGTATCCAAACGCCAAGCTAATCGCCCACGCCAAGGAGAGTCCCATCTGGACACGGGAGAGAGTCTTCTGTCTTGTATCTTCATGGCCCATCAGTCCGGCCCACGTTACGTAGCCTGGACGCCCGAGGACCCCTTAATCCAGGACTCCCTCACTGGACACTACTCTAGTGAGTGTACAGATCCCTACAAAAGAAGAGAAGACTCACCTAAAAGGAGAAGTAAAAGAGATGAATCACCTCCAAGAGAGAGAAGGAGTAGAGATGATCGTTATGAACGAAGACCTTCTCGTAGAAGCAAGGATTCGGAAAGGAAGGACAAGTCATCAAAGAGCTACACAAGACGAAGACATCAAGCTCATGTTGGTGAATGGGTATCCGGTTCCGACTCCGAACACTAATCCGAGAGAAGTTATCACTCCGACTCCGAACATACTCAAGATGAAGGTGTTGCCGGTCTTGCACTTGTGTCATCCAACTCCTACGACATATTCGACTCACCAAATGAAGGGATTGGAAGATGCTTCATGGCTAAAGGCCCCAAGGTATCACACCCCGAGTATGTTGATTTCAATAGTGATGAAGATGATTTGCTAGGTGATGATGATTTACTTGTTGACAACACTAGTGATGAAAACTATGATGAAATTACTATTAATCATGCTAATCAAGATGAAACGAATCACAATGATAAGAAGGAGATTGAGCATCTAACTAAAGAACTAAACACTCTTAAGTTAGCTCATGAAACTACCTTAGAGGATCATCGAGAGCTTTTAAAGACTCATGAGAAGCTACGCTTTGAAAAGCTCAATCTAGAGCAAGAGCATGGGTTCTTAAAAGCAATCAATGATGATCTTCGTAAGAAAAGTTCTTCTTACATTGCCAAGCGTTTACTCTTGTCTACTTACATGCCACAAGTAAAATCTATCAACAAGAGCAAGAAAGATTCTTCTTCTAGTAGTAACAATAATCATGTTAAATCCAATATTGTTGCTTCTAGTAGTTCTCTTGATTCCACTAATGATTCTCTTAGCCAAGTTACACTTGAGCAAGAAAATAGCTTATTGAAGGGAATTATAGAGAAAGGTGTTTACAAGAGCCTTGTCGGAAGTAAGCAATTTGAGGAAATTGTACGCAAGCAAGGAAGGCACCGGAAGAATCAAGGTGTTGGTTTTGAACGCAAGTTCAATGCCAATGGAGTTGAGTGGGAAGAAGATCAATACCCCAAGACAAAGTTTGTTCCTCAACAAGGGAAGTATTGTCCCACTTCTTTCGAGGGAACACAAGCTCAAGATGATCTTCCACCACAAGACCACAAGCTAAATGGCCAGGACAAGCTTCAAGAAGAGATTGATTCATTTGAAGAAGCTCCAAAGGCCTTGGTCAAGTGAGTTCCCAAGACTACATCAAGTTCTACTTCCTCAAGTACGACTACAACTCCAAGGATTCCCATCAAGTTGATGTGGATCCCAAAGAAGAAGAACTAGAGAGTTCTTGAGGGTGACTCCACCAACATACTTCTCTCATATTCATTTTGGCGAGGACAAGTGCAATCAACTTTAATATCTTGCACTAGTTCAAGGAGTCACAAACCCTGTTGTTGGTAAGACAAGGGACAAGGTAACCTAATGCTTTCATGGACAACATCATATGTGTATTTCACTCTATGTCTATGGATATCCGTGTATGTTCCTTGTGGGACTAACCCATGTAGGTATTGAAAGTGCAACTCACTCAAATGGATTGCTCCAAATGATCTACATCAACATTGAGCATCTACATCTTCAACACCTACATGAAGTCATCATCGACAAAACCCAAGGTTAGTTCATCCCTCTTAGGGGGGATATCACATCTAGGGGGAGCTTTGCTCTAAGAATTGAGCTAAAGCAACTCTAATGGTGTGAACACATCAATGCTTTATGTAAAAGTGGTAACCCCACTTGTGCTTAAACGATGAGTATGACCTATGATGAAATGTTCTCATTTGACTCCTAAGTCAATATACTCATATATAGATGATCTAGTCATCACCAATTGCTTGATAGATGCTAGAGTGTTTGTGCATGCTTTGCCACATATTTCATTTGCTATCTTATTGTGTGAGCATGTTGGTTGCATATTTTCTCCATTCGAGGACATCCATTTGTTGCTTTGATTGTTTGATTTCGTTTCTTGTTGCCAAATGGATGGACAAGAATGCCTAAGAACTCCCTCTAGCTATCTATGCTTTTCTCGTCTCAAACTCTATTCATCCTACATCACAAAGTTTGAACAAGTCGAATTCGGACCCTCTGGGTGAGGAGCACTCGGAGCCATCGATCTATCAAGGGATTAAACTTCCAAAACCTCTTAATGACTTTCGGTCTGACCGATTCATTCCTTTCGGTCTCACCAAAATCATTGAGTTGATCTTGGTTTTCACCTCGGTGCAACCAATTAGAACTGTTCGGTCTCACCGAGTCGCGGCAATCGCTTGCGATTCTGCATCTCAGTGCCACCGAGTCGTTCCACTCGGTCACACCGACTGGGTATATATTCCGCGGGTTTAAATTTGGAAATTACTCCAAACCGCTCGACCGCGCCTCCCAGCTCTGCCGCCCCCTTGGTCTGCGGATCATCTCTATCATCACCAGCGTCCTCCTGCTGCTGGTCTCCATCTCCGTCAATGGAAATCTCCACCGCCATTGTCGCCGTAGCGAGTTCGTCACCAAGTTAGGGTACGGACTCGATCTCTTTGTGCTTTCTTTAACTCCGATTCATGCACAAAGAATAATGCCAAGTTTCTTGCCACGATTGAGATAAATCTATCCACCTAAAACTTCCTCTAGAATAGATTTGATGCAAAAACTTAGGGTTAGGTTTCTGCCGAACTCATCTCGGACCGACCGATCTGAAAAATCCGGTCTCACCAATTTGGCCCATGCCATTGCACATGTACTACTCTGTCTGACCGAAGTGTACGAATCAGTGTGACCGAGTTCACTTTCTCAGTGAAACCCTAGCATCTCTGAGTCACCGAACTACATTTTGGTCTGACCGAAACTATATGTTTAGACTCTGTGTTTGCTTCAGGGTCACCGAGTTTGTCATATCGGTAGCTCCGAAATGCTTTCTGCAGAAAACTAAAGTTAAGTTTTTGTCTCAATGCTTTTGCAAAAATAGCTATGCTTTGTGATGCTCATCTACTCTACCTATATCTATCTATTCAAAGGGTTAGTGTCAGAGATGTCAGACAACAGTGATAGTCAGAACAGGTCAGAGGAGCAGGTAAATCTCAGTGAGGGCACTAGTCCCTCCAACAGCAGCTATGATGAAGGTAGCATAAGTACACCTAGCAATTTGCCTAAGGCTGCTACTAGGTAAAGGAAGAAGAGAACCTCAGATTCAGAAGATGAGGATTTTGTTGTTGAGGAGGAAGTGACCTCCAAGAAGAAGGTGCTCAGGAAAGAGTAGGCAGCTGCTGCTGCAACCAAGCCTGGAATGAAGGTGAAAGTTCCTGCTAAGAGAGTGCCTATGTCAAAAGTCAGAGCCTCCACTCAAGAAACCATGGAGTTCACTGCTAAACCAAGAGAGGATGAGGCTGTAGGAAAGAAAAGGAAAGAGAGAGTCAAGAACACTATTGCCAAGGTCATTGGCAAACCATCTATGATGAGAGAGTCAGAAGATGATGAGGAGGAGGAAGAGCCAGCTGCACCACCTCCAAAATATTAGAAGCTCATGGGAGATGCTATCAAGTCTGGGGCTGCTCCATCTAAACCCAAGACAGCTCCAAAACCATCTGCACCCAAGAGATCCACCAGAAATATCCCAGCTGCAGAGAGGAATAAGGCCCCAGTGCCTGAAGCACAAGAAGATGAAGAACAGCAAGTGCTTAGGATGCTAAAACCCAAGATTCCAGATCATGATGATAATCATCCGGTTGCTGAGAATATGAAGTTAAGAAAGGATGCAGGTCTCAGATTGTGGAGACAGACTGATCCATATGCTATAAGGAGAAGAACAACTGTTGATTATCGCTTTCACACCAAGGAACAACAAGATTTCTATGAGACAGTCTTGTTGGATAAGAAGCCAATTGTAAGTGACATGAGATGGGTTGATTGGAAATTCATTGCTGACAATGAGGATTACTTCCTAGGAGTTCATGAGAGTTTCAGAATGAACGGAGTTGACAAGTTTGTTGGTTAAAAGTTGACCAAGTGGAATGATGAAATGGTTATGCAATTCTATTCAACTGCTCATTTCTATCCAGATGGCAAGATTATCTGGATGACTCAAGGCACAAGATATCAATCGTCAATAGCAGAATGGGTCAAGTTGATCAATGCCCCTGAAGAAGCTGAAGATGACACAGATGTGTATGCCAAGTCCACAAAGGATCGCAATTCCATGGCTCACATGTACAAGCCAATTCCAGATGCTGCTTTGACAACTCACAGATTTGGATCCATCTATTATCTGCTGTCAGGACTAACCATGATAAACACTATTTTGAGGCACACTCTATTGCCCAAGTCAGGCAATCATAGGATGATCTGTGGTCACTCAATCAACCTGCTTCATATGTTTGATGTGCCAGAGAAGTTCAAGGTGATGAGTTTAATTGTTGAAACTGTGAAGAGAACTGCTGCAGATCAGAAAAGGTCATGTGGATATGCCCCTCACATTCAGATGCTAATCAACTCCAAGATGGGGATAGGGAAATATCTTCTTGACAAAGAGCATATTCCCCTGAGGCCAGACATTGAGGACAACGAGGTTGTCATGGATGCAGCACATCCTACTTCAGCAGAGGCTCAGGAGAAGCAAGAGAAAGCAAAGGCTGCATTCAACAATGCCAGATGCTTCAGGTGTCAATCTCAAGACCAAGCATGATCAACTCACTTATCTACTTGAGGCAAGTGTGTGAATAGAGAAAGGACTGGCCACCCTAACTCGAAATCAAGAGAGCCTTGAAAGGATCTTTGAGACCAAACTTCATGATTTAGATGTGAAGGTCACCGAGATTCAAACCACAGATGAGAAGCTCCAGAAGAGATTGAAGACAGGAATAACAGACCTACCACCGACACTTTTCAGCATGTGCCAAGGGCACAGAGGTCTTCAGCAGTGCCAGTAGTCAGTGACGCAAGGACTACACTTTCAGCACCTGCTGCAACTGCCACTGTTGTACCTCCAATCTCAACTCCTCCAGCTCCTTAGACATCAGCAGAAGCTTTTGCAGACGGACTCCTCTCCACGCCATCTACGCACACCGGAGCAACCAGCCAGAAGACCACTTCAGGAGCTCCCGGAGATCTTGCCTAGAGTGCCGCATAGCACTATGCATTTTTGAACTTTTTGGTAACTTTTTGCCAAAGGGGGAGAAAGTGTATAGATCATTAGGCTTCGAGAGAGAGAGAGAGAGCGCTTTGCCTTTTGTTACCTCTTTTGCTACTTGCTACTCGATTGTTTGTTTGCTACTATTTGTGCTTTTGTGTGAGATACTCTTATGATCATGTGTTTGATCATAGGGATTTTTATTTCTGTGCCCCTGGTTCGTTAGTTGTACTCATTCATCCCCACGCTCTTAACTTTTGCTCACTTTTCCCCAGTCCCACTCCCTTGCCCGAAACCCTCAGAACAGGTTACAACAAACGTTGCCGTCGGGTCAAAGCCTTTGACTGTTAACTCTGACGAGTGGGGCCACGTAGGGCTGAGTCCACCTTTGACTGTTAACTCTGACGAGCGGGGCCGCTCCCGCGCCACCCTGGACGAACCCGTATAGTGGTTTCGTATGCTGATCATACAGTGGTATTCGTATACGTGGGCGCATGCAACTGACCGCGGTCGTGGGGTAGCACGTGTCCATGGGACATGCCCGAAACGTCCCATCGTATAAAGAGGGGGAACCACCTCCCAGTGCATCGCCCCTACCATTTCCCCCAAATCCCCTCCCTGCCGCATCGTCCTCCTCTCCCCCACCGCGTCGTCTCGCTCTCCTCCACTACCTCCACCACACCATCTCGCTCTCCCCCACCGCATCCTCTTCCTCACCTTCATCGCCTCCATCTGTCTGATGGTGGATGCTCGTGGCGACGCCGGCGCAGCGGCCGAAGATGTAGTGGAGCTGCAGGGCGCGGTGACCGCGGATGAAGTGAAGGATGTTGGCGGCGTCCACGGCGGTGCGGGGAAACTTGCAACCGCTGCGGATGTGCAGAAGGAAGTGGCAGGCTCTGCCTCAGCATTGCTGGAGCAGAAGGTGAAAGCGTCGAGCGATGCAGTCCATCAAGATGTGCAGCCTGGCGAGGAGAAGGTGATACAGGAGGTACTTCCATTTGCTTGTACCCTAGTTACAATCCCTATTTAGATTGTAGAGTTAGTCCCTAGTTTCATTGGTTGGATTGTGATTCGTAGGGTAGTACATATTGTTAGAGTAGTTGGTTTGAGGGATGGGGTTTTCTGTATGGGGGGATGGGGATTTATTGTATGGGGTTTCTTTGGATTACATTCGTTGCAAAAATGCTAGACAGATCTTAATGAGAGATAGGGATCTCTGCGCTTAAATGCTACACGAGATTATTAGATTTGTTTTTGAATGCTACACAGATTGGGGTTTTGAATTCTACAGACATGTATGCTTAGGTTTGTTTTTGAATGCTACACAGATTGGTGTTTTGAATGTCATATGCCCAATGGAATGCATTAATTTTGATGTACCTATCAATTGATTAAGAACTTACTTGATTCATCAGTATATAAATTTCTCCACAATATGTAGTTATATTAGCTTTGTTGTTCAATGTGTGTGCATGACAATGGAAAATGCAAAGAGAATCATATTATGGATAATATGATCAAGGGTTCCCTATGATCAATGTGTCATGTGTGCATATCTAAATTATCAGCTGGCTTCTGTATTTACTAGTAATGGATGTAATTGTATATTCAGGAGGATGCTTCTGTGGGGAATAAGAGGAAGCTGGCCCTTACTGGGTTTGACCCGTATGATCCAGAGTATAGTGATGACGAAGAATATGAGGTAAGCCTACTTGAAATTTAGATTGTTCATTTAGTTCCTTTGACATGGTGTATATGAATCTATAATGTATTAATGTAATTCATTCATGTGTGCAGTATGATTCTGGAGAAGATGTGTACAAGGGCAACATCGCGTCCTTCACTGCGAAGGAGGTGGAGAAGATCAAGGCCAAGGGAGTTGCTTCCTTTTACAACCGCAAGATCAAGAAGTGGCACTGCCCTTACTGCACCACCAAGCCAAAGTCAAAGGATGGCCGCTTCGATCACCTTCTGTCTCATGCAGAGGATGTAGCGATTCGCGGAGAGGACTACAAGATCAGGGGCCAGCATGCTGCCCTCGCGAAGGCCCTGACTCCGGTGTGATGTGATGATGTGATGATGTTTTATCTTTGGGATACTTTTGGTAAACTGAATGTGGCTGTTTGGTAAACTTTGTGTTGTGGTATCTAAACTTTGTGTGTGATCTATGGTAGTAATGTATTATGCTATCTATATTTGTCTGTCCTTAAATTTGCCTGTGGTGTATGGTATGTTCTGTTTAGATGTTGTGAGCTATGAGTTTAGGAGCTGCAATGATCACACATGCTATTTCAGTGTTGCTTCACTAATCAGACATGCTGCAAAGAATAAGAAAAAAAAGCAAATAGTCCATCATTTTATCAAATATTCCAATAACAGAGCAAAAAACAACATTTGAATGAAGATGTAATGATTTTTGTAATAAAGGAGTATTATCCTAATTATTCATCTCATGTTTATTAATCAAATGCATGCTTTTTCCCACCAGCATTTCTCATTATCCGATATTTTGAACTGACATTCGACAGGACAGTATAAATTCAGAAAAATGCAAAAAAAATAAAACCTTGGCAACCTATCTATGTTTGTGTAGGAGATCATGTGTGCAAAATTTGAGGTGATTTAGAGAAGGTCAAAGAAATTTGAATTTGAGAAATGTGCTCCGAATGAGCTCCCAAGATAGGGTAAACAGCCCCATTTGTAATCAAGTTTTTTGGACCTACTCTAAATGAACCAAATGTTTTTATTAACACCTATTCAATCTATATAGTGTAGATTCGAAGTCTCACTATTTTTTGAATTAATCTTCATATTTTTACATTTTCTTTTGAAAAAATATGCTTTAATATAAAAACTATTAAAAATATGTTTAAAATATGAAAATGGAAAACTAAGTTCAGATCCTTCTTATTCACTTTGAAATAAAGCTTTGGTGCTTTTTTTGATTTTTTTAAATTTTTCAAAAACAGAAGGTAACCCTACCTCCTCTCCTTAAACTCTATGAAATGTTGTACATGATAGCTCATATGTGTGAAGGTTTTTTCATGAAAATGACCATAGACCAAGATTATGATTTTTGGTTGGTAACATGTCCCATAAGACAACATTGTGCGCAGGTTTTATATTTTTTTGATTTTTTTTAAATTAATGGTAATCATTTGACCTCGATTGTGCCAGCTAGGTTTTTTTTAAATGTCCGTATACCAAGTTTAGTATTTTTCCTCGTTAGTGTGTCTTATAAAATGACGAACGGCGAAGGTTTCATATTTTTTCAATTTTTTTAAATTAGTTATGCTCAGTCAAAGCCTTGGAAACCCCGTTGACCAGCTCAAAACCCCTCTAAACCCCGCGACGTTTCACCTAACCCTAGCTCCGAACGTCAGCCGTCCGATCATACCCTGGCGCCAAGCGACAACCCTCAGAGGTGGTCTTCTAGAAGGAATTCGGTGGGCAGGCTGCGTGCAGGCTCCGCGCCGTTGGATCACATGGACGGCTCCGCATCATTGGATCGTGGGGCGATCCGCGAGAGGCGATTCTGTTGGTTGTGCTCGGCTGCTCGCCCACCACTGACTCCGCGAAAAAAAAACATAGTTATTGGGCCCAAAAGGAAACCAAGCTCTGGTTGGGCCGTCGAATTGCGTCGTTTTTTTTACATCGTTTGCTCTGTTTTTTGTGAACGTGCTGGCTCTGTTTTTTTGCATCGTTTGAAATTACACAACAATTGACATTGCCTAGAAAATTTAGTTCTTTTTGTTCAATACAAATGCAAAATGACCAAATTTATAAGGGCCAAAATTATTTTTATCATGCAAAATGGCCACAAACTATTCAAAAATTGTCTCTTTTTGTTCATATAATATAAATGACCACGGATTCCCACGCGTGTAATTAGCTTCTTTTTCTTCTTCTTTTCAAACCACGGTTTCCCACGCGTGTACACTCCCGATACCGCGGTGGGTGTGAAAACAGGCTACTTCACATTTGACCCAGTTATTGCCACGGCAAAATAACACGTAGCACTACGGCTATTTAAGCCACCCTCTGCCTCTGCCATCCCTCATCCATCTCCCCTTCTTGCTCTTTGACCCCTTCTCCTTCTTTTGCACATCCCTCAGCCATGCAGTACACCGGACCAACCTACCGCTTCCCACCCACCGTCCCGGAGAGGCTTTACCCTACCGGCGTGTACGTTGTGCACACACTACGTGTGTGGGCGATATCAAGGAGGAGGACCGCAAGGAACTTCACCGAGTTCTTCCTCATGGCCGGCTACCGCCACCTCCCGCGGGGATCTCCAACGATGTTCCGCGACGAGGAGGTCATCCAAAACGGGGTGGTGGTTGCTCTCCTTGCCCACTTCACCAACACATTCGACGCCTTCTACCTCCTCGGCCGGGTGTTTTGATGTGGCTGCGAGTTCATCGCTTTCACCACCCACAACATGTTCAAGGAGTACACCAACATCTTCCCCACCGTGTCGCGCATGCACACTCTTCCGTACCCCATCGACAACGCCCCGGAGGAGCAATGAAGGGAACCCGGAGGAGGAGCGAGGTGGAGAAGGCGACTGAGGGAGTCCTGGATTAAGGGGTCCTCGGGCGTCCAGGCTACGTAACGTGGGCCGGACTGATGGGCCATGAAGATACAAGATAGAAGACTCTCTCCCGTGTCCGGATGGGATTCTCCTTGGCGTTGATGGCAAGCTTGGCGTTCGGATATGAAGATTCCTTTCTCTGTAACGACTTTGTACAACCCTAGTCCCCTCCGGTGTCTATATAAACCGGAGGGTTTAGTCCATAGAGGCAAGGATAATCATAATCAGACAGGCTAGACTTCTAGGGTTTTAGCCATTACAATCTCGTGGTACATCAACTCTTGTAATACTCATATTCATCAAGATCAATCAAGCAGGACGTAGGGTATTACCTCCATAGAGAGGGCCTGAACCTAGGTAAACATCATGTCCCCCGTCTCCTGTTACCATCGACCTTAGACGCACAGTTCGGGACCCCCTACCCGGGATCCGCCAGTTTTGACACCGACATTGGTGCTTTCATTGAGAGTTCCACTGTGTCGTCGCTAGAAGACTCGATGGCTCCATCAATCATCCACAACGATGCTGCCTTGAGGGAGGTCTTTCTCCCCAGCCAGATCTTCGTATTCGGCGGCTTCGTACTGTGGGCCAACTCGCTTGGCCATCTAGAGCAGATCGACAGCTACGCCCCTGGCCATCAGGTCAGGTTTGGAAGCTTGAACTACGTTGCTGATATCCGCGGAGACTTGATCTTCGACGGATTCGAGCCCATGGCAGCCGCTCCCTACCACCGCGATGAACATGACCTAAATGTGTCATCGGACCATACCCGGGAGATCGCTCCTGTAACTGCCCTGGCCCTAGATCCGGAGCAGATTGCGCCATCCGAGGACGGGAAGCTCAACCGCACCACGGAAGCCGCAGACTCAGCGGCGTTGGAGACGCACACAGACCCAACTTTGAACGGGATTTGTGTCACTGGAACCTCAGATTCGTCTCCGGCCACAGGTTCCGAACCGCGTGCGTCCGCGCCCATCGAGACCGATCGGGCGCCGATCGTCGAGTTCAGCTCCGCGGACGTCTTCCGACACTCACCTTTGGGTGATGTGCTAAACTTATTAAAAACCCTCTCCTTAGCGGGGGACTCACAGCCGAATTATATTCGGTTTGAACAGGGGGCTGATGACGGAGAATTTAGCTTCCCACCCACCGCCCACTTCATTGCCACTGTCGAAGACTTAACCGACATGCTCGATTATGACTCCGAAGACATCGACGGTATGGACGACGATGCCGAAGAGGAGCAGGCCCAAAACCCGCCGTTTACTGGGTGCTGGACAGCCACCTCCTCGTACGACGTGTACATGGTGGATACTCCCAAAGAGAATAACCGCGATAACAAGAATGATCTAGTCGAGGATAAACCTCCTGAGATACAACCAAAGCGCCGACGTCAGCGGCACCGCTCTAAATCACGCCGTGGAAAAGACAGCAATACCGGCACAACAGAAAACAATACTCCGGACGATGCCGAAGACAAAGAAGATCCCGCCGAGCCGACTTCCGAACAGGACGATAGGGAAGATGGGCAAGTCAGCCCTGACGAACAGGCCATAAACGAAGACTCGAAGGACAGCAACTATCTTCCACTCTCCGAAGATGAGGTGAGCCTCGGCGACAAAGACTTTATCGTGCCTGAGGAACCCATCGAGCAGGAGCGCTTTAAGCGCCAGCTAATAGCCACTGCGAGGAGCCTGAAAAAGAAACAACAGCAGCTTCAAGCTGATCAAGATCTACTCAACGACAGATGGACTGATGTCCTGACAGCTGAGGAATACAGACTCGAGCGCCCCATTAAAAGTTACCCGAAGCGTAAATTGTTACCCCAATTCGACGACGAGGCACTTGAGCCCATGCCATCAACACGTAATGCGGCTGACCGACCACCACGTGGACGGGACAAGGCGGCAACTCAAGCCGAACACCTGCCCAAACTACCTCGCCGTAAAGGCAAAAATACCACAGCTCGGGAATACACATATGACCTACGGCAAAACCTGGAGAACAGAGCAGGTCAGTCTAGATCGATCTACGGATCGCGGAGGCATGCCATGGCGCGCGACGACGGCTATCAAGCCAGACGTACCGAGCATAACCACGTCCGGGCTGAAAACCGCAGACGGACTACATCTGCACTACGTCGCGACTTGGCCCGATATAGAGGCGCCGCACATCCCCTCTGCTTCACTGATGATGTAATGGAACACGAATTCCCGGAAGGGTTTAAACCCATGAATATCAAATCATACGATGGAACAACAGATCCCGCAGTATGGATTGAAGATTTCCTTCTCCATATCCACATGGCCCGCGGTGATGACCTCCACGCCATCAAATACCTCCCACTAAAATTAAAGGGACCAGCGCGGCACTGGCTGAACAGCCTCCCAGAGAACTGCATTGGCAGCTGGGAAGACTTGGAAGACGCCTTCCATGATAACTTTCAAGGTACATATGTCCGGCCTTCGAATGCCGACGACCTAAGTCACATCATCCAGCAGCCCGGGGAGTCAGCCAGGAAGCTCTAGACTAGGTTCCTAATTAAAAAGAACCAAATTGTCGATTGTCCGGACGCCGAAGCCCTCGCGGCCTTTAAAAATAGGGTCTGAGACGAATGGCTTGCCCGCCACCTCGGTCAAGAAAAACCAAAATCCATGGCAGCCCTTACCGCTCTGATGACCCGCTTTTGCGCGGGAGAAGATAGCTGGCTCACTCTTAGAAGCAACAGCACCAGTGATCCGGGCACTTCCGAAGTTCGAGACGGCAACGGCAAGCCATGACACAATAAACACAAGCGTCGAAATAATAATGAAGGAACGCAAGACACGGTGGTAAACGCCGGATTCAGCGGCTCCAAAACCGGTCAACGGAAAAAGCCATTCAAGGCAAACAGAGACGGACCATCCAATTTAGACAAGATACTGGATCGGCCCTGCCAGATTCATGGCACCCCCGATAAACCAGCCAATCACACCAACAGAAGTTGTTGGGTCTTCAAACAAGTCGGCAAGCTTAACGCCGAACACAAGGGGAAGGGGCCGCCCAGCGATAGCGATGACGAAGAGACTCGCCAACCGAACATCGGGGGTCAAAAGCAATTTCCCCCCGAAGTAAAAACAGTCAACATGGTATACGTGGCACACATCCCTACAGAGGAGCGCAAGCGTGCACTACAGGACGCCAATGCCATAGAGCCAGGCACCCCAAAATTAAGCCAATGGGCGGCCTGCCCGATCACTTTTGATCGCAAGGACCACCTAGCCGGTATCCATCACGAAAGTTCGGCAGCTCTGATCCTCGATCCAATTATCGATGGGTTCCATCTCACTAAAGTCCTTATGGATAGCGGCAGTAGTCTTACTCTACTCTACCAAGACACTGTCCGCAAAATGGGCATTGATCCTTCATGAATCAAGCCCACCACAGCTACCTTCAAAGGAGCAGTGACCGGCGTAGAAGCTCGCTGCACGGGATCAATTACATTGGAAGTCGTTTTCAGCTCGCCGAACAACTTTAGAAGCGAAGGCTTGACCTTCGATATTGTACCGTTCCGCAGTAGCTACCACGCACTACTCGGGCGTACTGCTTTTACTCGTTTTAATGCGGTCCCACATTACGCCCATTTCAATCTTAAGATACCTGGTCCACGCGGCGTCATCACTAAACAGCACCAATCAATCTCAAAGCTGGATTAGCAGTTTGGCCTCCGTCGTCCGCCCTATATAGCCGCGAAGTTTATGCCGCGCATATATAATTATGCACCTAAAATACCATGGTCATTGGCGGAGGCACAGTACGGACAGGCCTACAATGCGGTCCGCACCCTCATAGTCTTTTTACTTTTCCTAACTATTTTTTATCTTTTTCAACAAGTGATTCCAAGCCTGGTCATCTTACGGACTCTTTCTAAAGTTCGTCTTTGTATAAATAACCAAAGGCTATTCCTACTAAGGAGCCCTTTCACTGAGGCAAGGCAGCGCAGACGTGCGACAGGAGGTCCTAATGATTTTTGTAAGACCGCACTCTTTATTTTTAAACCTGTAAAGTGCCTTTTTCCTCAGCACTCGGCCCCCGGCATGTTAAATAGCCCGGGTAGGGGCGTTATAATCTGTAGAATTGCGTTTAATGTATCAATCAGATTCTAGTGAACATAACCCGTATTCAGTATTCGTTTTTTCTACGTACTGAATTTTGCCTCTTCGGTTGTTTCACGAACGCACCTCGGCACAAATTGCCAGGGGCTCGATACGGCAGCACATGAGTTGCCGACAAGTCTGAACAGCTTTTCAGCACACTTCGGCGTCACGAGTTTGGCCTTATATGCATCAGCTCCGAATCATGTCTTTGGTCAATAGTTGGGTTGCCCAGCTCCTGTGCTTACTACCTTACGTTCCGCTATATCGGCTAGGGTAGTAAAGGGAGAACTACTGCGATTGTGTCCTGGTTCATCCGGATGAGCACCTCAGTAGAGAAAGTAGAAAACTGACTGTCATGATGCGGCGAGAGCTGGTCAACCACTCGATGACTCATCAGAATTCTTCGCGATTCTTTCCGTATTACATGAAGGACCGTTTTTCCGGTCACCTATGTAACGCACCGTATTCGGGTAAACGCGTACATACCAGGAGCTATATCGTAGACCCGCCGTCAAACTCCTATGGCTAAGTGAAAGTGTTAAAGCCCTATAGTCCCATTGCTTAGTTCGCCGCATTGACACCTCCTTCATGGACCAAGACGTTGGGTCAAGAGTGATCAAGTGCTTTTCCGAACACCCCCGCATTATATGCGAGGGGGCTGAAGCCGACGACTGGCAAACTTTCAGATTATATGAAGAACGGCCGCACAGGAGGAACCAATACTTTCAGGCAAAAGTATAAAAATATGGCCTTAATATATCATAATATTGTTTTTACAAACTTGGTATATTCACTCGAACATCATATCTTTCGAGCACTGACCCTCTATCAAGCGGGCACCCTCTAGGACGTCCTCAAAATAATGCTCTGGCGTGTGATGGTCCTTGCCCACGGGTGGACTCTTCGCTGCAACATCGGTGGCCTTCATCTTCACCCAGTACACCTTGATGCGGGCAAAGGCCATCCGTGCACCTTCAATGCACGTTGACCACTTAACAGCGTCGATACGCGGCACCGCATCAACAAGTCGCTGCACCAAACCAAAATAACTATTCAGAATTGGCTCAGTCGGCCACAGCCGGACCACGACGTCCTTCATGGCAGATCCGGATATCTTGTGGAGCTCGGCCCACTGGGCCATCTGTTCGCTCAGCTACAGCGGACGCTTCGGCATGCTGAATTGCGACCAGAAAAGCTTCTCCGTTGCACGTCCTTCTTGCGCTTGGAAAAACTGCGCCGCATCGGAGACACTCTTCGGCAAGTCCAAGAATGCGTCTGGAGAACTCCACATTTGATTAAGGGGGGCATACTTCGGATTGCCGAATTTAGTCTGTAATAAGAAAGGCTTACCGGCCGCTATCTCCCCAGCTTGCCGGATTTCTTCCCGAGCCGCTCTAGACTTGGACCGTGCTTCTCTCGCCTCTTGTAAAGCCTTGCCGAGTTTGACCGTTCTGGTTTTGTTATCCTTCTCGAGGAATTCGCATCGAGCATTGGCATCCTTTAGCTCGTGCATCATGGTAGATATTCTCTCCTCGCACTGGCGCCGAGCAGCCTGTTCGGCCTTTAACTCAGCAGCTGCCTTCTTGGCAGCTGCCTCACTCATCCTGGCTTGCTCCTTGGCTCGGGCAAGCTCAGCCCGTAGGGCCTCAACTGCAGTAGCATTATCTGCAGTTATGCATATCTCAGTATACAATTTTCAGCGTCATGCTCATATTATCATATTTACATATATTGACTGCCCCAAAAACATACCTTGCACCTCGTCGAGCCGCCTGTTAATAAGTGTGAGGTCGTCATCCGCCACATCAAGTTTCTGCTTCAGCCTTGCAACCTCTGTAGCTTGGGCAGTTGTCATGGATGAAACAGCCTGTGTTCCAATTCATCGGATTATTTCCTGGGAATATCTTTTTTGATCCTCTGATCGCCTCTCTTCGGATGGCAACCAGAGTCTCAGGGGCTACTATCTATACACAGGTGCATTTTGCACGTAGAAGTGCAATTAAAGATATTACATCGCATACCTCGAAGCCTCTTAGCAGGCTCATGAAGGATTCATTCAATCCACTTTTCGCGGACAGAATCATCTCAACTACCGTACCCATTAAGGTACGATGTTCCTCTGAAATGGACGCATGTTGCAGTATGCCCGTCATTGTATCCGGCGCCCCCGGATCCCTGGGAGCGGCCGCAGGAGTATGGACTCCCTTTGAAAGAATATGTTTACCCGGCTCTAGAGTCGTCCCCGGCTGTAAACCGGATAGTCCGGGCCCTTTATTGTTGGTCCCCATAGGGTCCACATGTCGAGAGATCCTCCGGGACGACACCTCGGAGTCGTTTGCCCTGTCGGGCGAGAAGGTCTGTGGAGGCATCTCGCTTTCCATCATCTCCAGAAGAAGATCCCCCGAGGAGGAGGACTGTTGAGGAAGACTGCGTGCCGGACTGCAAACATATATTTTAAATGTTACCCTAGTAACCGGAAAGCAATGGGATATGTTTCGTACGCCCCTGTTCACTTACGATTCGGCTAAAGGCTTGTCCTTACAGAGGAACTGCTTGACAACGTCGTCTTCTGAACCCGAGCCACCTGACAGGGACATCTTCCCTCGCTTAGGAGCCTTTGCTTCCAAATCCTCGGAGGCGGCCCTCTTCTTCCCATCGGGAGAGGGGATGTCAGTTTCTCCTTCTCTTTTGTCTTCGGAAGAGGGAGTTCCAATCTCCTCGGACATAGTGTATGGTGTACCTCTAGAATAGAGGTCACCTTTGGCCTTCTTGCTCTCCTCTTTGTCCCCCTTCGCCGGCACTTGGTATGGTGCCGGAGCCAGCATCCTTGTTAACACAGGATCTGCAGAGTCTTCGGGAAGAGGGGCCGAACACCTAATTCTTTCTGCCTTCTTGATCCAGCCCTGGTCGAAGACGGTTTTCTCAGTATATTGTTACGAGATATTTAACTAAGCCGTGTTCAGGAGTCGAGGGCCTACCGAGGTATCCGGATGGTTGCTGTCGAGGCCGACGTCCTCGGTAGTATCCGACCACTGTTTTCGTGTCCCGAAGAATAGCTTCCACATTCCTTCGTGCGTCGTGCCAAAGAAGTGCTGAAGAGTCCGTGGTCCTTCCGGATTGAACTCCCACATGCGGAGGGGCCGTCGCTGGCACGGCAGGACCCGGCGGACTTGCATTACCTAGATTACGTCGATGAGGCCGGTGTCCTTCTCGAGGAGGCTCCGGATGCAGCTTTGTAGCGCCTGCACTTCGGCCATTGATCCCCAGTCCAGCCCCTTACTAATCCATGATGTGAGCCGTAATGGAGGGCCAGGCCGGAATGCAGGTGTAGCTGCCCACTTGGTACCACGGGGTTCAACGATGTAAAACCACTCCCGTTGCCATAGGTTGGAGGTTTCCGTGAAAGAGCCTTTTGGCCAAGGTGTGTGGGTGAGTTTGCTCACCATCGCACCGCCGCACTCTGCTTGCTTCCCATCGACTACCTTCGGCTTCATATTAAAGGTCTTGAGCCATAAGCCGAAGTGTGGGGGAATACGGAGAAAGGCCTCGCACATGACGATGAACGCCGAGATGTGAAGAAAGGAGTCTGGAGCCAGATCATGAAAATCTAGCCCATAATAGAACATGAGTCCACGGACGAAGGGATGGAGAGAGAACCCTAGCCCTCGAAGGAAGTGAGAGATGAATACGACCCTCTCACCGGATCTGGGAGTAGGAATGACCTACCCTTGAGCAGGGAGCCTGTGGGGGATTTCCGCGGTCAGGTATTTTGCCGCCCGGACCTTCACGATATCCTCCTCTGTGACGGAGGAGGCCACCCACCGGCCTTGAGGGTTGGGTCCGGACATGACTAGGAGGCTTGGAACGAATAAATTGAACCTTGGGTGCTAGAACTCGAGGTTGGAAAGGATGAGGAAAAGAGAAGGCGTGGGTGAAAGGGGTGAATCCTTATCTCCTTATAAAGGCAGTGAATATCAAGTGCCTCCCCACTCGCCTTAAAACTCGCCTATTCCCAAGGGCCGTGCAGACTACATGGTTGGATTACCCATGCCCGTATCGATGAGAATCCCGTAATAATGGGACATGATCTCTGCTTTGACAAGACATGCCAATAAAACCGCTTCTCGAAACATGGAGCGGGAGGCTAAAAAGAAAACGGTTCGAAATAATGACCGTGCAGGAATGTGGTGTCGCGTTACAAAAAGTTGTCAGCAGATGGGACTCATGAAATATTATACTCTCTGCGGTTGTGTGTGGTACTTGTTTTGCAGAGCCGGACACGCTTTCTGTGCTTGAAGTCTGTTCTGGAGTGTTCGGAGGAGGAACCCGCCTTGCAATGTCGAAGACAATCTGCGCGCCAGACACATCGTCATTGAAGCCTGGTTCAGGGGCTATTGAGGGAGTCCTGGATTAAGGGGTCCTCGGGCGTCCAGGCTACGTAACGTGGGCCGGACTGATGGGCCATGAAGATACAAGACAGAAGACTCTCTCCCGTGTCCAGATGGGATTCTCCTTGGCGTGGACGACCAGCTTGGCGTTCGGATATGAAGATTCCTTTCTCTGTAACCAACTTTGTACAACCCTAGTGCCCTCCGGTGTCTATATGAACCGAAGGGTTTAGTCCGTAGAGGCAAGGATAATCATAATCAGACAGGCTAGACTTCTAGGGTTTTAGCCATTACGATCTCGTGGTAGGTCAACTCTTGTAATACTCATATTCATCAAGATCAATCAAGCAGGACGTAGGGTATTACCTCCATAGAGAGGGCCCAAACCTGGGTAAACATCGTGTCCCCCGTCTCCTGTTACCATCGACCTTAGACGCATAGTTCGGGACCCCCTACCCGAGATCCACCGGTTTTGACACCGACAGTGACGGCTAGGGTTCTAAACCCTCTATCTATTTTTCTTTTTTTTAGTCTATGTTATGTTAAGTTTTAATTGAACTATATTGGAGATGCTATGGGCTTGTTGGCCCTTTTATTAAGTTCTATTATTAAGTTTTCTATCTATTCTATTATTAAGTTCTTCCTAGTTTGAACTATGTGGTCGTGCTATGGGCTTGTTGGCCCTATCTACATATTTGTTGATTGTTCTCTTAGAGAGCTCGCTTTATTAGTAACCACCTAGTGCATGCAGCCACAACGAACCCTTCTCTTTTTTTTACACAAGCCACAAATATGTAGCCACCTAGCTAGTACATGTAGCCACAAAAATATAAAACATATTGTTCAATTTATTTGCCGTAGCAAAACGGGTGCAGATGCAAGTGGATCGAAAAGGCTGAAACTGATCGTAAAAAAATGATGCTCTAAATCAAGGAGACAAGCGTGCGAGAAGAGAGGAACCAGCGGCAGTGACCGTCGCTGCATCCGTGGCGGCTGGCGTGCATGAATGCGGCTCAGTCAGTGCATCATGGCGGCACGCATCGGCGCATGCAGGCTCGGTCGGCGCATGCAGGCTCGGTCGGCGCATCGTGGCGGCGCGCATCGACGCATGCAGGGAGGCTTGCTGGGTGCATGCATAACAGGCTTCTGTCGTGGCGGCGCGCGCAGGCATTTAATGCAAGGGACGGCCCAACGAAACCACAGCCCAACGGGCGAATAGCAACACCGCCCAACGCGGCCCCACTTGTGAGGTCCAACGGACGACACCGCCCAACGTGTGTTGCATAATGGTCTACTTGCTCAAAATGCTTAGTGATATGCTCCAAAGCCCTCAACCACTTTCTCATTTCCAATACGTCCTAAACCTAAAGTCAAACTTAGCCGATTTGATCAAACCGATGCCACTGAGTTTCCTTCACATAGCCACTGTCAGAAACCCTAATCAATTCGGTCTCACCGATAGGGATTTCGGTCTCACCGAGATGGCAATGCAAACTCTCTGTTTCCCTTCGTAACGTTTTGGTCTTACCGAAATGAGCGATCAGTCCCACCGAGTTCGCAATGCAAACTCTCTGTTTCCCTTCATAACGTTTCGGTCTTACCGAAATGAGCGATCGGTCCCACCGAGTTCGCAATGCAAACTCTCTGTTTCCCTTCATAACGTTTCGGTCTTACCGAACTGAGCGATCGGTCCCACTGAGTTTGCCTAACCAACTCTCTGTTTAACTCATTGCTGAAATCGGTCCCACCAAGTTCATGTAATCGGTCACACCGAGATGAGGTCTTGCCCTAACCCTAGCACATCGGTCCCACCGAGTTGAGTATATCGGTCCCACCGAGAGTCCTAACGTTCACATTTTGAATTGAATCGGTCTCACTGAGTTCTTCTATTCGGTCTGACCGAGTTGGGTCAAATGTGTGTAACGGTTGGATTTTGTGTGGAGGCTATATATACCCCTCCACCCACTTCTCTATTCAAGAGAGAGCCATCAGAAAGAGCCTACACTTCCACTACTCATTTTCTGAGAGAGAACCACCTACTCATGTGTTGAGATCAAGACATTCCAATCCTACCACAAGAATCTTGATCTCTAGCCTTCCCCAAGTTGCTTTCCACTCGAACCTTCTTTCCACCATAGCCAAATCTGTGAGAGAGAGTTGAGTGTTGGGGAGACTATCATTTGAAGCACAAGAGCAAGGAGTTCATCATCAACAAACCATTTATTATCTTTTGGAGAGTGGTGTCTCCTAGATTGGTTAGGTGTCACTTGGGAGCCTCCGACAAGATTGCGGAGTTGAACCAAGGAGTTTGTAAGGGCAAGGAGATCGCCTACTTCGTGAAGATCTACCCGAGTGAGGCAAGTCCTTCATGGGCGATGGCCATGGTGGGATAGACAAGGTTGCTTCTTCGTGGACCCTTCGTGGGTGGAGCCCTCCGTGGACTCACGCAGCCGTTACCCTTCGTGGGTTGAAGTCTCCATCAACGTGGACGTACGATAGCACCACCTATCGGAACCACGCCAAAAATCTCCGTGTCTACATTGTGTTTGCCTTCTCCAAACCCTTCCCTTTACCTTCATACGCAATGTTTTACTTTCCGCTACTACACTCTTAGACTTGCATGTGTAGGTTGATTGCTTGACTTGTGCTATGTTGCTAAAATCTGCCAAGACATAAAATTGGGAAAAGGATAGATTTTTATTTGGTCAAGTAGTCTAATCAGCCCCCTCTAGACCTACTTCCGATCCTACACTTATGCACCAGTTTTGCTTGTGCAATCTTGTATTTCTCATTCAATATGAATGAAGAAATCATTTGGCCTGGACCAGGAGGGAGGTTGAGGTCATCAAGAGGAGTGTCTGGGTTTGTGCACCAGATATCAATGAAATCAAGCAATATTTTTCGGGTCCAGCAGCATAGGAATAGAAGAATTATTGGCAATAGTAGCCTGCTCTAGTTTTCTTTTGAGGATCTCCATCAGCTCATCTTTCATCAGCGAGCCCGTGTTCATCAACTTGAGGCACAACAACCTTGCTTTTGGGACTTGGCCTAGTACCATGGTCAGCAGTTGCCTTTTGCTTCAGCTTGGGTGTTGAAGAAGTTGGTGGTCCTAAAGCTGAGGCACTTAATGCAGAGAAGGTGGCTGTATGAAAACCCTTAGTGCGCTGGCAAGATGTGAGAAACACCGGTGTTGAAGCTCTGACTGCTGCCATTGAGGAACTTGAAGCAGGAGGAGGCACTGAAGATTTTGAAATCTTTGGCACAGAGTCCTTTGGAGCTGAAGATTTTGGTGCCTTGGGTTTGGCCACTGAGGGCATTGGATCTTATGGCCTTGGCTTGTGTGCAGGCTACTTTTGCATAGCCTTCTTCAGAGCGCTTGCACTGCCACTTGCACTTGCTTCAGCTGAAGCCTTTGAGGCATGGTTGAATTCTTCAACGGCCTTCTTTGCTTGTTTGGCAAGCTTAGCTTGACGTTTTTCCCATTCTTGGGGAAATTCTTCACCCCTTCTCATACTTGTGGGATCAGCCAGTTGACCAGGAGCAAGCGGTGGTCCTTTACAAGGAGGCTTGACAGCGAATTCCTTCATGTACTTTGGAGTGACATAATTGTAAGCTCTCCATTCATACATCCAGTGTCTCTTGATTTTCTGTATGCGAGTTTTTCGTTGCTTATCAGTCTCTGGGCCATGAATGCTTTTGCCAGGCATGATGTACCCTTTGTCATCTGGAATCTCAAATGATGTTTGTTCTTCCTTTCCTTTGCCACCTTTCTGTGGCCTCTTTCCATCAGCCATTTTCTTCAACTAAGGATTTTGAACCTGTGAGGACTCTGATGAAGTTTGAAGTTTTTCCTGAAGCTGTGCTGCCAATGAATTAAGTTGATGAGAACCTAGAGATTCATATGCAGACATTGTACCTGTGAACAAAGTATAGTTGCGAGGAAATAGGGAAGAGTCACATGCGTTCTCAGAGATTTTCAAAATAAACTAGTTGAGGTAATTGACCCTTGTCATCTTGAAGAATTTCATCAATTGTTCTTGACTTAGGTTCCAGAGTTGTACAGATTTGAGCAATTTGCACAATTGAGAAACCTACTTGTTAAGCATATCAATGATTAAATACACAAGACTGGCTAAATTGAAGTGTTAAAGAATTGGAAGAGTGGTAAATACAACACTTGAAGAATTTCTAGTAGAGTGAAGATCAAAGAGGGGCGATAAATAAGCATTTAATTACCCCAATGATGAACTGGACAACGAGGCGAAGGAAATCGTCAGCTCAGATCTTCCGTGCCCTAACTTGGCGACGAAAGATGTCTACGGTGGCGGCGGAGGTGAAGAAATCCATGTCCGTCGTGAGTACATCGACGAAGAAGACGAGGCAGTGAAGCTCTTCTTCTCCGGAGGTGATGAGATCCAGTAGCAGTGCTAGGGTTTGAGGACTGAGAGCGAAGGGAGCGAAGAGACAGAGTGAACTAACGTTGACAGGGTTAAGGCTATTTATAGCCGCAGTGAAAACTGAAGGGTCTAAAAAATTTGGACAGATAAGCCCCTGACCATTCGCATCTTGGTGACACATGTCACACATGCATTTTCACACTTATCCGTGTGTGTGAAGTGCGGATGAGTTACTGTGGCAACCGCCAGAAAAAAACTTTGAGATTTTTAAAGTGTGTTCGCAATTTCTTCAGCTATCAAGGGCACAGTGCAGACTTTGAACAATGTCAAGTAGAACGCAAATGAAGAATTTGTGAACAGAGTGGGTTGAGCTTAGCATAGAGGGGAGCGGGTCCGATCACATCCACATAGACAAAGAAATCAAATTGAAGAATTAGCAATATGTGGATGTTGTTGAGGACAGGAAAAGCTCAAATAAACGTATATATATATATATATATATATATATATATATATATATATATATATATATATCAATGAAGAATAACCTCAAATGACGAATTTGAAAAATTTGACGAAATTGCAAATGACGGAAAACTCAAATTTGAAGAATGTCAAAGAGATGTGGTGGCGTTACCCACCGTATAAGAACTTTGATGACTTCAGACACCGCGTACAATTGTCGTAGGGTTCTGAGAGTCAAGTTCTTCATTAATTTCTTCACACTTAGAGGGTTAACCTTCATTGATTGAAGAAAAACGTTAATTCGTGTGTTGTGCATCAAAGTCATCAAAAATGCATAAGCATTATGATGTGTGTCCACTTCAGAGGACATTCGAAGATTCTAGGATTTTTAGCTCACATCGCAACTTGCAGAACCTCTTTCCATCCAAGGGCTTAGTGAAGATATCGGCAAGATGGTCTCCGGTCTTCACGTGGTCGATGACAATGTCTCCCTTTAGCACATGATCACGAAGAAATTGGTGATGAATCTGAATATGCTTCGTCTTGCAATGTTGTACTAGGTTGTGGGCGATCTTGCTAGCACTCTCGTTGTTGCAGAAGAGAGGCCTCGTACAGCGAGCTACTATACAAACGGTTTTTAACCCCTTTCCGTGACAGCTTTTAAAACCGTCGCCTAGTGAGTGTGTGCGATAGGGGGGTCCTTCCCACACAACCCAGAAACCGTCAGGGATAGGGAGCCATGATGCAAAAGCCTTGCCAAATGTAATCGTATGCGATGCAGCACACACTAAATTCTATCACACGTGTGGGATCGGTGATTAAATGTTTCTAATGATGCAGTGAAACAAAACGATGTGTCTTAATGGACCGTTTGGGAAACAGTATGTAAGGCAAACGGCCCAACATATGAACTGTGTGCGATATGTGCCCCATCGCACACGAGTTTTCTGCGGAACTCGTCTGCCATGCATGACTCCATCGCACACATTTCCAAACAATTATCGTGTGCGATAATTTTCTATCACAAACGGTTCAAGAGCCCCTTCGCACACATACAAGTGTCGCAGACCATTTGTGATTTGTTCTCTATCACCGACGGTTGCGGTAAGAGTGACGTGTGCTTTTCTTTTGGGATCCCACACGTTTCCTGAAAAATTTACGAATGGGATTTTATTTTACATTGGGCAAGGTTTACTCTAAGCTCTCATGTGCGATAATGTGGTATCACAAATGGTTCCGGAGCCCAACGCACACGTAGTAGTGCTGCAAATCGTCTATGATCTGCTCTGTATCACCGACGGTTCCGCTACGATTGACGTATGCTTTTCGATGTGGATCGCACACACTTATTTAGTTGAACCGTGTGCGGAGCAACTGCCAGGTTAAAGCAAAAATATCCCATTTGAATCGGCATGCAAAAAAGCAAATTCGCCACAATATGCAATTGAACAAATAGTATCCACATGAATAACATTCATCAGATTTTGCAACAATTGCAATTGAACAAATGGTAGCTAAATTTCGATGATTTGTCGACATATATATATGCATTACATAATTAATCATAGTGTACGAAATACGAAGACCTCATCAGATGGAAAACAATGGATCCATGCGTATATGTTGAGCGGCTAACTCTTACTCAATGTTTCAGGAGAAGGCATGCTGAAATCTTCATTATCACCAGTGGGATTGATGTAGTGATTCAGGAAGAAGTCGCTGATAAATCTCCAAACCATCAACAATTCACCAGCAAGGAGCAGTTTAGGGGTCCTCGGTTCTAAGATGAGCTGCAGTATTTTTAAGATCAGAATGTGTCAGATGAGTGGAGTAGAAGATACTAATTAAGATAGACTTACTAGTACTAATTTGTGAGCATCTTCACAACTATCAGCAGATTTACAGATGGAGATCATGTGTCTGCAAAAATAGTATCCACAAAGGTTGGTCCCAGCTTGTTGCTGAGGACACTGAAATATTTTTTACAGAATTAGTCTTGTATTTGTCCTATTAGGAACAACCTAACCGGTGTTAGATGTATTTTTTCTCTGGACAGAAATAGAAAGAGATTTATTTAGAAGCTTGAGCATTTGACTATGTCGGATTCAGGGCTCCGCAGACCCAAGAAGGTTCGAACTCTGGGGCATGTGCAAAGATCTCAACCCCTCAAGCCTCGAGCTCATCGCCCTATAGCCTAGCCCAGCTAGATTCGCATGAGCGGGGAAGAAGATGAACACGACAGTTTACCCAGGTTTGGGCCACCTTGTGGTGTAAAACCCTACTCTTGCTTTGTGGCGGATTGGCCTCACGAGGAGGTTGAGGATGAACTAGTACAGTGGATGAGCTGCCTCGCGAGGGCTCGGGGGTGAGAATGAGTCTACCCCATCTACGGTGGTGGCTAACCTATATTTATAGTGGCCTCGGTCCTCTTCCCTGGAAACTTAGGGGGGAAGGGATACCACAACAGCCAATTTGAAAGGGGGCAGGAGGTACACCCTATCCTGACAAAAGGTGGTCTTCTCCTGCAAAGCTTCTGGTCGTGATGTTGAAGTGGGCTCGGCGATGACATCCGTCGTGCCGAGCTCGTGCTCTTGGTCTCGCTGCACCGGAATGGAAACCTTTGGAGGGCTCCTTGGGAACCCACATCTGTCCTCGCTCCCTTAGCACCGAAAGGGAAACTGTCTCCTCTATGGCCGCTGGCGCCCGCCTGGCCTTGGTCGTCATGGCTCACGTCATCGCAGCCTCGGGAGGCTGGGTATCTACATAGAAATCTCCGCTCCTCGGGAGGCAGCCTCGGGAGGCCGCTCCTCTGGAGGTCTTGGTGTCGTCCGCCTCACCAGGCCAGGGGGCCCTCGCAAGGGTCTTGTCTTGGTAGTCTTGCAGATGGGCCATACCAGGCCATCAAAGGAGCCACGTCGTAGGCCGCAGGCAGGCAAGTCTGGTTACCCTGGTTCCCAGAACACCGACAGCAGCCCCGGGCCCAAGGCGCGCTCGGGCTGGCTTCGAGGCGAAGCCAAAGGGCAAGGGCGAAGCGCCGCGGGCCCCAACCACCTGCGGGCCAGGCTTGACGCGTGGCGCTTGATGGGACGTGGGCCCTCCACTTCCCCATGCCGCCTCGGCAACTGCCTAGTCTGATAAAAGACTGGCACACGCTGCTAGGCCATCATTGCTCCTTTTCACCTTGCCTCAGATCCCCTTCCTTCTGTCGAGAGTTTCTCCAGATCCAATCGCACTCCGTCTCCCTTTCTCCTCCTACTCCGGTGCCGGCAACTCCGTGGATGGCTCCCGGGAAGTCGAAGCCCACCGCGCAAGCCGCAAGCTCTTCCTCCTCCCCTGCACCAGCGCTTGGCGCGTCCTCCATCACCGACGAGGGGCATCTTGCCCCCATGCTCCTGCAGACAGCGAGCGACGATAATGAGTGGAACAAGACCATCGTCCTGGCTGGTTCCGCCGTGCAGGGGACCTTGGCGCGGATGGTTTATCCCTTCTTCCTCCACAGCATCTTTGTGGGGCTCGTCCCACCTTTCTCGGAGTTCTTCATTACCGTCCTCGACCACTACAAGATCCAGGCTCTTCACCTTCAACCCAACTCTGTCCTCCTCCTATCCATCTTCGCCTTCTACTACGAGGCATTTGTGGGCGTGAGGCCCTCTGTGCCGCTCCTTCGCCACTTCTTCAGCTTGCGGATGCATGATTCGACTCAGTGCTCTGGCTGCATGTCCTTCGTCGTGTTCCACAAGAGCAACATGCTCATGAGAGCTGGGAAGAAGGTGGAAGGCTTCTGACACCGCTGGGTCTTCCTAGACACCGGAAGCCTCACCGAGCGGCTGGAGCTGCCGACTAAGCTGCCCAAGCGGCTCGAGGGGTGGAGCCATGAGAAGTTCTCCAACCCCCGGGCAGAGCCCGTCATGAGGAAGATGACCTCGGATATGGATGCCAAGGTGCTGACGGGAGGCATGCTTGTGAAGAAGTTCCTGACGTAGCACCTGGTGCCGCTCCAGTCGCACACGCGCCCCATGTGGGAATTCCAGGGCATGACGGACGACAACAGGCTGTGCTCGGGGAGCCTGTCGGGCGAGGAGCTGGACAAGGCCATGAACGTCCTGCTCAACAGCGACCCGGGAAACCTCCCGAGGCCTATGTCCCGCTGTACCGCCACGACGACAGGGAGGACTTGGTCGCCTCCATGCCCGTCTTCAACGAGCTTGGGCTCATGTCGCTTGAACACCCCAACTCCCCCGTGCCGGCGTCCTCCGGCGATAGCGTCGACGGAGTGGGCGAGGAGGACTCGGAGGCGACCGAGGATGATGATGCCATGACGAAGGTGTCCCCCCTATCGCAGAGCGAGCTTCTCCACCAGCTTGAGGACGACGACGACACCGACGAACCCCCGGCCGTGGACTCCCCGCGCCCCACCAGGGTCCTCAGGAGATTGAGGCCTACCCCCCGAACGCCGCCTGCATTGGGCCGGACGACCCCGAAGAAAGGTGCGGCTGCGCCACCTCAGGAGGGCTCCCCGAGCATAGATAAGGCGGGAGAGGCGTCGGTCCCACCCCTGCCGGGCCCGCGAGGCGAAGACGAAGCGGCCGCCGCTGGGGCTGATGGGGTCCAGCCGGCCATGGCTCCTCAGGGCGATCCCTCTGCCTTTCCAAGCGGCAGTACTGCACTGGGACCGGCCGAAGAGCGCCCCACCAGTCCCCCAAGCGCGACCCAGGCCGCATCAAGGAAAGGCGAGGCCGCCCCAGCCTCAGCCAAGAAGGAGAAGAGAAGGGTGTGGGTCAACCTGGACGAGTAAGTACCCTACCTTGTTCTTGAGTTAAGCACAAATTGTGATTTTGCCCATGGTGCCCCCCGCCCGGTGACCTAGTTGGGCACCGCGACAAAGAAGAGGAAGGAGAGCATGGGGCCGAAGGAGCCCCCAGCCCCGAGGGCGCCGTAAGATTCTGGCCGCGACCGCGGCGGACGCGGGGGCGTGCCGGGCCGGTCCAGCATGACCCCCGGGCATGCGGGCGACACCACACTCAAGCGCTCGGGCACTCCACCTGCTCCGGGCACTTCGCCTGTGCTGCCTGGAGGGGCGGCCATCAGGGGGACTGAGGCTCAGGGGGCGATGCCCCCTGTCGTAACCGCAACGGTCCCCGTGTGGGAGGACGAGGCGGTCCCTCGCCTTCTCGAGACGGAGCGTGCACCTGAGGACATGGTGATGCACCCTCAGGAGGATCCAGTCCCCGCAGGTCAGCAGGCCGCGGAGCCGTCTGCCCTTGGCGCGTGTGAGGGGAGCTTGGAGCTTCCGGTGCGCCAAGCCATCCGCACCACTACTTCCGTGGCCGCGGCGCCGGTCGGCGCACCCGTGCTGCCCCCCTATCAATCCCTCACGCTGGCGAACTGTGGCCCCCTCGTCAGGCCCGGGGCCCTAGAGGAAGCCTTCGGCACGCTTGGCCAACTCCGGGCCGACCTCCAAGATGCCGACAGGTGCCTTGCGAGGGAACGCCTGAGGCTTGTCTCGGGGTGTCTCCAGGCCAACACATCTGCTAGGACGGCCTGGGACCGGGCTAATGCCACCGCCGCGGAGAGCAAGAGGGAAGCCACCGAAGCCATGGGGGCTCGCGATGCGGCGCTGGCCAGCGCAACGTCCACCGAGAAGCGCTGCGATGAGGCAGAAGCCGAGCTGAAGACCCTTCGAGAGGAGCAGGCTGCGCATACCCAGCGGCTCCAGTGGCAGGAAGAGGAACTCAAGGCCCGTGAAGTGAAGCTCGCTGACCGCGACGCCAAGCTAGCCCAGGTGACCGCCGACCGGGCCGCAGAGTGCGGCTGCCTGGCCAAGCTGAAGGTGGAGGTGGATGAAGCTCGGGCATCCCATGCCCGGCACGTCTCCGAGGTGACAACCCAGCTAGAGGCTAGGGAGAAGATCCTTGTCGCCGCCGAGAAGAAGGTGGCCGTGGAATGCGAAGCCTTCCTCTCTCTCGAGCTCGGGTCTCGCAAGGCGCTGCATTCCATCTGCGGGGGAGGATAGGAAGAGCCACTGGCGACCCCTGAAGACGGCCTTGCTGGGCTCTTCCCCAAGCTTGCCGAAGTGCTCAACGGTGCTGCCGCTGAAGTGGACTCCTTTTTGGAGGAGGAGTGCCGCTCGCTTTTTACCATGGCTACGACACGCGTTTTCAGCCATCTCTACCTCCAGGACCCAGGCTTGGACCTCAACGCACTGATCCACCCGGTGGCTCCCGAGTCCCGCGCCGCTACCGCGGGGGTCGTGAAGGATCAGGTGGATGCATTGCTGAAGAAGTTCCTCTGTGTTCCCAACCCCGAGGCTCCGGCGGCAGACGTCGGCGGCGGCGAAGATGGCGGCAGCAACGTCGACGACGGGCTCCCAGCGACCAGGATAAGCGACGGTGATGGCCAAGGCAGTGGTGGCGCTTCTTCCTAGTTTTATCCTGCAACATTTATCGTGCCTCGTGGAGGCTAAAAAACTTACTGTTTGAATATGCGGAACACTTTGTTCTTGTAATAACTGATAGGACTCCGTGATTTTCTTTCCGTGCTTGATTTCCTTCTTGTTTGCCTTTGTGTTCTGCGTCGGCAGGGCCCAGCCCCGTGCATACCTCGACCGCCGTTGGGGCATCCAGATCACTAGGACAAGACCAAGGGGCGAGGGGCTACGTGACTAGTGAGGCCCCTGAGTCGCGATGCTCAGGGGTCCCCCTTGACGTACGAACAACCCTCATGAAGGAAGTCTGAGCAACGTCTAAGTTGATCCGGAGTCCTCCATACCTTTCCTCGCCAGCTTTTGCCTGGGAGGGACGCGAGAAGACCAGGTGCCAGGGACCTGGTGAGGTGGCGCATGTCAGGCTTGGCCTGAGCACAGCCCCGTGTCCAGCCCCCTCGCGCGTGCCTCCTTTGGGGAAAGCTGCGCGATAGGGTTGCGTAAAGAGCCGGCATGCTGTCCTGAGGTTAGTGCAGCCACTAGGGCGCCCTTAGTTGTTTATCCACCAGCACGGAGCATGGGGCTTCCACTTTGCGTGGGCATAGTCGCTCCTCGACCGTGTCGTCTGCCAGCATGAAGCATGGGGCTTCCACTTGTGCGTTGGTGGGAGTTCCCTCGGGGGAGACTCCGGGGCGTGTACAACCCCGTTCAAACACGTGGCTAGCACGACAGAACTGGAGGAGGTGTACTTTGTGCACTCATGAGCCAGCGCGGGACTCACCAGGCCCTACCTCAAGGCGGGTTGTGCCTGAATCTTGTGGCGCGGGGCGCGCTTTAGGAACCCGTGAAACGGGGGGGCCTGCGCCGAATGCCCCTCCGGAGGTTATCTCATGAGAAGGCCAGACACCAATGACCCCAGGAGGTGACGTGAATTGGACCGGCCTACCAGACAGAGCTCAGCCATTGGCTTTATCGATGCTACAGGGACAGACCTGAGCACAGACGCCGTACCAAGTCTTCTCATGCAACGATCCTACGGAAAAACACCCGCCACGCGGCTCCCGCAATGGCGAAGCGCCAAACTGCGGTTGTACGAACCGAGCCGCGCACCCTTACTCGTCCACACGCGATTAGCTCATGTGAGAACAAGGCACCAAGGACCCCGGGAGGTGACGCACACGGGGGCTGGCCCGCGGGACAGAGCTCGGTCACTTGGATTTGACAACGCTGCAGGGACGGACCTGAGCACAGACGTTGTGCCAGTCCTTAATCATGAGGCGGTCGCGGGTAGGGTTGTGAGGGTGTAGCGACATTCATGGTGACGAAGCACCGGACATGCAAGTTGGGATATTTAGGAAATTCATAAAGGCGAAACCAGTTCTGATACATGCGCAAAATGATACAACTGTAGGGGCTACCCCTGACAGCCTGCGGATACTGCAGCCTGGGGGGTGCCCTCAACTAAACAAACCAAAAAGGTCACCTCACACCATCGTTGTAGAATAGTCGAGGGAGCTGAAGATGAGCGCCACGAAGGTCGTACCTCATGAGCCGGCTGACTCCTAAGGCCCGGAGGGCTCATGAGGCCTGGGGGGCTCGCACGGACCCGGAACCTCCTCTGACATGACCGCCTGGCACCTGGCCTCATGAGACACCATTGCACGCTGCGCGAAGCACTGGTACGAGCCGCCCACATTCATCTGGCCGAACGGCATGCAGACGTAGTTGCAGGGGTAGCCCCGACTCCGGCCGACATGGGATGGCCAGAAGAGGTCCTGCGACATGGCCCTGTTGAGGCCTGGGATGTTGACGTAGATGCGCAACTCGCCACCCATGTCGGGGGGCGCGGCTGCACCGGGTAGTGCGGGGCGACGCTCGCCATGCATGGCTCGTCCCTCCTGAAGCTCCTTGATTGCCTTGGTGATGAAATCTCGTGCGCCTGGGGCCTTGCGCCTTGTTCAAGGGGGCGCGCACCGAAGCACGCCTCCAAGTGGTGCCCGAACACCTCCCTCGTCGCGCTGGTCAGGTTAGAGGCCCTCCAGACAAGAGCCCCGAGCCCATCCTGAGGGGGGCGTCGGGTGCGCCTTCCTATGCGAGAGGAAAGGGCGCCCCAGCAGTGGGCGCGGGGCCCGAGGCACCACTAGCGGGTGCTCCGGGCTCCTGACGGCCCTTGGGAAGGAGACGCTTCTTCTTCTTGGGGGTTGTTTTTGAAGGTGGGACAGCGCCCTCGTCGTTCGGGTTGTCAGCCGCTGCAGCTTGGTAGGCACGCTCGAGGGAGCACACCGCCTCCTTCTCATCGCAAGCGACCGTGATGATGCCGCCGCTCCCTAGCATCTTGAGGACGTTCTAACCATGGTGTGTTGCTGCCATGAACTTGGCGAGGGCCGGATACCCAAGGATGGCGTTGTACGAGAGGCCGATGTGGGCGACGTCAAAGTCAATGAGCTCAGTGTGGTAGTTGTTGCGCTTGCCGAAGGTGACTGGGAGGCGTATCTGCCCCAGGGGGACGGTGGAGCCATCGGTCACTCTTGAGAAGGGCTTGGTTGGCAGAAGCTGACATAAGGCACTTGGAGCGTCTCGAATGTCTCGACAGAGAGGAGATTGAGCCCCGCGCCACCATCGATGAGGGTCTTGGTGACGAGGACATTGCTGATGGTGGGCGTGCGGAGCATGGGAAGGGCGCCAGCGGCGGCCGAGCACTTGAGCTGGTCCATGGAGTCGAAAGTGACGGCGTGCTTCGACCACCTAAGGGAACGCGTCGCCTCAAGCTTGGGGAGGGCTGCGTTCACCTCACGAGCGAACTGCTTGAAGATGCGATGTGAGGTTGGGGCCTGAGCATCGCCTAGGATGCAGGCGATAGCGCGAGGCTCCAAGAAGCCCCCAACCCCATCATCTTGCCGGTTGTCGTCATTTCTCCTTGGTGACGGCGGCAGCGGAGGGAGGCCGACATTGTCCTAAGGACGGACCTCATGAGGCTGGTCAAGCCAGGGCCTGTCACGAGGCTCATCACGCCAGCGGTCCTCACGAGGCTGGGCGCGCCAGTCCTGGCGAGGGTCGGGTTGTCCCAGCGGGCTCCACCACGGCCTCCTCCACGGTCGTAGCCACTATCAGTCCGCTCGGGGTGGTGGCCAAGGCACCCCTCGCGGAGGGCCTTGAGCTCCTGGCAGTCGTTGGTGTTGTGGCTGTGGACGTTGTGGAAGATGCAGAACGGGCGGTTGCCCCTGGGAGGTTTGTCGTGGTCGCGACCACGCTTCATCTCAGGTTCAGCCACAAGCACGGTGGGACCTTTGCGCTTTGCCTCCTTAGCCTTGGCCTTCTTGTCTTCAGGATTGCCCTCCGAAAGCTCAAGGAGGGAGAGGTGGCCTTCCTTGGCACTTGCGCACTTGTTTACCATGTTGAACATCTCCAAGGCCGAGCACAGGTCCTCATGAATGGCGAGCTCCTCCTTCATCTTGACATCCTGGACGCCATCAGAGAACGCTGAGATGATGGCCTCGTCCGACTCCTTCGGGATCTTGAGGCGGACATTCATGAAGCACTGTATGTACTTGTGCGAGGTTTCACCTGCCTGCTGCTTCATGCGCTGCAGGTCACCCACAGCAGGAGCGCGGTCCCGGGTGCCCTGGAAATTGGCGATGAAGCGCTCGCGGAGCTCCTCACAGGTGGAGATTGACCCCTCCGGGAGGTTTAGGAGCCAAGAGCGTGCGCCATCGTTGAGGGCCATGGGGAACAAGTTCGCCATGACCTTGTCATCTCCGTTTGCCGCCTCGATGCTCAGCGCATAGAGCTGGAGGAATTCTGCGGGGTCGGGGGTGCCGTCGTAGCGCGGAGGCAGATCCGGCTTGAACTTACCAGGCCAAATGACACCGCGCAGCTGCGGGGAGAAAGCACGGCAGCCCGCCGCACTCACGGGCGCCGCGTGCGCGAGGGGAGCCTGGCCTTGATGTCCGTGCGCCGCAGCCTCGGGCGGCTTGTGGTCTTGGAGCTGGCGCTGCGGCGCTGGGAGCGCGCGCACATCGGCTTGCGGCCGCTAGACCACCTGGCAGCTTGCTTCATCGCGCGCCGGCGCTCCGCATAGCAGGTCACATCAGGGCGCATCGCGCCTGGGCTCGGGGTCGGCGCCGCGCAGTGGAGGAGGAGGAGGTGCGCCGTGAGCCACGTCGCTTGCCTGAGATGGCGGGGGAGGCAGCGAGCGGGATGGTGCAGGGGCCTCGCCGGCAGCGTTGACGAGCTCGGTGATGCGGCCAAGCCAGTCGTCGTAGAGGTTGTTGGCGGCACGATAATGCAGGAGGTCGCGCGTCATGAGCAGCGTAGCCTGCGTGTTTGCCAGCCTGCTGCAAGTGTGGGAGGACAACGCCATGGCAGGAGTAGGCGACGGAGTGGCGGTACTGCCGTCATGCCACACGGAGGGTGGCAATGACGAATCCTGCTGCTCGCGAGCGGCCTGGTCAGTGGTAGCGTTAGCCAAGGGGGAGGCGGAGCAGCGAGGAGCGCCATTGCCCACGGGTGCCGTCTGGGCGACACGAGCGGCCCGGCGCTCGGTGCGGACACGGTGTGCATCGGTCATGGGAGTGACGGAGCGGAGGCAAAGCGGAGGTGGAAGAAGGACTTCGACACGGCCCTACCTGGCGCGCCAAATGTCGGATTCAGGGCTCCACAGACCCAAGAAGGTTCGAACTCTGGGGCGTGTGCGAAGATCTCAACCCCTCAAGCCTCGAGCTCGTTGCCCTACAGCCTAGCCTAGCCGGATTCGTGTGAGCAGGGAAGAAGATGAACACGGCATTTTACGCAGGTTCGGGCCACCTTGCGACGTAAAACCCTACTCCTGCTTTGTGGTGGATTGGCCTCACGAGGAGGTTGAGGATGAACTAGTATAGTGGATGAGCTGCCTCGCGAGGGCTCGGGGGTGAGAATGAGTCGACCCCTTCTACGATGGTGGCTAACCTATATTTATAGTGGCCTCGGTTCTCTTCCCTGGAAACTTAGGCGGGAAGGCATACCAAAATGGCCAATTTGAAAGGGGACAGGAGGTACACCCTATCCTGACAAAAGGTGGTCTTCTGCTGCAAAGCTTCTGGTTGTGATGCAGCAGTGGGAACGGTGATGACATCCATCCTGTTGAGCTCGTGGTCTTGGTCTCATTGCACCGGAATGGAAACCTTTGGAGGGCTCCTTGGGAATCCACGTCTGTCCTCGCTCCCTTAGCACCGAAAGGGAAACTGTCTCCTCTGCGGCCGCTGGCGCCCGCCTGGCCTTATTCGTCATGGCTCACATCATCGCAGCCTCAGGAGGTTGGGTACCTGCATAGAAATCTCCGCTCCTCGGGAGGCCGCCTGGGGAGGCCACTCCTTTGGAGGTCTTGGTGTCATCCGCCTCGCGAGGCCAGGGGGCCCTCGCGAGGGTCTTGTCTTGGTAGTCTTGCAGACGGTCCGTACCAGGCCGTCGAAGGAGCCACACCATGGGCCGCAGGCAGGCAAGTCTGGGTACTCTAGTTCCCAGAACACAGACAGACTAGCGTAAGAAAAGGTATTTGCAGACTATTGGATACATTTTCCGAAAATAACGGATTTCGGTGTGTTACCGGAGAAATGATCTCGTGCTGCAGAGGTAGTTCCTTCTTGAACAGGTTCCCTGGTTTAGTTTTCCACAATGCGAGCACACTTCAAATGAAGATGAATTTTGACAACATCAATGATTGAACCAGATATGAATGCAAATTAATTTCAACATCATAGAATTCAATACCTATCCATGAATTGCTGAAGATGCGTCAGATCCTGAGCGTTTATTGACACTCTGAGAGAACCCATGTAGTAAACTATGTTCTTGTTTGGAACAATGAATACCAAGATCCAGTGATTGCTACATATTAAGAAAGCCATGAACTTATGAATTATGTCGAAATCTAAAAGACAATCAGTGTATGCATGGTTGTTTATTTGACTTATCGTTCATGATATGGCCAGAGAAATGATTTTGCATGAGACGTGTTTTTGAAGATACGGGCGACCGTGTTAATGGCCCACTCCCGTTCATCCTTACCATGTAATGTTGTGCCATTTACTAATGCAGGATCTATGAAATACACACTCTCCGTTTTTCTTCTCTACGCATTCAATCTCCTGAGAGGAATAAAATGCAGTTAGTTGTTTATCATTTACAACCTTGTCTGGAGAAGTTGATCAGAGTTTGTTAAGTACTTACAAAATCTGACATCTAACAAGAGTGGCATCGAGCTTGTTGAAGTTGAAGAAGAGATGTAAGTCCTCGAAATTCACACCGATGGAACCAGGATCGTGTCGGAAATGATCTCTGTTGTAGCAGACTAGCAGAACATGATCACCTACTAACATTTGATCCATGCAATATTTATGTAACTCACGGCAACTGGAGCTGCACTCATCAAAGTATTCGCCAACAAGAAATGGCTAGCCATGGACGTAATTGCGTGCTTCAACTATGTCTGCTTTATTTTTATCAAGCACCAAATCTATTTCTGCATCATTCATGCCGACAGAAATAATATTACTCTCCGATTCAAACAACTTGTTGTTAATTTGGTTCTGGGCGATGAGTGCTTTAAGTAAGAGGCAATCGTTCTCTTTCCTCTTCGCTCTTGGGGTGCGCTTCCTCACAGGTGCAGCCTTTTTGCCTGCTTCCTTCTTGGTACTTGAAGCACTTCTGGTACAAGGTCTGGATGGCTGAAAGGCAGACTGTCGAGCAAACGATAATGCTTCGATGGACTCCTTAGCAGACGGTTTAGCTATGCTGGACTGCTGAGATGGCGGTGCTACCGTGATGGACAACTGGGTTGTAGGAGCAGAGGCATCGGACTGCTGACCATGCGTTGAAGCTATGTCGGGTTTCTACGCAGGTGGTGCCAACTTGTCGATGTGCTGAGGCGGTTGTGCTAACGCGTTGGTTTGCTGAGCAGGCAGTGCTGACGCATTGGTATGCTGATCACATGGCTGCGGAGCGACGGACTGGTGAGCAGTCGGTTCTGGACCTACAGACTGCTTAGCAGGTGGTTCCGAAGCATCACACTGCTTAGCAGTCCATTCCACCAGGTGGGTCTACTGAGCATGTAGTGCAGCTGGGTCTCACCCCGCTGCTTCAGCGGCCGGCATCTGAACCGGTGGTGCGGTTTCAGCAGTTGTAGGCCTTGCCACTGGCTGCTCTGGGGCAGACGATGACATGGCCTATACGGCACAAAGTCGGGCGGGCTGATCACAGGTTGATGCAACAACCATCGGATTATGAGTATTAGGTTCCTTGGGGGAAGCACGCGAGAGCTGCTATGGCAAGGAGAGCGTCATCGGTTGAGGGGCGACATTGGTTGCTCTTGGCGGGGCTTCCGGGATCTCATCCATGAAGTCTATTTCCTTTCATGTCCACTGGATGTGATGTAACAGTGTTTCTGCCAAGGTGCTATGCTCATCAAAGTCCCCTAGGACATTCTTTAGGCCAAATTCATTGAATCCAGGCTTTACTTCAGTCACATAGCACTTCACATAGCCTGACTTCAATGGCACATTGTCCAACAAGAGGCCCTCTACCAAGAAGGGTGGGCAAACCCATGCTGTTGCACATTTTAATGTACCTTCATAATGTGTAAGCATGCCCTTCAGTCTGTCTTTCATTCCAGATAGATCAAATATAGCATCATCATGAGCAGCTGCAGTCTCAGTGCCGCTGGGGTCAGCTAATGCACAACTACCCTTGTGCGCTGTTGTCACGCAATAACCAGCATCCTCCATGCCCGCCTCCCCTCCCATCTGCTGGCTATCTGTCAGTGTTAGAGTCTTTTGCATCATCATTTACTCCTCAATTTCCTTTTGAATAGTCGGATACATGTCCTTCCTCAACCTTTCATAAAATTCATTCTGCTTCATTTCACTTCTCACTTTTTTCATGCTGAGCCTCTCTTCTTTGCTGAGTGTGAAAGCCCTCTTGTGCGGGACATTAACACCTATACCCTTGAACGCCCAGGGGGCTCTCTTATTTCCAGAGCATCGGACAGAATGGCACATGGCCCTGAGTTCCTATAGAACCTTCCAACGATCTCGGAAGCCTTTAACATCGCCCGATACAGTTTTTCGTCATGTGAGTTTTCAAAGTAATAAGTTCCATCATCACGCCTCCTTGCACGTGCCCGCAAGTAGTCTCTAGCGCATTCACCCCTGATTTCACTAAAGGCCGGTTTCCCACCTGCAGCTACTGCTTCTTTGTCCTCCTGGTACCATATCGGTTGCATGCCGTAGTATCCTACCACACCCATACGATGGGGGTGTGTGTTCCTCTTCTGAAGTTTCGATTGCTTGGCACTCTTCTCATCAAACTCTATAGTTGCCCTGACCCTTTTGAATTCTGCCCAATTTGCCTTTGTAATTTGGGGGTATGCGGGGATTGGGTCCTTGCCTTCACTCAAGTACTTCTTGTACAGCATGTGCTTCCAGTTTCTCCAAGCATCCCTAGCATTCTTCAGTGCAGCGTGTTCCACCTGCATTCCCCACTGCTCTGGAATGTTGAAGTGATGCATGATCTCCCAGACTATCCTTTGCCGTGTTTCAGTGTCAGCCTTCCGAAACCCCGGCAGATTAGTGTTGAGCCATGCCCTGCCAACAAATCCACATGCACTCCTGAAACTCGTGCGTGCTTTATATGGTTTAGTTTTATCCCAAGACTTCAAATTGATGTCGGTTACTTCATATACACCTTTATGCTGGTGTGCGGGCTTCCTTGGAGCGTTCCTCCGTGTCCTGACTAGAAGGATAATTGCTGCAGCTCTACCCATTTTAGTTTACTTGATCCCTCACCATTGCTGAAGACCTAGGGTTGTCGGGCTCAGATGAAGATACATCGCCTGAAGCATGAGTGATGTAGCTGCTACTCGGCATCTACAGAGAACACATGCAAAACTCAGGAAAGGAGCATAAGCATAAAGCTAACAACTTGGTATCAAGCTGTCTAAACATGTCATGTAATAGTTTAGAAAATGTACGGCTAATTTGTTAAGTTTGTGTGACTCGGGTGCCCACGATCTGTAAATCGACAGTAACTTATTGGAACAAATACAACTTATATGTACTAGTTAGGAAGGTAGATAATGAACATATATACGCTCTTTGTTATTTTATAGCCAATTTGGGAACATACAGAACGAAATAGGAAGAGTGATTGTGAGGAAGTATGCCTCACCGCGATGGAGAGCAGTAACTAACAGGTTTCTTAATGCAAACCCGACAGGACCACAGGAGAGGCGAGGGTTACATGATCGATATGCTCGAGGGTGGCTGGCGAGCAAACAATGATGGCGAGGCACGGGCAACCGCGTGTTGGGAATGGCAGTGGAGGTAGAGATGACGCCGAAGAGTGGGCACACGGCCGGGTTAAGCACGCCGGCACCGGAGAGGGTTCTTCTATGGATCTGGAGGAGGGGGAAGCTGGCGATGGAGATTGGGTGGACTATTGAGTGAAACGCGGGCGGGCGGTGGGGTGGGGGGTGTTGGCGGCCTAGATGAAAAGGGTGAAAAAATATCCCGGGTTGCCGCGCGGAAAGGCCTATGCAAATAGTTGCCTCAAAGAGCTCGTGTGCACAAACAACATAATTTCATTTGAAATGAAGACGTGCTAATTTTGAAATGAAGACGTGAGTTCATCGTTTTGCCTCTAATTTTTTTCCATGCTACGCAATCACCATTATACGACGGGTTTGATTTTCTGGCGCATTTTAGGTATCGTTTGCTATATTTAAGACATTTTTTGAATTTAACATGCATTTTGTGCATATAAATGTAACACCGCAAAAATCGGGTTATCGATTTTTGTGCTGTTATTCCTTCCTAGCTTTTCTCTCCCGAATTTTTCCTCTGGAATCTGGTGAGTGACCAGGCGAATCCAGACAATCTCCAATCACTCAGTGCAATTCCATGCTCTTGTGCGAGCCAATCTTCCGTCAGCAAATTCCGAACCCTACTGAAACCCTAATTCCAAAATATCGGAATTGGAAATCCTGCCTTTGTGTTTACAAAGGAACTACCATTTTCTTTGCTCAGTTGATCCTACCAAAATTTCCAGAGATCATCCTGCCCTCATAAACCCTAGATGTGCAAAAATATTGCTAAGTTATATGCAATATTTCTCATCTAGAATTAATTCCTTTCTCTGCCTTTCCGAGGAATTAAATCCAAGAAAATATCTATCCATCTCCAAAGTTCATGAAAACTTGTGGAGATATTCTTTGTAACCATATTGAGCTCTCATAAAAATATTGGCCATAATTAAATAGGATAAATTGCATTTTCCTATTTAAAGCCAATATTCCAATTTGGGGCCTTTCCAAAGGAACTACCATTTTGGTAGTTAGGAAAAATCCCAAATAAATTGTGGAGTTTTTCCTATCCATATATTCACCATTTCCATCAATATATCAAGTTCCACCCATTAAATTTTGAGCACAACACCACGTTGCAAATTCTGTCCAGATTTTCAGTTTGCAAAGGAAGTGCTTGATTCCTTGATCTCCTTGGACTGAAATTTTGCATGGTGATTCATTATGAGATATCACCTATGGATACCAAAAATCAGCTCATTCCATCCAACCAATCTTCCTCAGTAAATTATCTAAGTTTCTGTTCAGATTGCATCATTGTGAAGGAAGTACCATCATAAATGATCAATTTGAGCTGAAACTTTTCCAGATATCCTCCATCACCAAATCATCACTCTACACATAAAATCATCCAAATCGATCTAGCCATTTGACCCCGGCATCATCATTTGTATTTCTGGTCAGTGGGCATGGTAACAAAGGAAGTACCAGCTATCCTTGTACATTTGTGCCCAAATTTTTCTAGCATCACTACCTTAGTGTATTACTAACCCATGCCATAGATCAGGTCAATAGGTGCACTGTGGTAGCCGCACCACATGGCAAACACTTTGCTGTTGGAACCTGTTTGACCATGGTGCAGTCACCTCAGGCCTCCCTCAGGTCATTCAGCAGCATAGGTCAACTCAGTGTAGGACGGTGAGTAGCCTAGACATGGTTTGGCTTCATGTGAGGCGTGGCAACGCCGTGGCCACGCGGTGACCACGGGGAGAGCGTGCCAAACTGGTGCTCTATGCATTGGAGTTGACGGGAGCTCGTCTCCAGCCGGCTCCAGCATGTCCAGTAGTGTCGTAGAGCTCCCTAGCGCGTGCGTGATCCATCCAGAGGCCTCTCCCCCTCGTCCCCTAGCTGGTGGAGCGCTTGAAGCCTCGGTCGTCGACGAGGAGCTTCTCGGAGCTCCGTCCATTGTCGGCTAGCTTCATCCCCGAGCTATATATAGCGTGCCCCCGAGCCGACCTCGTCACCAGCAAGCCCCCAGCCTCCTCCCTCGAGCCCTCGAGCTCCTCCCTCCACCATGGCCGCGGCTCTGCCGCCGTTGCCCTTAAGCCATTTCGGCGCCTTGACCTCTTCCCTCCCCCTCTGTCCGTGTTCCCGGCCTCCCCTGACTCCCCGCGAGTCGCCGCTGTCTCGAGCTCAGGCAGAGGAGCCCTGCCACCGTGCCCCCTCCTCCGGCCGTGCCTTGACCTCGGCCCGAGCCGCGGCGCCGTCGCTGTGGTCCGCCCCGAGCGGCCCGAGGACACCTGCGGGCGCGGTGTTGGGTGGCCGAGCCCCTCCGCCCGCCGGCCGGCCCTGAGGAGCAGCGAGGCGACGGCCATGCGAGCAGCCGGCGAGGCCCGAGCCACCGTGGCACTCTCCTTTGTTCGGTCGGGAAGACCTGGGAAGAGAAGAAAAGAGAGAGAGAAAGAGATAAGGCGGGGCCCACACGTCATTGAGATAAAGAAAGTCAACCCGGGCCCGCTGGTTTAAAGTGAAAACGTATTTTAGGGAGTACGTCTTCTGACTCCGAAGGATTATTTTTCCAAAGGCGTTTGCCTTTTTTCCAGCTGCCGGCCGAATCTATTATATAGAAAACGTTCGTTGGTTAAGAGCTAAAATGGACAGATTTTGTCTGTTTTAACGCTTAACGAACGAACGGCTCTAACTCCGCGGCCGTAACTCCGATTGAGGTAAAACCAACGCCCACGTCTTCGTCTCGTCAAGCCCGTTGCGATGCCATCATTTTCATAATGTTTTCACACTGTGAAAATGACCATTTTGCCCTTGCCCCTAATCAGCCTCCTTCGAGAGGGAAGCTTTTCTGGCGAATCTTTCCGGAGTTTTATCGCACTTCCACCCGGCGTATTCCTCTACCCCAGGCAAGCCAACCTCTTATCATGAGCTCCAGACTTGCGTGATGACTTTGCTTGTACCCTGTGTGTTAATCATAGTACATCGGTATCACCTGTTAGTCTGCTCTTGCATACACCTGTTATGTCATCTGTATTAGATGTCAGCATTACTTTTCATCTAATGCCATGACCAGTTTTCATGCCATATCTTGCCATGCTAGTAACAATATTTTAAATACCGTTATCATGTTAGTGCCATGATTCGATCTCATGCCATGTTTGTCAATGTTGACATGATTCTGCTGTGCTGATGTTAAGTGGCTGTTCACACTTACAATTGTTGAGGTAATGGTGCAATGATGGAGATGCTAATTGAAGTACATAACTAAACGTAGTGGTTGATCTTGAGTCACCTGTCCGGGCTTATTCGTGCAACCACATTCGCCGGTATGGGACGGCCTTGACTTGGTCTGGCTCGGTGCTCTTTCATCGGTACCTCCAAAGAGGGAGGGTTATGCGTGCGTGCTGCCCTGATCAGGTAGACGGCGATAACCCTGTGAGCCCAGTTGAGTTGTTTAACCCGGGAGTCCCCGTTTGGGACAGTTTAGTTAGGCCACGATGGTGGCAGGTGTCACGAGGTGACAAGGGGCCACCCAGGGCTTGACTCCGGGGGAGGATGATTGCCGGTGGTACGATGGGAGAGTCACGGGTCAGGCAGGTTTCGTTGGAGCAACGCTGGTCCACCCGAATGGGATCACGAGGTCAGTGCTCCATAGTGTGGGTAAAGTGCGCAACCTCTGCAGAGTGTAAAATCTATTCGAATAGCCGCGTCCACGGTATTGGACAGCCTGTCCAGACCTCACTAGGTGATCAACCATAATGATGATTATAATGGTGAAAGAACCTGCCCTGCATAGACGTCAGATGTTGTCAGAAATATGGTATGATAGCCATGGGATGGCTATGGAGGAGATGGTCAGATGACCGAAAGACTTGGATTTGGATCAGGTTCAGATTGGATCATGAGATTATTCGGAATATGGATTATTTACTTGATGCATGCTTTACTTTACCATACTTTACTTCAGTAGTTATTTTGCTAGATAACCCCGTTATATCGTGATGATTAATGCTGCTGGATGTTTAAACATGCCAGATAATTTTGCTACGACATGATGATTATAATGCTAGATAGGTATGCTATGCCATGTTGATTCACATTTTCCTGTTAATTCCATGCCATGTTTAGAATAAATTCTTGCATAGCATAGGGCTTGCTTTGTCATCTGCTTGTTTGGATGCTATGTATTTGGTTGTCTTGCGAGTACATTCAAAGTACTCACCTAGCCTTGCACATGGCCAGTTGTAGGAGAAGATTCGTCGTGCTAGATCGTAACCCAGCCAGTCCTGTGAGTTGTGGAGCCCAGCCAGAGACGTCGTTGCCACTGAACCAAGACCTTCGCTGCCATCTTAGTTAGCCTTGGAGCTATGTAATATTGTTGTAAGCAACAGTATTGTAATACTCCATTCTATTTAATAAAGCCATTTTGTGCCTGGAATTGTTGTATCATGTCTTTGACGTGCGCCAGATCTTATCCTGGGGCTGGCGTGCGTCGGCCCTCTATCGGGGTGCCACAATACTTGGTATCAGAGCCAGGCTAGCTATAGGTTACCCTAGCACCAAACCACCCCCTATCTTTTACCTGGTAGTGAGCCCAGTAGATTTGACCCATCCCTGGCGTCCGACATGGCCACTGTTGATCAACAGGTGGCGCAGTCGGAATGGACGTGTCCCTGCCAGCTGACCACCCGCCCAGCCGTCCCTGGATCAGACCGCGACCCTACCCCGCTGTCGGCCTTGCAGGCGTATCTTCTACCCGGCACGAGAAGGATCCAGGCCATGCTTGTGTGTCCCAGCTCGACTACCTATTAAACCCCCCTCCCACCTGCAAGTCACTGCCCTCTTCATTCAGTAAGCCAGATCCTCGCAAGAAATCCAGGCCAGTATCCGCAAACCAGCAGCCATGGCTAGTTCTTCCAGAACCCCCACTTTCCATAGCCGAACATTGGCTGATGGTTATCTCGGCTTTCCTCCCATCCTTTCGAGTATGCTTACCCAAGCCCTTGGCTGTAGCACTCTTCCAGTGTATCTGGTGTTCCAATCAGATCCCGTTCCCCACCTTTGCCGATTCTATGCAAAGGTGCATATCAATCCAGGTCTAGCAGCGGATGGGAAGCCCACGAATTTTCGGGGCAAACCCATGCCCACCCCCGCGTTGGCTGTCCAGATAGCTACCGCGGAAGCCATTACCCGTCTTCATTTTCAGTTTCCGCAAGTAGCGAAGATGCAGGAGTTCCGCTATCTTCCCTCGTCATCCGACTCAGGTTGCGAGTTCTCCAGTGCAGTTGGAGATACTGACCCAGCAATAGCTCGCCTGGTTCAGTTCATTGCTGCCTAGGGACTACTGCTCTCCGGCATTCTTAGAGGGTTCCAGGCCATTGACCGTGACACCACACGGGTTGTTACGGGAGCATATCGTGCGGCTCGTCAAGCTGCATCCCCGAACACTCGTTCTCTGCTGCCAAATCCAGTGCCACCTTCGCAGATAATACTACCCTCTCAACCCGTGAACCCATGTCTCCCCGGCATCATCCACCCAAATTCCATTCGAGGAGTTATCCGGCGTCTTCGTCATCGGGATGTGTTTCGTCAGGTTCCAGCCACAGCTCCAGCAGTTGCGCCCCAACCCATAGAGGTGTCCGATGATGAAGATGGTAGTTAGCTCAGCCTTCGTCCCCCAGGAAAGCCCCAGCAAGAGTAGGCTCATTTGTGGCTCTGGCAGTGAGTGTAGCCAGTTGAGGCCGCAAGTATGTGTGTTGCGAAGACTGTTTCTTCGTCCTCGTCTAGGATTAGGATCCTGTAGTTCGGAGTGAGTTGTTGCTGTTAGCTGTCTAGTAAGGTTGTGCTTTGTTGTAATGCTTGTATTGCTTGTGCCTGTGTGTTGGTGTAATATTATGTATGTTTGTTTGCTCTGTGTGTTTAGTTCATCTGTCTCTCTGTTAAGAAGAAATGTTTAACAGAGCCGCCAGTGGATTTTTTTAACAAGGTTTTAGTCAGTAGAGCACTTACACCCAATAACATTGGACTCGCCCAGAGTCCCTCATAAAATGCGGGCTGGTGTAGGTGCATGTATACCAGGAGTGCATACACCCACTAGCATTAAAACACCTTAGTGTAATATGCTCGACATGTTTCTTTCATCTGTCTGTATTTTGTTACGATATGCATTCTGCATTTGCCTGCATATAGGTCTGAATGGATTGCGTGTGTAATGTGTGAGCAATGTTTGCACGCCAAGATCTTGCTCCTGAGTACAATCGCCGCAGTACTCGGGTATAATGTAAAGCCGCCCATCCATACCCATCTATGCTTACCCCGTTTCCAGTTTTCCCGAACCCAACATTCTGGAGAGCCGGTTTTCCCCAGTAATTTCCCCAGTCCCAAAATCTTTTCTCCGCACCCAGCTGCAATCTCAGAGAAATTCTGAGAAATTTTATTGCAGCATAAACCATTACAACTCCTCCAGCCTAAGATCTAAACCCCGATTCTACCTCAACCCCCCTCATTGTGGATGTCATTCAGTGAGGAGCAACCAGCGGTGTGGCCTCCACACTGGTAGAGCTCCGCTAACCACACCGCACTAACCATAGACCCAGCGGCGCCTCTGTCACCATCTTGTGCGATGCTGACCAGCCACCCCCTTCGCCCCGCCGCAGCCCGCGCTTATTCCGCCAGCCTAAGACGACGTGGATGATCACCCGCTACCGCTCGGTTAGCAGCATCTCGACGATCATCGAGGATTATCGCACACAGCAGCAGCGAGGAGCCAACCAATGCCGCCAGCAGACCCACCAGGAGGATGAAGATCAGCTCCAAACCCACGTCCACCATTAACGCCTTGCCTCGCGCTTCTGCAACCAGAAGGAAAAGAAGAAGAGGAAGAAGAGGAGAGGTAAGATGCAAGGTGGAGGAAGAAGAAGACTGCGGTCGTTTTTATAGCCCGAGTCCGGTGTACGGTGAGCAAGGTCCAGGAGAACTGCGCGTCGCTCAATCACCGGCGTCAAGGAGGCGAATCCGCAAGCAGTGCCGATCGGCGCTGGCCCGCGATGGGAGTGCTCTCTGCGTTGGTCCCGTGCACGCCGCGCACTATCGCCGTAGGGTGCTTTATGCCCCAGGAGCTAGGCGTGTGCAGTGCCTAGCCGCACTCAGGACAGCGCGGGGGCGAGAGAGAACCGTTGGCCGGAGAAGATGAAGGCTGCCAGTGGGCCCTAGGCCCACCTGCCAGTGAGAGAGGCCACTGTTCACTGTGGTGCCCCGAGCATTTTTGGAAGAAGGAAATTTTGCTTTTTCTAAAAATGACAGGGCTACCCAGCGGCCCCTACCCGAGGAGTAAATCCCACGAGATCCGTATCTCGATCTGGGTGTACCGATTTTTGGTACTTTTAACTCGGTTGTTTACAACCACAGGGTTAAAACCCAACCCAGAGGTTTTTCCAGGAGGCATGATTTTTTTTTGTTCCAAGCTAATCCTAGGAATCTCGAGGACGAGATTCTCTTAAGGGGGGAAGGTTTGTAACACCCCAAAAATCGGGTTATCGATTTTTGTGCTGTTATTCCTTCCTAGCTTTTCTCTCCTGAATTTTTCCTCTGGAATCTGGTGAGTGACCAGGTGAATCCAGACAATCTCCATTCTCTCAGTGCAATTCCATGCTCTTGTGCCAGCCAATCTTCCGTCAGCAAATTCCGAACCCTACTGAAACCCTAATTCCAAAATATCGGAATTGGAAATCCTGCCTTTGTGTTTACAAAGGAGCTACCATTTTCTTTGCTCAGTTGATCCTACCAAAATTTCCAGAGATCATCCTACCCTCATAAACCCTAGATGTGCAAAAATATTGCTAAGTTATATGCAATATTTCTCATCTAGAATTAATTCCTTTCTCTGCCTTTCGGAGGAATTAAATCCAAGAAAATATCTATCCATCTCCAAAGTTCATGAAAACTTGTGGAGATATTCTTTGTAACCATATTGAGCTCTCATAAAAATATTGGCCATAATTAAATAGGATAAATTGCATTTTCCTATTTAAAGCCAATATTCCAATTTGGGGCCTTTCCAAAGGAACTACCATTTTGGTAGTTAGGAAAAATCCCAAATAAATTGTGGAGTTTTTACTATCCATATATTCACCATTTCCATCAATATATCAAGTTCCACCCATTAAATTTTGAGCACAACACCACTTTGCAAATTCTGTCCAGATTTTCAGTTTGCAAAGGAAGTGCTTGATTCCTTGATCTCCTTGGGCTGAAATTTTGCATGGTGATTCATTATGAGATATCACCCATGGATACCAAAAATCAGCTCATTCTATCCAGCCAAACTTCCTCAGTAAATTATCTAAGTTTCTGTTCAGATTGCATCATTGTGAAGGAAGTACCATCATAAATGATCAATTTGAGCTGAAACTTTTCCAGATATCCTCCATGACCAAATCATCACTCTACACATAAAATCATCCAAATCGATCTAGCCAGTTGACCCCGGCATCATCATTTGTATTTCTGGTCAGTGGGCATGGTAACAAAGGAAGTACCAGCTATCCTTGTACATTTGTGCCCAAATTTTTCCAGCATCACTACCTTAGTGTATTACTAACCCATGCCATAGATCAGGTCAATAGGTGCACTGTGGTAACAGCACCACATGGCAAACACTTTGCTGTTGGAACCTGTTTGACCATGGTGCAGTCACCTCAGGCCTCCCTCAGGTCATTCAGCCGCATAGGTCAACTCAGTGTAGGACGGTGAATAGCCTAGACATGGTTTGGCTTCATGTGAGGCGTGGCAACGCCGTGGCCACGCGGTGACCACGGGCAGAGCGTGCCAAACTGGTGCTCTGTGCATTGGAGTTGACGGGAGCTCGTCTCCAGCCAGCTCCAGCATGTCCAGTAGTGTCGTAGAGCTCCCTAGCGCGTGCGTGATCCATCCAGAGGCCTCTCCCCCTCGTCCCCTAGCTGGTGGAGCGCTCGAAGCCTCAGTCGTCGACGAGGAGCTTCTCGGAGCTCCGTCCATTGTCGGCTAGCTTCATCCCCGAGCTATATATAGCGTGCCCCCGAGCCGACCTCGTCACCAGCAAGCCCCCAGCCTCCTCCCTCGAGCCCTCGAGCTCCTCCCTCCACCATGGCTGCGGCTCTGCCGCCGTTGCCCTTCAGCCATTTCGGCGCCTTGACCTCTTCCCTCCCCCTCTGTCCGTGTTCCCGGCCTCCCCTGACTCCCCGCGAGTCGCCGCTATCTCGAGCTCAGGCGGAGGAGCCCTGCCGCCGTGCCCCCTCCTCCGGCCGTGCCTTGACCTCGGCCCGAGCCGCAGCGCCGTCGCTGTGGTCCGCCCCGAGCGGCCCCGAGGACACCTGCGGGCGCGGTGTTGGGTGGCCGAGCCCCTCCGCCCGCCGGCCGGCCCTGAGGAGCAGCGAGGCGACGGCCACGCGAGCAGCCGGCGAGGCCCGAGACACCGTGGCACTCTCCTCTGTTCGGTCGGGAAGACCTGGGAAGAGAAGAAAAGAGAGAGAGAAAGAGATAAGGCGGGGCCCACACGTCATTGAGATAAAGAAAGTCAACCCGGGCCCGCTGGTTTAAAGTGAAAACGTATTTTAGGGAGTACGTCTTCTGACTCCGAAGGATTATTTTTCCAAAGGCGTTTGCCTTTTTTCCAGCTGCCGGCCGAATCTATTATATAGAAAACGTTCGTTGGTTAAGAGCTAAAATGGACAGATTTTGTCTGTTTTAACGCTTAACGAACGAACGGCTCTAACTCCGCGGCCGTAACTCCGATTGAGGTAAAACCAACGCCCACGTCTTCGTCTCGTCAAGCCCGTTGCGATGCCATCATTTTCATAATGTTTTCACACTGTGAAAATGACCATTTTGCCCTTGCCCCTAATCAGCCTCCTTCGAGAGGGAAGCTTTTCTGGCGAATCTTTCCGGAGTTTTATCGCACTTCCACCCGGCGTATTCCTCTACCCCAGGCAAGCCAACCTCTTATCATGAGCTCCAGACTTGCGTGATGACTTTGCTTGTACCCTGTGTGTTAATCATAGTACATCGGTATCACCTGTTAGTCTGCTCTTGCATACACCTGTTATGTCATCTGTATTAGATGTCAGCATTACTTTTCATCTAATGCCATGACCAGTTTTCATGCCATATCTTGCCATGCTAGTAACAATATTTTAAATACCGTTATCATGTTAGTGCCATGATTCGATCTCATGCCATGTTTGTCAATGTTGACATGATTCTGCTGTGCTGATGTTAAGTGGCTGTTCACACTTACAATTGTTGAGGTAATGGTGCAATGATGGAGATGCTAATTGAAGTACATAACTAAACGTAGTGGTTGATCTTGAGTCACCTGTCCGGGCTTATTCGTGCAACCACATTCGCCGGTATGGGACGGCCTTGACTTGGTCTGGCTCGGTGCTCTTTCATCGGTACCTCCAAAGAGGGAGGGTTATGCGTGCGTGCTGCCCTGATCAGGTAGACGGCGATAACCCTGTGAGCCCAGTTGAGTTGTTTAACCCGGGAGTCCCCGTTTGGGACAGTTTAGTTAGGCCACGACGGTGGCAGGTGTCACGAGGTGACAAGGGGCCACCCAGGGCTTGACTCCGGGGGAGGATGATTGCCGGTGGTACGATGGGAGAGTCACGGGTCAGGCAGGTTTCGTTGGAGCAACGCTGGTCCACCTGAATGGGATCACGAGGTCAGTGCTCCATAGTGTGGGTAAAGTGCGCAACCTCTGCAGAGTGTAAAATCTATTCGAATAGCCGCGTCCACGGTATTGGACAGCCTGTCCAGACCTCACTAGGTGATCAACCATAATGATGATTATAATGGTGAAAGAACCTGCCCTGCATAGACGTCAGATGTTGTCAGAAATATGGTATGATAGCCATGGGATGGCTATGGAGGAGATGGTTAGATGACCGAAAAACTTGGATTTGGATCAGGTTCAGATTGGATCATGAGATTATTCGGAATATGGATTATTTACTTGATGCATGCTTTACTTTACCATACTTTACTTCAGTAGTTATTTTGCTAGATAACCCCGTTATATCGTGATGATTAATGCTGCTGGATGTTTAAACATGCCAGATAATTTTGCTACGACATGATGATTATAATGCTAGATAGGTATGCTATGCCATGTTGATTCACATTTTCCTGTTAATTCCATGCCATGTTTAGAATAAATTCTTGCATAGCATAGGGCTTGCTTTGTCATCTGCTTGTTTGGATGCTATGTATTTGGTTGTCTTGCGAGTACATTCAAAGTACTCACCTGGCCTTGCACATGGCCAGTTGCAAGAGAAGATTCGTCGGGCTAGATCGTAACCCAGCCAGTCCTGTGAGTTGTGGAGCCCAGCCAGAGACGTCGTTGCCACTGAACCAAGACCTTCGCTGCCATCTTAGTTAGCCTTGGAGCTATGTAATATTGTTGTAAGCAACAGTATTGTAATACTCCATTCTATTTAATAAAGCCATTTTGTGCCTGGAATTGTTGTATCATGTCTTTGACGTGCGCCAGGTCTTATCCTGGGGCTGGCGTGCGTCGGCCCTCTATCGGGGTGCCACAATAAATAAAATCACAACCGGAACTGCATGTGCTCTCGAAAGGGATGAGGATTGCCGTTCGATCTGGGAGCATCCAATGGTGCACACGTACGATCCATGGGGTTTGGTTTCTGGCTAATCAGAATGCACGACTTAGATCGCGCGCGACCATGGTTTGGTAGGCACATGGCTTTTGTGAGTGAACCGTATGCTATTTGAAAACATGTACATGATCTAACAACATATTTTCGTTTGAATGAAAACATGAGTTCATCGTTTGGCCTCAATTTTTTTCCACGGTAAGAAATCACCATTGTACCCTAAGGTTCAATTTTCTGGTGCATTTGAGATCTCGTTTGCTATATTTGAGACATTTTTTGTATTTACCATGCATATATATATATATATATATATATATATATATATATATATATATATAACCATGTCACAACTACACGTGGGTGTTAGCAAGATCATTTGTGTGTCGCTTTGTGAGTTTTCATTCATTGTCCGAGAAACGGGAAAAAAATTCAAACAGTTCGGCCGTAGGGTGCGGCTAGAGGCGTAGGCCTTGTTGGTATTTTAATTACAGGAAATGCATATAGAGTCCGGAAATAACGAAAATTGGTGTGTCACCGTGGCATGCTCTCACGATCCCATGGAAACTTTTTGGTAAAGTTTGGCAAAAGTTTTGATGCTCACACCTTCCAAATGGAGCATCTCACAAGAAGGATCATAGTTTCCAAAAGGAGATGCGGCACTTCGGACTCCAAATCGTCGGTGACTACATAGTTCCGCCTAAAAAAAATCGCGGTAAACAATCACGGATATACCCTAGGTTTGATTTTATGGCCCACTTCATGTCTCGTCTGTTATATTTAAGTCATTTTTTTGCATTTACCTTGCATTCAGTGCATATAAAGTCAAAACCCTACTACAACTACATGTGGGTGTTAGTTAGCAAGGAAGGTGTACAAATCATTTGTGTGTCGCTTTGCGAGTTTTCATCCATTGTCCGAGAAGAGGGGAGAAGTTTCAAACATTTCGGCCGTGAGGTGCGGCCACCGACGTAGGCCTAGTTGGTATTTTAATTACAGGAAATTCAGATGGAGTCCGGACATCATCAAAATGGGTGTGTGGCCGTGACGTGCTCTCACGACCTGGTGGAAAAAATTTGGTAAAGTTTGGCACAAGTTTTGATGATCACTCTTTGGAAACTGGAGCATCTCACAAGAAGGATCATGGTTTCCAAAGGGAGACGTGTCAATTCATACTCGAGTGGCCGGTGACTTCATCGTTCGGCCTCATAAAAATTTACACGGTACGCAATCACCATTATACCACGGGTTTGATTTTCTAGCGCATTTCAGGTATCGTTTGCTACATTTAAGACATTTTTTGAATTTAACGTGCATTTTGTGCATATAAATAAAATCACAATTGGAACTGCATGTGATGTCGAAAGGGATGAGGATTGTCGTTCGATTTGGGAGCATCCAACGGTGCAGACGTACGATCCGTGGGGTTTGGATTCTGGCCAATCAGAACGCACGACTCAGATCGCGCATGTAGTAGGGGGGGCCATCGGCCATGGTTTGATAGGCACACGGCTTTTGTGAGTGAACCGTGTGCTATTTGAAAACATTTACATGAACTAACAGCATATTGTCGTTTTAATGAAAACATGAGTTCATTGGTTCGCCTCGAATTTGATTTTCTGGTGCATTTGAGATCTCATTTGATATATATACAGCCGTTCTATTCTGCTAATATTAGCAGAATAGTTATTCTGCTAACACTTATGAACTGCACACTCAACGCGAGGGCACTGCACTTTCTGTAGCAAAGGTACTGCAATACAGAGACAAGTGAACTTCACGTTGGATAAAACTGCATGCGGTGTTTTTTTGGTACCTTTTTCGCTCTAATTTTTTAACCGTTTGTCAGAACAAGGCGTGTAATATACCTTCGAAAAGCTATGGATTAGGCGCAACTTTGCCATGCGGAATTTTTTTCGAGATTCCTCATGGTTTAAGAGCAGTTTCGAAAATGGTGCGACGCCCGACGAGTGGCAGCGAGCGTATTTTCACATTTTTTTTTCTAAATCGCATGTCGGAATGAAGCAAATGATACGCCGTTGGAAAGATATCGTCGAGACGCAACTTTTTCATATATATTACTTTCTCTAATTCGTTATAATTTAATAGCAGTTTCAAATTTGCTAAATCACGGAATTCTGTTTTATAATTTTTTGTATTGTTTTCGCTCTAATTTTTTAACCGTTTGTCGAAACGAGGCGTGTGATATGCCATTGGAAAGCTACGGATGAGGCACAACTTTGATATGTACAAATGTTTTTGAGATTCCTTACGATTTTGAATTAATTTTGAAAATAGTGCGGCGGACGACGAGTGGCAGCGGCCATTTTTTCAAGAATTTTTACAAACCGCTTGTTGGAATAATTCAAATGATACGCAGTTGGAAAGATATCAACGAGACGCAACTTTTCCATGTAGAACACTTTCTGTAAATCCTTCCGGTTTAAGAGTAGTTTTAATTTTACTCAAACATGAACACCCTGTTTTTTGCGGATCCAAAAATCGTCCAGTGAACTGCATCAAATGAGCGACCGCACTTCTTCAGATGAAAAAATGCACTGCATCCTACGGGCAAGCAAACTGCTTGATTTCTTTTTGTCAGACGTAAATTTTCTCATATGAGAAAGCGAACCGCACTTCACATCGGGCATAAGTGAACCGCAACACTATCGAGAAGCGAACCGCATTACTTTTTGTTGCCGTTTCCATAACAATTTTCTGCACTTCACATTGTGGGAGTAAGTGAACCGCAACACTACCAAAAGTGAACCGTGACACTGCCGAAAGTGAACCGCAACACTACTCAATGTGAACGGCATGTGTTTTTGTTATTCTTTTCCTAACTTTTTATGAAGTTTTTCCAACTTTTTTATGAACAGGCATGTGTTTTTGTTATTCTTTTCCTAACTTTTATGAAGTTTTTCCAACTTTTTTATGGACAGGAGTATACCACAGAGATGAGGTTAATTGAACCACCCCAATGGAAAAGTGAACCGTGACACCACACGAGTCTAAGTGAACCGCATGGCATTTTATCTTTTTTCTTAAAAAAATTATAGGCTTATGTGGACCACATGGCCAACGTTAGTGATCTATGTCATTTTGTTTCTTTTATTAACTTTTTAAAATGCATCCAGACTACATGCTCAAGACAAGAGAACTTCATCTTTTTTTGTTATGAGAATAATGACCATGCTTTTTTACAAAGTGAACGTTACACATTTTTCGTAGCAATGAACAACGAACCCCTTAATAGTAAGGTGATTTTCTTGATGCAACAAATAATGAAACTTTGGGCATACATACAGCCATACATACATCCTCTACAGAGCAGAATTAGATCTCGAGCACCATTAGCAACTAACTGAACCACATGGGCTGCCTTTTGCCGCCTTGCCCACTGCACGCACATGCCTAGCGCACTGCACGCGTGCGCAGTGCACTTTTCCTTCACTGTTCATCTTTTCTACTGCAAAAAAGTAAACTAAACCGCGAGGACAGCAAAAAAATGACTTCATAATACACATTAACTGCATGATTCATCAACTAGCAAATGATCATCTACAAGTTTTTTTAGTCCGAGTGTGCAGTACACTTCTTTTCTCTTTGTTTGCTTCTTGGCTTCTCTCCTGCAAAAGAAATTAATCTGAAACCACAGCAATTAACAACAATGGACTGCAGTGTCAGGCATCAACACTACTGGTAATGCCCTGCGCCTGCAAACAACGCCCTTCGATAATTTTTGGTGCACACCCAAGCTCTACAACACACGCGTAGCCGGACCGCGTGCCCGACGCTGGCGAACTGCATGCCGAAGGTGAGCGGCAGGGAATCCAACTACATCACCAACAAACTGCAGCCGCGGGCTGCATTCACCCATTAGCTGAACTGTTCGAGTACACGGCGTCCGCTGCAAAGACTACACGCCACATCCAAGTGGACTGCGCGTCTGTCGTCCACGAGCTCGGAAGTGAGGTTGTGAAGATCTGTGGGGTCATTCCCTCACTGTACACGTTGCTCAGGGGAACTGACGAGTAAAGAGAGAGTTTCCGGATGGGGAAGCTGGTGGCCGCGGCTAGTGGCGCCAGGAGCGCCAGGAGAAGCAGGAGAGCCCCGGATCCAGCCCAAACTGCACGGCAAGCGCGCTCACCGTCGGACCGCACTACAAGGTCACCAGCCATAGTACTGTGGTGCGCCCCTAACCGGACTACTGCCCGCGCCCATGACGACAAAATGCACAGCACTGACGCCCCAAGCGAACTGCAACAGTTGTGCCCAAGTGAAATCTGAAAAAGCAAAAAAACTATTGAAGGGGAGGAGAGGACGCTCGAGGCTGGTGGTTGCGGCGCCGTGGCTGACGACGAGGGAGGCCAGCAGAGTCAAGCGGTAGAGGAGAACCTGCACGAAGATAGGCCCCCTGAACATGGAGCCTGACCACGGCCGGGAGGAGGAAGCTCGCTGGCCGCCTCGTTGTAGCACACATGCAGGAATCCGGGTCGCAGCAGTCCACACCTCCATGGCCTCGTTGCCTTTGTCGATGGCTAGCAATCCACACCTCCCTAGCCGCCAAGACCCAAGCAGAGGAAGGGGGCTCACGACGCCAGGCCGGTGGAAGACAGGGTGTGCGCGGCCGCAAACCATGGTGGGTCGGGGTGGGACACAATGGTGAACCAGTGCCGGAGGCGGGCCAACGGGGGAATCCACGGCGAGCGCGGTGGGGGGAAGCATGGGGTCTTCGGTGGTGGGGCGTCAGGGCGTCGGGGGGAGGCGCGGCAGCCTGGATCCGGCGGCGGTGCGGCGCGGGGGGCCACCGCGGCCTGGATCCGGCGGCGTTGCGGCGCGGGGGGCCACCGCGGCCTGGATCCGGCGGTGGTGCGGCGCGGGGGGCCACCGCGGCCTGGATCCAGCGGCAGGGCATCGCGGAGAAGCGCCGCGGTCTGGATTCGACTGTGGGGCCTCGCAGGGGGCCGCCATGGCCTTGAATTGGCAGTGAGGCATCGCAGGAGGGCGTTGTGTGCTGGATCCGGCGGCGGCTTGTGTCAGGGCGCGAGGACCTGTGGCTCACCGGCGAGGAGAGGAAGGCCGTGGGCCGGGCGCGGCAGGGTTGTGGCAGTTCGGCGAGGGCAGGGAAGAATGGAGGAAGGTGGGGTGTGGCCGTGTGGGAGCGGGGGTTGGGGTGGGCACGAGACAAGTTCGTGGGGTGGGAGCTTCGGTGGCTTTTTTACACGTGCAGTTCGCCGGCTACTATTATGTGTCATTTTTGTTCGGTTCGGGCAGTGTACAAGTGTTAGTAGAATAAGCTGGGTGTTAGCATAATAAGACTCTTAAGGGTGTTATCATTATAGACCGATCATATATATATATATATATATAACCATGTCGCAACTACATGTGGGTGTTAGCAAGGTCATTTGTGTGTCGCTTTGCGAGTTTTCATTCATTGTCCGAGAAACAGGAAAAAAATTCAAATAGTTTGGCCGTAGGGTGTGGCTAGAGGTGTAGGCCTTGTTGGTATTTTAATTACAGGAAATGCATATAGAGTCCGGAAATAATGAAAATCGGTGTGTCACCGTGGCGTGCTCTCACGATCCCATGGAAAAAATTTGTTAAAGTTTGGCACATGTTTTGATGCTCGCACCTTCCAAACCGGAGCATCTCACAAGAAGGATCGTAGTTTCCAAAAGACATGTGACACTTCGGACTCCAAATCATCGGTGACTACATCGTTCCGCCTCGAAAAAAAATTCACGGTAAACAATCACGGATATACCCTAGGTTTGATTTTCTGGCCCATTTCAGGTCTCGTCTGGTATATTTAAGTCATTTTTTTTGCATTTAGTGCACATATAGTCAAAACCCTACTACAACTACATGTGGGTGTTAGTTAGCAAAGAAGGTGTACAAATCATTTGTGTGTCGCTTTGCGAGTTTTCATCCATTGTCAGAGAAGCGGGGAGAAGTTTCAAACATTTCGGCCGCGACACGGCCACCGACGTAGGCCTAGTTGGTATTTTAATTATAGGAAATTCAGATGGAGTCCTGACATCATCAAAATCGATGTGTGCCCGTGGCGTGCTCTCATGACCCCGTGGAAAAAATTGGTAAAGTTTGGCACAAGTTTTGATGATCGCTCCTTGGAAACCAGAGCATCTCACAAGAAGGATTGTGGTTCCAAAAGGAGACGTGTCAATTCAAACTCCAGTGGTCGGTGACTTCATTATTTGGCCTCATAAAAATTTCTACGGTGCTCAATCACCATTATACCATGGGTTGATTTACTGGCGCATTCCAGGCATTGTTTGCTATCTTTAAGACATTTTTAGAATTTAACGTGCATTTTGTGCATATAAATAAAATCACAACCTGGACTGCATGTGCTGTTGAAAGGGATGAGGATTGCCGTTCGATCTGGGAGCATCCAACGGTGCACATGTACGATCCATGGGGTTTGGGTTCTGGCTAATCAGAACGCACGACTCAGATCACGCGCACGGTTTGGTCGTCACATGGCTTTCATGAATGAACCGTGTGCCATTCGCAAACCAGATTGCATATCTTTTGTTCATACATACTGGAGTGAGATCAATTGAGTGTGCTACATCTATGGTATAATAATAATAATAATAATAATAATAAACAGTTCAAATTCATTGCCTGAGCTGACAGCATATCAAGGTCAACATATTAATGGTTCTTACATCAACAGAAAACCGGGCATAAGTCACAAATTCAGTACACGCGACTGTTCTAGATTGAACGAATTAAGTTGCAGGGTAGGCATAAAAACTAGTCTGACGGCTTAGTTCCCTTGTACATGTGGGAATTGGAATCATTACGTTAACCCCAAATGAACTTGGGTTTTCTGATGATTTTACGCTTCTCTGTTTGAGGGGTGCGTGATCCCTTGGCTGGCAACTCAGCAAATTCATCGTACTCGTCCTCATCGGCAACATCCTCGATGCCCAATACCCTCCTCTTCCCATGCATCACTACATGGCAGTTCTTATGGAAGGGGTCTTCCGCATAGAAAATCTGGGTAGCATCGCTGGCAAGAATGAACGGGTCAGCGTGATATGCCATCGTTGTCCTATTAACACAGTTCTTCCTGTAATCATCAACCTTTACCTGACCAATCGGGATCAATGTGCACCTGAATAATGCCACCAAAACTTTCACATAGTTAAGCTCCCAAATCTCTTTGATGGTTCCATAGTATACCCTTTTATCAGCTTCATCTATAGTCATGCATTCTCTTTGAACAGAGTTGTCCTGATATGAGGTCTTCTCATCATGTTCCTCAATGTAGAACGTGTAGCCATTTATATCATATGCTTGGTACATCAACACCGTAGGTGATGGCTTTTGTGCCAACCACGTAGCAATGTCATCCATGGATCCTTGTGCCAAACAATTCTTGAGCCATCCGGCGTAGTTCTTAGTGTGCTCCTTCATCTCCACATCTAGTGGATACACCATTGGTAAGAAGCTTTGGCGAATCTCTGCCAAGTGTTCATCAGCATAAGCGCTGAGAACTGGGCTGTTAAGCAGTACCGTCAAATGGGCTTTCTCGGGCAAATCTCTGGGTGCAGCCTTTTGCATGCCAGCAAGGACCGGGTTACCTTTCAGCCTTCCCTCGTGGCGAGAGAGGGGCAAACCTATAGGTCTTTGTTTCATGTATTCGGTGCAAAACTCAACCACCTCCTCCACAGTATAACCTTGTAGGATGCTTGCCTCTAGATGGTTCCGATTCCGATAATAGCGCTTCAGTATTCCCATGAACCGCTCCAAGGGATACATGTTGCGAAGAAGCACAGGACCACAATACTTTATCTCGTTGACAAGGTGCACAGTGAGATGGACCATGACATCAAAGAATGACGGTAGGAAATACATCTCTAGGCTGGACAATATTCTTGCAATATCCTCTTGCATATGATCCAACTCTTTAGGATCTACAACTTTCTGCCATAGTTTGTTGAAAAAATCACAAAGCTCAATGAGTGTGTTTATTATATCTTTGTCCATCAGATTCCTGATAGACACCAGGAGGATTTGTGTCAACATTACGTGGCAATCATGTGACTTCATGTGTCCCAACTTCATTTTACCTGAGCCCACATCCACGAGACTTCTGATGTTTGTGAAGTAGGAAGAGGGTGTCTTAACTGACAACAAATAGTTGAAGAACTGTGTTGCTTCTTTTGTACTGAAATTGTAACTCTGGCGAGCGTGGATGAATTTGTTATCATCTTCTGCTTCAGTCTTGCGTTTTGATTGATCACCATCCATATCGAGCCGTGCACCATCACCATCCTTTGTTTTACCTTTAATCTTGAGCAGAGTACCAAGGATGCCTTCACATACGTTCTTCTCTACGTGCATGACATCGATGCAGTGACATACATGTAGAATCTCCCAGTAAGGTAATTTTCAGAACACTAATTTCTTCTTAAACAGTTGATTCCTGGGTGTTTGTTTCACCGTCAAAGCATGCTTCTTGCCAAGCAAAACATTAATTTGTTTAGCCATGTTGTGGACCACCTCCCTAGCATAAGGTCTTGGGCCCAAACCTACCTCTGCCGTACCATCAAATTCAGCTTTCATCTTTCGGTATCGGTGATTTCTCCGTAAGAACCTAGGATGACGCAAATACATGGTTTTGCGCGAGTTGGGAAGAAATCTGCTAGCTGTCCTATCCATGCATGTGACACACCTTGTTTTTTGCCCTGATGTGTTGCCTAATGCTGGCATATCTTGAATGGTGTGTGGCAGCATCGCATGTAGATCAAAAATCTCCTTTTTGTAAGCATCATAACATTTTACAGCAGGCTCTTTTACCCACATTGTCAGCAGTTCTTCTACCAGTACTTGAAAGTAATTGTCGATGTCATTTCCAGGTTGCTTCGGGCCTTGGATAATCATTGACATCATAATGTATTTTTTCTTCATACACAACCAAGGAGCTAGGTTATATATGCACAGAAGCACCGACCATGTGTTGTGTTTGGTGCTCATATCGCCAAAAGGATTCATCTCGTCAGTACACTCCCCGAGCCTTATACTTCTAGGATCCTTGGCAAAGTCTTTAAACTTGTTGTCGATTATTTCCCACTGAGCCCCATCTTTCGGGTGCCTCATATATTTATCCGCAGTTTGCTCATCATGATGCCACCGCAACCTCTTTGCCTCTCTAGGGTTTGCAAACAAACGCCTCAACATTGGAATTAAAGGCAAGTACCAAACAACCTTGAATGGGATTCCTGTCTTGATCTCGTCGTCCAATTTGTACTTGTCATTTGCTCTCCTACACTTGCATCATGCATGCTTGCATATGGGACATGCACGCAAATCTTTGTACTCACCACGGTACAATATACAATCATTCACACAAGCGTGTATCTTCTGTACTTCAAGTTCTAATGGGCAAACAATTTTCTTTGCTTCGTTCGTGCTTCTGGGGAGCACATTATCTTCTGGAAGAATTTGTTTGAAAAGACCTAACAACTATGTGAAGCCCTTGTTTGATAGACCGTTTGCTGCTTTAAATCTGAGAAGCGCCAGGGTGGCACTCAACTTGGAATATTTCTTTTTGCAATCTGGATACAATTCTTTCTTGGAGTCCGCAGCAATGGTTAGCAGATCCTTGTACCCAATCATACCCTTTTTTGGGCCCTTGAAATCTGCAATCATAGCAGCAAAATCTGGCATATCAAGATCGTCGTCATCGTCTGCGTCGCCGTCTTGGTTTTCCAGTGGGCGTTTTGGCTTTCCGGTGTTCCATTGGTAGCTTGACGCCTCAGCCTCGATGTTAGATTCAACATCCATGTGACTCTAACCGTGGTTTGGCATCTCGCAGCCCTGGGTATATTCATCCATGACCTGCTCTTCACCGTGTCTGGTCCAACGTGTATATCCATCCATGAATCCCCGAGAGAGTAAGTGCCACTCGACATCTGTAACTTCATGTGACTCTGTATTGGCATAATGACTGCATGGACACATGATGTAATCCTCATCACCAATTCTCTTCTTTGTACTTTTAGCCAAATTCATGAACTCCATCATGCCACTGATAAAATCTGAGCTTCTCCGATTCTTCATCCAATCAGATCGTTCCATCTGCACCACACGAAGGGTAATTAAAAACAAAACAACAACATTAATACACGGATTAACTGATGCCCAAAGATGCATGGATAAATCACAAGATTTCATTTTCATAATTACTAAGGGCGCTCCATATTGTTATCTAGACGTGCGATGACAAAAATTAATGGCCAACCAATTTACACGCAGAGTACTACAGCACTACCCTTAGGAATTGGATACCTTAATTAAGCCACTCATGAAAAGAATACCTTAATTAATTAGCCGCGCAGCGACCTCCACCCAGCAGACAAAGAAGTGCGATGCGGCGGCACGCCGAGACAGCAGGGTCGAGGAGCAAAGCTTAGTGTGGCTACCGCCTGAAGTTCAACCTCCACTATCCCGCCATCGACTGTGATGGATGTGCTCGAATCACGCCGTCGTCGACCTCGATGGTTGAGCTCCTCCTATCTCCCGCCGTAGACCGAGGATTCACCTCCTATGAAGCCGCCACCACCCACCAACCGAGGATTGATCTCTTATCCAGTAGCTGCTGCCTCGGCCGCCATCGCCATCTCTATCTGTAGAGCGGCTGTTTTATTTTTTGACGGATATCCGCAGAGCGGCTGTTTACACTAGGTATTACTGTAACTCAATTATATTGCAGCCCCATATGTACAGGGTAGTACATCACATACGGTTATGTCACGGCAACCGTGTCTCACCTACGTTGTCTTCTCACACGGTTTGGTGCGAAAATCGTGTGTGAAGTTGTAATACCTAACACAAACGACATGTATAAACAGTGTGCCGTATACAACATATTGTGCGATAAGTAGTTCCTGACCGTTAGCTTATGCCCACAGTTTCCCCATTTCCCCCAAATCCCTAGATAGCCTCCAAATTCTCTCGCGTGGCGCTTACATTGGGGGAATGCGGACGAGTGGTGCTGATGGTTTCGGTGCGGCTGCTCCTGCTCGTATCGCCGCTCTCGGCAGTGCCGCCACGACGGCGGTCACCGCCGAGCACTTGCCTAAGGTCATCAGAAGGCAGGTGCACTATAGATCCGAATCATCCTGTCAGGTTGCAATCTATCCCGATCTTTTTTAGCATGTCCAAAGTAGCTCCCTGCTGAATCCGTCATGAATGAACCCCCCCCCCCCCAGGAAAGTGATCAGCCGCCGGATCCGGAGCGTGACTCCAGACTCCCGCAACATGAGTTCGACTCCGAGTTTTATGCCACCGAGAAGTACCAAAAGCTGAGTTGTGATCACGGGCACACTCCCGCTCGACATGTATGCATGGAGGGATTTGACATTGGCAGAAAGTTTCTCAGTTGCCCCTTAGAGGTTAGTGCTAAGTTCATCATTTTACTTGAGTTAATGCCACCACCCATCCTAAATACTATTTAACATTGGCAGGGATATGAGGCTTGTGCCTTTGTTAACTAGCTAGATGAAGAATGGCATGGCAGGGCTCGGAGTGTTATCACCAAGCTCGCAGAAGAGAATGTAAAGCTGAAGAAGAAACCAACTGATCTGGAATGTACAATCAGTATGATGAAGCAAGAAAGAATCAATCACAGGCAACAGATGAAACCAAGAGACAAGAAGGAACTAGCATGTGTAGTTGTGGTTGTCGCATTATCCATGTTCTATGTGCTATTTGCAATGATGATTAGGGGTTTTGTTTGACAGTATTGCTAAAGCACATCTAGATGTGCTCTAAGTAATGCACATCTAGGTCCTATGCCATTGATATTACGCGAAGTTTCATGCATATATTTTCCTTTGTCTTTTTTTCTTTTCCTTTGTAGTTTGATTATTACTGGCTTCATCAATAAGAAGAGCTCAATGTATTGCTTGCCAACTGTCCTACTCCGTTCGTACCGGTGCATAAGTCACATTACAAAAACCAAATAATCCCAAAACTCGTTCCTTGTTTTTTGTCATAAAAAAAGAAATTAGCCAATAGGAGTCCTAGGCTAGTATGCATTCAATGACATCAGACTACTTGGCATAACATGCAATGCTCAATTCTCTGCATGCAATGGTATTGATTACCAAATAATCATCAAGTTCTCTCGTTTTTCCCCCACCTAGGTCACCGGTACGGAGGGAGTAGTACTATGAAAAAAAATGCTTGTTTCATATTTGGACGCTCCAACGCGTGTGCATAATTATCACATTGAGAATTGTGCAACCCCGGGAATTTGGAGCGACTGGGTACAAATAATTGCGGTTGATTATATCAGCGGTTAGATAATATGTCAATCCCCCACTTCAATTGGCATTCCTCTTCTCTGCATACCCCTCTTAAGTGTCCACCATCTTCATCGTCCCTGGCCGGCCGCGCAACACACTTGCACACACTCGGCAATCTCGCTTTCTCGCGGTTTTTATATGTACCGCAGCCATATTGAGCGACAACGAGGATGACAGAGCCGCCAGCAGTCTGGCGCCCGATGATAGGTCAACATCGGAATCATCCCGCTCGTCTTCCACGAGTCCGGCGTTGAGCCCAGACCTCGATTTTTTCCGGATCATGGAAGGGATGCCGCCTCCGGAGTCGTTAGATGACAACCAGACGGACAAGGAGCCGCCAGAGGATGAAGAAGAGGACGACGATGATGAGGAGGAGGAATGGTCGAACGAGGAGGAAGACGACGATGTCATCAATGACGATGACGACAGCGGTGGTGATGAAAATCCAATGGTCAGCGGCAAGAAGTGTCCTCGCCATGACGATGTTGTGGGGCCATCCAACAACAACAACAACAACAACAAGAAGGACTAAATTAAGCAGACTGTATATATCTCTATTTCCATTCGCTCATATTAATTCCTTATCTCTGTTTCCCCTATCAATCTCATCGCAGACAGTTAGTAATACGTATTCAACAGAGATCTTTTACACTATTGCCCACAGGTTTGTTTTTTGAATTGTGTGCCCTGTCGAGCACACAATTCACAAAAAAAAGACCGTATGGGCTGTCTATAATGATCGCACACAATTCTGATTACCGACCTGTTTGTCGGGTATCACACACATCTTGTTACGCCGAATCATTTGTGTTCAACTTGATCATCGCAAACGGTTCATCGGAGCGAACTATATGCCATATATCGCACACACCTTGATATGGCTGCCCGTTTTTGTTGTTCTGTCTCATCACAAATAGTTCGTATGGATCAACCGTATGCCCCGCATCGCACACGCAACTAAAATCTGAACCGTGTTTGATGTATCCGCCATCGCAAACGTTTTGCATCTTTTTTTGATGGTTTTTCTACATCACCATTTGCGATTAATGCATCGCACACAGTTTCGTCGAAGGGTCTCTGATTGTAGTGTTGCGTTAGCAGGATCCTGCAGTAGTGGAGGGACTGTCTTCATGTTGACGCCATAGTCCTTGAGGGTTTGCTTCATCCATAGCAACTGTGAGCAACAGGCACCAGCGGCAATGTATTCAGCCTCAGTGGTGGATAGAGCCACGCTAGTCTGCTTCTTTGAGGACCGACAGACAAGAGATCGTCCGAGGAAATGGCATGTGCCTAATGTAGACCTGTGATCCACATGATCTCTAGCGTAATCAGAATCAGAAAATCTAGCTAGATCAAAAGATGAGCCCTTGGGATACCATAATCCAAGTGTTGGTGTGTGAGCTAAATATCGAAGAATTCGTTTCATAGCCTGGTGGTGTAATTCCTTCGGTGTCGCTTGAAATCAGGCACACATGCAAACGCCAAGCATAATATCTGGCCTAGATGCACATAGATAAAGAAGCGAACCAATGATGGAGCGATATACCTTCTGATCGAAATCTTTACCATTTTTGTCAGTGCCGAGTTGACCATTAGTAGGCATTGGAATTTTGAGGCCTTTGCAGTCTTGCATGCCAAATTACCTCAGGAAATCTTTGTGGTATTTTTCTTGAGAAATGAAGATGCCATTGGGTTGTTGACAAATTTGAAGACCAAGTAAGAATTTCAATTCTCCCATCATGGACATATGATATTCTTCACGCATCATGTATGCAAATTCGTCAGTGAAACAGTTGTTAGCACAACCAAAGATAATATTATCAACATATATTTGGCATATGAACAGTTCACCATCATAAGATTTAGTGAAAAGAGTAGGATCAAGTGAACCAGGTTTGAAACCCTTTTTCTTCAGGAATTCCTTCAGTGTATCATACCAAGCCCGTGGGGCTTGCTTGAGGCCATAGAGAGCCTTTTTCAGTCTGAAGACTTTGTTCGGATGCTTTGGATCCTCAAAACCTGGTGGTTGAGCAACATAGACTTCTTCCTCAAGCTTACCATTGAGGAATGCACTTTTCACATCCATTTGATATAAGAGAATATTGTGATGGTTAGCATATGCAAGCAATACACGAATAGCTTCAAGCCTAGCCACAGGTGCAAAAGTTTCACTGAAATCAATACCCTCAACCTGTGTGTAGCCTTGTGCTACAAGACGAGCCTTATTTCTTACCACTTGGCCATTTTTGTCTTACTTTTTGTGGTAGATCCACTTAGTGCCGATGATATTGTGCTTGCGTGGATCGGGTCGATTCACAAGCTCCCACACATTGTTGAGCTTGAATTGTTGCAATTCTTCTTGCATGGCTTGAATCCACTCAGGCTCCAGAAATGCTTCATCAACTTTGGTGGGCTCTGTGATAGAGACAAAATCATAATGCCCCCAAAAGTTAGCAAGATGTGAAGCCCTTGAGCGGGTGAGGCGACCAGGTGCATTGATGTTGTCGAGGATCTTCTCAATCTGTACTTCATTCGCCACTCGTGGATGAGCTGGACGAGGGCCTTGTTGAGGTTCAACATTTTCCTCAGAATCATTTTCTTCAGGAGCAGCAGTTTCTTCAAGATGAGGAATGATCACTTCTTCATCTATTTCTTCACTGGGCACTATTTCACCAGTGCCCATCAGCTTGATAGATTCCTCAGGAGGCATTTCATCTACCACAGGAGGCAGGTGCTCTCTTTGTGAGCCATTAGTTTCATCGAACCGCACGTCTACAGTTTCAACAACCTTGTTGTGATAGGTGTTGAAGACTCTGTAGGCGTGTGAGTCCTTTCTGTAACCAAGCATAAAACCGTCGTGTGCTTTCGGTGCGAATTTGGAATTGTGATGAGGATCTCTAATCCAGCATTTAGCACCAAAGACTTTGAAATAACTTACATTGGGCTTTTTGTCAGTCAGGAGCTCATATGAGGTCTTCTTGAGGAATTTATGAAGATATACCCGATTGATGATGTGACAAGCAGTATCAATTGCTTCAGGCCACCATCAATGAGGTGTCTTGTATTCCTCAAGCATAGTGTGGGCCATCTTGATGAGTGTTCTGTTTTACACTCAGCAATTCCATTCTGCTCAGGAGTATAAGGAGCGGAGAGCTCATGAGTGATACCAAGTTCATTAAGATAGTCATCAAGGCCTGTGTTCTTGAACTCGGTGTCGTTGTCACTTCTGATATGCTTGATCTTGATGCCATAATTCGTCAGGGCATGGTTAGCGAATCATCTGAAGTCGCCCTGCACTTTAGTCTTGAAGGAAATGATATGCACCTAGGTGTAACGAGAATAGTCATCAACAATGATGAATCCATAGAGTGATGCTGCATTGGCTAGTGTAGCATAATGAGTGTGGGACCAAAGAGATCCATGTGAAGTAATTCAAAGGGACGAGAAGTGGTTATGATTGTCTTAACAGAGTGCTTGGATCTGGTCATCTTTCTAGCTTCACAAGCACCGCAAAGGTGATCTTTGACGAATTTGATGCCCTCGACGCCAATGATATGCTTCTTCTTGACGAGTGTGCTCAAATTCCTCATGCCAGCATGTCCAAGTCGTTGATGCCATAGCCAATATTCTGAAGCTTTTGCCAGTAGACGTCTGGCTGGTTGAGGACCTAGAGAGAAATCTACAATATATAAATCACCTCTCCTAAAGCCTTCGAAGACTTTGGACTTGTAAGATTCCATTAGCACAATGCATCTATATTTGCCAAAGATGACAATCATATCAAGATCACAAAGCATTGAGACAAACATGAGGTTGTATCCTAAGGACTCGACAAGCATCACTTCTTCCATGTGACAATCCTTTGAGATAGCAACCTTACCTAGACCCAATACCTTGATTTTTCCTTTGTCAGCGTAGGTGATATGCTTCAGATGAGACGGAGTAAGGGGAGCATTGGTGAGGAGATTCCTGTCACTAGTCATGGGATTTGTGCAGCCACTGTCCAGAACCCATTCAGTAGCTTTTGGAGCATCATCCTGTAGAAGCATTAGTTTCACTTACAAATTCATATGCTTCTGCTGAAGAATATGATGATCAATTTCATCAGTGAATTTCATCAGTAAGTATGTAAAAAGCAACATAGGGATGTGTGAAATGAGAAATTCATTTGATCATGATTAGCTTGCATCCCAACAAGCATTTATGTCAGGCCTTCAGCAAATTCATTAGATATTTATTGTGTCTGAAGACCTGACCCTGCAGAAGAGATTAGTTCTTCTTCTTAAACACCCACATCTGAATGGGTGGCTCAGAAGCAATGTAGCGCAAAGAATTGATAGAGAACTTAGGCATTGAAGAATATGCATTTCTCTTTACAGGAGGAGTGTAGTACTCATAAGAATATGCAGAGAAATTCTTAGTAGTTTTGTGAACATAGTGATTTGAAGAATAATGCACATATTCATCAGATCTCTGTCTATTTCTCTGCACAGAAGTGTTAGTACGAGCATGAGTTGGCATGCGTCCATTTGATGATTTGGTCCAGCTGAAGAATTTCCCTGGGGTAGTTCCTTTTCTTCGGTGGTGTCATGATGACATTCACCTACAGATTTTGAAGGACAGATTTGGGCACCAAGATTTTCTTCACTAGGGAACCATTCCTGCAGTTAGTACCAACAAATCTAGCAAATACTTCATCATAAGAATGTGAAGTATCACAGTTAAAGTCAGATAGAGTGGATGGATCAACTGGTGGTCCTTTTGCAGCAACCCATGTGGTTTTGGGATACTGCTCAGGTTTCCAATAAGATCCATCAGCATTTAGCTTTCTCTCAAAAGCAATAACCTCTTTCCTAGGGTTCCTGTAAAGAATCTGCTTCTTGAGCACATCACAAAGAGTTTGATGCCCTTTGAGGCTTTTGTACATGCCTGTGACGTATGCTACTTCTTGAGCTTGCGTTGGTTTTTCCCTTGAAGAGGAAAGGGTGATGCAGCAAAGTAGAGTAAGTATTTCCCTCAGTTTTGAGAACCAAGGTATCAATCCAGTAGGAGACAACACGCAAGTCACCGAATACCTGCACAAACAAACACCAAACTTGCACCCAACGCGATAAGGGGTTGTCAATCCCTTCACGGTTACTTGCAAAAGTGAGATCTGATAAAGATAAATAAACGGTAAAGTAAATATTTTTGGTATTTTTGTTTTATGGACTGGAAAGTAAAAGATTGCAAAATAGTAGATCGAAAACTCATAGATTGGAAAGTAGAAGATTGTATGATGGAAAATAGACACGGGGGCCAAAGGTTTCACTAGAGGCTTCTCTCAAGATAGAAAATAATACGGTGGGTGAACAAATTACTGCCGAGCAATTGATAGAAAAGCGCAAAGTTATGACGATATCTAAGGCAATGATCATGAATATAGGCATCACGTCCATGTCAAGTAGACCGAAACGATTCTGCATCTACTACTATTACTCCACACATCGACTGACTCCTGCCTGCATCTAGAGTATTAAGTTCATGAAAGAACAAAGTAACGCATTAAGAAAGATGACATGATGTAGAGGAATTAACTCAAGCAATATGATGAAAACCCCATCTTTTTATCCTCGATGGCAACAATACAATACGTGCCTTGCTGCCCCTACTGTCACTGGGAAAGGACACTGCAAGATTGAACCCAAAGCTAAGCACTTCTCCCATTGCAAGAAAAACCAATCTAGTTGGCCAAAACAAATCGATAGTTCGAAGAGACTTGCAAAGATATCAAATCATGCATAAAAGAATTCAGAGAAGATTCAAATAATATTCATAGATAAGCTGATCATAAATCCACAATTCATCGGATCTCGGCAAACACACCGCAAAAAAGTATTACATCGAATAGATCTCCAAGAACATCGAAGAGAACATGGTGTTTCATACTTTAGTATTCTCAAACTTTTTCAACTTTCACGCAATACATGAGCGTGAGCCATGGACATAGCACTATAGGTGGAATAGAAGGTGGTTGTGGAGAAGACAAAAAGAGGGAGATAGTTTCACATCAACTAGGCGTATCAACGGGCTATGGAGATGCCCATTAATAGATATCAATGTGAGTGAGTAGGGATTGCCATGCAACAGATGCACTAGAGCTATAAGTTTATGAAAGCTCAAAAGAAAACTAAGTGGGTGTGTGTCTGTGTCAAAACCGGCGGATCTCGGGTAGGGGGTCACGAACTGTGCGTCTAAGGTCGATGGTAACAGGAGACGGGGGACACGATGTTTACCCAGGTTCGGGCCCTCTCTATGGAGGTAATACCCTACGTCCTGCTTGATTGATCTTGATGAATATGAGTATTACAAGAGTTGATCTACCACGAGATCGTAATGGCTAAAACCCTAGAAGTCTAGCCTGTCTGATTATGATTGCCTCTACGGACTAAACCCTCTGGTTTATATAGACACCGGAGTGGGCTAGGGTTGTACAAAGTCGGTTACAGAGAAAGGAATCTTCATATCCAAATGCCAAGCTTGTCGTCCACGCCAAGGAGAGTCCCATCCGGACACGGGAGAGAGTCTTCTATCTTGTATCTTCATGGCCCATCAGTCCAGCCCACGTTATGTAGCCTGGACGCCAGAGGACCCCTTAATCCAGCACTCCCTCAGTAGCCCCTGAACCAGGCTTCAATGACGATGTGTCCGATGCGCAGATTGTCTTCGGCATTGCAAGGCGGGTTCCTCCCCCGAATACTCCAGAACAGACTTCGAGCACAGAAAGCGTGTCCGGCTCTGCAAAACAAGTACCACACACAACCGCAGAGAGTATAATATTTCATGAGTCCAATCTACTGACAACTTTTTGTAACGCGACACCACGTTCCTGCACGGTAATTATTCCAAACCATTCTTTAGTCTCCCGCTCCATGCTTTGAGATGCGGTTCCCAGTGGCACGTCTTGTCACAGCAGAGATCGTGTCCCTTCATTACGGGATTCTCGTCAATACGGGCGTGGGTAATCCAACCGTGCCGTTTGCACGTCCCTTGGGAATAGGCGAGTTTTAAGGCGAGTGGGGAGGCGCTTGATATTCACTGCCTTTATAAGGAGATAAGGATTCACCCCTTTTCACCCACGCCTTCTCTTTCTCTGCCTCTCCATTCCTGAGCTCTAGCGCCCAAGTTCTCATCTTTTCCGCCTCAACGAAGCACTCTGACCATGTCCGGATCCGGAGCGTAAGGCAAGTGGATGGCCTCCTCCATCAAGGAGAAGGACATCACGAAGCTCCGGGAGGTGGGGTATTTGGCCAAGGAAATCGCCCACCGGCTTTCGACCAAGGGACAGATCATCCCCACCCCCAAGCCTCATGAGAGGGTGGTGTTCATCTCCCACTTCGCCCGTGGGTTAGGGTTTCCTCTCCACCCTTTCGTCCGCGGACTCATGTTCTACTACGGGCTAGATTTCCATGATCTAGCCCCAAATTCTTTCCTCAACATCTCGGCATTTATTGTTGTGTGCGAGGCCCTCCTCCGCATCCCACCCCACTTCGGACTGTGGCTCAAGATTTTCAATGTGAAGCCGAAGGTGGTGGATGGCCAACACGCAGAGTGCGGAGGCGCCATGGTGAGCAAGATGCCCAACGTCACATGGCCCAAAGGTACCTTTGTGGAGACCGTCAAAGGTTGGCAGCAACTGTGGTTCTATATCACAGAGCCCCGCAATGCCACCTGGGCCGCGGCTCCTGAATTCAAGTCCAGAGCCCCAATGCGGCTCACCTCCTGGCTAGAGAAGGGCCTGAATTGGGCGTCGTCGGAGGAGCTGACAGCGCTGCAGGCGCGTATCCAGAGTATGGTGGACAAGAACATCAAGCTTGTCAATGTGATCCAGGTGATGCTAGTTCGCCGGATCCTTCCATGCCAAAGCCGGACTTGCCATTTGTGGGAGTTCAATCCGGCCGAGCACCAGACCTTGCAACAGTTCTTCAGAACTACGCTCGAAGACATCTGGAAGGTGCTTTTTAAGGCCAACGAGAAATGGCCGGAGATGACCGAGGACCGTGGGCACGACCTGGCCCATCCCGCTAGTCCGGTAAGTCTTTCGCGCTTCAAGGTGTATCCTTTACTTTCTTACTCAGGGAAAATGCCTAAGCCTCCGTATTTATTTTTTCAGGGCTGGATAAAGAAGGCAGAGCGGATTAAGTGTCCGGCTCCGCTGCCTGAGGAACCAGCCATCCCGCTTCTGACGAAGATGCTGGTCCCTGCGCCCTACCAGGCACCAAAGAAGAAGGACAAGAAAAAGTCCAAGGAGACCAGAAGTGGCCTTCGTCGCCAGGAAACTTCGGACGCGACGTCCGAAGACGCCGAGACTCACTCCACCGCCGCAGAGGACGACGAGGAGGAGGAAAGCAACTCTCCCCTTGTGGGGGGAAGGAAGAAAAGGGCGGCCCCCATAAATCTGGAGGCAGAGGCGTCCAAGAAGGGGAAGGTCACCCTCGTGGATAACTCCGCATGGGATGTCGACAGCAGCCCAGAGCGGCGCCCCCGAGATAAGCCCCTGGCCGAGTCGTGAGTACTCAAAGACCCTGACGCATTCATATATCCAGCCTCTTTTCTCCACAGTTTTAACATGTTGAATCATGTACTTGCAGTCCGGCTTGTTCCGACCTCGTGCGATCCTCATCTTTGGGGAATTCCCTGGACCCGAAGGTGATGGACAGCGGGACCCTTCCGGCGGCCTCCTCTCCCAAGGCCATGGGTGACACCGAGGCATTGTCCCGAAGGATCCCAGGCCAGGGAGAGATGCAGGAGGCCGTCAGCGCGGCGCCAGAGGGTGAAACCTCGGCCGCCGCACACATGGGGGAGCAAATCCCCATGGAGACTGGCAATGGGGGCCAGGTCCAATTCGGCCCTCAGCCGAATACGGTCCCGGAGACCTATACGGCTTCGGAATCCAGCAAGCAACCTCCTTCGAAAGAAGGGGGTCTGCCTATTTCGCCGGTGACCTCTGTCCAACCAGAGGCACCGGACACCCTACTGGAAGCGTTGCGAAGTGCTTCCATTGTAGATGAACACCGTGCCCTCATGGGTACGGTGATTGAGAACATTCGGTCTGCGAAGAGCGGACTGACTGAAGCCTGCACAAGCCTTCTAACAGGTTTTGAGGTATGAAATGCAATTATGTAAAAAGAATGCCACAGTATAGACAGTAGCCCCTGAGACACTGTCCGGTGGTCGAAAAGAAAAGCCGGACAGAGGATCAAACAATTTTCGCAGGAGACTAACCATACATGTCTATATGAAAAAGCAGGCGTTGCTGCTGGCTGCGACCTCCCATGCTGCCGAAGTCTCCGGACTGAGGCAGAGTCTGGAGCGGGCCGAGGCAGAACTCGGCCGTGTGAAAAAGCAGCTGGAGGACAAGCAAGGTATGCCATGACCTTCTGTATATCAGAAAGGATAGATGATTTGTATTGACCATAGTGCCATGATATTTGTAGGAGCGGCGACCGAGGTGGAGGCCCTTAAAAAGGCGCTGGCCGAGGCCCAGAAGAGAGCGGCGGAGGAACAATCCGACCGCGAAAAGCACGAGGCCAGGGTCGGTGAGGTCCAACAAGAGCTCCAGGACGCTGTAAAGAAATGCGAGTCCTTGGAGCGCAAGATTACGGATCAAGAGTCCGAGCTTGCTAAGGCCCATCAAAGTACACAAGAGGCCCGGGTTGAAGCCTAGGGCACCCTCCACGAAATCCAAGAGGCTAGGAAAATCACGGCGGGTAAGGCCTTTATAATGCAAAGCAAATTTGTGAAGAAAAGGTACCTCTTACTGACCCGGATTTGGAGTTCTCCAGGAGCGTTTGCGGATCTGCTGCGCAGCATTGCTGATGCTGCGGATTTCTTCCGAGCCGAAGAGGGGAGCTCAACGGAGAAGCTGTTCTGGTCGCAATACCTTGCGCCAGAGCATCCGGTGCCCTTCAGTGATCAGCTGAAACAGCTGACCGAACTGCATAGGGTGGCCGAATTGGCCATGAAGGATTTGATAATCCGTCTATGGCCTGCCGAAGCCATACCCAACAGCTACTTCGGGCTCGTGAAGCGACTGGTTGCTGCCTGCCCTCGGCTTGATGCCATCAAGCGGTCGGTCTGTATTGAAGGTGTGCGGATGGCCTTCGCCCATGTCAAGATACAGTGGGCGAAGATGAACGCCGTCAAGCTCGCGACCGAGGGACCGCCCGCGGGCAAGGAGCACTGCATGCCCGAGCGATATTTTGACGATGTCCTGGAGGGATCCCGCATTGTGGCGGAGCAGTGTGCAAAAGACATTATCTTTGGATGAATATATTCATGTTATCCTGTCCTTATAATGGAACAAAACTGATATGTAATATAATGTTAGTTGTTTATATCAAGATTTTTCCTCCTGTGCGGCCATTTTACTAAATCTGAGAGTTGGCCAGTCGTCGGCTTCAGCCCCCACGTAGGTAGTACAGGGGTGTTCGGGATAAAATCTAAACACTCTTGATCCAGAGTTTGGTCCTTGAAGGAGGTGTTTAGCGCAACGAACCAGGCAATCGGACTATGTGGCTTTATCACCCTCACTTAGCCATAGGAGTTTTATAATAGAAATTTAGGCGCAGCCCCTAGTATTCGTGAGTCCAAACTAGGGTGTTGTAAACACCTGATCGGGTAGAGACCGATTCGTTGCATAATGCGGAAAAAATTACAAAAGATTTGTAACCTCCGAAGAGCTGACCGGCTCACGCCACATCATGACAGTCAGTTTTCGGCTTTCTCTACTGAGGTGCTCATCCGGATAAACCAGGGCACAATCGCAGTAGTTCTCCCTTTACTACCCTAGCCGATATAGCGGAACGTAAGGTAGTAAGCACAGGAGCCAGGCAACCCAACTATTGACCAAAGACATGATTCGGAGCCAATTCATATAATGCTAAATTCGGGGTGCCAAACTATACTGTAAAAAGTGTTCGGACTTTGTTGCCATAATATGGGGCGCAATAAAGCCCCTGGTGAATTTAAGCCGTACCAAAGTGTACGGGTGCAATTGATAAAATTATCAAGAAAAATGAAGTTGTAAGCTAGTGCCGCAGAAGTTGGGCTACGAACTGTTTCCATTACAATTTTATTGATACGTCAAAGCGTATATGTAGTGCGATAAGCAACAGGGCTATTTAACATGCCATGACCAAGAGAGAGCTGTGTGCGGGTCCTGAGAACAGGTGGAGTGATCGTCAAAAAGACCTCCTAAAGATTCCCGTATACCTCAATGCTTCTTCCTGTCTTGGTGTATCTATCCTTCGAAAGGACCGATGATCAGGCCGTCTTGAGGGGCCTGTGGAAAAGAAACCTGAAAAGGATAAAAAAGAAAAAGTGAAAGTATGTGTGTCCAGGGGTGTCGAGCCGTATTATGGACCACAATCTAGTTATGCCTCCGTCTATGCACATGGTATTTTAAGTGCGTAGTTATGTACGCATGGTACGTATGCCGCCATTTGGCCGGGACAGAGATGGAGGCCGGATTGCTAGTCTAACTCCTGACGAGCCGGGCTGTTAAGCTGCGGAGTAGTCCAGATCCGCTTGATAGTGTCCGGGAACTTGGCCGCTGAATTAAGATTCTGCTTGGCAAGGGCGCTCTGTACTTTCGCTGCCAAGGCCGCGGTGTGCTCCTCGGTACGGAGGGAGCGCTCCATGTTTCCGTTAACTGTTATGACGTCGCGTGGTCCCGGCATCTTGAGCTTGAGATAAGCATAGTGTGGCACCGCATTGAATCGAGCAAATGCGGTTCGTCCGAGCAGTGCATGATAGCCGCTGCGGAAGGGGACGATATCGAAGATCAACTCTTCGCTTCTGAAGTTGTCCGGGGATCCGAAGACAACCTCCAGTGTGATTGAGCCCGTACAGCGGGCCTCTACACCTGGTATTACTCCTTTAAAGGTAGTTTTTGTGGGTTTGACCCTTGAGGGATCGATTCCCATTTTGCGCACTGTATCCTGATAGAGCAGGTTCAGGCTGCTGCCGCCGTCCATGAGGACGTGCGTGAGATGGAATCCATCAACAATTGGATCGAGGACCATTGCGGCTGAACCGCCATGACGGATACTGGTCGGATGGTCCCTGCGATCGTAGGTGATCGGGTAGGACGACCATGGGTTGAACTTTGGGGCGACTGGCTCTATCGTGTAGATGTCCCTGAGCGCTCGTTTGCGCTCCCTTTTGGGGATATGAGTGGCGTATATCATGTTCACCGTTTTAACCTGGGGAGGGAACTTCTTCTGTCCTCCTGTGTTCGGCGGACGGGACTCCTCGTCGTCGTCCTCGCTTTGCGACCCCTTCTCCTTATTTTCGGCATTTAACTTGCCGGCCTGTTTAAAAACCCAACATTCTTTGTTGGTATGATTGGCTGGTTTATCAGGGGTGCCGTGAATCTGACATGGACGATCGAGTATGCGGTCCAAGCTGGATGAGCCCGGATTGTTTCTTTTGTATGGCTTCTTCCGCTGGCCGGACTTGGAGCCGCTGAAACCGGCGTTGACCACCGTGTCATCGGCAGTGCCACCATTGCTTCGGCGCTTGTGCCTGTTGCGTCGGGGCTTGTCATTGCTAATCTTGGCTTCAGAGGTACCAGCATCGCTTGCAGTGTTACTGCTACGGGCTAGCCAACTATCCTCGCCCACACAAAAGTGGATCATGAGTGCCGTGAGGGCTGCCATGGACTTCGGATTTTCTTGGCCGAGGTGACGAGCGAGCCATTCGTCGCGGATGCTATGCTTAAAGGCCGCTAGGGCTTCGGCATCCGGGCAGTCAACGATCTGGTTCTTTTTATTTAGGAACCTAGTCCAGAATTTCCTGGCCGACTCTCCAGGCTGTTGAACTATGTGACTTAAGTCATCGGCGTCTAGAGGTCGTACATATGTGCCTTGGAAGTTGTCGCGGAAGGCGTCTTCCAAGTCCTCCTAGCTGCCAATAGAGTTTTCAGGCAGACTGTTTAACCAGTGCCGAGCTGGCCCCTTGAGTTTTAGTGGGAGGTATTTGATGGCATGAAGGTCATCGCCGCGGGCCATGTGAATATGGAGAACAAAATCCTCAATCCATACTGCGGGATCTATTCTTCCATCATATGATTCGATATTTACGGGTTTAAACCCTTCTGGGAATTCGTGCTCCATTACTTCATCAGTGAAGCAGTGGGGATGTGCGGCACCTCTATATCGGGCCAAGTCGCGACGTAGTGCGGATGTAGTCCGTCTGTGATTTTTGGCCCGGACATGGTTATGCTCGCTACGTCTGGCTTGATAGCCGTCGTCGTGCGCCAGGGCATGCCTCCGCGATCCGTAGATCGATCTGGACTGACCTGCTCTGTTCTCCAGGTTTTGCCGCAGGTCATATGTGTATTCCCGTGCTGTGGTGTCTTTGCCTTTACGGCGAGGTAGTATGGGCAGGTGTTCGGCTTGAGTTGCCGCCTTGTCCCGGCCACGTGGTGGTCGGTCAGCCGCATTATGTGTTGATGGCATGGGCTCAAGTGCCTCATCGTCGAATTGGGGTAGCAATTTACGCTTCGGGTAACTTTTAATGGGGCGCTCGAGTTCGTATTCCTCGGCTGCCAGGACATCAGTCCATCTGTCGTTGAGCAGATCTTGATCAGCTTGAAGCTGCTGCTGTTTCTTTTTCAGGATCCTCGCAGTGGCTATTAGCCGGCGCTTAAAGCGCTCCTGCTCGACGGGTTCCTCAGGCACGATAAAGTCTTCGTCGCCGAGGCTCACCTCATCTTCGGAGAGTGGAAGATAGTTGCTGTCCTCCGAGTCTTCGTTTATGGCCTGTTCGTCAGGGCTGACTTGCCCATCTTCCCTATCGTCCTGTTCGGAAGTCGGCTCGGTGGGATCTTCTTTGTCTTCGGCATCGTCCGGAGTATTGTTTTCTCTTATGCCGGTATTGCTGTCTTTTCCACGGCATGATTTAGAGCGGTGCCACTGACGTCGGCGCTTTGGCTGTGTCTCAGGAGGTTTATTCTCGACTGGATCTTTCTCGTTATCGCCGTTATTCTCTTTGGGAGTATCCACCATGTACACGTCATACGAGGAGGTAGTTGTCCAGCGCCCAGTAAACGGCGGGTTTTGGGCCTGCTCCTCTTCGGCATCGTCGTGCATACCATCGATGTCTTCGGAGTCGTAATCGAGCATGTCGGTTAAGTCTTCGACAGTGGCAATGAAGTGGGCGGTGGGTGGGAAGCGAAATTCTCCGTCATCAGCCTCCAGTTCAAACCGGATATAATTCGGCTGTGAGTCCCCCGCTATGGAGAGGGTTTTTAGTGAGTTTAGCACATCACCCAAAGGTGAGTGTCGGAAGATGTTCGCGGAGTTGAACTCGACGATCGGCGCACGATCGAGCTCGATGGGCGCAGACATACGTGGTTCGGAACCTGTGGCCGGAGACGAATCCAAGGTTCCGGTGACACAAATCCCGTTCGAAGTTGGATCTATGTGCGGCTCCAACGCTGCTGAGTCTGCGGCTTCCGTGGCGGGGTTGAGCTTCCCGTCCTCGGATGGCGCAGTCTGCTCCGGATCTAGGGCCAGGGCAGTTACATGCGCTATCTCCCGGGTATGGTCCAATGACAGATTTAGGTCATGTTCATCGTGGTGGTAGGGAGCGGCTGCCATGGGCTCGAATCCGTCGAAGATCAAGTCTCCGTGGATATCAGCAACGTAGTTCAAGCTTCCAAACCTGACCTGATGGCCAGGGGCGTAGCTGTCGATCTGCTCTAGATGGCCAAGCGAGTTGGCCCGCAGTATGAAGCCGCCGAATACGAAGATCTGGCCGGGGAGAAAGACCTCCCTCAAGGCAGCATCATTGTGGATGATTGATGGAGCCATCGAGTCTTCTAGCGATGACACAGTGGAACTCTCAATGAAAGCACCAATGTCGGTGTCAAAACCGGCGGATCTCGGGTAGGGGGTCCTGAACTGTGCGTCTAAGGTCGATGGTAACAGGAGACAGGGGACATGATGTTTACCCAGGTTCGGGCCCTCTCTATGGAGGTAATACCCTACGTCCTGCTTGATTGATCTTGATGAATATGAGTATTACAAGAGTTGACCTACCACGAGATCGTAATGGCTAAAACCCTAGAAGTCTAGCCTGTCTGATTATGATTGCCTCTACGGACTAAACCCTCCGGTTTATATAGACACCGGAGGGGGCTAGGGTTGTACAAAGTCGGTTACAGAGAAAGGAATCTTCATATCCAAACGCCAAGCTTGTCGTCCACGCCAAGGAGAGTCCCATCCGGACACGGGAGAGAGTCTTCTATCTTGTATCTTCATGGCCCATCAGTCCGGCCCACGTTACGTAGCCTGGACGCCCGAGGACTGCTTAATCCAGGACTCCCTCAGTGTGCATCCAACTTGCTTGCTCATGAAGACCTAGGGCAATTTGAGGAAGCCCATCATTGGAATATACAAGCCAAGTTCTACAATGAAAAATTCCCACTAGTATATGAAAGTGACAACATAGGAGACTCTCTATCATGAAGATCATGGTGCTACTTTGAAGCACAAGTATGGAAAAAGGATAGTAACATTGCCCCTTCTCTCTTTTTCTCTCATTTTTTTCTTTTCTTTCTTTCTTTCTTCTTTTTTTTCTCTTTTTTTTCTTTCTCTTTTTTTTCTTTCTTTCCCTTTTTTTTCTTTCTTTTCTCCCCTTTTTTTTCTCACATGGGACAATGCTCTAATAATGAAAATCATCATACTTCTATTTACTTACAACTCAAAAATTACAACTCGATACTAGAACAAAATATGACTCTATATGAATGCCTCCGGCGGTGTACCAGGATGTGCAATGAATCAAGAGTGACATGTATGAAAGAATTATGAACGGTGGCTTTACCACAAATACGATGTCAACTACATGATCATGCAAAGCAATATGACAATGATGAAGCGTGTCATAATAAACGGAATGGTGGAAAGTTGCATGGCAATATTTCTCGGAATGGCTATGGAAATGCCATAATAGGTAGGTATGGTGGCTGTTTTGAGGAAGGTATATGGTGGGTTTATGGTACTGGTGAAAATTGCGCGGACCTGAGAGGCTAGCAAAGGTGGAAGGGTGAGAGTGCGTATAATTGTCAGGACCGGTTTTCCAGGATATTAATTTCCCAGTAAATGGCCCTTGTGCTCACCAGCCCCAGGATTACTGTTAGCTGATGAGACACAAACTTGATACAGAAATTCCAAGCAAAAATACAAAATATGAAGTACAAGACCATTCTGGCCGATGAGTACAACAAATGGTTTCTAGTGGTTGATGGCGGAAGCGGTTTGCGGTTCATCAGCGTCTATGGGACTCCACTTCCCACAGGAACAGCTGACCTGGATAACTCCTATCCTCGCGAGGCTGCTATCATCATTGCCTAGGTTCCGGGGCTATCATCGCAGCGCTCCTCTCCAAGCGAGAAATCTGGCCAAGACAATAGCCAGGGACAAGCCAGTGAGTACTTTGAATGTACTCACAAACATTATGAACACAGGTATAATATAACAGATGATAATCATGCTCTGAAATATTCTCATGATCACTTAGCCAGTCATGAAATAAAATTCATGCCGCATGCAAGCAGGCCATTCAGAATTAAATATGAAAAAGCAATTAGATAATAAGAATAAAATAAACCGATCGGGTGTCTGAAGCGACGCCTCGAAAGGATAATAATATAAGACATGCCACAGTCGGGCGTCTGAGCGACACCACATAAAGGGCTTATAAAGAAAGTAAATAACAAACGTGCCACAGTCGGGCGTCTGAGCGACACCTCATAAAGGGCTTATAAAGAATAATCATAGTGAATATCCAGGAGGTAGAACCGTCCCAGAGATACTCAATAATTCAAATAATACAAATGGTTAGTCCATAATAATCATAATCATAATCATAATCATCATATGTCACATGTCATGATCAATGTTCTGGTTTAGCAGTTTTTCCTCCGAAGACCGACACTAAGAACGACACTTGACCCATCCCAGACTGTAGTCCTTAACCATGGACACGGCTATTCAATTAGATATAAACTCTGCAGAGGGTGTACTCTTTACCCACGAGTAACGGATTCCTTTAGTCCATCGGGACTAATTCCGTTTACGGTCTTTTACTTGAAAACAAACCTGACCCGCACACACCAGCTTAACTTACTGGTGTCTGGAATCACCCTCGACACCCGTTAAGCAAAACTCTAAGTGGGGAGGCTACAACCTCGACTAGCATGGGATCACAAAATTTATAACGCGCGCAAACTAGGGGAGCTACCCCTTCGGCTCCAACCAGAAACACCCATGCCCCCGGACCAGGTGGCATGTCTACCGGATGCAGCCGGTATCTTCCACCATGGGCTCTCTATATGGTGTGTGCTAAGAAAGGGGTTGACAACTTACTGAACCGTACCCTACCTAAGGCAGGGACAAGTGGTAGCACGAAGCAAGTATGGGGGTTACTGGCACAAGACTCAATCTATGGTCGTCTCAGGAGGTTTAAGTATTCCCTGCATGATTAGCATAACAAATATATTTCACACCAACAGACAGAATCACCACTCATCATACCTCACCCTGCCTTACTGAATATACCCGTCTCAGCGAAATATCAGTAACAAGCTCGTGTCCACCCAAGACAGAGACTTTCCCGGATTCCTTCCGGTAGGCATGAAAGGCATACGAGGGTGGATACTGTCACAAGCATATCAATTTCCAACAGCAAGGAATCTTCATCATGCACTCATGAGTATGATCATATCATCACATAAAATAAAGAATACTTCGTGTCAAGGTGGTGTTGTATTCGCATCAAACAACACACAACAAATATTATGCCAGGGTTCAGAATGCTTGCCTTTAGTGTGTGGAGAGGTAGGGTGCACCACAAAACTTTTGAAGGTTGCTTCCCTCTCCATTTCCTATTTTTTGAAAATATTTGAATCAACACGCCATTCAAAAACAGTACAAAAAAGTTGTTTGAATTTTTTTTTTCAAATAAATATGAAAATAAATATGAAAATATGAAAAGTTGTTTGAATCGACGTGGTGATGCTAGCGGGGTTTGGCAGGGCGAGCGGATGAGGATGGCCTGTTCCAGGGGCAGCTGGCGAGCTGGGGTGGTCAGGGCGGTGCCGACCATGGTAGTTTTCAGGCGGCAGCAGTGGCGGCTTGCGGCCGACTTCTGCAGGAGCCGGGGTGGTCAGGGCGAAGCGGCGGGGTCAGTGGGGACCGCGGGCGAGCAGACGAGTGTTTGGATGAGGTCGAGCTGTTCCTGGGACGAGCTGGCGTGCAGAGGCGGTTCGGCTGCGCGCGCGCGTGCAAAACGTGCGCTCTGGGTGCGCCCAGAGCACGCACGCTACATGCCCGATAGAATGCCAGGATGGCCTAGAGGGCTTGGATGGCAATGCAATTTAACAGGACAAGGTTAGAGGTGGCTAGGAGATTATTGGACATGCTGGTTGGTCCAGAGGGGCAAGATTACAATGCAAACCTGGCTCCATGCCAAATCTGTTCATGAACCCAAGGTGTTCGACAGAATGCCAAGGGCATCAAGGCAATTCTACTGGTGGCCAAATTCTCCAGGTTGGGGTCTCTTTGGATGATAAAGAGGGTGGTAAGGTCAGTTTGAGAAAAATAGAAACTAGTTAGTGCAAGTTTTTGAGAAAACCAAATCTGGACAAAAAAGAAAGGCTATTATTGCATGGACCAAAAATATTCAAATGGTTCCCATATCCTGGACTTAAGGGTTTGGTAGGGTGAACTACATGCAGGAGAAATATCATGGGCAATAGGGCAAGATAAAGAGGGGTTGCAGTACAAATCACCAAACTGAACCAGAATGAAGATGAGGATGGTTTGCTCAAATTTTTCAAAACACATGCCTGGGTTTTTGCATAAAAGTGATCCAGGGACATCACATGTCACCCCCAAATTTTTGTGGAATCTTTAAATGAAGTTGTCAAATGGTTGCAGTGCAAATGAGGCTCATCAACAAAAGTTTCCCCTTCATCAGTGGGCATCTTGTCAGTCACAATTGTTTCTTGAGTTTCTTCTGGTTTATCTTGCGCCATGTCTTGAACCTCGGAGTCAGGAGGAACAAAAGATGACTCACCAGTTTTTCTTTTCTTGGCTTGGGCTCTGTAATCATGATCAAAATGCCTAAGTAAATAAACAAATGATTATGAAGAGATGTGAATTGTTTATATACTTACCCTGGCCTGATCACAAAGGGTGGTAGTTGAGTACCAGTTGAACCTCTAGAGGATGGTGGCGACTCCTGATAATTTGAGTCAGAAGGGTTAAGAGGTTGCCTAAAAAGGCCAGCTTGAGGAAGAGATAATGTTGGACTATGAGGCACCTCTGTACGTCGCTTGCGGGCGTTCGGCATATTAGATAAGCCGGCAACCAACTCTCCAGAGCCGCTCCGGGTCTGGCGTCTCGAAGTACCTTCATGCTATGCCTTCTTCAAAAGAAATTTGGGATCCAAATAAGCGCCAGGGTGAGAAAACTTTACTTTTCGAACGACCTGCCTTCTTTTCTTTGGAGGCAAGTTTTGTGAGCCAGAAGAAATTGAAATTACCTCAGCATCACTAGCCCGACTTGTTTTGGTGTTATCCTAAGAATAAGAGGCGTCAGCAAGATCAATAAAAAGACGGCCGAGGGAGTTAAGTTCTACCTCTGACTCGTCATCAGCCGTTGGTGATTCATCTCCGACTACCGGGTCACTTCCAACAGCCGGCTTATTTCTTTTCAAAGCCGGGGCAGCCTTAGTCTTGTGCACTTCGGTTTTCTTCTTTTTCTTGTCCCAAAATGGAGAATTTGCATGCACAAATATTCGCAAGATCAACAAGAGAGGTCAAATTAAGAAAAGGATTGACGAACTTGACAAATGATTTTAAGCATAATTACTGGAGGTGCAGGATTTTGAACACAGAAGGGGTTAAGTCCTCTCTTGTTGCAGGCTTCCTGAGACTCCCCAACAGCTTCTTCACAATTTTATTTACTTCATCAGCCGGCAGGTTAACATGACTGAAGTGTTGCACGCCATTTAAGTCACCAGTATAAGTGCACATTAAGCCGCCGCCGCGGCTTAAAGGTTGAATCCTCCAGCTGACCCAACATTGGGTCAGATCAACTCCAATTAAGCCATTGGCTAATAAGGCTCTCACCCTAGGATATATGTGGGTAACTTGAGCATGTTGTTCTGCAGAAGCCCAGCTAGGATACTTGATGTTGTTATCGAGCCAGTCAGGTCTGTAACCCGGCAAAGGATTCTCATCAGTTGGGGCAGGGTTCCTACAGTAGAACCAAGTCTTGTTCCAACCCTTAGGATGACTCGGCAGGGTAGCCTGTGGGGAAGAAATGTTTCTCCGCCTTTGAATTGAGATCCCACCAAGCTTTGTACTAGGACCATCTGCGCATTTTGTTTGACAGTTGATGTAGAAGAATTCCCTGAAGATAGGGACGGTTGCTTCTGTCTGCAAGTAAACCTCACAGAAAACTTGACACTGGCATAAGTTGATTATGGAGTTTGGAGCAAGGTCTTGAGGGTGAAGATTGTAGAAGTTGAGGACATCCCAGAAAAATTTCGACCGGGGTGGAGTGAAACCTCTGATAAGATGCTCTATGAACACAATCACTTCTCCCTCTACGGGTTGAGGGACATCTTATTTGCCAGGAGCTTGCCAGCCAATCACCTCTTGACCCGGCAGTAAGCCTTGACTCACGAAATCATCAAGCATGAGCTCGGAGGCTTGGGACCTCACCCAGTTACAAGTTGTAGTTTTCGACATGATGAGTCACCTAAAGCCAAGACTAAAGACTGCAGAAAAATATGGATGGTGGGTCATTCACGAACAACGAATCGCCAGCTAAGGTAAAGGGCAAGTCAACCGCATATTCAAGTGTTAATGAGACGCCATCATCATGAATAAGTCGGCCTAAGAAAATTACAGCTATGATTATTGCAACTGACGAGTTATATGCGTAAACAAGCCTGCAAGGATTGAGGCGGCTTATCTCAAAATTAAGGGTTATGTTTGTCTAAGTGTTGGACAAACAACTTTCTATCGGAGGCATGTACAATAACAGATCTACAAAATGGTCTAAAAGGTCAAATATTTGCTAAACCTAAGGTGAGCGCTGGGAAGCATTGGGTGACTACCTATGGATTCTGAAGAGGATATGAGGCTCCTAGATGCAAAAATGGAGTTGAGACTAGCGCCGCTCTATTTCTATAAGGAAATCATTCTAAACTAGATGTAAACAACGGTAGCATTGAAGGACCAATGAATAGCGAAGAACTCCGATGAACTACAGCAAGGTCAACATGGATCTGGAAGTGTGTTTTCGCTTACCTGGATGCGGAAAAAGCTCTGAGGTGGTCCTGGATGGCGTCGACGGCGGCGCGCGCAGGGTCGATGGAGCAGTTGACGTCGCTGGAGCGCTCAAGGTCGCGTGGCGGCGGAGCTGTGGTCGCGAGCGAATGAGATGTGAGGAAGAAGAAGAAGAAGCGAGGGTATGAAGCGGTAAAAGTGAAAAAGAAACCCCCTTGGTGGTATTTATAAGATGGATAGAAGAGGAAAAGGCAGGCGCGGCATTTGAGGAGACACAGTAACTTTTTGAGTAAAGGACACCTCGGTTTTCGGCTTCGACAGATATACTCAAAGATTCGTTATGATGTCATGCTACAGTTCCAGAAAATCCAGAAGATGACATCATAGTTTGAGGACTTGAAAAAACAATGAAGTGTGAATTACCATGAGCCGGAATCCTTAACCCGGCGATGAAGCGTTTCTGTGGAAAGGAAGGCGACTCAAGATGTTCATCAGTTTAAAAGATTGACACGAATAAATTCAAATCAATCTGGGGGCTGATGTTGGGGATATAACCCCATGATATGACCCGCCATGATGGGTTGGGTCATTCAAATGGCGACTTACGATCAAGACTCAAGATGGGCCAAGGCGTCAAGATATCAAGACCTGCGGGGTGGCTCACAAAGTGGGCCAGCTTAGGGCCAAGCACTTGAAGATGGCGGCTTGACGACCCAGAAGTACAAGTCGCCACCTGGAGTTTCCTTACTTAGAGAATAAGATAAATAAGAAGTATATTAGCTCACAGGTTGTAATACGACCCGGACTCTGTTGTAAGCCCAGGGTCTCAACCTATATAAAGGGAGCCCCTGAGGCAGAAAGGACTAAGTTACAAGCTCTCGAGTACTAGGTTAGCCAAGTTGCACCCTTGTAATCGAGATCATCATCATCAATATCAATCAAGAAGGAGTAGGCTTTTACCTCCACCGTGAGGGGCCGAACCTGGGTAAACCCTTGTCTCTCGGTTCCAATCAATCCCGTTCAAGCAATCACTTAGCAGCGATGGCCTCACGACTAAGTCCTTTCACAAGGACATCTGCCGTGACAAAACCATGACACTTTGCAACCATGAACTATTTGTGATGGGGTGCGCATCGTAAACGTTGCACCACATAATAGCGTGTGCAATGGTAATGCCAGCACGCACGAGTAGCAAGGATGGAGCGTTTGGGATATTTGATATATCACAAATAGTTGTGTGATGAATCGCGTTTGGGATAAATGTGGGCACCGCATATGCTTTGTTCTGGAAAACGTATGCATTCCTACTCCCTATCCCCGATGGTTTCTGGGTCTTGTGGGAAGGACCCCCTATCGCCCACACTGGCAAGGCGACGGTTTAAAATGCCATCACAGAAAGGGGCAAAAACCGTTTGTATAGCAGCTCGCTGTACCAGTGGTGGACTCATTTGGCACAACTTTGGGTTTCAGGAGTTGGATGCACAAGCAGCATTCCCGCTTAGTACAAATGAAAGCTAGTAAATAGATTGAGGAGAGACTAACCAAAAAACGAAAATGGTCATAAACACGCATTGAACATAAGTAACACTGAATAATGGACCACAAAGTGGGATATAACTTCGTTGCATCACTATTGAATTTCATGCATGCATAGAGAAACACAAACCTTAACACCAATATTCTTACTAAACCACAATTACTCACCAACCTGACTCACATATTATCATCTCCATATCGCAAAACTATTGCAAGGAATCAAACTTATCATATCCAATGATCTTTATGAAAGTTTTTATTATATCCCTCTTGGATATTCATCACTTTGGGACAAAACTTATATCTTGTGCAAATCACCATTACTATTATCAACTCTCAAAAAGATATAAGGGAAGCATGAGAGTGCATTTCTTTTAAAATATTTCAACTCTGAAAATAATATAAGTGAAGCATGAGAGTGCATTTCTTCAAAATTTATCCACTCTCAAAATAATATAAGTGAAGCATGAGAGTGCATGTATTTCTTTAAAATATAACCACCACCGTGCTCAAAAAGATTTAAGTGAAGCACTAGAGCAACTACCTAGCTCAAATTTTTTAAGTGAAGCACTTAGAGCATTCTAAAAAATCATGATAAATGCGTGGCTCTCTCAAATAGGTGTGTCCAGAAAGGATGATTGTAACAAACTAAAAGGCAAAACAAGAAAAGACTCATATAATACACGACGCTCCAAGCAAAACTCATATCATGTGACGAATAAAAATATAGCTCCAAGTAAAATTACCGATGGTCGTTAGAAGAAAGAGGGGATGCCATCCGAGGCATCCCCAAGCTCAGTTGCTTGGGAGTCCTTGTATATTACCTTGCGGTGCCTCGGGCATCCCCAATCTTAGGATCTTACCACTCCTTATTCCTTCATCCATCGTGATCTCACCCAAAACATGAAAACTTCATTCACACAAAACTTAACGAAATCTTCGTGAGATTCGTTAGTATAATAAGGCAAATCACCACTTTAAGTACTATTGCAAACACATCCATATTTTTTCTTGCATTATAACTACTGTATTCTAACTTTACCATGGCTTATATCCCCTGATACAATCCATAGATTCATCAAAATAGGCACACAATGCAATGAAAACAGAATCTATAAAAAATAGAACAGTCTGTAGTAATCTAAACATTGACCATAGTTCTGTAAATCCAAAAACTCTGAAAAATTAGGAAAACGTGGGAAATTTGTATATGAATTATGTGTAAAAAATTCAGAGCAAAAGCACATTTCTGCGAATTTACAAAATTCCAGAACTAGGCGCAAAAGTTTATATTTTTTCCACAGAATCGAGTGAACTATCATCCAAACCATCCTAAAGGCTTTACTTGGCACAAACACTAATTGAAACATAAAAAGCACAATCATAACAGTAGCATAATTGTGTGCTTGTTGAAAAATAGAAAAGAAGTTATTAGGTTGTCTCCCAACAAGCTCTTTCTTTATAGCCATTAAGATAGGCTTGAAATTTTAACGATGCTCACATGAAAGATAAGAATTGAAGCACAAAAAGAGCACCATAATACATGTGACAAACACATTTAAGTCTAAGATACTTCCTATGCATAGGAAATTTATATGCAAACAAATTATCAAGACAAGAAATATCTAGCATATGCAAAGGAGAGGAATAAAACATTGACAATCTCAACATAACGAGAGGTAATTTAGTAACATGAAAATTTTGTACAATCATATTTTCCTCTCTCATAATAATTACATGTAGGATCATAATAAAATTCAAAAATAGAGCTATCATATAAAATTTTCTCTCCATGATCCGCATGCATAAAATTCTTATAGTCTTCCAAAATAGCGGGATTAACATCAACTAAAGTCATGACCTCTTCAAACCCACTTTTATGAAAAAATTCATAAAATTGAAAACTCCCCAAATATGCGAAATTATTTTTAGCTAAAGTTGACACTCTTCCAAACCCACTTTCAATATTATCACAAACATATTCATCATGAGGCTTCAATAAATTTTCAAGATCATAAGAAGCATTATCACCCCAATCATGATCATTGCAATAAGTAGAGGACATAAGAAAATCATCATCCCCAAGCTTAGGGTTTTGCATATTATTAGCACAATTGACATTAATATAATTTATGATAACATCATTGCAATCATGCTTTTCATTGAAGGAGTTATCATGAATCACTTTATAATTTTTTCCTTTAACACTTCATCACAATTTTCAGATTCACGATCTTCAAGCAAAACTTCATAAAGATAATCTAGTGCACTCAACTCACTAGCGATTGGTTCATCATAATTGGATCTTTTAAAAATATTATCAAGAGGATAAGGATCCATCTTAATTTTTGTTACTAAATTTTCTATTCTTGAGTGTTGACATGAAAGCAAAAAGCAAGCAAACGAGCAAACAAGTAAAAGTGCAAATGATTTTTTTGTGTGTTTTTGTGAAAACGTTTGTGACGCCCCTGATTCAATTGTACACTAATCATACACGCAAATGTGTACGATCAAGATCAGGGACTCACGGGAAGATATCACAACACAACTCTAGACACAGTTTAAAGTCATACAAGCTTTATATTACAAGCCAGGGGCCTCGAGGGCTCGAATACATCAGCTCGAATACAAACGAGTCAGCAGAAGCAACAATATGTGAGTACAGACATAAGTTAAAAAGTTTGCCTTAAGAAGGCTAGCACAAAAGCAACCTCGATCGAAAAGGCAAGGCCTCCTGCCTGGGAGCCTCCTAACTACTCCTGGTCGTCGGCTGTCTCCACATAGTAGTAGGCATCGTCGGGGTAGTAGCAGTCATCGGTAGTGGCATGTGGCTCCTGGGATCCATCATATGATTGCAACAACTGGAAAGAAGAAAGTAGGGGGGAAAAGGTAGCAAATCAACCGTGAGTACTCATCCAAAGTACTCGCAAGCAAGGATCTACACTACATATGCATCAGTATCAATGGAATGGGTAGTATCTGTGGACTGAACTGCAGAATGCCAGAACAGAGGGAAAGCCTAGCCTATCGAAGACTAGCATCTTCAAGAATCTTGCAGCATTTAGAAGAGTACAGAATAGCATATTATTTTTAACAAGCATGTTGTAGCATTAACGCCCAGAGATCCTTTCTCGACTCCCTGCGAGAAAGAAATCCCGGAGCCATCATATCCAAAACACATCTCAGTAACCAGTTCTAGTTGTATAGATCGGGATACAACTCCAAGTCGTCCTGTTACCGTGGACACGGCTATTCGAATAGATAAACTTCCCTGCAGGGGTGCACCACATTACCCAACATGCTCGATCACTTTGGCCGGACACACTTTCCTGGGTCATGCCCGGCCTCGGAAGATCAACACGTTGCAGCCCTACCAAGGCCCAACAGAGAGGTCAGCACGCCGGTCTAAATCCTAAGCGCAGGGGTCTTGGGCCCATCGCCCGTTGCACTCCTACACGTTGCGAACGCGGCCGGTGAGCAGACCTGGCAGCCTCCATTACAAAGAAGGGTGCTTTATGCGGTCCAACCCGGCGCGCGCCACTCAATCGCTGACGTCTGGAAAGCTTCAGCTGATACTACGACGTCGCATGCCCATAACTGTTCCCGCGTGGTGGTTAGTGCGTATAGGCCAGTGGCCAACTCAGATCAAATACCCAAAATCCATTAGTGTCTTGGGAGCGCGCAGTAATGAGCAGAGACTCACGGTCATGTGACCCCAGCGCCCCGTCTCATGGACTTACGGCAAGGGCCCGAAATGCCCGGCCGTGCCACGTAGAAATCTCGCGGATACCCTCCAGGTCAACCCAACTACACATCAACTCACGGGTACCCTCTAGGTCAACCCGACTTCACATCAGTCGCGAGTAACCCTCGGGGCCGACCTGATGTCATCATGGTTCTGTGGTAAGTCAAAGTAACCGTGTGTCCAAAACAGCAAGGGGGAACCCCGAGGAATCACCCTCGATGGACTCCCACTTGATGTAACCGTCAAGGTGGACTTGGGGGAATCACCCTCGATGGTCCACACTTGAGGGTTTGCACGACAGAGTCGTTATCGGGAGTGGTGAAGGAGGAATCACCCTCGATGACCACGACCGAATGGCTACACTACATGGTTAACATCAGAAGTGCTGACGAGGTATCACCCTCGGCACTCGATAATAACTCTGCAGAGTCGTACAACCACTAAAAAAACCACTTCCGTGATGATACGTGTTTGTCAGAGTAGGTCACATTTTCTGTCATGCATGTACATCCATGACGATTTTATGACAGAATCAAGATAGTCATACCTGTGCTGTCGTAGAAGTGTTCCATGACAATACCAAAATTGTCATCACAGAAGTGTCCACTTCCATGACGATAAATGGTGCGTCATGGAAGTGCTTTCGTCAAGGGTAACTGACACATGGCATCCACCGTAATGGGTCGCCATTAAGCTATCGGGTCCCAGTTTGGATCTGATAACCCGTTAACAGCCCGGACCAATGGGGATTTTCCACGTGTAAAATTCTTAATGGCCAAAGGAACCACGTGTCGGCTCAGCGTTAGGACAGATGTCATCCACTCATTGGATGGGAGGCACCTATGATAAGTCGACACGTGGCACGACCCAACAGAGGCCCATTCAGGTGAAAAGGCCGGCCAGTTTGACTTGGTCAAAAGGTAGCGGGCCAGCCCACGGAAAGCCTGTTAAGGGCATGTTCGCATATAGCCCATTTACAGCCCGCTAACTCACGACCCGTTATGGCCTATCCGAATTGGGCCCAGTAGCATCATCTGGGCCGTCCAATATGATTCCAGCCCATTGTAACTTCTGGCACATGTATGGCCCATGACGTCTTTCGGCCCATATGATGCCCTTTGTAACTCTGGGCCCATTAAAGGCCCGTGGTGAAACTGGCCCATAATGAACAGTGTATCACTTTACACCCATTAACGGCCCATTATTCCGTTGGGCCATTTCCAGCCCGTGTTACCTTTCGGCCTTCTAAGGGCCCATTTATTCTTGGGCTCATTTCCAGCATTCGGTTACTTACGGTCTGTTACTGGCCTGTTCTGCTTGTGGGCCAAATTCAGCCCGTGGTTATAGTCGGCCCGTTTGTGGCTCGTTAACCCGTTGGGCTGTTTTCATAGTGTCATCAAATATGGCCCATTAACAACCTGTGATGCCTATCGATAGAATTAATCCCGTTATACATTTCGACCTATTAACGACCCGTTATGGTCGGGCCATAAACACACGATTTCCACTGTAGCCCGTTTGCGGCCCATTTTGCGAACCGTTATTGGTCCACGAATAGTACGGCCCATGTTTAACCAATCGATCATACGACCCGTAGAAGGTCCATTGATTATATGGCCCGTCGAGGGCCCATGGATCCTACGGCCCATAGGAGGCCCATGGTCACTACAGCAGGTAGCAGGACCATGGTTACAACGGTCCGTATGTTGCCCATGGTTATTGTTGCCTAGTTAAAAAAAATAGGTTATTGTGGCCACTAGAAAAACGCGGAAAAAGAACTTCAGTGACTACAAGCAAACAACTAAACAAGACAATAAGGAAATAAATAAGCAAGCAACTAACGCTGGGCTATTATGACTATTACACATATTACATCCACTGGGCATCAAAGTTCGCCATCAGTGCAAATATAGGGAACAAAGCAGCATATCACATACACTGGTTGTCAAAGTTGGTGACCAGTGCAAATAAACGCCGCATCAAAACAAGTCCAGAACTGAAACCACTTCAGAAGAGCTCAAGAAACAATATCCTGGGTACCCAACATGCTGGCAAGATGCTTAGCAAGCTTATTAATTTTCTCTTGTTTGGCGCTTAAATCCTCCAGCGCTTGCTGTTGCACCAGAAAGTATGCATCTAAATTCTGCAGGGACTTCCTCAGTCCTTTGGCTTCATGTCACAGCACATCTGATCGATGTCTTTCAACTTGAAGTTGAGACTCAAGAAGACGAACTGATTCAGGCAGCGAGTTCGAACAGCTTGTGCCAGCAGTAGTGGCCAGTAACTCGAACACTACATCAAGACAGGACTTTGGGGTTGTCTCACTGTCGTCAAGATAGTTTTTATCAGCTTTCTTGGAGACCAATAGGGAAGTCTCACTATCTTGAACCTTATCTGCATTACTTCCTTTACCATTGCATAACGGGGTACTCTTCTCCAATATTTTGTCTGCATTCTAAAAGAGAAACAACTAGACACATCATAGGTTTACCATGTTGTATATGAAACTCATTTTGGTAAATCAGTTCAGTAGTAAAGTGGACAGGATAACATCATGAAACAAACATATATCTATGCACCATGGTCACTTTATGGTCTATATCATTCTAGTTTTTGTTGCCAAATCAAGATAGATACACAGTTCAAATAATATCTGTTTAAGACAAAGCAGCATAGACAGAATATAAGTGTGGGAAACTACACAACAATAACAACACTTGTAATGTGCATGACATGAGAACATAACTGTTTATTCAATTGAAACTGAAATCAACATAGAGCAAGTTACAATAGCCAACTAGTTAAAGAAACAGGTTTAAAACATACATGTTGTGCCATTGGAGTTTCTATTCCATCCTTCAAATTTGAAAATAGTTGGTATGAGTAAATACAGTGATGCAAGAGCAAAGGAGTATGAACCATAGCTACAGAACCTGACCTGAGAACAATTCTTCTTCTCCTTTAAGCGTTGAGTTGGGGTTTGGAGTGGTGGTCCTCGTGCTTTGGGCACTGCAGTTGCCTTACTAACTACTTGTGTTTGGGTGCTCTGTGGTGGAGACAGTGCTGTGTCAACTGGAACTAGGTTACTATCTGCTGGGGTTGGGGTTACAAGGGATGTAGCTGGTTCTCTATCCAACTGGGTAGGGGTACAATCTGCGAGAGTCTGGGTTATGTGTGGTGGGGCTGGTTCTTGGGCAAGTACAACCGTGGTTCTATCTGCATCGACTGGTAGCACTATCTTTTCTGAAGAACGTGTCGTTACTCCCTTAGATACTGCCATCACCCCCTCCAATTCAAATGTCTAATAGACAAGGAAAGTAATTGAATGTATAGACATTGTATGATAGACAGGTGCAATGGATAGTGGGGAATAAAAGAGGGCATGAAATAATTCACATTTATGTTGTCTAACCAAACAGGATAGCATGACACAATTTCACATATACGATGGCTAACTAAACAGGATAGCATGACACAATTTCACATATATGATGGCTAACTAAACATGATAGAAATACATATATCAAAATATGATGACTATGTAAACAGGATGACATGATATAACTATATGATGTGCTTATTAAATAGGTTGGCATGCCATAATTCACATACATGCCGCCTATGGCAACATAATAGCATGATATAATTCACAGATAGAATGACATAATTCAAAATATGATGACTGTAAACACTAAACAGGATGAGATGATATAACTATATGATGTCTTTATTAAATGGGTTGGCATGCCATAATTCAGATAGATGTTGTCTATGTAAACATGATGGCACGATATAATTCAAATATATGATTTATATATATATACTAAGCAAGTAAGCAGATGGCAATCACATATATGATGTAAAAACTAAGTAATGCAAGACAACATATGCATGATATGATTAATATAACCCTGCCTAGTTTGAGCATAGACCTCAAGGGGGAAATAGGACTGGTCATCTGTCTCTGAATCCTCCTCTAAGGATCTATCTTTAACCAGCAAGATGTCTGCTTCAGCAGGTAGCATTGTCTGCTCTGAAGACCTTGTTTTCACTCCAGATACTTCCATCACCACTTCAAATGGCTAATGCACAGGAAGAGTAGTTGAATATACAAACGTTGTCGACAAATGGAATACGTAATACAAAAAAGGGTAGCATGATATAATTCACATATATGATGATTAGCTAAACAGCATGGCATTGCATAATTCACATATATAATGCCTTGCAACAAGATAGCATTGCATAATTCACATATATAATGTCTTGCAACAAGATGGCATTGCATAATTCACATATATGGTAATTAGACACTAAACAGGTGGCATTCACACAAAGCATGTCTAAACTAAGCAAATGACATAGCAATGCAAGACACCATACGCACGATATGAGCAACATAACCCTGCCAAGTTAGAGCATACACCTCGGGGGGAAATAGGACTGATCATCTGTCTCTGAATCCTCCTCTGAGGAGCTATCCGTAACTAGCGAAATATGCGCTTTGTCAGATAGCATTGTCTACTCTGAAGACCTTGTTTTCACTCCGGATTTTTCCATCACCGTGTCAAATGGTTGATGTACACGAAGAGTAGTTGAATGTACTAACATTGTTGACAAATGTAATACATAATGAAAAAAAGGATGGCGTGATATAATTCACATATAAGATGACTGGCTAAGCAGCATGGCATTGCAAAATTCACATATATGATGCCTGGCTAAACAAGACGGCATTGCATAATTCACATATACGATATAGAAACTAAACAGATGGCATTCACACAAAGCATGTCTAAACTAAGCAGATGACATATTTGATGTATAAAGTAAGCAATGCAAGGCACCATATGGATGATATGACCAACATCAGCATGCCAAGTTAGAGCGAAGACCTCAGGGGGTAAATAGGAGTGGTCTGCTCCTTCTAAATCCCCCTCGGAACAGTTATCCTCCTCTTGATTACAATCTGAAATGGGTGGAGGGGGCTGCCTTTGCGCCCACCATGGAGCGACGTCTGCATGAAATTTTATTGCCATGCAAGGCTCATCTCTTTTGCTCTACATGTTCAGTTCCATTGTGTACAATAACTAACATGCATAGGAATAAAACATAGTGAGATTATGTAAGGAGTGCATGCAAAAATCCAGAGTGATGGTAGCAACCCGTGGATAGACCCAAAACCAATGATAGCAGGCAGATAGTGGCTTCAGTTAAAAAATACAGATAATGGCTTCTTTACTGTTTGTTTCCCACCCAACATGAAACTCATAGTAGACACCAGAGATTAACAAGATAGTAGACAGATACTATTGATTGTGGCCCCGATATGTACCCCACAACCATTTAAAAACTCAAGTTTGAGCATTAGTTTGGAGCTGACTCGGAGTCTAATCAGTGAACAGGACGATAAAGTAGCATGTAATATTAAGCGATGCATAACGTAAGCAGACACGAAAGAGTGCGACCTCTCTTGCAGACCCGTGTAGTCCTCAAGGTCATCTGCTCAGTTGATGATGGTAATGCAGTTGTCGTGGCTGCCGGTGGCGGGGAAGAAGATCTGAGGCGGCAAATGACAGTCTGGAGAGCGGATCCCTACTGTGGTGGACCCTTCTGTTGTTGGAGCAGCTAAGCTAGGGTGGACGACGGCGCGGCAGGAGCGGGACAAACCACACAAGGTTTTCTTTAACAGCTATCTGTAAGAGAAGTAATTCTGCAAGGGCTCATTTGAATGGGAGGATTCTAACAACGCAGGGATAGGAAATACATAGTAATAGGATAGGAATGCATGTGCAAAACAGAGAATTTAAAATCACAGGATTTCTATCAATCTGGGTGTTTGGTTCACATGAATTGGAAGGTCACAGGAATGCAAAGAATCATGGTCAAATGAAGTCAAACCACAAGAAAATGTACAGTTATAATGCTATTATGCTACTATCACTTAGTCTTGTTCTTCATGAATAGGAATTTGAAAAGGAGGGCCAAGTGGATATTAAAATTCCTACGGTTTTTCTTTGAAAGAGACACTAAAGGAACAAATCCTACAGTTTTCCTTTGCTCCATTCCTTTGAACCAAATGCATTAACAGTAGTACCATAGGAAACTTTCCAATTCCTATGTTTTTCCTTCACTTTTCCTTTCAACCACTGGCAATTCTAGTAGGCAGGCTTGAACAGGCAAAAGCCTACACTCCAAAAACGTATTTGTGCTACTTGTACTACTTTGGACCCAGGCCACTGCCCTACTAACTCAACTCCTAGGCCCATCTACACATGCACAGCTCAAACGTGCAGAAATAAATAATGATGGCTTTTGAGAGAGTCCATCACGGATAGCTAAGTTGCCTGGTACCTCACTGCTTGTTATATAGGAGAAACTAATCGTATTTCACGTTACTACATGTGCTCAGTGGACAATATATATAACATGTAGAGTAAAAAAGCGATGCAGCAAGTGTACAACCTCTTTGGCGAAGCCATGTCGATCTCAGCATCATTGGGTTGGTCGCTGAAGATGCTGCAGCTGATGTGGCAGTCGGAGGAGGGGAAGAAGATCTTAGGCGCCTGGAGATGGATCCAAGGGTACTGCTCCAAGGTGTACGACGGCGAGGCTGAAGCAGGACAAGAGAGACAACGTTAACCTGAAGTGGTATTCTAATAGCATCTCCGATAGATGATGTAAATTACATAACCAAAAAGTGCTAGATGTAAAATACATCAGCCGCTCATCTCTGAACTTAACTGTAGAAACTGAATTTAACTATCAAAACTGAATTTTACTGTCGAAACTGAATTTTGCTGTCGAAACTGAATTTTACTGTCGAAATTGAATGCACTAGTAGCAGAAAATTAGTGCACTAATAGTTTTGGCCGCTCGAACACTAGTGGCAGAGTAGCAGTGATCTAAATTGGTAGCCGCTCCACCAGGGACCGTACTACCAGCGAGCAGCCGGGGTAGAGCAGCAGCAGTGCGTGCGAGAGCCGGGGCAGCTGGTCGTGTAGCAGCGTGTCGGGTAGCAGTAGCAGGAGCTCGAGCGAGAGCCGGAGGTGCTGCTTGTGCAGCAGCAGTGCAAGCAAGAGTAGACCAGCAGCACAAGTAAGAGCAAGAGCAAGAGAAAGAGCCAGAGCAGACCAGGCAGGGGACCAAGAGCAAGAGAGAGAGCAGCAGCGCGAGCAAGAGCCAGAGCAGACCAGGCAGGGGACCGAGAGCAAGAGAAGAGCAGCAGCACAAGCGAGAGCCGAAGCAGCAGCAGCAGGGCCAACGAAAGCCGGAGTAGCAGCAGCAGCTCCGACTGATGTGGACGTCGCCGCCGAGGGAGTGACGCCGTGGAGGAAGTTGACAGCGACGCCACCATAGATGGAGCCGCGCCATGGCGGCTCGGTACCAAGCGCCGGTAGCACCGTGAGATCGAATCAAGAAGAAAATGCAGCGATTAGTGTAGAACGTCTTTGGTGGTGCCGATTAGGCCTCAGCTTCATCCGAGGAGTCGGTGATGGTGCTGCTCTTCCGGTGGTGCAGGTGAAGACGGTGCTGTAGGAATGGACGTGGTGCGAAAGATGAGGCGAACATCGGGGCAGCTCCTTGGAGGTGGAGGACGGGGTGGCTGAACCGGCAGGATGACGAGATCGACGACGGATCCTCATCCAGTGCGGTGGACGAGGGACGTCGAGCTGTTGCGATGGATGATGTCATAGGGGAAGAGGCTCCGACTGGGTGGCAGACAGAGGAGGGTGTGGGGCTTCATGGGTTTTCGTGGCCTCGGTATACGAATGGGGGGCGGAGGGGATGGGACGGGGGGAACCATGGCTTAGGGACGCGCTTGTCTGAAATGTGGGTAAAGTTATGAAAGTAGCCCCACCGATTTGAACTAGGTGGTTCTTTTGGTTCAGCGGTATCACGGGAATTTTGCGTGTCGGGATTTCGCAGAAGGTGGGAGTTTTCGCGCGCGTTGTAATTTTGGGATAGCAAGGCGCGGGTTGAGATGGAGGGAATTTTAGGAGCACAACGAGATAAAGAGATATCTTAAAATTTCAGGATAACAAGGCGCAGGTTGAAATTTCCGGACAAGCCTAACGTATACTGTATCAAATCAATTCGCACTTCCCTTGACGAAAAAACCAAAAATAAATCAATTCACACCACACAAGAGAGTCTAGTCCCGTTTTACTGTATGAGTTACTACAAATGACATTCAAAACTTTGAATCCATGTTATGTTCAATTAAAATATTTCGCTACGTGTATAATGCACCTGTCTATTGGTCGTTCTCCCACAGTCTCCACAACTCCTTCTTTCCGACACACACCGATCGATAAACCTCTCTAGCGATGTCTGCCTACCACATACACACACACTTTCCATCTCCTCCTTTCCCTGTCCATGCCTCGTGTCTCTCATACGGTCCCACACACATGTAAACTCTCGCCCATCTTTTCATCGATCTCACAATCGCACACTCCTCCCCCTATCTAGTAGGCCTCTCGCACCACCTCCTAGCTCCATCCCTCTCTCTCTCTCTCTGTCTCTCTCGGCCTTATTTGCCTCTAACAAATGGATGTATACCGACCGATCTCCCACTATACATATAGCTAGCTAGGTCATTTATAACTCGTTTTCCCCATGCGCCGATCGATCTACCTCATTAGTTATGTCTCTCCCTTCCTCTGACACACAACAATTGATCTATCGATCTAGTTAGGTCTGCTTACCAAACACATGGTCCCCCTTCATCATCCATGCATGCCTCCCGACACATCTATCACACACACGCACACACAGAAACACATCCCCACTCTTCTTGATATTGCAGTTGTACCCTCAGTTTGTCCTGTAGGCCTCTCCCACCATCTCCGAGAAGCAACTCCACCACCCCTTCGGCACTCTACCTCTCTCTCTCTCTGTCCCAACCTATTTCCCGTCCGTCACTTATGTATGGATGTTGACCGGTCACCCTCAAGACATAGCTAGGTCTCTCCTTCTCAACACATCTACGAGTCAATATACCTCTCTAGTTAGGCCCCACAGACACACACTGATACATCGAGCGCTCTAGTCATGTCTCCCTGCCAAACACAAACTTGCCCTCTGCCCTCTGACGTTCCGGTAGGTCAATCGCCCTATATCTTTGATGTGCACACACACAATTTTGATGTCTCTCTTCATCGATCTCGCACCCACACACTTGATCCTCTCTTCGACTCTATCGATATCTATGGCCCCTCCTTCTCTTCTCGTGGATCGCCCCCTCTATATATCAAATAGATAGGCCTCTATTTCACACACAATGCATGTGTCACATTTTTGTTTGAGATATCATCGACACATATCCTCTAACCTTTGTAGCCAGCACTAACTTTCTCTCGTGCATGCAAACGCCCTCCTCGCCCTCCCCCTCCCTCAGCATTCTATCCATCGCGCACATTCATTTTTCTCTTTAGGTCGTTCTCCCACGGTCTCCACAACTCCTTCTTTCTGACACACACTGATTGATAAACCTCTCTAGCGATGTCTGCCTACCACATACACACACACTTTTCATCTCCTCCTTTCTCTGTCCATGCATGCCTTGTGTCTCTCATACGGTCCCACACACGTGTAAACTCTCGCCCCTCTTTTCATCGATCTCACAATCGCACACTCCTCCCCCCTATCTAGTAGGCCTTTCGCACCACCTCCTAGCTCCATCCCTCTCTCTCTCTCTCTATCCATCTCTCTGGGCCTTGTTTTCCTCTAACAAATGGATGTACACCGACTGATCTCCCACTATACATATAGCTAGCTAGGTCGTTTATAACTCGTTTTCCCCACACGCCGATCGATCTACCTCATTAGTTATGTCTCTCCCTTCCTCCGACACACAACAATTGATCTACTGATCTAGTTAGGTCTGCTTACCAAACACATATGGTCCTCTTCATCATCCATGCATGCCTCTTGACACATCTATCACGCACACGCACACACAGAAACACATCCTCTCTCTTCTTGATAGTGCAGTTGTACCCTCAATTTGTCTAGTAGGCCTCTCCCACCATCTCTGAGAAGCAACTCCACCACCCCTCCGACACTCTACCTCTGTGTGTGTGTGTGTGTGTGTGTGTGTGTCCCAACCTATTTCCCATCCTTCACTTATTTATGGATGTCGACCAATCTCCCTCAAGACATAGCTAGGTCTCTCCTTCTCAACACATATACGAGTCGATCTACCTCTCTAGTTAGGCCCCACATACACACCGATACATCGAGCGCTCTAGTCATGTCTCCCTGCCACACACAAACTTGCCCTCTGCACTCTGACTTCCGTAGGTCAGTCGCCCTATATCTTTGACGTGCACACACACTATTTCGATGGCTCTCTTCATCGATCTCGCACCCACACACTTGATCCTCTCTTCAACTCTATCGATATATATGACCCCTCCCTCTCTTCTCATGGATCGCCCCCTCTATATATGATATAGATAGGCCTCTATTTCACACACATTGCATGTGTCACATTTTTGTTTGAGATATCATTGACACATATTCCCACAAATACATTCACGAAATCACCCCCCCATAACAAAAAACACTCATGAATGCACACGCCATCTCGCTAGGTTTGTATCTTTCTCACACACACCCACGTAGGTGGGGGACGTGCACGAAGAGAAGAGGTGCACGCACGGCGCACCTACTCCCGTCTCTTTCCCAACCACACCCGCGCAGGTACACGGTGGAGCTCATTTCTGTACGAAAAGGCCGCCCAGGTGGTAATTTGACATGTGTACTAGTTGTCCACTTGATGGAGGATCGTGTACCATGGGTGAACAAGCAAATTGTGACTTGACGTGTTATTTAAAAAAAGAGGCAAATGATGTGGGGCCTACCTTAGAGGCAAGGCTCTATACACTGGAGATGCTCTGTACTACTTTTGATGTGTCCCGTCAACTCGTAGAACAAGGAGAAGCTTGCTTAGTAAGCCCTCTCCCCCGCCCACGGATGCGGTGGCTCACAGAGTCGTAGGACGAGGAGAAGCTTGCTTACTACGCCTCCGCCCGCTCCCTCGCCCACGAGCGCGGTGGCTCACAGGACGAGGAGAAAATTTTACTACTCCCTCCGTTAGACGTATATACTCCTCGTCCCTACCTTGGTTAGAGAGATTATCATATTGTTTGAAATATATGTCTTTTAGCAGATTTCAATATGAACTACTAGTACATACTCCAAACACTGATGTATATAGACGTATTTTAGAGTGTAAATTCACTCATTTTGCTCCGTATGTAGTCCATGGCCCTGTTTGGATCCATGGGTTAGAGTTAGTTTGAGCTAGTTTGGGCTCAAATAGCCCAAAAGTATCCAAACATGAGGGCTAGTTTGAGCTAGTTGCATCTAACCCATCCAAAAAAATATCCCACCCAAGAGGTGCTAATTGGAGCTAGTTCTCCTAGTGCATTTATTGTCAATCTAACCCTGTCATCCAAACACCTCTTTGGCTAGAGTTTGTTCAGGGTTAGTCATAAGCTAGAAACTAACTCTAACCTCTAGCTAAGTTAGATTAGCCAAACAGGGCCCATATTGAAACGGACGTAGTAGTACACACTCTCCCTCGCCCCTCGCCCCTCGACCCTCACCCACGTGGTGGACGTGCAGCAATTCATTCGGTCTCAGATAGCCAGAACCATATACTCTAGTACCATCATTGCTCGACTTCCCGAAGAGGCGAAGAGCCAAGCACAAGGTTAATATTTTTGAGATGCCAAGTGCAAGGTTTATAGGAGAACGAGTAGTAGTAGTACTAGTAGTACGTACTGTATGAGGAAGAAGGCAATAAGAATGTATGTTTTGTGTGATAGTCTCTTCTTACAGGACATGCTAGACCTAGTGGACCTCATTGTTGTTGCAATGGGAGTATCATAGATGGAACGATTCAGAGTAGTGGGCAGCGGGAATAATATTCAGAGCTGCTTAAGAAGTCCCATCGAAAGGAATATCCATCCTCTACACGTGCTCCTATGTAAAATGAGTAAATGAGACAAAAAGAGAAAGAGACAAAGTAAAAAAATCACCAGCCTTAGAGCTAGCCCTATTGTATCAGTGAATGATATTTCTACGTCGTGATTGACATGGCTATATTATTAACCATGCTGCGAAGGTAGCAGCGGATTTTTATTTATTTGCGGAGGTAGCAGTGGATGGATATTCAATGAGGAGTAAAATGATGGCTGCTTCCTCGGTCAAACATAGAGAAGGATGGGCCTCGTGATTTGATGGCTCATTAGTCATTATTACTGCCTATACTCTTTGACAATTAATAACCGCATGTTAGAGTAGTTGGCTATACTTTTAATAATCATGCTTGAAGAGAAGAGGTGCACGCACCCACGCACGTAGCACTCTTTGCGTCTTCCCCAACCACACACGTGACATGGTGGAGCTCATTTTTGTATGATGATGTAGCCCACGTGACAATTTGACGCGTCTAGTAGTCGTTACTCACTTAATGGAGGGTTGGGAACCACACATGAATGGTGCCGCGTTATTTATAAATAAAGTTTTTTTCTTCAATGGCACGCAGTATGCAATATAAATAGGTTCATATGGAGATAAAAAGAAACCGCTCCACTATATACATAGCCAGGAGCCTACACGGTTGCTTGCTGGGGTTGCTCTCTTCACACTCTCTTGCACAAAACGACTATGGCCACATCTCTAACATCTGGGCGGATCACGTCCGCCGGGGGAAGGGGTGGATGCTTTGTGTAGATGCGGTCGCCGTCGCCGACGGCGAAAACCTACTATCGGCGCGTCCCGATCAGGGGTCCCCGCCGTTCTCTATCACAAAGCCGGTGCGGTTGCCTTCGTCCCTTGCTCACTACCGCGACGTGGGCAGTTGCCGGCTCCCGCCGCCCTCTTCTAAGCTAGCTACATCCCGACATCCCTCAGGTACAACTTCCTTTACAGCCAGCTTGTACCACTGCCCCAGCTGCCCACATCGCTCCATGTGGATATTTCTCTACTTCTTTGCCCCGCATGTACCTCTACTGGCTTCTACTATATTTGTGATGAGTTTATGTATCATCAACTAGTCCCACTAGTCTTATTCTAATCATGCTTCTTCAATTTCTTTGCCACAGGGATGCTCAGCTCGATTTTAGTGAAACTACACAAAATGATTCGATGGTCGAAGGGTTGCAAACTTCATTTCTTTGGAAGGTTCAAGGTCGCCAGCAAATTAAAGCCTGGTTAGGGTTTAGGGTTCAAGGCCTAGGGACTGCATGGATCATTTTTTTCTTTAGCTATCTCTGTTCCAAAATAAGTGTCAACTTTAGTAGTACAACTTTGTACTGAAGTTGGCATAAAGTTGAGACACTTATTTTGGAACAGAGGGAGTACATATTGGCTATGACCTATGAATCATTGAGATGAAATAGCATGCATGTTAGTCTCCTTTGTATTTGATGGAATGTTGCAATGGGGCAACCTTGGACGCAAGATACATGAAACAGAAGCTAGAAGCTTCATAGCATTGTACAAATTTATCTCGCTGAGAAATTACATTACGTACTATGTACTAAAGAGTTAGGTGTCGCACGTTGTCCAGAAAATATGGTGATAGTGTGAGGTGGGCCATGTAATTACTGAGCTGCCGTGTTTTCGCTGCTTTCGCACTCCTCCACTGTAAGAGTGGAGAAAATTGTAAAGAGTGGAGACGCTCTACCTCCTTTCGCCGAAACATGGGACATCCAGCATCCGGTGCACGTGTCATGCACCAAAGTAAAGTGTACAGTGCAACTGAGACTCAGCACGCTCGTGCCACCTCAGTAATAATGACCAATGAGCCATCAAATCACATAGACCTGGTAGTAAGTTGGACGAATGAAGCAACCATCACTCTTCGTTGAATCCGCTTCTCCCTTTAACGCAGGCGCCAGTGAGAGGTCGCGTACGCTCTGCACGGGCATGAATGCGGCACCGATTCTCTAGAGTGGCGCTGACCGTTTCGGGCGGGAAGCGCGCGCGGCCGATGGAGGGGGTTTGGGTGGGCCAGGGTGGTCAGGAGCGGGCGTGGCTGCTGTCTCGACCAGACGCCCGGAAACAAGAGGATGCACCGACTCTCATGGCTAAATCGTAGTACTACACACAATCTCTCTGTAGGTCAATGTGTCGCTCTCTCTAACACACACATGCTGTTAAAAATAAACACACACACGCACACACAGGTTCATGCGCCGGCGATCAACCTATATCTGCGGCCGCAGGATTTGGAGCATTCCGGCCGCCTGCGACTGCACCTTGCCATAGATTGTTCGGGTACCGGGCCGCACAACAATGGCAATGCCTCCACGTCGCATGCAGTTTTAGTTTTTGTTCACTTCGAAGGGTCATGTACCACATGTGAACGATAGTAAGTGCGACCGGGAGGCGTGGAGCATTAATTGCGAATTGACTCCTTCGAGCGTTAAATTTTTCTTCGCGTATTAGCATTGCCCTCCATCATAGTTTATAGGGAGCACTTCAATTCTCATGCATTCCCACCACCGGAGGGATTTTAGGCGCGTTTGGTTTAATGCCCAATTAATTAGGGCATCGTAACCGCAATCAAGGCCACCATTTTCTCTCCATGCAGGTGTGTACGCGCGGTGGAATAAATGCATGCATGTGTGTACATGGACTGAAAGCACTCCATGCGTGTGTGTACGCATTAATTTCTCCAGTAATTGGGCACCATGGTATAACTTCCGATGCTATTTTGCAGTCCAATCGCTAATCACCTTGGTCCGAGAGATTGTTGATGCGTGCCCTGTAAACTGTGATGGAGGGAGAAATTAAATAAAGAGTTCCGTTTCGTGCACAATTTAAAGCGATTTTTATGGAGAGAAAAAGATAACCACTCCAACTATATATATACTAGCAAGATGCCCGTGCATCAAGATGCATTTATATGAGTAGTTTATCTTGTGGGCGATAAGGATGAACGAGGGAAGGCCTTATCTGCAAATGTCGAGAGGAGTGCAGGTATCTTTTTGCAAATTGTCATGAGAGTGTTTTGTGCAGTGCAACAAAATGTCATCAGAAACACTTTTGTGACCTTTTGTTGCACTGCACAAAACACTTTTGTTTTAAGAGTGTTTTGTGCAGTTCAACCAAAATGTCACACCGACAATGTTGCTTGATTGCTTGATGTTAGTGGAACTGCACAAGAGGATATCTGACTGACTATCTGTGTTGGCAAATTTGTTTTAGATTTTCTTCTTGCGAGTTGTTTGAATTCCGTGTCATGATAGGTCAGTACTGGCCTTCTTCCACATGATTGTGCAGTGTGCTTTCATATGTTGTGCTACTTATATGGTAATGTTGCTTGATTTTAGTGAACTACACAAAAGGAGACCAGACTTTCAATCTGTATGTGCACCGTAATATCCCATTGAGGTAAGATAATGATATTTCGCAACTGTTGGCCTGTATTTCGCTACTGTCATCAGAAAAGTAATGTTGTTGTTTAGTGCTATACTTGTGCTCCCTAATTGACATGCCAAATCTTACATTGAAGGCGAAGCTTGTCTGTTATTGAACCAGGTGATGAAGGGGAAGAACAAGTGGAGGAATGTCGTGGGAAAACACTGCCACCTATGGGGCCACCAGCCCCTTGTGGTTCAGCAGAGGGGAAGGACGCATTGCACAAAGAGCGGAGGGCGCGGGGCAGTGCGACAACGATCACACGGGTAGTTTTTACCTAGGTTCGGGCCGCCGTGAGGCGTAAAACCCTACTCCTGCTTTGGTGGATTGATGAGAGGACCATGGTGGAGACGCAGCGCTCTAGCCCGGCAAGGTCGCATCGGGGCAAGAGCAGCTACATGCGTATGAGTGTACAGGGGTCCGAATCCTTTCTAAGGTTGCCATGGCCCTCCTTTTATAGATCAAGGGGTCACCACAGTGGCAAATTAGTCATTGTGTACTGATTAGATAGCGAACAGTGCCATCATACCCAACTCTGTAGACTAGGCAGAGCGCATTAAATGCACCACTTAGTGTCACATCGTAGTCTAGCCCGGCAAGCCTTGCCGTGCTGTTTTGCCACCTTCTCGCCTGCCTGCGTGACACGTCGCTGGACGAGTGTCATTTGGAGGTGATATCCTCTGGAAGTGGCCGCCACGTGCCAAATAGCGGCCACTTAGCATCTTGAGGGCTCGACACCGCACGGATCGGTGACTTGCGTTGCTGTGAGGTGAAGCGGTGGAACCTTGGCGGGGTAATCCGCCCTCAGCATCCCCGGCAAGCCCGCCTGGGTAGTCTTGAGACTTGTCTTCGGGGCAACCTCGTCCCCGCCAGGCTCGCCTGCCCGGCAAGGGAGGTTTTTCCTTAGTGGTATCTTGCTCCTTTGGTTGACCTTTGTCTTCTTGATCCGCCCTTTGATTTCTCAAAGAGCTGATCTCTTCTGCTTGGCCTTGTCCTAGATGTTGCAATCTCGTTCTTGAGCCTGTGTACAGACTGGGCAACATACCTGGGGTTTGTTGCACCGACAGGAGCCCCCGGGCCTGGCTTGAACGCGCTGCCAAGCGTCGTCGGGGTAGGCCCTATCCAGTGCATAGGCGGGGAGGCTGTAGTAGCTCACCCCTTGAGATCTTCTTTGCTTCTTCATTGATCTGAGCTTGAGTCAGCTTCCAATTTTCCCGCACGTCGTGTAACATCAATTGCAGTGGGGCCATCCTTGTAATGGTCCGTGAATGACTTTAACGCACGGGTGAATAACTGCCCATTCACTCTTCCCACCACATTCTTATCCCTTGCCACGTATGCTGCATGCATTGAGTGGGGTAGGTAACAGAAGTGCGTGGTGCAGGAGAGAGCGTCATGGCAGGGGCCCGGTCTTTCTGGGTTGGTGGAGAGGGGCGGCGGTTACCCGCCGAGGGATCAGCCCCCAGCCCCAGCTCGCCTATAAAAGAGGGGGTGAGGGGGAGCGGAAGTGCTCATCCACGCATCCCTTCTCCCCATCCCCTGCCTTCTGGCGTCGTGTCTTCATCATGGTGAGGGGAGGGGAAGAAGGTAGAGTCCCCTCCCCGTCCTTGCACAAAGCGTCCGGCTTGGAGTGGCGGCCCGATGCTCAGTGTGGGTGAAGAAGACCTTAGGTGGGCGTGTGGGCGGTGCGGCGGCAGCGCCGGGGGTAGCGACCCCGGCGTGCTCGCGACCGGGCCGTCTGCGGTCGCAAACTTAGTAAGGGGGCACGTGGGCGACACCACGCCGAAGTCCATAATAGGCACAAAGCATGGTAGTCGAACGTGGCCTATCCTCCCTTCGCTCGTGATGTTGAAGGGAGACCGTGGAAGTGATTCGCCATTGGTTATGGCAGATCTCCCCTTTCTGGGTACTGCTTATCTTGCATACGGGCAGGTTCCTTGTGCCCGTGCATGCTTCTTTAGGGGACGGCATCTTTCTAGCTTCGGGTCGATGGAGACGACCATGCTCTCTGTGGGATCTCCCGAGGCGTTTGGCGCCTGCCCCGGTCACCGTGACGGGGGCTCGTGCAACGGTAGGCATGCCTCTTCAAACATCAGCAACGAGGAGGGAGGCGGCAAACCACGACGCGTCAAGAGCGAGGATGATTGCTCCGACATGGCGCGATTGCCGATAGCACCATCATCATCGGCTGGGCCTCGGCACCGCCACCATCCGCACCTGCTGTCGGAGTAAATGACCACGGGTAGCCTCATTAGCTCCCTTTGGTATTTCAAGACATCAGGGCAGGCTGCACCCCTCAAACATCAAGGACAAAGGGCCGCCTTCTTGAGGCCGGCTGGTCCAAGCAGCCGGTTGCCAGGAGGCGGCGGAGTCCACAAGATGGCCATGAAGTGGGACGACTCCTAGCAGGCGGCCTCCTGGGAAGCCGAGTCCTAGCAGGCGGCCCCTCGCGCCCTCAAAGTCAGCGCCAACATGAACATGATGAGACAGGGCATGGCTACAGTACAAGCCTGCCACCCCCGAATCCAGGGCAGAACGTGGCGACAGTATAGCGTACCAAGCAGGCATCCTGTGCCCAGCGCAGGACTGTTGCCATGCCGCTCATGACATCACCCATGGCAGAGGAAGCCATGCTCCCGCGATGGGCGGCCAGTACGGCCCGTAGGCGGTGGGCCCTACCAGTCCGTGACAAGCCAGAAGGCGGCGAGCCCAGACCAGTCGGCTCAGTGGGAGGTCGGCTCCTGATTGGTGGCCCTCCCCCTTCCTTGAAGTTTGTGCGCCATTAACCAGAAGAGACGGGGAGTGGCTACAGTGAAACGCTCGCCAGGCGGCGGAACTGTAGCCACGCTCTCCCCGACCAAGCATGCATCATTAGTGGCACGGCTACAGTGCTACACAGCCGACAGGACCCGCAAGCGGCGGGCCCAGCTTGTCGGCCAAGTACGAGACCGCCGGGGGGACCCACCAGGCGGCGGGCCCCTGCAGTCGGCGGAGAAGCCGGCGACCAGAGACACTGACGGCCGGGTCCTACGCCCAGCCGGATTACCATTGTAACCCTGGGGGGTAGGCCTATATAAACCCCCCAGGTCACCCCATGCAAGGGGTTGGCGGTTGGCACCTTGGCAGACGCCTCGTCGAGCACCCACACACACACATGCAGAGAGAGTGGAGTAGAGCTAGCCTTGCCCTTCTTCCTCCTCTAGCCAAACAGCTCGAGGAGCAAGCTTGTAGCTACCTGTGAAGTAGTGATCATGCGGAGACCCCACAGAGCAGGACTAGGGGTGTTATCTCCTAGGAGAGCACCGAACCTGGGTAAGATCCGCAAGCATACGCGGTCTCGCTCACTCCCGCTTCTAGAGCCCGGCGACGTACTTTTGTCCCCATCCACGATAAGCCACCCCCTGGCATATGTCGCATGATATCCTGACATTTGGCGCCCACCGTGGGGCAGGTGCATCGTCGTCCGGAAACACGTTCTGGACGGGAACCCTCTTCCTCCCTGGCGCGCGCAGCCAGCCCGGCACGCCCGACGGTGTTTGCACCGACACGCTGCACGGTGTGGAAGTTGTTTGCACCGCAAGAAGCCTCGCTGATCTCATCGGCGGGATCAGCCTCTTCGACGAGCCTGCACTCGACGCGGGCGCAGCTAGCTCCGAGAGCTGCCTCGTCGATCTCCTCGGCAAGCTTCACATCGCCGACGAGCCAGTCTCTGACCCGGAGTCCATTGGCTCCACCGACCTGCTCGTCGACATGGTCATCGACGCCGACGTCGCGCTTCCTGATGCCTTCCCCGGTGACGTGGTGATCTTCGACGACGCACTTCCAGTTGGAGACAGCAGCGCCAGCACCCGCACCGTCACTGAGGTGCTGGTCATCAGCCACGACGGAACCTCTGACCAGGCCGGCCGGGACCCGTTGCAGGCGGCAATGCGGGACCTGTCCGCTCCAGTAGCGCCCGGTGCGAGCGGTGAAACGCTGGAAGCATGCCGTATCGCACTTCTCGACAGCGCCAACAAGTTGGCGGCCATGAGACACCTCACCGAGGCTTACCACCGCGAGATCGACCGCGCCGTCTGCGGCACGCCGGCTGCTGGCAAACCCAGCCGCGTGGGCACGGTCCGGCAGCGCGGTGCCGCCATCGCCAGCATGTTGGGGGCCGACCGCCCGGTCTACGCCACGCCCATGGAGAACTTGCGCACCGCCCAGGCAGCGGCAGACGAGCTGGACCGCCTGGAGGGCGACGAGCGTCGCTGCATGACGGAGCGCGTCCAGCAGCTCATCGACGCGGCCGCCGCGCAGCAAGAAGCTGGCCGCCGCATGGTGGAACCCGGCCTACAGGCTGGGAACCTTCCCCCTCGCCGAGAGCACGGCGCGACCTCCCGGACGCCGACAGCCAGCACCCGCGACCAAGAGCCGGTTGCTAGCCACAGCCGCACCCGCATCTCCATCGAGCGCGACCAAGACGGACACCCACGAGCAGTGGAACGGCGGGATGGTCGTCCGCCTCTCCCGCGCAGGGAGAGGCGCGCCTCCCCACCGCCTGTTGAGCATCCGACTCTCGGAGGCCGACTGGGCCCCTGCGAAGGAGTCGGAGAGAACGACGCCCGCAACCGGATCGACCGCTTGGCTCGGTCCCTGGCGTTGGAAGAAGAAGATGCAATCGGCCTGCCTTGTTTCGGCCCCCGCATTCGCGACGAGCCCTTCCCCAAAGGGTTCTCGCTCCCTCGGGACACTCCTAAGTACAACGGCTCTGCCGGAAGATTGGCTGGTCGACTACTCCACTGCCGTCAACATAGCGAAAGGCAACAAGCGTGTCGCCGTGAAGTATGTTCCGCTCATGCTCCAGGGCACGACCCGAACATGGCTGAACAGCCTCAAGCCCTACAGCGTCTACAGCTGGCTAGACTTCACTGAAGTTTTCATCCGCAACTTCACCAGCACCTACAAGCGGCCGCCCAAGCCTCGCCAGCTCTCCCTGTGCATCCAAGGCCCGATCGAGTCCACCCGCTAATACTTAACGTGGTGGGCCGAGCTGCGCAACTCCTGCGAAGGGGTGCATGAGGTGCAAGCCATAGAATACTTCACTGCTGGGTGCCGGGAGGGCACCCTACTCAAGCACTGACTCCTCTGCGACGAGCCGGCCACCCTCGACGAGCTGCTAATCATAGCGGACAAGTACGCCACTGCCGACTCCTCCATGAAGTCGGAGCTCCAAGTGGACGCATCAGGAAAGATGCTCCCTCCGGCCCCTCAGACACCGGCTGGTGATTCCAGTCGGCGCCAACAGTCAAACGACAATAAGCGCAAGACCCCGCAGCCGGCTGCTACCAGCCGGCAGGTGGCGACAGTCGAAGACCAGCAGCCAGAGGAGCAGCCCGGCCCCAATGCATGAAGGGCGGCAAGCCTGCCTGGTTGCCCGCCTTCTCGTTTGAGCAAACCCTCGACGCTCCCTGCAAGTTCCACAGCGGCGCGAAGCCATCCAACCACACCACCCGGAAGTGCCACTGGCTCACCCGCATCGCCAGAGGCGAAGGACTGCCTCCGCCGCCTGCTGGCCCGCCACCTCCGCCTCCCCAGCAGTCGGCGGTCCGACCAGTCGGCGCGATCCAAGATGAGTTTCCTGAAGAACATGGAGCTTACATCGTCTTCACCAGCGTGACTGACGACAGGCACAGCCGGCGTCAACAGCGCCGAGAAGTGAATACTGTCGCCTCTGAAGCCCCAGAGTTCATGCACTGGTCGGAGAAGCCGATCAGTTGGAGCCGAGCTGACCACCCGGAGGTGATGCCTTCTCCGGGTTCCTATGCCCTCGTGCTGGATGCCACCTTTGCAACAGAGAGGCGAGCTGCTTGTTTCTCCCGAATTCTGATAGATGGCGGAAGCAGCATTAACATCCTCTACCGTGACACCATGGAGAAGTTGTGCATCAAAGAGAAACAACTCCAGCCCAGCCGGACATTCTTCCATGGCATTGTGCCTGGCCTATCCTGCTCACCAATCGGCAAGATCAAGATAGATGTCCTCTTCGGAGACAAGGATCACTTCCGCCGAGAGCTAATCTGGTTTGAGCTGGTCGACCTTGAGAGCCCCTACCACGCGTTGCTTGGCCGGCCTGCTCTGGCCAAGTTCATGGCGGTCCCCCACTACGCCTACCTCAAGATGAAGATGCCGGGCACCAAGGGCATTATCACCATAGCCAGCGACTACCAGAAGTCTGCCGCCTGTGCCACTGCCAGCAGTCGGCTGGCCGAGTCCCTTGTGATTGCTGCCGAGAGACGGCACCTTGACCGGGTTGTGGCCATGGCCGGCGAGCAGCCGGACCTGTCGCCAGATCCCAAGGGGTCACAAGCTCAGGGCTCTTTCCAACCGGCCAAAGAAACCAAGAAGATACCCTAGGACTCGGAGCACCCGGAGAGGTTCGCTGTCATAGGAGCCCGCCTCGACAACAAATAGGACAGCGAGCTCGTTGATTTCCTCCGTGAGAATTGAGACATCTTTGCGTGGTCCCCAAACAACATGCCGGGTGTACCGACGGATTTCGCCGAGCACAAGCTACATGTTAGAGCAGATGCAAAACCAGTCAGGCAACCCCTCCACCGCCTGTCAGAGGAGAAGAGAGGAATTATTGGTGAAGAGATAGCCTGGCTTCTAGCAGCCGGCTTCATTATGGAAGTATTCTTCCCAGAGTGGCTTCCCAACCCAGTCCTTGTACTAAAGAAGAACAACAAATGGCGCATGTGTATTGACTACACCAGCCTCAACAAAGCTTGCCCGAAAGATCCGTTCGCCTTGCCTCGGATTGACCAAGTGATAGACTCCACAGGCGGATGCAAGCTCTTGAGTTTTTTGGATGCCTACTCGGGGTACCACCAGATCAAGTTAAGCCCGGCCGACTGCCTGAAGACCGCCTTCATCACACCATTCGGAGCCTTCTGCTACCTGACCATGACGTTCGGCTTGAGAAACGCCGGCGCCACGTTTCAGCGTTGCATGCAGAAGTGCCTCCTCGAGCAACTCGGCAGAAATGCCCATGTTTATGTGGACGATATTGTGGCGAAGACAGAGAAGCGCGGTACCCTCCTGGAAGATCTCAAGGAAACCTTTGATAACCTGCGCCATTTTCAAATCAAGCTCAACCCAGAAAAGTGTGCCTTTGGAGTACCAGCCGGCCAGCTCCTCGGCTTCCTTCTCTCAGAGCGCGGCATAGAGTGCAACCCTATCAAGATCAAGGCCAACGAGAGGATGGAGAGGCCCACCCGACTGCGAGACATTCAGAAGTTCACCGGCTACTTGGCATCCATCAGCCGCTTCATCAGTCGGCTGGGCGAGAAGGCTCTTCCACTGTACCATTTGATGAAGAAAACCACTCATTTCGAGTGGAACGACAAGGCGGACGAGGCTTTCCTCCAACTCAAGAAGATGTTGACCACGCCGCCCGTCTTGGCCGCTCCGGCTGCCAAGGAGCCCATGCTTCTTTACATCGCCGCCACCAGCCGGGTGGTCAGTACAGTTATGGTGGTAGAGCACCGAGAGGACGGCAAGGCACAGCCGGTCCAGAGGCCCGTCTACTACTTGAGTGAGGTGTTGTCAGCTTCCAAGCAGAACTACCCCCACTACCAAAAGTTGTGCTATGGCGTGCATTTTGCCGCCAAGAAGCTCAAGCCATACTTTCAAGAGCATCCCATCACGGTCGTCTGCACCGCCCCGCTTGCAGAGATCATAGGCAGCAGAGACGCATCGGGCCGAGTGGCCAAGTGGGCCATCGAGCTGGCCTCCTACACCATCTTCTACCAGCCTCGTCCTACCATCAAGTCCCAAGCACTGGCCGACTTCCTCGTCGACTGGGCCGAGACCCAGTACCTGCCGCCAGCTCCAGACTCCACTCATTGGCGGATGCACTTTGATGGCTCGAAGATGCGCACCGGTTTGGGAGCCGGCGTCGTCCTCGCCTCTCCCAAAAGCGACAAGCTCAGATACACGTTGCAAATCCACTTTGCCGCCTCCAACAACATGGCCGAGTACGAGGCGCAAGTACACGGACTCCGGCTGGCCAAGGAGATTGGCATCCGCCGGATTCTGTGCTACGGCGATTCGGACTTGGTGGTCCAATAGTCGTCTGGCGACTGGGACGCCAAGGATGCAAATATGGCGAGCTACCGCTTCCTCGTCCAGCAGATCAGCGGATATTTTGATGGGTGCGAGTTCCTTCATGTGCCACAGGCCGACAACGAGCAAGCAGACACCCTGGCACGGATCGGCTCCACCAGGCAAGCCATACCAGCCGGCGTGTCCCTTCAGTGCCTCCGCAAGCCGTCTATCAAGCCTTCCCCGGAATCAAAATCCATCTTCGTGCCGGCTGCTCCCGAAGCAGTCGGATCCGACTCAAGGGCTGTAGCAGCCGGCCCGGGGACTTCGGCAAGTGGCACAGGGACTGTAGTAGTCGCACCCGGCCCGGGGACTTTGCAGCCCGGCCCGGGGGCTGCAGCAGCCGGCCCGGGGACTTCGGCAAGCGGCACGGGGACTGCAGCAGTCGCACCCGGCCCGGGGACTTCGCAACCCGGCCCGAGGGCTGCAGTAGCCAGCCCGGGGAGTTCGGCAGGTGGCACGGAGACTGCAGCAGTCGCACCCGGCCCGGGGACTTCGGAACCCAGCCCGAGGGCTGCGGCAGCCGGCCCGAGGACTTCACCAAGCGGCTCGAGGACTGCCGCAGTCGCACCCGGCCCAGGGGTTCTTCAACCCGGCCCGGGGGCTGCAGCGGCCGTCCCAGGGACTCCAACAACACAACAAGACGCGGCCGACTCCCCCCCGCCACCTCCCAACCCAACCGCCCTAGTTTCAGTGGCCGTAATGACAGTGGATGAAGTCGAAGCACCATCATGGGCGCAGCCCATCCTCAACTTTCTGGTAAGCGGAGAGCTGCCTGTTGATGAGATCTCGGCCCGGCAGGTGCAACACCGGGCAGGAGCTTACATGATAGTAAACAGAGAGCTTATCAGGCGCAGCGGGACCGACATTTTCCAACGCTGCGTCGAACCAGAGAAAGGCAAGGCAATCCTCAGAGACATACACCAAGGCAAGTGCGCCCACCACGCGGCCTCCAGATCCCTTGTCGCCAAAGCTTTCCGCCATGGTTTCTTCTGGCTGACTGCTTTGGAGGACGCCAAGGATCTGGTCAAGAAATGGAAGGGGTGCCAAAAATTCAGCTCCAAGCAACATCTGCCGGCTTCTGCACTCAAGACCATCCCCCTTACCTGGCCCTTTGCCGTCTGGGGGTTGGACATGGTGGGCCCATTCAAGACAGCACACGGTGGCATGACCCATCTGCTTGTCGCCGTGGACAAATTCACCAAGTGGATTGAAGCAAAACCAATCAAGAAACTAAATGGTCCGACCGCTGTGACCTTCATCGCAGATATCACCGTCCGGTACGGTGTACGACACAGCATCATCACCGACAATGGCACTAACTTTGCCAAAGGCGCCTTGGCCCATTTCTGCGCGACGCACGGCATCCAACTGGACTTAGCGTCCGTTGCCCATCCGCAATCAAACGGCCAAGTAGAACGAGCAAACGGCCTCATCTTATCCGGCATCAAACCCCGACTGGTCGAGCCACTGGAGCGCTCGACCGGCTGCTGGATCGACGAGTTGCCGGCCGTCCTCCGGAGCCTCCGCACCACTCCGAACAGATCAACCGGTTTCACTCCCTTCTTCCTCATGTACGGGGCTGAGGCTGTCATCCCAACTGACATCAAGTTCGACTCGCCTCGCATCACCATGTACACGGAGCCGGAGGCGAAGGAAGCACGAGAAGACGGCATCGATCTGCTGGAAGAAGGCCGGCTGTTAGCACTCAGCCGGTCCACCATCTACCAGCAGAGCCTACGCCACTACTACAGTCGGAAGGTCAAGCCACGATCCTTCCAAGAGGGAGACCTTGTGCTCCGACTGATCCAGCGAAAAGCCGGCCAGCACAAGCTCTCGGCCCCTTGGGAAGGCCCCTTCATCATCAGCAAAGCCTTGGGCAACGACTCCTATTACCTCATCGAAGCGCAGAAGCCCAGGGCGCGCAAAAGGGATGATTCCGGCAAGGAAATAGAGTGCCCATGGAACGCAAATCTCCTCCGAAGATTTTATAGTTAAATGCAGTATGTACCACGCTACCTTTTGTACTAAGGGCAAAGGCACCGGGTCCCTCGAGGAGCACTTGGGGGCTACCTTTCTTATCTGTATGATAAGTTTCATGCCTGTGAGTATGTTATTTCATTCCTCCGCCCGGCATCGGGTCCGACCAGTCGGCCCGGGGGCTTGCCGCCTTGTACTATGTTGGCTCTACCTGCAGTCGGACAAGTAGTGTGCCGGCATCTAAGCCCACCCTCGCCATAAGCCACAGCTCGCAGAGCGACTGTCTGGCAGGCAAGAGTCAAAGGCAGGAAATGGTGCTCACATGAAAAATGGCTAAGGACGAAAGCACCCACATAGGCCAAGTCGGCTCCTCGCCTAGCCGTCCGGTTGCTGAGCAGCTAGCCAGCCGGCTTCTCAATTAAATTGCTATGTTCTAAGCGGCCAAAGTACTTGTCTTCCCAAAATGGCCAAGTACTTGACCCGGCCAGCAGACCAAAGAATGGCTGTCTGGCCGGCAAGGCGGCAGCCAAGGGAAAGCGGCAACGGAAAAAGCCAAAAGAACAGAAAGCAAGACAAGTCAGAGCTCGGCGAAGCACATCTTGTGCGAGAATTAAATCACATAGCAAGAGGCCCTCGGCCAACATTCAACAAAGTTTGAATACACCCCCAGCGGGTGGAACTGCGCGAATTTAACAAAGTTTGTTCTAAAGATTACCAAAGCAGGAAAAGATAAGATAAGTTGGCAGCCTAGGCCAAAGGATCAACACGCGAGTCTGGCAAGTTGGTGGAGTCGGTGGCGCCAGCTGGTGGAGTGGCCGTCTGGCGAGTCTCGGCTTGGTCGCCTTCAGCAGCAGTCGGTGCACTCGCACGCGGCTCGTTGCTCGAGGCCCGATCAGGCTGCGGCTGGGCGTCTGCTCCGCCCTTCGGTGCGTCGCCTTCACCATCCTCATCTTCCTCGTCCTCGCCTTCGTTGCTTGAGGCGATTTCTTCCGCCGAGTCCTCGCCGTCATCCGGGTTCAGCCCGAACCAGTTCATCGGCACCTCGGCACCCTCCTCGTCCAGCTCGGGGAAGAAGACGCTGGTGTCGGTGTACTCGGCGATCGCCACCGCACGATGGGTGAGCGCAGGCCCCACTGCCACCAACTCTTCCATGGCCTCCTGCCGGAACGTGGCCAACTGGGCTAGGTTCAGCCCAGGATACCACGCCTTGACGAACTCCAAGGCTCTTCGGGCGCCTGCCCGAGCGGAGGAGCCCTTCCAAGCCTCGAAGCGGCCGATTGCTGCCTCCAACCAGTCGGCGGTCCGACTGGGGGTGCGTGGAGCTTGGCCGCCTGGCCAGAGGGCGGAAACTAGCTGAGACCCGGCACGCTGAAGGCGGCGGAGCAGACGGTGAATCGGCTGCAAACGCGTCCTGACGGCCAGGAGCTGCTCGTTCATGTTTCGAGGTGCGTCGGGCGGGATCTCCACTCCTTCCCTCCTACGCTGGTCGCACCGCGCCTCGATGGCCTGGCTGACGGCGACGGCATGGCCAGGAAAGAAGTCTACGCAAAAGAAAAACAAAGATCAGAAGTTGACTCCCGATGCAGTCGGTAGCTATTCCAAAGAAAGAAGTTCACCGTCGATCATGTCCTCAATCTCGCCGTAGCCAGCGGTGAGGATCGCCTCCTTCTCGGCCCACTTTGAGCGTTCGACCTCAAACTCGGCCTGAAGGGCGCCTTCCGCCTCCTTGAGCTCCTGGAGCTCCGCCTTGTGCTGGTCCGCCTGGTCCACCAACTTCTTGGCCAGACGGTCGTGCTCCAGGGCCGCCTTACGGCGCTCCTCCTCCTTGACGCGCAGCTCGGTCTGGACTTCGCCCAGATGCTGCGGCAATGTGCCGTTGGCTCCTACAAAAATGAGAAAGAGAGGACAATCAAAAAAGATGACCAAAAAAGAAAAGTGGTTGCCAGAAGATCCGGCCCGACTGCTCAGCAGTCGGCCCGAATCTCGGGGGCTACACCCAGCGGGTGCGCTGACGCGCCCCCGCGAGGAAGTAGACAGAATGCTCACACCGGCTTTCGGTGAGGTCGGCGGTCCGCTTAGCCAACTCCTGGACCTGGGACTTGAAGGCGGCTGCGCGGATGTTGTGGTAGTCCTGCAATGAAGACAAAAGAAGAGAAAACAAGTTAGCACTCGGAACCTACCTTAAAGTTCCGAGCCGCCTGCTCAGCAGCCGGCCCGGAACTCGGGGGCTACACCCAGTGGGTGCGCTGGCGTGCCCCCACAGAAGACTGCAAGAATCAAAAAACAAAGCAAAGAAGCATACCCGAACGGCCGTCCGCATCGCCAAGAACGCCTTCGTACACTGCTGGAGGGCGGCGCCTTGGGCCTGGAGCTGCGCCTGAACGTCCTGCGCGGCCTTGTTCAGCACGCCCGTCCCGTCCCCAGGTGTCCATCCTAGTGGGGCGGCACTGGTGGCCTCTGCGTCTGGGGCCAACGAGCTCGCGGCCCTGATCTCCTGCGCCCGCGGTGCCGAGGCCGCCTTCGTCGCACGCCGGTGCACCGAAGGGCGGACCACGGGAGTCGCCCCCACCACCAACTCGCCACTGACCGGCGGCGCCGGTGGCACGTCAGGCCGATTGCCTCGCGCCCCGGCAGTCGGCGCTTGCGGGGGCGCCTCCGCCTCCGAGACGATGGCGTCGCCTCCTCTCCTCTCCATGACCGGCTGGTCATCGCCGGCTCCTCCAGTCGGCACCGGGATCTCTGGCGCTGGCGGTACCGCGCGCAATGGAATGACAAGTCGCAGGGTCCGGCCACGAGCGGTTTCTTCCGCTTGCGCCCTAGCGGCCACGTCCGCCTGAGCCTTGGCGGCGGCGTCCGCTTGAGCCTTGGATGCCGCGTCCATGTCCGCCCGTGCTGCCTCGGCCGCCTCCGCCTCCTACCTTTCAGCCTCCTCCCGCTTCTCGCGCGCCTCCCGCACGTTCCTCTCCGTCGCCGCCCGGAGGTCGGTGAGCGGGTCCACGCGGCAGGTATTGGCGGAGCCTTCCACCTCCCCGATCACGGAAGCAGCGGCAGACCGCTCAAGAGTGAGTGGGGCCCTGATTCATGCAAGACAAGAGAAAACTCAGAAAAAGTTTGCAAGGAAGAAGAAAGGAAAACACAACCAAGCACTTACGCGGACACCATCAGGGGCTGCTTCGGGGCCCTCTGGAACTGGGCCGCTCTTGCGGCGGCCTCTTGCCGCCTGGTCACGGTGGCCGCGTTCTTGGACTTCTTCGGCCGGCTGCCGAACAGCAACGAGCCAGCTCGGCGCTTTTGCGGGCCGCCTGGTGTGGTCGGCACGGCTGAGGAGCTCGCACCCGCCCTGTCGGTGTCGTGGGGGCGGTGCGGCTCGTTCTCCTCCTCATCGTCATCCAGCCAGTCCTCAAGGCCGCCTGCTCCCCCGGAGCCGCCTGCTCCACCGCCGCCGCCTGTGGCGTCGTCCTCCTCCATGGCGGCCGCCCCCAAGTCGGGGTCTTCCACGTCGCTCCTCGTTCGGTCTGGCATATACTGCTGACCTGGATCCAGAGAACCGGCGGCCGACTGGGCCGGGAGGATCTGCACCATGGCCGACTGGTCAGGCGGCAAAACAAGAACTCGGACCAGCAAAGAGAAAAGAATTACTAGACTCACCGCAGGCGGCGGATGTGCGCGGTCGTACGGCCGCGTGCCGAACTGCCAGTCCGCCTCCGACAGCTTGTAGTTGGAGATATAGTTGACCAGCCGGACCACCTCCACGTCCGGCAGGTCCCATGTGCACATCCGGCACGGGTCCCGGTGCCCGCTCATGCAGCTAATGATGTGAGGCCGAGCTTGGAGGGGGAGCACCCGGCGCGTCACGAAGGCAGCCAGCAAGTCTGAGCCCTTCAGGCCCCCCGACTCCGTCATCGCCTGAAGTCAGGCAAGGGCGGCGGAGGAGGCGGCTGACAGGGAACTCGGCTTGTACTGCCAGTTGGCGCGCGGCTCGGTTGGCGGGCCGGTTGCGTAGGCCGGCAAGTTGACGTAGTCGCTTGTCGGGTGGATGCTCTTGACGTAGAAATAGGATTTCTGCCACAGCTTGGCCGACTGCAGCAGGGAGATGGGCGGGAAGCGATTCCCGGTGCCCGGGCGTCGCACCGCCACGCAGGCTCCGCATTGAGCCGCCTGGCACTTGGCGGCGGTGCCAAGTTTGAGGTAGAAGCACTCCCCCCAGAGTTCGATGGTGGGGAGAGTGCCGAGGTACCCTTCGCACATGGTGGCGAAGGCGGCCAGCAGCACCACCGTGTTTGGCGTGAGGTGGTGCGGCTGGACTCGGTAGAAGTCGAGGAAGGAGCGGAGGAAGCCACTTGCTGGAAGGCCGAAGCCGCGACGGAAATGGGACCGGAAGACGACGCGTTCATCGTCCTCCGGCGCCGGCGAGATTTCTGCTTTGGGGGAAACACGCACCTGCACACTCGCCTCCCGGGGTATCCGCCGTGTTTGACGGAGGAAGGAGAGGTGACCATCATGGACGTTGGAGCCGTCCCAGTCGTCGGCTCGTGAGCGCACCATGGATGAAGGAGCTCGTCGCAGGCGCGGCGCGGTGGCGAGCGGGCGAGGCTGCGGCCGAGCAAGGAAGCCGCAGCGAGAGGACGCTCGACGACGGCGGGCTGCGGCAACACTTCGACAGGAGGAAAGGGCGCGGCGGCAGCAGAGAAGATGAAGAACGGTGAAGGGAGAGGAGGGCGCGCGTGCATCTGCTGTCCCCCTCCTCCCCCTACTTATAGCCCCAGGTGGCAAAGCTGAGGGGGCGGGAGCGTGGGGGATCATGGGATTAACTACGCCCACTCCCCCACGTTCCCGCGATTGCGGCGCCAGTAAAGGCGCGAATTAACTGCCGCAGGAGCCCAACCGTCCACCTCGACCGCAGCGGATCCGCGCTTGTGCCGAGGCACTGTAGTGGCGGGCCCTGGCCTGCGGCGCCGTCCCGTCACGCGCGTCGGCTGGCAGGCCGGCTTGACCTGATGACGCCACGTGGCCGACATGGGCGGGCGGCACGCCTAGCGACTGGCTGGCATGGCACCTGGTCGCCACCACGACGTTTCGAAATCGCCAGGCGGCCTGCTTGGTCATGGCCGACACCTACCATTCGGCACCTCAGAAGACGGACGAAGCAGAACACCAGGCGACCCGGAATATGAAGCTGCTAAGGCTTCTCACCCCTTCAGCCACAGCGCCTCATCAGCTTCGGGGACTACTGTCGCAGTAAATGACCATGGGTAGCCTCATCAGCTCCCTTTGGTATTTCAAGACAACGGGGCAGGCTGCGCCCCTCAAACATCAAGGACAAAGGGCCGCCTTCTTGAGGCCGGCTGGTCCAAGCAGCCGGTTGCCAGGAGGCAGCGGAGTCCACAAGATGGCCATGAAGTGGGCCGACTCCTAGCAGGCGGCCTCCTGGGAAGTCGAGTCCTAGCAGGCGGCCCCTCGTGCCCTCAAAGTCAGCGCCAACATGAACATGATGAGACAGGGCATGGCTACAGTACAGGCCTGCCACCCCCGAATCCAGGGCAGAACGTGGCCACATTACAGCGTACCAAGCAGGCATCCTGCGCCCAGCGCATGACTGTTGCGATGCCGCTCATGACATCACCCATGGCAGAGGAAGCCATGGTCCTGCAACAGGTGGCCAGTACGGCCCGCAGGCGGCGGGCCCTACCTGTCCGTGACAAGCCAGAAGGCGGCGAGCCCAGACCAGTCGGCTCAGTGGGAGGTCGGCTCCTGGCAAGTGGCCCTCCCCCTTCCTTGAAGTTTGTGCGCCATTAACCAGAAGAGACGGGGAGTGGCTACAGTGAAACGCCCGCCAGGCGGCGGAACTGTAGCCACGCTCTCCCCGACCAAGCATGCATCATCAGTGGCACGGCTACAGTGCTACACAGCCAATAGGACCCGCAAGCGGCGGGCCCAGCTTGTCGGCCAAGTACGAGACCGCCGGGGGGACCCACCAGGCGGCGGGCCCCTGAAGTCGGCGGAGAAGCCGGCGACCAGAGACACTGACAGCCGGGTCCTACGCCCGGCCGGATTACCATTGTGTCCCTGGGGGGTAGGCCTATATAAACCCCCCAGGTCACCCCATGCAAGGGGTTGGCGGTTGGCACCTTGGCAGACGCCTCGTCGAGCACCCACACACACACACACGCAGAGAGAGTGGAGTAGAGCTAGCCTTGCCCTTCTTCCTCCTCTAGCCAAACAGCTCGAGGAGCAAGCTTGTAGCTACCTGTGAAGTAGTGATCATGCGGAGACCCCGCAGAGCAGGACTAGGGGTGTTATCTCCTAGGAGAGCCCCGAACCTGGGTAAGATCCGCAAGAGTACGCGGTCTCGCTCACTCCCGCTTCTAGAGCCCGGCGACATACTTTTGTCCCCATCCATGATAAGCCACCCCCTGGCATATGTCGCACGATATCCCCGACACCTGCCCTTCGGTTTCTTCCTCTCAGCCCTGGAACGGCGCCCTCCTAATCCTAGGGAGGCGCCGAATCCTATCCAGGCCTCCCCCCCGTCTTCTTTGTCTTCCCCTGTGATTTCGAGGAGGAGAGGGATGGAGCAAAGGCATCACGGGGCACTTATCTTTTTTTAGTTTAAAATATGTAGGCATCGGCCAAACTTTAGTCTAAATAATGTAAACTTCTTTATCCATGTTTGTGTTCTGTAAGATCTGTACTTGCTTATCAGCACATTAATGAAAAAGATAAGCTTTGCCGGGCACTTGTGCATGTACCATATCCATGCAGAGGTGAAATGCCTCTATACATTTCAGTAAACAAGTTTCCCCGGCAAGCTATCCTGCTGGTACCCTTAGTTTGTTGCCGTGGGGCTAAGCCTGCCGGGCACAACCATAAAAAAGGGACCAGCCCCCCGCCGAGCCTCTTTCATCAAAGGCCACTACGAATACCCTGACTGAAGCAGCGTTCAAGTCAATGGGTAGGAGCACCTATGTTTCGAAGGTGGCGGGGTTTTCATATGCACAAGTCTGCTAATCATAGAACAAATATGGATAAGAAGGAACTTATCTGTTTGGCTTGCCGGGGACCGTCACGTGGGCTCGTCTTCATTCCTTTTCTTCGGGACCAAGTCCACAACAAGAATCCTGTAACTTAATGCAGATGAAAACAATGCTACATGCGCCCTCTTCTATATGATCATGCTATGCTCATGATATGCTTATGCATGCATGCAAGTTTCGGGGGCCCCCAGCGCTTCATTTATTTCTCTGTTGCTCAGGGTCTGTGCCTAGCTTTGTACAAGGGTTACATGCAACTTCGGCAAAGCTTCTACAAAAGGGTGGCTGCCGGGCAGGGCCAGATAGCCGCGCCTTACGGGTAGAACTTATGGAGATGCTCAATATTCCATGAGTTTTGCAATTGAATGCCATCTCCGGTCTCCAAACGGACTGCGCCAGGTCTGGTGACTCGTACTACCCGGTAAGGGCCTTCCCACTTTGGCGTCAACTTGTTTGCACCCTTCGCAGACTAAACGCGCCTAAGGACAAGGTCGCCTTCCTCAAAACTCCGGGCATGAACCCTTCAGCGGTGATAGCGACGCAGGGCTTGCTGGTAGCATGCAGCACGCGTAGCAGCCCAGAGACGGTTCTCCTCAAGTAGCGCAGTGTCGTCACGCTGGTGCTGTTCCTGCGCTACTTCATCATAGGCAAGCACTCGAGGAGACCCGTATATGAGTTCCGTGGGGATAACTGCTTTTACCCCATAGACTAGGGAGAAGGGAGTATGCCCGGTAGCTCGATTTGGTGTCGTGCAAAGGGACCAAAGAACCACTGGCAGCTCGTCGATCCATCGCCTGCTATCGTGGTAAAATCTCGACAGATGCCAGAGGGTGGCTTATCATGGTTGGGGCCATGAGATCGTCATCGGGTCCTGGAAGCGGGAGTGGGCACAAGCTCGGACGGACACGAGATCTACCCAGGTTCGGGGCTCTCCTAAGAGATGAAACCCCTACTCCTGCTCTGCGGGGTCTCCGCATGATCACTATGAAGCAAAGAGTACAATGGTGCTCCTAGAGCTGTTCGACCAGAGGAGGAAGAAGGGCAAGGCCAGCTCTCTCCCCTCCCCGGCTATGGCATGTGTAGAACTAAAGTGGCACCCGTTGCATGGGTGTGGCCTGGGGGGTTTTATAGGCTAACCCCCCAGGGGTACAATGGTAATATGGCCGGGTGGTAGGCCCCGGCTGCCAGCGTCTATGGGGGCCCGGTTCTCCGCCGGCTGGTGGGGCCCGCCTCTGCTAGGCCCTGCCGGCTGCCGAGGAACCGGCCGACAGGGGGGGCACCGCCTGCGGGCCCCACTGATGGCTCTTCACTGTGGCGCCGTCCGTGCTGACGGAGGCCGTGTCGGGCGCGCCATAGCTACAGCGCCGTGCCGGGCGGGTCGGCGGCTGCCTGGCGGCGCCTACTATAGCCATGCAGCCGTGATTTGGGGGCGGCATGGCGCACTGTGGCCATGCCCCAGCTTGCCTCCTGGTCGGGCCCAAACTCCTATGGGGGGGACGGGCCGCCTGCTAGGAGCCAACCCGTACCCTCGCCGCCTTCTGGAGTGCGTCGTCTTCTGGAACGCGCCATCTTCTAGGAAGCGGCCTTCTATCCCCAACCACTTTCTTGGAGCCCGCCGTCTTTTAGGAGACGGCCCTCCGGTCCCGGAGGCCGGTCTTACGACCAGTCGGACTGAGGGGCTTGGCCAGCCCCGATGTCTTGAAATGTGGTTAAGTGCTGATGAGGCTACCCGGGGTCTATCCCCCCGACAGTAGTCCCCGAAGCTGGTGAGGTTCTACGGATTTGCAGTCGGAGGGCCTCAGCAGTTTCCCCTTGGAGCGGTCTTCCTCCTTCTGCTCCGTCCGGCTGGGAGGAGCCGGACGCTAGGAGCCGGCCGCGGCTGCGGCCGCCTGGTGGAGTTCGAATCGACAAGCGGGAGTCGAGGCGGCGCCGCCCGCCACACGCACGCCACGCGGCGTCCGCAGGCCAGGCCGGCCTGCCATCCCACGCGCGTGACGAGACGCCGCCGTAGGCTGGGGCCCGCCGCTACAGGGCCTCGGCCCGCGCGCGGATCCGCTACGGCCGAGGCGAGCGGTTGCCCTTCTGCGGCGCATTAACCGCGCCATAACCGCGCGGAATACGCGTGGTCGTGCAGGGCGTGAGGCGCAGTTAATCCCATGCCCCCACATCGCCTCGGCTTCGCCTCCTCCGGCTATAAAGAGGGGGAGGAGGAGGAGGGGCGGCAGAACGCACGCGCACCCCCTCCCCACTCTTTCTTCTCCCTTCACCATTGCTGCCGCGGTGCTGCTCCGCCGCCGCCGAAGTGCTTCCGCGGCTGCCTCCCTGGTCGCCGTCGCCTAGCCGCGGTCGCCGCTCCACCGAAGCAGCCACCCCACCGCGGCCACCATTGCGGCTCCGCTGCCTCGCGTCGTCACCGCGTCACCCACCGTCTTCTTCTCCGTCGAGCTCCTCCTCGCCGTCCCTGTGCCATGGCGAAAAGCGGATGGCTGGGGTCTAACGTCCACGACGACCATGTCGACTTCCTCCACGCGACGCGGAGGCTGCCTTGCTCCGACAACATGGGCGTGCGCATCCCCCCCGAGCCGGAGATCTCGCCATGGCCGGAGCTCGGTGAGTATGTCGTCTTCCGCGCTCACTTCCTCCGCGGCTTCGCGCTCCCGGCCAGCAGCTTCTTCCGTGAGTTTCTCCATTTCTACCGACTGCAGCCGCACCACCTCACCCCCAACACGGTGGTGTGCCTCTCCACCTTCGTTACTCTCTGCGAGGGATACCTCGGCATCTTGCCGACTTTCGAGCTCTGGGGTAGGTTCTTCTACCTCAAGTTAGGTACGTCAGCGAAGGAGGAACCGGCCCAGTCATACTTCTACGTCCGGAATCTCCGGAACGTCAACTACATCAACCTGCCGGCCTTCATGCCCGGGCCGCCTGCTGGGCCGCACGACAACTAGCAACAGCAGCCACCCAAGCGCCCCCTGGCGGGCCCTATCATCAGCGTCCTCACCCGGCTGGTGGAGATGACAAGCCGGGAGGGGCTCAAGCCAGCTGACCTGCTGGCCGGCTTCATCACGCGCCGGGTATCGCCGCTTTAGCTTCGGCCACACTTCATTAGCCAGATGAGCGGCCACCGGGATCCATGCCGGATGTCCACCAAGGAGATGCCGAGGGTGGAGGTGGTCTGCCATGTCAACGACATCTCCAACTGCAAGCTCAGCAAGGCGGAGTGGCGTATCGGCAAGGTGCCTTACAGTCGGGCCAACCCCCCTCCAGCGGTAAGTACCAGATTCGGCTGCTTTATTCACAATATTCTTCGTCCCTCCATCTTGACCAGTCGGCTTTTTGTGGCAGCGCTTCACGGGCCAAGGTATGCCGACTCCTGGCCACGAGTGGATGTCGGACCACGAGGATAACGACGCCGAGGATCCCGAGCTGGGGGCAGCCGCCATGGAGGAAGACGGCAATGAGGAGGTCGTTGGAGGAGGCGGCGGAGGAGTAGGCAGCCCCGAGGCAGGCGGCTTCGTAGGAGGCGGCAGGAGAGCTGGCAGCCTCAAAGCGGGCGGCTCCACAGGAGGCGGCGGAGGAGGAATCAGCAATGTTCGGGCTTGGCCGGACGACGACGAAGGCGACGAGGAGCGGCGCCCGCCTAGGAGGGCGCGGGAACAAGAGGCGGAACCTCTATGCCACGGCTGGCAGCTGCACCCGGTGGGCACAAGCGCCGCCTGGCGGGGAGGTACGGCAGCCACCCAGCCAAGAAGGCCAAACAGGCGGACGCCACCAGACGGCACGAGGCCCAGAAGGTGGCCACCGCCCGGAAGGGGCCCAAACCCATGCCGCTCATGTCCGGGTAAGTGCACTTGCCGCTCTGACTTCATGTTTTCCCTCTCTCTTAGGGTGTTTGTAACACCCCAAAAATTTAATCATATTTTTATTAAGTAAAATTTTGGCCAGAAATAAAATTTTGATTTATAACAGGTCCTTTAATAATTTTTAGAGCCTTTTCTGTTTCTGTTTTCCAAAATTCTTCCCTCCATATAGAAATTTTTGGTCATAATATTGTAGCTTTGGTAGTTTTATTAAATCATTTCATTTATATTTTAATAATAGTAAGCATTATTTTCATAATAAAAATTACCCAAAACAATTATTTAAAAAGGCATTTTCAATTCTTTAAATGCCTCTGTTGCACTAAAACTACTTTAAATAATTCTTTCAAAATTCCACAAAAATTATGGGAGGTCATGTGATGCCCACATATCACTTTTATGCAAAAACCCAACTTGGTCTTTTGGGAACTTTGAGTGAAACAAACTCCTTTCAATTATGTCCTCTATTTGAGTTTCTACTACAACCCCAATTTTTCCTTGCCCCAAAAATCCTGAAATTCTTCCCACTTATAGTCCTTCCAACCAGACCCTTAAGTCCAAAAGTTTGCCTCCATTGGAATCTTTTTAGTTCACACAATATTCCTCTTAATTTCCTGTCCAGTAATGAATTTCCCTAAAACTTGCACTAGCAAGTTTTGCATTTTGCCTAGCCAACCCCACCACCCTCTCTACCATCCAAAGAGACATTTCCCTGCCAATTTTCATATCCAGCAAATCCTCCTAGGTCACCCTAGCATTCTGTCGAGCACATCATGTGCATGACAGAATATGGCAACCTATTAAAACCACTTATGGGACTAGCTCTTCCGAGCAAACTAGAATGTCCAATAGTCTTGCCATCTTTGTAATCATAACCCTAGCAAAAATAAGCTCAAGTGGATCACCCTAGCTCTCTCTCGCATTTCGTCGAGCACATCAGGGGCATGTCCGAAGCGCGAGCAGAACGCAGTTATTGCACCGCCGGTGCCCGAGCCCTATTACCGCCCTACTGCCTCCCCCAGTCACGCACCTCCACCACTAGCTTCACGGGTAAGCTAGGTACCCCACCGACACCTTCCCTGGTCGTTAGCGCCGGCCAGCCGCCGCACGTCGCTGTCACCGCAGCCCACGATGCGTGGCCCAATCCGCAGACGCCAGAGCGTTCCCGCCTTAACTCTGGTCCGCCAACTCCCCACCGACCCCGTCGTCCACGCTGACCTCGCCAGCCACCTCAACGGCGTAGTAATGGCCGCCGCCGTCGTCGCTTCCCCGAGAAGCCACGGAACCGATGTCGCGCAGCTATAAAAGGGCCACCCCGAGCTCGCCTCGCTCCTCAGCACCTCTCCTCCCTCACCTGCAAGCCCCCTAGAGCAGTAAATCAATCGAAGAGGGTCGTCTTCTTCCTCTCCGGCCACCACGGCCACCGCCACCTCCAGGTTGATTCCGGCACCGCCTGAGCCTCCCCCTCTCCACTCTCTACACCAGAAGCCTCCCCGTGGTTCCGCGGTTCCTTTCCACCTTTCAATTTCACCAAAGCAAGCTCCAGGGCGAAAGGCCCCTTCCACCCGACGCCGCCATCCGCCGAGGACCTCACCACCGGCGACTCCGTCCACCCCGGAGCCCGAGGAGGGTACCCAGAGGATCGCCTTGATCCCCTGCACTCGCACGTGGGCTCAGATTTTCGTGGGTCGCCGTCGTTCGCCGGCGACAGCCGCGACCTCCCCTATTCCCTCGCGGCGGACGACGAAGACCATTCAAACCTGACTGGTGGGCCCAGCAGGACCCACCGCCAGTGACTCGGGGCCACGCCAGTGCGGATAAGTGATGGCGTATTTTTGAGATACGTCCTCAACGTCGCAGCCTTCCGCACAGCCGAACGGCTGGGCTCGGCCCATTAGCACTACACGGTTAAGTAGCGCGCAGGGCGCTTCTCTGCTCCTTTTCCTTTTCTTTTTCAGCAGTATTAAAATAATTCCACAGGATCCATTTCATACCAAAATCTAGTGATTCAAATTTCTAAATGCTTCTAAATTTATGCTCTATTATTCCATCTTAGGTGAACATTTTTCCTAAGCTGTATCTCCACTGTATCAATTAAACAATATTTTCAATCATTTATTCCATCCTAGATTTGCTCTAAGTGATTCATCTGGACTCCAAATAATTTGATTTTTTCTGTTATTTTTCATTTTTCATCTATTTTATTTTAGTATTTATTTCAAAAATATTTGAAACAATTTTTGGCACTGTTTTTGCTATATGTGGTAATTTAAATATATTTGAAAATAGGAAATGGAGGGAAGATAAAGTTTTCAAACTTTTTGAGTGCAACCAACACCCCTGCATGCTCAAGGCAAGCATCTTGAACACTTGATATGGTGGATTGCATAATTAATATTTGCATCATGACTATGTTGAGTTCCTATAAAGTTGGCATATTGATAGTTATGCATGCATGACCCCATGAAATATTTTACCTTCATTTAGGCATGAAGTAAGAGTAAGCAAGGATATTTTTCTTATGTCACATATGCCTGTGCTGGTCCGGACTAATCTACAGGAAGAAATCAGTCACGAGAAAAGTGACCGTGAGACTGAAAACTCGTTGTGACGACAATGATCAGTGTGGGCATGTTGGTGCATGCAAGGGTTGTAGCCCTGTTGGGATGCTACTATTGAAAGAATACTTTATTGAGCTAACCACCACAGGAAAACTTGAACCTCCTAAGTTGACCGTAGATCGAGTCTTGTTCCGGTAACCCCCATACTTGATTCGTGCTGCCACAGGTAGGGTATGGTTCAGTAAGTTGATAACCCCTTTCCATGCACACACCGTACAGAGGGCCACGATGTGGGTTTCCGCGGCCGTGGACTAAATCCTGTCATCGGGTCAGGGGGCATGGGTGTTTCCAGTTGTGACTGAGTGGGGGGCACCCCTTGTAATCCGTGTGTACGAATAGTGATCCCATGCAGGACGTTAGTCTCTCTGTGTTAGAGTGTTTCTTGAACGATGCTTTGGGTGATTCCTAGAATCCGGAAAGTTAATCTGGTGTGTGCTGGTCAGGTGTGTTTTCAACCCAAAGACCGTAATGGGAATTAGTCAATGTCACGGTACTGACTAAAGAAATCCTTTACTTGTGGGTAAAGAGTACACCCTCTGCAGAGTTTAAACCTATTCGAATAGCCGTGTCCACGGTTAAGGGCTACAGTCTGGGTTGGTCAAGTGTCGATCTTAGTGTCGATCTTCGGAGGAAAATAATTAAATTGAGCCTGAATTATTTTGCAGGATAATTATTGTCACCCTGATGCTACCATTAATATTTTATGCATGTTAATATTATTATGGTCATGCATATTATTGAGGACTAACCCGTTTCTCTTATTTTGTATTTCCTGAGTGTCTCAGGGGCTGGCTAGACTACCCCAGGCACTCAATTTTATTTTCAAGACCTCTCGTGGCGTCTCTCGAGTTAACAGGCGGTTTATCCCGCCATTACTCTTGTGGACACCCGACTGGCATTTCTCTTCAAGTCCGACCGTGGCGTCACTTGACACCCGACTGGCATTTCTCTTCAAGTCCGACCATGGCGTCACTTGACACCCGACTGGCATTTCTTTTATTTTATTTTCTGAATGTCACTTGGGCTGGCTAGACTACCTGTGGCATTCATTTGCATTATTTCTGACAAGTTTGATCATGACTAACATGCTATATATACTTCCATATCATTTTGCTATTGTCATGTCATGATTTAGATTTGTGTCAGCATGAGCATTTTAGCATGATCCAGCATGAGCATACGCATATAGTTTGGTACAACATGATCATATATTTTGTCTGCTGCATTCGGTATATCTCTTGTTCATGATGTTTGTGAGTACATTCAAACGTACTCACAGGCTTGTCCCTGGCTATTTACTTGGCCAGGTCAGGAGTTCCATGAGGAGTACCACAACGATGATCGTGCGGAGCCTAGGATAGCAGCCACGCAGATAGGAATTATCCGGGTCAGCTGTTCCTGTGGGAATGGAGCCCCATCGACGCTGGAGTACCATGAGTCATTTCTGACATCCACCACCGGAATCCCTGTTGCATCATTAGACCTTTATGGTCTTGTATCCAATTCTTGTAATAGCTTGGCAACTCTGTAACAAGGACGTGTCCACCAGTAATAGTAATCCTGGGCTGATGATGACACGAGGGGTTAATTTCATGGGATATCGTGTCCCGGCCCCGATAGCCTTGGTATTAGAGCCAGGCTGACCATTGGCTAATCCTATCTTAGCCTGGTCGCTATCTCTAGGTTTCCACACCATTCACATCCTTTCCTGTCCACAGTCAAGCCCATCTCATCCGATAAGCCTGCACAGTGGCGGCCGACATCTTTTGACAGTCGGTGCCCAACCTATCAACCTAGCCCATAGGCTATGTGCCTGTGGCCGACACCTGAGTTGTCTCATCCACAAGCGTGCGATGGAAGACTCCACTGGCTTATAAGAGAAGCCTTGCCCCAACCCAGCACATCTCAGCCTCACTCTCAGTTCGATATCCAACCACCAAGATGCCAGGCCCCATCGTTCATAACGAGACCACCGCAGTCGAACTTGAAGGCTTTGTAGCCATCCTTGCCAATCTCACCCGTCGTGCTCTCGGCATCGAAGAGCCGCCGGAGTATGTCGTATACCAGGAACACACGAGTGATTCCATCCATCACTTCTGGGCCACGGTGCACATCTACGGGAGGGGCATCACCGCAGAGCGCCCTTACCGGTTCACCGGGAGGACGACCTCCGATGAGCCCCAAGCCATCCAACTTGCAGCCCGAGAGGCAGTAGTTCAACTCCGACATCTGTCGCCAGTGGCTAACTTCTGTTCTTTCTACTACTACCCTAGTCATGAAGGCTATGGTAGACCGACCCAAGTCGCCAATGGAGACCATGAGACGGATCCTGCTCTGGTGCATCTGGTGCGCTACCTGAGAGGGCAAGAGGCACTGTTCGATCAGGTCACTTTTGACCTGATTGAGTCCCGCAGGACGCTTGCTCTCCTGACCCCGGTGAGAAGTGAAGCTGCACTCGCCACCGACAACCCGGTAGTACTGTTCGGGAGACCAATCGAGCCTGCGAGGTCTGCCTTGTTGCCCACCCGGGCAATGCATTCATTACCCCGGATGAACTCCGTTGTCTCTTTGGGATTTCCTCCAACGGGACTGTCGCCACTACACCCCACGTGGGTCATCATCGCTACCCCAACCCTGCAGCTCCTCATAACACTCCAGTCAACTCCGACGTTGAAGCCCCCGGAGAAGCCTCGACGTCCGCGAGACACGCCCGTCTGGATGTCGATGAAGTGGACTGAGTCCGCCAAAGTAGTTGTCTAGTCCTAGTTACCCTGTTGTCCTATAGATTCCACTGTTGTACGGTAGATGATTATGTGTATGTTTCTAGTAGTGTGTAGAGTTTGATTGAATGATGTGCTTGTGTGTTATTGTCTTCTACATGATTGCTTGTCTGTTGTGATTTGCATTTAATTCTTTGGCCCTTAACAAATCTCGAGGACGAGATTTTCTGAAGGGGGGGTAGAGTTTGTACCACCCCAAAAAATTAATCATATTTTTATTAAGTAAAATTTTGGCCAGAAATAAAATTTTGATTTATAACAGGTCCTTTAATAATTTTTAGAGCCTTTTCTGTTTTTGTTTTCCAAAATTCTTCCCTCCATATAGAAATTTTTGGTGATAATATTGTAGATTTGGTAGTTTTATTAAATCATTTCATTTATATTTTAATAATAGTAAGCATTATTTTCATAATAAAAATTGCCCAAAACAATTATTTAAAAAGGCATTTTCAATTCTTTAAATGCCTCTGTTGCACTACAACTACTTTAAATAATTCTTTCAAAATTCCACAAAAATTATGGGAGGTCATGTGATACCCACACATCACTTTTATGCAAAAACCCAACTTGGTCTTTTGGGAATTTTGAGTGAAACAAACTCCTTTCAATTCTGTCCTCTATTTGAGTTTCTACTACAACCCCAATTTTTCCTTGCCCCAAAAATCCTAAAGTTTTTCCCACTTATAGTCCTTCCAACCAGACCCTTAAGTCCAAATGTTTGCCTCCATTGGAATCTTTTTAGTTCACAAAATATTCCTCTTAATTTCCTGTCCAGTAATGAATTTCCCTAAAACTTGCACTAGCAAGTTTTGCATTTTGCCTAGCCAACCCCACCACCCTCTCTACCATCCAAAGAGACATTTCCCTGCCAATTTTCATATCCAGCAAATCCTCCTAGGTCACCCTAGCATTCTGTCGGGCACATCATGTGCATGACAGAATATGGCAACCTCTTAAAACCATTTATGGGACTGGCTCTTCCGACCAAACTAGAATGTCCAATAGTCTTGCCATCTTTGTAATCATAACCCTAGCAAAAATCAGCTCAAGTGGATCACCCTTGCTCACTCTGGCATTTCGTCGAACACATCAGGGGCAAGTCCGGAGCACGAGCAGAACGCAGTTATTACACCGCTGGCGCCCGAGCTCTGTCACCGCCCTACTGCCTCCCCCAGTCACGCACCTCCACCACTAGCTTCGCGGGTAAGCCAGGTACCCCACCGACACCTTCCCTGGCCGTTAGCGCCGGCCAGCCGCCACCTAGCACCGGCCACAGCCGCAGCACGTCGCTGTCACCGCCGCCCATGAAGCGTGGCCCAATCCGCAGACGCCAGAGCGTTCCCGCCTTAACTCCGGTCCGCCAACTCCCCACTGACCCCGCCGTCCACGCTGACCTCGCCAGCCACCTTAACGGCGCAGTAATGGCCGCCGCCGTCGTCGCTTCCCCGAGAAGCCACGGAACCGATGTCGCGCAGCTATAAAAGGGCCACCCCGAGCTCGCCTCGCTCCTCAGCACCTCTCTTCCCTCACCTGCAAGCCCCCAAGAGCAGCAAATCAATCGAAGAGGGTCGTCTTCTTCCTCTCCGGCCACCACGGCCACCGCCACCTCCAGGTTGATTCCGGCGCCGCCTGAGCCTCCCCTCTCCAATCTCTACACCAGAAGCCTCCCCGTGGTTCCGCGGATCCTTTTCGCCTTTCAATTTCACCAAAGCAAGCTCCAAGGCGAAAGGCCCCTTCCAACAGATGCCGCCGTCCGCCGAGGACCTCACCGTCGGCGACTCCGTCCACCCCGGAGCCCGAGGAGGGTACCCAGAGGATCGCCTTTATCCCCTGCACTCGCACGTGGGCTCAGATCACCGTGGGTCGCCGTCGTTCGCCGGCAATCGCTGGCGAAGGCCGCGACCTCCCCTGTTCCCACGCGGCAGACGATGAAGACCAGTCAAACCTGACTGGTGGGCCCAGCGGGACCCACCGTCAGTGACTCGGGGCCATGCCAGTGCGGATAAGTGAAGGTGTATTTTCGAGATACGTCTTCGACGTCGCAGCCTTCCACACAGCCGAATAGCTGGGCTCGGCCCATTAGCACTACACGGTTAAGTAGCGCGCAGGGCGCTTCTCTGCTACTTTTCCTTTTCTTTTTCAGCAGTATTAAAATAATTCCACAGGATCCATTTCATACCAAAATCCAGTGATTCAAATTTCTAAATGCTTCTAAATTCATGCTCTATTATTCCATCTTAGGTGAACATTTTTCCTAAGCTGTATCTCCACTGTATCAATTAAATAGTATTTTCAATCATTTATTCCATCCTAGATTTGCTCTAAGTGATTCATCTGGACTCCAAATAATTTGATTTTTTTTCTATTGTTTTTTATTTTTCATCTATTTTATCTTAGTATTTATTTCAAAAATATTTGAAACAATTTTTGGCACTGTTTTTGCTATATGTTGTAATTCAAATATTTTTGAAAATAGGAAATGGAGGGAAGATAAAGTTTTCACACTTTTTGAGTGCAACCAACACCCCTGCATGCTCAAGGCAAGCATCTTGAACACTTGATATGGTGGATTGCATAGTTAATATTTGCATCATGACTATGTTGAGTTCCTATAAAGTTGGCATATTGATAATTATGCATGCATGACCCCATGAAATATTTTACGTTCATTTAGGCATGAAGTAAGAGTAAGCAAGGATATTTTTCTTATGTCACATATGCCTGTGCCTGTCCGGACTAATTTGCTGGAAGAAATCAGTCACGAGAAAAGTGACCGTGAGACTGAAAACTCGTTGTGACGACAATGATCAGTGTGGGCATGTTGGAGCATGCAAGGGTTGTAGCCCTGTTGGGATGCTATTATTGAAAGAATACTTTGTTGAGCTAACCACTGCAGGAATACTTGAACCTCTTGAGTCGACCGTAGATCGAGTCTTGTTCCGGTAACCCCCATACTTGATTCGTGCTGTCACAGGTAGGGTATGGTTCAGTAAGTTGATAACCCCTTTCCATGCACACACCGTACAGAGGGCCACGATGAGGGTTTCTGCGGCCGCGGACTAAATCATGTCATCGGGTCAGGGGGCATGGGTGTTTCCAGTTGTGACTGAGAGTGGGCACCCCTTGTAATCCGCGCATATGAATAGTGATCCCATGCAGGACGTTGGTCTCTCCGTCTTATAGTTTTTCTTGAACGATGCTTTGGGTGATTCCTGGCATCCGAAAAGTTAATCTGGTGTGTGCTGGTCAGGTGTGTTTTCAACACAAAGACCGTAATGAGAATTAGTCAGTGTCACGGTATTGACTAAAGAAATCCTTTACTTGTGGGTAAAGAGTACACCCTCTGCAGAGTTTAAACCTATTCGAATAGCCGTGTCTGCGGTTAAGGGCTACAGTCTGGGTTGGTCAAGTGTTGGTCTTAGTGTCGGTCTTCGAAGGAAAATAATTAAATTGAGCCTGAATTATTTTGCAGGATAATTGTTGTCACCCTGATGCTACCATTAATATTTTATGCATGTTAATATTATTATGGTTATGCATATTATTGAGGACTAACCCATTTCTCTTATTTTGTATTTCCTGAGTGTCTCAGGGGCTGGCTAGACTACCCCGGGCACTCAATTTTATTTTCAAGACCTCTCGTGGCGTCTCTCGAGTTAACAGGCGGTTTATCCCGCCACTACTCTTGTGGACACCCGACTGGCATTTATCTTCAAGTCCGACCGTGGCGTCACTTGACACCCGACTGGCATTTCTCTTCAAGTCCGACCGTGGTGTCACTTGACACCTGACTGGCATTTCTTTTATTTTATTTTCTTAATGTCACTTGGGCTGGCTAGACTACTCGTGGCATTCATTTGCGTTTTTTCTGACAAGTTTGATCATGACTAACATTCTATATGTACTTCCGTATCATTTTGCTATTGTCATGTCATGATTTAGATTTGTGTCAGCATGAGCATTTTAGCATGATCCAGCATGAGCATACGCATATAGTTTGGTTCAACATGATCATATATTTTGTCTGCTGCATTCGGTATAACTCTTGTTCTTGATGTTTGCGAGTACATTCAAACGTACTCACAGGCTTGTCCCTGGCTATTTACTTGGCCAGGTCAGGAGTTCCACGAGGAGTACCACAACGACGACTGTGCGGAGCCTAGGATAGCAGCCACGCGGAAAGGAATTATCCGGGTCAGCTGTTCCTGTGGGAATGGAGCCCCATCGACGCTGGAGTACCACGAGTCATTTCCAACATCCACCACCAGAATCCCTGTTGCATCATTAGACCTTTAAGGTCTTGTATCCAATTCTTGTAATAGCTTGGCAACTCTGTAACAAGGACGTGTCCACCAGTAACAGTAATCCTGGGCTGATGATGACACGAGGGGTTAATTTCATGGGATATCATGTCCCGGCCCAGACAGTGTTTCCTCATCTTTGCTTTCTTGTTGAGCAGGACGGCCTTTGCCATCACGCGGGCTTCATCCGCCTTGCTGATGGACCCAGTGGATGGCTCTGCGGATGCTCGGCATCTGGATCCAGCTGCTGCCCTCCGGGAGGCGCAGGAGAGGAACACGCGCGAGGCGCGCAAGGCGCAGGAGGCCGTGGAGAAGGCACGGGCCGACGCCCAGGCGGAGGAGGCAGCGCAGGCAGAGGCCCGGGCCGCGGCGGAAGTGGAGGCGGAGGCGGCGACGAAGGCGCAGGCGGAGGCCGCGACCAAGGCGCAGGCTGGAGCCGACGCCAGGGTAACGGCGGATCCGGCTGGTGGCGAGGTCCCGGAGACCATCACCCTCGAACAGCCGGAGGTGGAGACGATGGAGAACCAGATGCCGCCTGGGGCGGCCGGGGCCAACCAGTCGGTGCTGGAGCTTGTGGTCCCCGACACCGTCATCTCGGAGGTGGAGGAGACCCAGCGCGTGCCAGATGCCAGCGGACAAGGAAGCGGCAAGCCCAACTAGCCGGAGGTACCACCAGCCGGTGCCGGGCAGGCGGCGCGCCAGGCCTTGGTGGTGCGCGCTCCTGCGTGCCGGCGTGCGACGCGGGCGACATCAGAGCCCAGGCGGCAGGTGGAGGCTGCGGACTCGAGCTCGCGGGTAGCCGACGCCGGGGCCACGAGCGCCCCTCCTTCAGGCTGGGTGGCGGGGGCCGGCTCGGCCGCCTTGAACCTGGTGGTGCGCGACCTGGAGGACCGGTTTCTCACCCAGAACGCCACTCTGCAGAGGGCGAGGGAGGAGCTGTTGGCGACGCGGTCGGCCGTCCGGGTACGTACGCCTTATTTTGCTATATTTTTGTCTTGTAGTCTTCCGTGGGGGCGCGCCAGCGCACCCATTCGGTGTAGCCCCCGAGTTCTGAGCCAGCTGCTGAGCAGGTGGGTTGGAACTCCAAGGTGTTCTTTTCTTTGGCTGAAAAGCTTGCTGCTGTTGCAGGATTACCACAACATGCGGGCGGCCTTGTACAATACGCAGAACCGGACTCTCACCACCCGGACGACTGAGCTGGCTCAGAGCCGAAGTAAGTAAGCCGTCTTTTAGTGGGGGCGCGCCAGCGCACCCACTGGGTGTAGCCCCCAAGATTCGGGCCGACTGTTGAACAGTCGGGCCAAATATTTTCTGGTAGGCTTGTTTTCGTTTTTGTCGAAGTAGATGATGATGATTCTGTCTTCTTCTTCTTGTAGCGGCCGCTGCCTAGTTGAGGGAGCGCGTGGCCGAGCTCGAGGGCCAGCTCCGGGTTTTGGTGTAGGAGCGCGACCAGGCGGCCGCGGCTCACGACCAGCTGGAGAAGGAGCTGGCGGAGCTGGCCGGAGCTGGCGGAGGGGCTGTCCGACTGGGAGTCTGCGGACGGCCAACTGGCTGGAGGTGGCGGCGAGCTGGCTCAAAGCCTGGAAGAGCTCCGCGGCACGGTCCGGGGCTGCAAAGGCTCTAGAGTTCATCAAGGCCTGGTACCCCGGCGTGCGCCTGGCGCAGCTAGCGATCTTTCGCCAAGAGGTGCTGCCGGAGCTGGCGGCGCAGCACGAGGACATCGCCGTCCGCGCGGCGGCCATCGCCGACTATGCTGATGTCGACGTCTTCGTCCCGGAGCGGGGAGATGACGGCGCCATGGTTCCTCCGTCCTGGTTCGGTCTGAACCCGTCGGACGGGGAGGACTCGGCGGAGGAGATCACCTCCAGCGACGAAGGCGACGACGGCGACGACGGCGACGAGGGCGACGAGGACGAGGAAGGCGACCGCGTCTCACCAGATGGCGGAGCTACCAGCCGGACTCGGTCTGACCCAGCGCTGACTAGCGACCAGCCGAAGACTACGTCAGCCGCCGCCGACCGCCTGGCCGAGACTCCTCAGTCGGCAACCCCACCAGCCGGATCTACGCCTGCCGCCGACCAGTCCGTGCAGCTCGAGGGGCCGTCCGCCTAGATGGCCTGTTATCTTTTTTCGAGTTTTCTTTGTGCTTGAAAACAATGTCAGTTATGCGCAGTTCCACCCACTGGGGGTGTATTTTTAAACTTGATGAATGCTGGCCTTGGGCCCTTTGGCAATGTACAAAGTTTAAATCCCCATCTTTTGCATGTGTTGCCGGGTTCTAGCTTGAGATTGCTTTTGCCCTCTTTGGCTTTTTCCTTCGCCGCATTCCCTTGGCCGCATCCCTGCCAGCCGGACAGTCACGCTGCGGTCTATGGCTGGGTTAGGGACTTGGTCGTTTAGAACGGGCAAGTTACTTTAGCCGCTTAGAGCGTAGCTTAGTCGAGTGAGAAGCCGGCCTGCCGGCTGATGAGCAGGCGGACGTGGGAGGCGAGAGGCCGGCTTGGCCGTAGTCGGTGTTTTCCTTTGTCGTTTTTCATGTGGACAGCGTTTCTGGCCTTTGACTCTTGCCAGTCGGACAGCTGCGCTGCGAGCTGCGACATGATGCGAAGAGAGGGCTTTGGCATCGGCACACTACTAATCGGCTCCGGCTGGTGCGAACTTAGGCCAAGACGGCGAGCCCCCGGGTCGGCTGACCGGAACCCGGACGGGGTAAGAATATATAAAAAAAACTCAATTCATGGTATTAGCTTATCTCATGGATAAAAAGGTAGCCCCCCGAGTGCATCTCGAGGGACCTGAGGTCCTTACTTAATACAAAAGTTGGCGTGGTACATACACTCACTTTAACTGTGAAACAGACGGAGTAGGTTCGCGTTCCATGGACTCTCCGTCTCTTCGCCGGCTGTGCTTCGCTTGCGTGCCCTGGGCTTTTGGGCGTCGATGAGATAGTACGAGTCGTTGCCCAGGGCCTTGCTGACGATGAAGGGGCCTTCCCAAGGTGCTGCGAGCTTGTGCTGGCCGGCTGATCGCTAGATCAGGCGGAGCACAAGGTCGCCTTCGCGGAATGTACGCGGCTTGACCTTCTTGTTGTGGTAGCGATCCAGGCTCTGCTGGTAGATGGCGGACCGGCTACACGCTAGCAGCCGGGCCTCTTGCAGCAGGTCAACACCGTCTTCTCGCGCCTCCTTTGCTTCCGCCTCCGTGTACATAGTGACACGATGCGAGTCGAACTCGTTATCCGTGGGGATGATAGCCTCGACATCGTACACTAGGAAGAAGGGCGTAAAGCCAGTTGATCTGTTGGGCATGGTCCGAATACTCCAGGGGACGGCCGGCAGCTTGTCGATCCAGCAACCGGCCTATCGCTCCAGCGGCTCGATCAGGCGGGGCTTGATGTCGGACAGGACGAGGCCGTTTGCTCACTCCACCTGGCTGTTTGACTGCGGATGGGCAATGGACGCTAGGTCCAGTCGGATACCCTGGTTTGCGCAGAAACGGGCCAAGGCGCCTTTGGCGAAGTTGGGGCCGTTGTCAGTGATGATGCTGTGGGGAACGCCGTATCGGACGGTGATGTCGGTGACGAACGTGACGGCAGTCGGACCGTTCAGCTTCTTGATTGGTTTGGCCTCTATCCACTTGGTGAATTTGTCCACGGCGACCAGCAAATGCGTCATGCCGCCGCGTGCTGTCTTGAAAGGACCCACCATGTCAAAACCCCACACGGCAAACGGCCAGGCCGGCTGGTGTTGCTTGGTGCTGAACTTCTGGCACCCTTTGCACTTCTTGACTAACTCCTTGGTGTCGTCCAATGCAGTCGGCCAGAAGAAACCATGGCGGAAGGCCTTGGCTACGAGGGACCTAGAGGCGGCATGGTGGCCACATTCGCCTTGGTGGATGTCTCTGAGGATCTCCATGCCCTTTTCCGGCTCCATGCAGCGCTGATAAACGCCGATAATGCTCCTCCTGGCGAGCTCTCTATTGACGATGGTGTAGGCGCCTGCCCGGTGCTGGATCTGTCGGGCTAGCGCTTCGTCTGCTGGTAGCACACGGCTTACCAAATAGTCACGGATGGGCTGCGCCCAAGATGGGCCCGCCCCCACTATGAAGACAGCAACTGGCACGAGGGTGGCCGGGTTGTGAGGCGGTGGGCTGGAGCTGGCCGCTCCTGGTGGTGTCGATGAAGTCCCCGGGCCGACTGCCGCAGTCCCCGGGCCGCCTGCTGGAATTCCTGGGCCGGGTGCTGGTGGTGCAGCCCCCGAGCCACCTGCTGAAGTCCCCGGGCCGACTGTTGAAGTCCACGGGCCGGCTGCTGGGGTCCCCGAGCCGGATCCGACTGCTCCGGGGTCAGTCGGCATGAAAATGGAGTCGGACTCTGGCGACGGCTTGATAGACGGCTTGCGCAGACATTTGAGGGAGACGTCGGCTGGTATGGCCTGCCGAGTGGAGCCAATGCAGGCGAGGGCGCCCGCTACGTCGTTCTTGGCTCTTGGCACGTGGAGGAACTCGCACCTATCAAAGTGCCAGCTCATCTGCTGGACGAGGAAGCGGTAGCTTGCCATGTTGGCGTCCTTGGCATCCCAGTCACCGGACGACTGCTGGACCACCAAGTCCGAGTCATCGTAGCAGAGGATGCGGTGGATGCCGATCTCCTTGGCCAGTCGGAGCCCGAAGATGAGCGCCTCGTACTCGGCTACGTTGTTGGAGGCGGCGAAGTGGATCTGCAGCGTGTACTTTAGCTTGTCGCCCTTGGGAGAGGTGAGGACGATGCCGGCCCCCAAGCCGGTGCGCATCTTTGAGCCGTCAAAGTGCATCCGCCAATGCGTAGAATCCGGCAGTGGCGGCAGGTATTGGGACTCGGCCCAGTTGACTAAGAAGTCGGCCAGCGCTTGGGACTTGATGGCGGTGCAGGGCTGGTAGAGGATGGTATGGGGAGCCAGCTCGATGGCCCACTTGGCCACCCGGCCTGAGGCATCTCTGTTGCCCATGATCTCGGCTAGGGAGGCGGTGCAGACCACTGTGATGGAGTGCTCTTGGAAATATTGCTTCAGCTTTTTGGCGGCAAAGTACACGCCGTAGCACATCTTCTGGTAGTGGGGGTAGTTCTGCTTGGAGGCGGACAAGACCTCGCTCAGATAATACACTGGCCTCTGGACTGGCTGCACCTTGCCGGCCTCTGGGCGCTCGACCACAATCACCGTGCTGATGACTCGGCTGGTGGCGGCGATGTAGAGGAGCATCGGTTCCTTGGCAGCCGGAGCCGCCAGGATAGGCGGCATGGACATCATGCACTTGAGCTGACGAAAAGCTTCGTCCACCTGGTCATTCCACTTGAAGCAAGTGGTTTTCTTCATGAGCTGGTACAGGGGGAGCGCCTTCTCGCCCAGCCGACTGATGAAGCGGCTAAGGGATGCCAGGCACCCGGTGAACTTTTGGATGTCACGCAGCTTGGTGGGCCTCTCCATCCGCTCGATGGCCTTGATCTTCACGGGGTTGCACTCGATGCCGCGTTTAGAGACAAGGAAGCCGAGGAGCTGGCCGGCTGGTACTCCGAAGACGCACTTCTCCGGGTTGAGCTTGATTTGAAAACGGCACAGATTTTTGAAGGTCTCCTTGAGATCCTCTAGGAGGGTGCCGCGCCTCTCCGTCTTCACCACAATGTCATCCACATAGACGTGGGCATTGCGGCCGAGTTGCTTCAACAAGCACTTCTGCATGCATTGTTGGAAGGTAGCGCCGGCATTCCTCAGGCCGAACGTCATGGTGATGTAGCAGAAGGTGCCGAATGGTGTGATAAAGGCAGTCTTCAAGCGGTTAGTCAGATCTAGCTTGATCTGGTGGTAGCCGGAGTATGCGTCCAAGAAGGACAGCAGCTCGCAGCCGGCCGTGGAGTCTATCACTTGATCGATCCGTGGCAGGGCAAACGGATCCTTGGGGCAGGCCTTGTTGAGGCTCGTGTAGTCGATACACATGTGCCACTTGTTATTCTTCTTCAAGACGAGGACTGGGTTGGCAAGCCAGTCCGGGTAGAACACTTCCATGATGAAGCCGGCTGCCAGAAGCCGGGCGGTTTCTTCACCAACGATCCTTCTCTTTTCTTCTAATAGGCGGCGGAGGGGTTGCTTAACCGGCTTAGCATCCTGCCTCACATGTAGTTTGTGCTCGGCGAAATCCGTCGGGACACCCGGCATGTCTTTGGGGGACCATGCGAAGATGTCGTGATTCTCACGGAGGAAATCGACAAGCTCGCCTTCCTATTTGCTGTCGAGGATGGTCCCTACGACAGCAAACCTCTCCGCGTGCGCCGGGTCCAAGGCGATCTTCTTGGTTTCCTTGGCCGGCTGGAAGGAGGCCCCTACTTCCGTCTCCTTGGGATTAGTCGGCATGGCCGGCTTCTCGCTGGCCATGGCTACCATCCGGTCAAGGAGATGCTGCTCTTGAGTGATGACGAGGGACTCGGCCAGCTGGCTGCTGGCGGCGGCGCAGTCTAGCGACTTCTGGTAGTCGCCGGCAACAGTGATGATGCCCTTGGTACCCGGCATCTTGGCCTTGAGGTTGGCGTAGTGCGGGACCATCATGAATTTGGCCAGCGGCAGGCGGCCCAAGAGCGCGTGGTAGGGGCTGTCCAGGTCGACCACCTCGAACCAGATTGGCTCGCGGCGGAAGTGGTTCTTGTCGCCGAATAGGACATTGATCTTGATCTTGCCGATTGGAGAGCAGGAAAGGCCGGGAACTATGCCGTGGAAGACAGTCCGGCTGGGCTGAAGCTGCTTGACCTTGATGTCCAACCGCTCCATGGTCTCGCAGTACAGGATGTTGATGCTGCTGCCGCCATCCATCAGAACTCGGCTGAAGCGGCAAGTCCGCCTCTCCGTTGAGAAGGTTGAGTCCAGCACCAAGGCGTATGCACCCGGCGAGGGCATCATGGCTGGGTGGTCAGCTTGGCTCCAGGTGATGGGCCTCTCGGACCAGTGCATGAAGGTGGGGACCTCTGAGCTGACAGCATTCACCTCGCGGTGCTGCTGCCGTCTGCTGTGCTTGTCGTCGGCTTCGCTCGTGAAGACGACGTAGGTGGCGTTCTCTTCAGGGAACTCATCTTGAAGCATGCCGGCAGCTCGGGCCGGTTACTGAACAGTCGGAGCTACCTGGCCAGCTGGTGGAGGAAGCGGCAGGGCCTCGCTCTTGGCAATCCGGGCGAGCCAGTTGCACTTCTGGGTGGTGTGGTTGGACGGCTTCGCGCGGCTATGGAACTTGCACGGGGCATCGAGGGCTTGCTCAAAGGAGAAGGCAGGCTGCCAAGCACCCTTGCTGCCCCGCTGACGCTTGGGGCCGGGCTGCCTAGCCGGCTGCTAATCCTCGATAGCGGCCACCTGCCGGCTATTGGAAGCCGGCTGTGGGGCCTTGCGCTTGTTGTCGTTCGGTTGTTGGCGCCGGCTGGTGTCACCAGCCGGAGTTTGGGAACCCGGCTGGACCACCCTACCAGCCGCGTCAACCCGGATCTCCGACTTCATGGAGGAGTCGGCGGTGGCGTACTTGTTGGCCACGACCAGGAGCTCGCCCAAGTTAGCCGGCTCGTCGCACAAGAGCTTGTGCTTGAGCAGAGTGCCCTCTCTGCACCCGGCGGTGAAGTACTCGATGGCCTGCACCTCGTGGACTCCCTCGCAGGAGTTGCGCAGCTCGCCCCAACGCATCAGGTAGTCACGGGTAGACTCGGTCGGCCCCTGAATGCACATGGAGAGCTGGCGTGGCTTGGGGGGCCGCTTGTACGTACTGGTGAAGTTGCTTACGAAGGCATCACTGAAATCTACCCAGCTGTTGATGCTATTGGGCTTGAGGCTGTTCAGCCATGTCCGGGCCGTGCCCTGAAGCATGAGCGGGACGTACTTGACGGTGACGCGCTTGTTGCCGTTGGCGATGCCGACTGCTGTGGAGTAGTCGATCAGCCAGTCTTCCGGCTTCACGACGCCGTTGTACTTGGGCGTGTCTTTGGGGAGCGTGAACCCTGTGGGAAAGGGCTTATCGCAGATGCGGGGGCCGAAGCAGGCCGGCCCGATTGTGCGCTCCTCTTCCAACAACTGGGACCGAGCTAGCTCCTCGATCCGGTGGCGTGTGTCGTTTTCGCCGACTGCTTCACGGGGGCCAAGCCGGCCGCCGAGCGTCGGGTGACCAGGCGGTGGCTGGGAGTGGCCGCCCTCTCCCTCCGAGGAGGCAAGCGCTCTTCCGGCCGGCGTCGAGGCTCCGGGTTCTGGAGCACGTGGTAGCTGTCCGCTATCGTGTGGCGCGCACGCTGGCTGTTGCTAGCAGCCTGCTCTGGGTCTCACGGCTGCCCGCGGCCTCTGCCGCTAGGGGACCGAGAGGTCGCGCCGTTCTCGCGACGGGGCACGTGGGTGTCGACCCGTCGGCCTGCTCCCACCGCACGGGTGCCCGTGTCCTGCTGCTCATTCGCAGCGTTGATGAGCTGCTGGAGGCACTCCAGTTGCTCACGTAGCTCGTCGCCCTGCAAGTGCTTGAACTCATCTACGGCCGCCTGGGCGGCACGCATGTTCTGCGCTGGGGTCTCGTAGACCGCGCGTTCGACCCCCAGCATGCAGGCAATCGCAGCGCCACGTTGCCGGATGGCACCGGCCCGGCTAGGCTCAGCCGCAGCCGGTGTCCCACCGACCACGCGGTCGATCTCGCGCTGAGTAGCTTCAGAGCGGCGCTTCAGCGCCGCCATCTTGGAGGCACTGTCGAAAAGCTTGATGCGGATCTCCTCCAGCTCCTCTTGGCTGGCGCCAAGGGGAGGGGGCGTCGCCAGGGCGTGTATGGTCGCGTCCAGTGGATCCTGGTTGGATCCGCCAGCGCCCAGGCCGTCGCCGATGACCATCACATCCGCGAAGGTGCTGGCATCGAGCGCGCCGACAGGAGCGTCGCTGGCGGCAGGAGGGAGGGGATCGTCGACGATCTCCACATAGCTAGGGAAATCATCGGTGGAGGCCGTGTCAACGAGAGCGAGCTTGCCGAAAAGCTCGGTGAGGGAGTCGGCCACTCGTGCGTCGGCGGTGGGCTCATCAAAGAGGCCGAGCTCGCTGAAGAGGCCGGCGAGGCGACCCGCGGGGAAGGCAGCTCCCGCGTCAGGCGATGCACCAAGGCCGGCACAGGCGGGCGCATCGGGCCGGCTGATCTCGCCAACCGCGGCACACTCGCCGGAGAGGAACAAGGTTCCCGTCCAGAACGTGTCTCCGGCCGGCGTCGCTGCTGGCCAACTGTCGTGGTAAAATCTCGACAGATGCCAGAGGGTGGCTTATCATGGTTGCGGCTATGAGATCGTCGTCGGGTCCTGGAAGCGGGAGTGGGCACAAGCTCGGACGGACATGAGATCTACCCAGGTTCGAGGCTCTCCTAAGAGATGAAACCCCTACTCCTACACTGCGGGGTCTCCGCATGATCACTATGAAGCAAAGAGTACAATCGTGCTCCTAGAGCTGTTCGGCCAGAGGAGGAAGAAGGGCAAGGCCATCTCTCTCCCCTCCCCAGCTATGGTGTGTCTAGAACTGAAGTGGCACCCGTTGCATGGGTGTGGCCTGGGGGGTTTTATAGGCTACCCCCCAGGGGTACAATGGTAATATGGCCGGGTGGTAGGCCCCGGCTGCCAACGTCTATGGGGGCCGGGTTCTCCGCCGGCTGCTGGGGCCCGCCTCTGCTGGGCCCTGCCGGCTGCCGAGGAACCGGCCGACAGGGGGGGCCCGCCGCCTGCGGGCCCCGCTGACGGCTCTTCACTGTGGCGCCGTCCGTGCTGACGGAGGCCGTGTCGGGCGCGCCATGGCTACAGCGCCGTGCCGGGCGGGTCGGCGGCCTCCTGGCGGCGCCTACTGTAGCCATGCGGTAGTGATTTGGGGGCGGCATGGCACACTGTGGCCATGCCCCAGCTTGCCTCCTGGTTGGGCTCAAACTCCTAGGGGGGGACGGGCCGCCTGCTAGGAGCCGTCCCGTACCCTCATCGCCTTCTGGAGTGCGTCATCTTCTGGAACGCGCCATCTTCTAGGAAGCGGCCTTCTAGCCTCAACCGCTTTCTTGGAGCCCGCCGTCTTTTCGGAGACGGCCCTCCGGTCCCGGAGGCCAGTCTTACGACCAGTCGGACTGAGGGGCTTGGCCAGCCCCGATGTCTTGAAATGTGGTTAAGTGCTGATGAGGCTACCCAGGGTCTAGCACCCCGACACCTGCCGCACTTCTGCAGTCTATAGAAAGTTCTTGTCTTGAGACCTCGCAGCACTTCAGCGTTCGCCCTCTCAGCTTGTCCATTGCTTCTGTGATGGGCCACAGAGGCAAATGAAATCTTGCTTCCGAGGGCGTGAACGTATTGCATGAAGGCGCGGCTTGTGAATTGGGTGCCATAGTCAGTGATGATTCGGGCAGGTACCCCGAAGCGGCACACCAATCCTTTCAAGAACTTGATAGCTGACTGCGCGGTCACCTTTCTCACGGGCTCCACCTCTGGCCACTTTGTAAACTTGTCGATTGTGATGAACAAGAATTCAAATCCCCCGGTAGCATGGGGGAAGGGACCCAGGATGTCGAGCCCCCAGACCAAAAATGGCCATGATAAAGGGATTGTTTGGAGAGCTTGATCAGGCTGATGGATATTCTTGGAGTGGAACTGGCAAGCTTCACACTTGGTGACTAGATCAATTGCATCTTGGAGGGCAGTGGGCCAGTAGAAACCTTGCCGGAAAGCTTTCCCAACCAAGGCCCTTGATCCGATGAGGGAGCCACACATACCCTTGTGTATTTCTGCCAGCAGTTCCTTTCCTTCTTCCCGGTAAATGCACTTCAATTTCACACTGTTGGGCCTTCTTCTGTATAGCGTGTCGTCAACGAACTGATACATACTGGCCCTCTGGGCTACTCTTTCAGCTTCTTCTTGTTCTTCGGGAAGTTCTCCTGTTTGCAGGAAACGAACAATGTGTCGTGCCCATGTTGGAGCCCGGGGCTCGGCAACAAGGACTAGCGGCACCTCCTCATCGTCAGGAGCGCATGCCTTGACCGCAAAGACTAGAAATTTGGCTGGAGGGTGCAGCTCACTGATCGAAGGGGGGTTGTTCCCGCCAAGCCTTCTGCCAGGGGCTTCGGGAAGCTCTGCCGGGAGAGGCTTGCCGGAGTTCAATTTCCTCCTTTTTTCTGGCCATTGTTGCTGGGGATACGGAGGGTTGAGTCAGATGGAGAACAAAAGTCCCTGGTTCCACAGGGAGTTTTTGTGGAGCGCACTTTGACAGATGATCAGCAATGCTGTTTTCCGCACGTGGTATGTGCTCTGTTTTCAATCCGTCAAAGCGCTCCTCCAACTTTCTCACTTCCTCGACGTATACCTCCATCAATGAGCTTTGGTAGTCCTTGTTGATTTCTCTCACTACGGGAATCACAAACTTCAACACAAGTATTTCTACCAATCCACAATTACTCACTAGCATGACTCTAATATCACCATCTTTATATCTCAAAACAATCATAAGGAATCAAACTTCTCATAGTATTCAATGCTCTTTATATGAAAGTTTTTATTATATCCCCCTTGGATGCCCATCATATTAGAACTAAATTCATAACCTATGCAAATTACCATGCTGTTTAGAGAGACTCTCAAAATAATATAAGTGAAGCAAGAGAGTTCAACAATTTCTATAAAATAAAGCCACCGTCGTGCTCTAAAAAGATATAACTGAAGCACTAGAGCAAAATTGCCTCTCAAAAGATATAAGTGAAGCACATAGAGTATTCTAATAAATTCATGATTCATGCGTGTACCTCTCAAAAGGTGTGTACAGCAAGGATGATTGTGGCAAACAAAAATCAAAGGCTCAAATCATACAAGACGCTCCAAGCAAAACACATATCATGTGGTGAATAAAAATATAGCCTCAAGTAAATTTACCGATAGACGAAGACGAAAGAGGGGATGCCATCCGGGGCATCCCCAGGCTTAGATGCTTGTTTGTCCTTGAATATTACCTTGGGGTGCTTTGGGCATCCCCAAGCTTAGGCTCTTGCCACTCCTTATTCCATAGTCCATCAAGTCTTTACCCAAAACATAAAAACTTCACAACACAAAACTCAACAGAAAACTCATGAGATCCGTTAGTATAAGAAAATAAATCACCATGTTTTGGTACTGTTGTGAACTCATTTTTTATTTATATTGCTGTAATATCTACTGTATTCCAACTTCTCCATGGTTCATACCCCCTGATACTACCCATAGATTCATTAAAATAAGCAAACAACACATAGAAAACAGCATCTGTCAAAAACAGAACAGTCTGCGAGGATATGAATTGTTCTAATACTTCTGTAACTCCAAAATTTCTGAAAAACAAGGACAACATATTAAATTTTTGTATCAATCTTGTGGAAATAATTCAGGGTTTTTCCACGCTCCAGTGAATTTAAACAATTCTGTTACTGGACACAAAAGTTTCTGTTTTTCAGCAAGATCAAATCAACTATCACCGTAAGCCATCCCAAAGGTCTTACTTGGCTCAAACACTAAATAAAACACCAAAACACAACTAATACAGAGGTAATAATGTGTATTTATTGAAAAACAGAACCAAAAACAAAAAACATAAAAATAAAATTGGGTTGCCTCCCAACAAGCGCTATTGTTTAACGCCCCTAGCTAGGCATAAAACATAGATCTAGGTATTGTCATCTTTGGTATTAAATCCATAAGTAGCCCTCATAATAGATTCATAAGGCAACTTAATTTTCTTTCTTGGAAAGTGTTCCATGCCCTTCCTTAACGGAAATTGAAATCTAATGTTTCTTTCTTTCATATCAATAATTGCACCAATCGTTCTAAGGAAAGGTCTACCAAGAATAATAGGACATGTAGGATTGCAATCTATATCAAGCACAATGAAAACTACAGGCACATAATTGCTATTTGCAATAATAAGAATATCATTAATTCTTCCCATAGGTTTCTTAATAGTGGAATCCATGAGATGCAAATTTAAAGAACAATCATAAAATTCACGAAAACCTAGCACATCACATAAAGTTTTTGGAATCGTGGAAACGCTAGCACCCAAATCACACAAAGCATGGCACTCATAATATTTAATTTTAATCTTAATAGTAGGTTCCCACTCATCATAAAGCTTTCTAGGGATAGAAACTTCCAACTCAAGTTTTTCTTCAAAAAGATTTCATCATAGCATCAACAATATGTTTAGTAAAATCTTTATTTTGATTATAAGCATGAGGAGAATTCAACATGGATTGCAACAAGGAAATACAATCTATCAAAGAACAATTATCATAATTAAAATCCTTGAAATCCAAAAGAGTGGGTTCATTACTAATTAAAGTTTTGACCTCTCCAACCCCACTTTTATCATTTTTTGCATTAAGATCTAAAAACTCCGAATCATTGGGATGCCTTCTAGCTAAAGTTGACTCATCTCCAGTACCATCTTTATCAAGATTTATATTAGAAAACAAAGATTCAATAGGAGTCACACCAATAACTTTAAGATCTTCATCATTATTATCACAAGATTCCGGTTTAGCGGCCATCTTATTTACCAAAGTGGTTTTTTTATCGGAAATTTGGCCTACTAAATTTTCAAGTTGAGCAAATTGAGATTTAAGACCATAAAGTTCTTTGGACATATCATCAAGCTCTTTATTAATGTACTCCATCATAGTTTTTTGTTCTTTAAGCTCATTCCTAAAGAAACTATTATGCTCAAATTGTAAAGGCATGAAGCTCTTAGCATTTTTTTTCAATTTCTTCCAACTTCCTATAGTAAGGATCAAAGCTCTTGGGTTGAGCCATAAGCGCAAACAAGCAATCTAGCAAATGAGCAACCAAAAAGCAAACGAAACGACGAACGGAAAAAGGGCGGATAAAAAGGCAAATCTTTTTGTATTTTTATGAAAATCGTTTTAGAAGTGGGGGAGAAGAAAATGAGAGGCAAATGGAAAATAATGTAATGCAAGAGATGAGAGTTTATGGTGGGTACTTGTTAGGCTTGATGTAGATCTCCTCGGCAACGGCGCCAGAAATTCTTCCTCCTACTTCTTGAGCTTGCGTTGGTTTTTCCCTTGAAGAGGAAAGGGTGATGCAGCAAAGTAGAGATAAGTATTTTCCTTAGTTAAGAACCAAGGTATCAAATCCAGTAGGAAATACAAGCAAGTCCCCAATCTATGCACCTGCGCAAACAATCAAACACTTGCACCCAACGTGATAAAGGGGTTGTCAATCCCTGCACGGTCACTTGCAAGGATGAGATCTGATAGAGATAGATATAAAAGATTACTAAAACGTAAAACAAAATAAAAGTAAATAAATTGCTGCAAGATATTTTTGGGTATTTTGGTTTATAGATCTGAAAATATATGATGGAAAATAGACCCGGGGGCCATAGGTTTCACTAGAGGCTTCTCTCTTGAAGGCAAATAATACGGTGGGTGAACAAATTACTGTCGAGCAATTGATAAAAAAGCGCAAAGTTATGATGATATCCAAGGCAATGATTATGCATATAGGCATCATGTCCGTGTCAAGTAGACTGACTCCTGCCTGCATCTACTACTATTACTCCACACATCGACTGCTATCCAGCATGCATCTAGAGTATTAAGTTCATAAAGAATGGAGTAACGCCTTAAGTAAGATGACATGATGTAGAGGGATAAACTCAAGCAATATGATGAAAACCCCATCTTTTTACCCTTGATGGAAACAATACAAATACGTGCCTCGCAACCCCTACTTTGTCACTGGGTGAGGACACCGTAAGATTGAACCCAAAACTAAGCACCTCTCCCATTGCAAGAAGAACCAATCTAGTTGGCCAAACCAAACTGATAATTCGAAGAGAAGTACAAAGATATCAAATCATGCATATAAGTATTCAGAGAAGATTCAAATAATATTCATAGATAATCTGATCATAAATCCACAATTCATCGGATCTCGACAAACACACCGCAAAAGATTATTACATCAGATAGACCTCCAAGAACATCGAGGAGAACATGGTATTGAGAATCAAAGAGAGAGAAGAAGCCATCTAGCTACTAGCTATGGACCCGTAGGTCTATGCTAAACTACTCACGCTTCATCGGAAGGGCAATAGAGTTGATGTAGAAGCCCTCCGTGATCGAATCCCCCTCCAGCAGGATGCCGGAAAAGGCCCCAAGATGGGATCTCACGGGTACAGAAGGTTACGGCGGTGGAAAAGTATTTTGGTGGACGCTTCTGGTCGTTTGGGAATATTTCTGAATTTATAGGCCAAAGATTAGGGTTGGAGGACTCTCGTGGGGCCCACAAGCCAGGGGGCACCCCCCAAGGGCGCGCCCTGAGGGCTTGTGGAGCCATCGGGACTCTTCTGACTTCCTCTCCAAGTCCTACGCGTGTCTTCTGGTCCAAGAAAAATCATCGTAAAGTTTTATTCCGTTTGGACTCCGTTTGATATTCCTTTTCTGTAAAACTCAAAAACAAGGAAAAAACAGAATCTAGCACTGGGCTCTAGGTTAATAAGTTAGTCCCAAAAATAATATAAAATAGCATATTAATGCATATAAAACATCCAAAATAGATAATATAATAGCATGGAACAATCAAAAATTATAGATACGTTGGCGACGTATCAAGCATCCCCAAGCTTAATTCCTGCTCGTCCTCGAGTAGGTAAATGATAAAAACAGAATTTTTGATGTGGAATGCTACCTAACATATTTATCCATATAATTTTATTTATTATGGCATGAATATTTAGATCCATAAGATTCAAAACAAAAGTTTAATATTGACATAAAAACAATAATACTTCAAGCATACTAATAAAGCAATCATGTCTTCTCAAAATAACATGGCCAAAGAAAGTTATCCCTACAAAATCATATAGTCTGGCTATGCTCCATCTTCATCACACAAAGTATTAAATCATGCACAACCCTGATGACAAGCCAATCAATTGTTTCATACTTTTGATGTTCCCAAACTTTTTCAACTTTCACGCAATACATGAGCGTGAGCCATGGATATAGCACTATAGGTGGAATAGAATATGGTGGTTGTGGAGAAGACAAAAAGAAGGAGATAGTCTCACATCAACTAGGTGTATCAACGGGCTATGGAGATGCCCATCAATAGATATCAATGTGATTGAGTAGGGATTGCCATGCAACGGATGCACTAGAGCTATAAGTTTATGAAAGCTCAAAAAGAAACTAAGTGGGTGTGCATCCAACTCGCTTGCTCACGAAGACCTAGGGCAATTTGAGGAAGCCCATCATTGTAATATACAAGCCAAGTTCTATAATGAAAAATTCCCACTATTATATGAAAGTGACAACATAGGAGACTCTCTATCATGAAGATCATGGTGCTACTTTGAAGCACAAGTGTGGTAAAAGGATAGTAACATTGTCCCTTCTCTCTTTTCTCTTATTTTTTTCTTTTCTCCTTTTTTTTGTTTGGGCTTCTTTGGCCTCTTTTATATTTTGTAAAGTCTGGAGACTCATCCCAACTTGTGGGGGAATCATAGCTTCCATCATCCTTTCCTCACATGGGACAATGCTCTAATAATGATGATCATCACACTTTTATTTACTTACAACTCAAGAATTACAACTCGATACTTAGAACAAAAATATGACTCTATATGAATGCCTCCATCGGTGTACCAGGATGTGCAACGATGTATCATAGCAATGACATAAAAAATGGACAAGCCATGAAAACATCATGCTAGCTATCTTACGATCATGCAAGGCAATATGACAATGATGGAGCGTGTCATAATAAAACGGAACGGTGGACGTTGCATGGAAATATATCTCGGAATGGCTATGGAAATGCCATAATAGGTAGGTATGGTGGCTGTTTTAAGTAAGGGTATATGGTGGGTGAAGTGCACCGGCGAAAGTTGCGTAGTACTAGAGAGGCTAGCAATGGTGGAAAGGTGAGAGTGCGTATAATCCATGGACTCAACATTAGTCATAAAGAACTCACATACTTATTGCAAAAGTATATTAGCTATCGAAACAAAGTACTAAACGCATGCTCCTAGAGGGATAGATTGGTAGGAAAAGACCATCGCCCGTCCCCGACCGCCACTCATAAGGAAGACAATCAATAAATAAATCATGCTCCGACTTCATCACATAACGGTTCACCATACTTGCATGCTACGGGAATCACAAACTTCAACACAAGTATTTCTACCAATCCACGATTACTCACTAGAATGACTCTAATATCACCATCTTTATATCTCAAAACAATCATAAGGAATCAAACTTCTCATAGTATTCAATGCTCTTTATATGAAAGTTTTTATTATATCACTCTTGGATGCCCATCATATTAGGACAAAATTTATAACCTATGCAAATTACCATGCTATTTAGAGAGACTCTCAAAATAATATAAGTGAAGCAAGAGAGTTCAACAATTTCTATAAAATAAAGCCGCCGCCGTGCTCTATAAAAAATTTTGTGAAGCTCTAGAGCAAAATTGCCTAGTTCAAAAGATATAAGTGAAGCACATAGAGTATTCTAATAAATTGATGATTCATGTGTGTCCCTTTCAAAAGGTGTGTATAGCAAGGATGATTGTGGCAAAAAAAAAGCAAAGACTCAAATCATACAAGACGCTCCAAGCAAAACACATATCATGTGGTGAATAAAAATATAGCTTCAAGTAAATTTACTGATAGACGAAGACGAAAGAGGGGATGCCATCCGGGGCATCCCCAAGATTAGATGCTTGGTTGTCCTTGAATATTACCTTGGGGTGCCTTGGGAATCCCCAAGATTAGGCTCTTGCCACTCCTTATTCCATAGTCCATCAAATCTTTACCCAAAACATGAAAACTTCACAACACAAAACTCAACAGAAAACTCATGAGATCCGTTAGTATAAGAAAATAAATCACCACATTTTGGTACTGTTGTGAACTCATTTTTTATTTATATTGGTGTAATATCTACTGTATTCCAACTTCTCCATGGTTCATACCCCACGATACTACCCATAGATTCATTAAAATAAGCAAACAACACATAGAAAACAGAATCTGTCAAAAACAGAAAAGTCTGTGAAGCTCTGAATTGTTCTAATACTTCTGTAACTCCTAAAATTCCTAAAAATTAGGATAACAGAGGAAATTTGTGTATCAATCTTGTGTAAACAATTCAGGGTTTTTCCACGCTCCAGTGAATTTAAACAATCCTGTTACTGGACGCAAAAGTTTCTGTTTTTCGGCAAGATCAAATCAACTATCACCGTAAGCCATCCCAAAGGTCTTACTTGGCTCAAACACTAATTAAAACACCAAAACACAATTACTACAGAGGTAATAATGTGTATTTATTGAAAAACATAACCAAAAACAAAAAACATAAAAATAAAATTGGGTTGCCTCCCAACAAGCGCTATTGTTTAACGCCCCTAACTAGGCATAAAACATAGATCTAGGTATTGTCAACTTTGGTATTAAATCCATAAGTAGCCCTCATAATAGATTCATAAGGCAACTTAGTATTCTTTTTGGAAATTGTTCCATGCCCTTCCTTAATGGAGATTGAAATCTAATGTTCCTTCTTTCATATCAATAATTGCACCAATCGTTCTAAGGAAAGGTCTACCAAGAATAATAGGACATGTAAGATTGCAATCTATATCAAGCACAATGAAATCTATGGGCACATAATTCCTATTTGGAACAATTAGAACATCATTAATTCTTCCCATAGGTTTCTTAATAGAGGAATCCGCGAGATGCAAATTTAAAGAACAATCACCAAATTCACGAAAACCTAGCACATCACATAAAGTTTTTGGAATCATGGAAACGTTAGCACCCAAATCACACAAAGCATGGCACTCATAATCTTTAATTTTAATCTTAATAGTAGGTTCCCACTCACCATAAAGCTTTCTAGGGATAGAAACTTCGAACTCAAGTTTCTCTTCAAAACATTTCATGATAGCATCAACGATATGTTTAGTAAAAGCTTTATTTTGATTATAAGCAACAATCTATCAAAGAACAATTATCATAATTAAAATCCTTGAAATCCAAAAGAGTGAGTTCATTGCAACTTAAAGTTTTGAGCTCTGCAATCCCACTTTTATCAACTTTTGCATTAAGATCTAAAAACTCTGAATCATTGGGACGCCTTCTAGCTAAAGTTGACTCATCTCCAGACCCATCTTTAACAAGATTTATATTAGAAAACAAAGATTCAATAGGAGTCACACCAATAACTTTAAGATCTTCATCATCATTATCACAAGATTGCGGTTTAGCGGCCATCTTATTTACCAAAGTGGTTTGTTTATCGGAAATTTGGCCTACTAAAATTTCAAGTTGAGCAAATTGAGATTTAAGACCATAAAGTTCTTTGGACATATCATCAAGCTCTTTATTAATGTACTCCATCATAGTTTTTTGTTCTTTAAGCTCATTCCTAAAGAAACCATGCTCAAATTGTAAAGTCATGAAGCTCTTAGCATTTTTTTCAATTTCTTCCAACTTCCTATAGTAAGGATCAAAGATCTTGGGTTGAGCCATAAGGGCAAACAAGCAATCTAGCAAACTAGCAACCAAAAAGCAAACGAAAAGATGAACGAAAAAGGGCGGATAAAAAGGCAAATCTTTTTGTATTTTTCTGAAAATCATTTTAAAAGTGGGGTAGAGGAAAACAAGAGGCAAATGGCAAATAATGTAATGCAAGAGATGAGATTTTATGTTTGGTACTTGGTAGGCTTGATGTAGATCTCCCCGGCAAAGGCGCCAGAAATTCTTCCTGCTACTTCTTGAGCTTGCGTTGGTTTTCCCTTGAAGAGGAAAGGGTGATGCAGCAAAGTAGAGATAAGTATTTGCCTCAGTTAAGAACCAAGGTATCAAATCCAGTAGGAGATACAAGCAAGTCCCCAATCTATGCACCTGCACAAACAATCAAACAATTGCACCCAACGCGATAAAGGGGTTGTCAATCCCTTCACGGTCACTTGCAAGGATGAGATCTGATAGAGATAGATATAAAAGATTACTAAAACATAAAACAAAATAAAAGTAAATAAATTGCAGCAAGATATTTTTGGGTTTTTTGGTTTATAGATCTGAAAATATATGATGGAAAATAGACCCCGGGGCCATAGGTTTCACTAGAGGCTTCTCTCTTGAAGGCAAATAATACGGTGGGTGAACAAATTACTGTCGAGCAATTGATAGAAAAGTGCAAAGTTGTGATGATATCCAAGGCAATGATTATGCATATAGGCATCACGTCCGTGTCAAGTAGACCAACTTCTGCCTGCATCTACTACTATTACTCCACTCATCGACCGCTATCCAGCATGCATCTAGAGTATTAAGTTCATAAAGAATGGAGTAATGCCTTAAGTAAGATGACATGATGTAGAGGGATAAACTCAAGTAATATGATGAAAACCCAATCTTTTCACCCTTGATGGCAACAATACAAATACGTGCCTCGCTACCCCTACTTTGTCACTGGGTGAGGACACTGCAAGATTAAACCCAAAACTAAGCACCTCTCCCATTGCAAGAAGAACCAATCTAGTTGGCCAAACCGAACTGATAATTCAAAGAGAAATACGAAGATATCAAATCATGCATATAAGAATTCAGAGAAGATTCAAATAATATTCATAGATAATCTGATCATAAATCCACAATTCATCGGATCTCGACAAATGCACTGCAAAAGAATATTACATCGGATAGATCTTCAAGAACATCGAGGAGAACATGGTATTGAGAATCAAAGAGAGAGAAGAAGCCATCTAGCTACTAGCTATGGACCCGTAGGTCTGTGGTAAACTACTCACGCTTCATCGAAAGGGCAATAGACTTGATGTAGAAGCCCTTCGTGATCGAATCCCCCTCCGGTAGGATGCCGGAAAAGGCCCCAAGATGGGATCTCACGGGTACAGAAGGTTACGGTAGTAGTAAATTATTTTGGTGGACGCTTCTGGTCGTTTGGGAATATTTCTGAATTTATAGGGCAAAGATTGGGGTTGGAGGACTCTCGTGGGGCCCACAAGTCAGGGGCACGCCCCCCTAGGGCGCGCCCTGAGGGCTTGTGGAGCCCTCGGGACTCTTCTGACTTCCTCTCCAAGTCGTACGTGTGTCTTCTGGTCCAAGAAAAATCATCGTAAAGTTTTATTCCGTTTGGACTCCATTTGATATTCCTTTTCTGTAAAACTCAAAAACAAGGAAAAAAACAGAATCTGGCACTGGGCTCTCGGTTAATAAGTTAGTCCCGAAAATAATATAAAATAGCATATTAATGCATATAAAACATCCAAAACAGATAATATAATAGCATGGAACAATCAAAAATTATAGATACATTGGAGACGTATCAGTCAGCAGCAATGGCTGCCATCTCCTTTTGGTCCGTCGTCCGCCCATCCCTAAGAGCACTGGAGCACGAGGAAGCCATGGTGGGAGTGGTGTGGACAGGAGAAAGGGAACGGAGGCGGATGACTACGTCTATGTCCGGCGCAACAGTTTATATTGCAATGGTGGGCGGTAGAGGGATGGACGGGTGGCGTCGGAGTAGCCGCCTTGGCAACCGCGTATCATTAATGTGGGCGGCAGACGGACGAACGGATGACACTTGTGTCATTTGAACACGAAGCAATCACCTGCACCGGGAAGCGGCGTGGGCGGCGCTGACCGTTTCGGGCAGAAAGCGCGCTCGGGCGAGGGAGGGGGTCTGGGTGGGCCAGGTCGGTCAGACTCATGCTTGGCAATGGTTCGGTCCAGCAGCCGGACATGCTGGCTCGCCAACGAGCTCGCCAAGCTCAGCGGCGACAATCAGACGATGGATGTGGCTTCCGACTAGGAGCCGGGGCCACCGCCCAAGCCGGTTCATGCCGTGTTCACCATAGAGCAGGTGCGGCCGCACTTCGACGCCCTAATGGTGGAAGAGCTACCAGCGCAGGAGGACCTATGCTGCAACCTCTGTCTCCTCAACGAGCACCGGCTCACGGAAGGACGAATCGATGGCGAACAAGCGAACGACAATGCCATCGCGGACATGTGGCCCTATGATCCTGGCTTCCTGAATGAGCAGCGGGTGCTGTATCAGACCATCCGTAGGGCCCGCGAGGCCCTCTCCGTCGTCCTTCGAGTTGTTGAGCTCGCTGTGGCGCCGCCGTCTCGCGTTGTCAACATGGTCAACGAACATGAGGAATCAGGAGATGACTTTACTTGGAGAGGATGACAGTGGGGACCCACCAGGGCCATAGCCGCACGTACGCAAGTGCCTCCTTATTATATACAACTATATATTTTTTTCTTCCTCCTGGTTTCCTGACATCGCGGTCCCACACCATTGTCAACCTATATAGTCAATAAATGAGAGAATTGCAAAAGGAGCGGCCGACAGCTAGGACCGAGCAGCTCGAGCAGTATTTGTGTTTTTGAGGTGTGAGCAGAGTTTTTCTTGAGCGATGTTTTTGTTATTGTTCAGAAGAGTAGGGTATCAACTGGGTGGGCTGTGGCCTATCTAGCCCAGGCTATTATTTTATGTCGACCAAATATCCAGCCCAGATATTAATTTTTTTCAAGGTGAAAATGGCTAGCCTAGCTATACTTTTTTTTGAGAAATATCCAACCCAGGTCAACTTGTTATTCTCCGCCCTGCTGGGCTGCAAATCTTTCCTAAGAGGGATGCATTAGGCTTAACAAGAAAATGGGCTTTAAAAAATAATAAATGGGATGTAATTATAAAAACTGGGTTGTAACTATAAAAAATGCACCAAACAGGTAATTAGTTAACAAAATTATTTTTGGATTTTGAAAATTATAATTTCATTACTTGTTGCGCGTGCAATATTTCGTTGGATTTTTACCTAATAAAAATTTATTTTGAAATTATATTTAATCTGACTCGACATTTCAGAATAAAAATATTTCGGATCCAATCAAAATGTGGGAAATTTTATTGAATTCTGTTTTGAGCGGTTGGTGGAAATTATTAATCGTTCTCCTAGCTAGAAAATGAGCTGTAATTTTAACAAACTGTAAATGGGCTGTGGTAAATTCCATTAGAATTCAAAAATGGGTTGTACATTATTACAAATCGCAAATGGGCTATATGTTCTCTTCCACACACTTGTGGGCCTACTAAGTTGATGCGTACGCAAGGCTTTGTCGACTTATAGTCAACACACGATTCTAGCAGCAGTGGTCGTTGGATGTCCATCCAACAGATGTCGTGCTTCTTCAATCTCGAATATTGTTGCTTTAACCGCCCAAACCACTGCCGGCGGTACCGCCTCCCGTGGCCGGCTATGCTGCTGCGCAGGACTCACCAGCCCACCCTACTCCCATCGCCGTCGAGGCCATTCCTCTACTCACCAACACCTCAAGTTATTCTCCAGTGATGGCAGCCTCACACCGCAGCCAAACCAGTGAACCCTCGTACTCCCCTCCCCGTGGGCATCCACCTACCTCTTCTTCCCTGGCCCCGCGTCATTCCCTTCCTAGGCCTCTCCGTTGTCCACCGCCTGCGTGCTGTTCGCGCGGCGTGGTCAACGAACGACAGCCATCGGAAGAGGACTCTACGCGGCGAGGCTGACAGATGGACCCACCAGCTACATCTTCGCACACAAGGAAGTGCGTCCATATTACGGGCAAAAAAAATGATTCTTCCCCCTGATAGCTGGGACCCACCAGCTATATCTTCGCACGCAAGGAAGTGCGTCCTTATCCTCCCTGACAGCTGGGACCCACTCGGTCGAAGCGTACGTAGCGTTTTCTGCCTAGTCGCGAACGTGTACGTAAATACTGGTCGATCGGTCTCTCTGCAACGATGAACCTTGGCCGAGCAAGCAGCAGCACGTGTAGTAGTAGAGCCCCTGACGTAGCAGTTCAGGCAGTCACTTCTAAACCGTGTACACGTACGTACAACCACATGCCAAAAAATACGGCCACATACATACATACGGGCGGGGTCTCGAACGCCTAGCTACTCGCGCATACGTACGGCCAGTGCACGTGTACATGGAGAGGCAACGAATGGCAGCAATGACGTCCTGTTCATCGGAAGCCAACCGGCTGGGTCGAAATGGAGAAACTGCGTCATGTTCATCGGGAGGCAACGGAATGCGTCGTGTTCATCGGGAGCCAACCGGCTTGGATGGAACAGCCGAAACAAGGTCTGGCGTGCCGCAGAACAGAGCAAATAGCCTTCTGTTTGACCGCGTACGGTCGAAACGGGGTCCTGTTCATCGGGAAGGGTCTGGCGAAACGCAGTACAGAGGAAATGGCCTTTTGTTCGACCGGCTACGATCGAAACGGGGTCCTGTTGATCGGGAGGGGTGTGGCGTACCGCAAAACGGAAACGGACTTCTGTTGGAGTGCCTACGGTCGAAACGGGGTCCTGTTCATCCACCGTCTATTGCCTCGCTCCAGCCTCCGCCAGCTATTGTTCATCTACGGGCTACTGTTCATCCAGGCTCCACCGGCTACTATTCATAGAGCCTCCACAGGGTCCTGTTCATCCACCCCCAACCAGCTGGGGTGCAGCGGCCTCCTCAGGGTCCTGTTCATCCAGTGGCAACGGCCTACTACCACGGGGTCCTATTCATCCAACCCCCACCGGGAACTGTTCATCCACAGCCAACCAACTGGCTCGACTCACCATGTCTCGACTCGTTCTATGTACCGCGCACATGATAGCAACAATCACTGTTCATCAAGAGGCAACCAAACACCGGCTGGCTACGGCTCGCACGGGGGCTCGATCGGCTTCAGTAAGCAGGAGCAGTGATCGATCGCTCTGGTTCGGTTAGCAGCAGCAGCGAAGGAATTGCTCAGGTTCAGTCAGCAGCAAATGAATCGCTTGGATTCAGTTAACAGCCAAGGGATCGATTGCTCAGGTTCAGTAACGTGCGATCGCTCGGGTTCAGTTAGAGCCCAACGCCTCGCACACACGCGCGTACGTGTACGAGAGAAACATGCAAACCACAGTGCATCGCTCGGCCCCGACCACCCACCATAACCGGGAACTCCCCCCAATTTTCCTCGCCCTCGCTTCTACCATGATTTTTTCCGTCATGGACGGCCCAAAGAATGTCATGCAGGTGCGTCCCCGGCCTGCCCAGGACGAAAATCCCATTTTCTGTCATGATTTTTTGTCATAGAAGTAGGAGCCCACCACAACTATGATGATACGTGGTTTTGTCACAATTATCGTCATAGAAGTGTCATAAGCATGACAGAAAAGGTTTTCGTTTGGGCCAAAATGTCATGGATGTCTTTTTTTGTAGTGAACTAAGGGGGGTGATGTGCGGTGTCGGGGCCTGGACGTCGATCACGTTGATCGAGTCATCAAACATAAAGCGGGGCAACTAGGACAAGGTGAGGGGTCACATATAGATCACTAACCAACCAGTACTAAGCAGTTTAGGATAAACAGGTAAGGTATGAAAGCAGGTAACAAAAGCAGGCTATGCATCAGAATAGGAGCAATCAAGTACAATAGCAAAATCTAATGCAAGCATGAGATAGAATGGAATGGGCGATATCGGAATGATCAAGGGAGGTTTGCTTGCCTAGAAGCTCTACAGACAGATACGTACCCTCGAAGGTGAAGTAGTCGATCACTGGTTCAACCGCGGTCTCGGGGTCTACTAGAAAGAAGTAACGGAGGGGGAACACAATAAATAACAGAGCAATCAAAGCATCACAAAGCATAACATGGAAATATGTGGTGCTAGGGATGGCCTAACGTAGGGCTACGTGTTACAGACGAAGAGGGAAAACATCCGGAGGGGTTTTCCCGGCGTTTAGCGTTTTTCGGACAGATGAAAAGAGAGGGACGGTTCCATGTTCAGCATGCTAGGGGCATGTGACAGATGAACGGATTGCATATTCGGATTTGTTGGATTCTTCTGAGCAATTTTCATATATAAATTATTTTCATCCGAGCTACGGTTGTTTTTCTATTAATTTTCAAAGTTTTAAATCATTTTGTGAATTTTCTTATCTATATATTTTTTTTTCGAAAATCGCCAGTTTAAAACTAGGTGCACCTGGTGCAGTGCACCTGGTGCAGTGCACCCACAGGTGCACTAGAGGCTCGGCGGCGAAGGCGGCACACGGGGAAGGGGCAGCGGCTGGTCGGGGCAGCACGGGGCGGGCACGACGGGCGCGGTGGCTGAAGGCGGCCCGGGGAGCTGCGGAGGCAGGTGCTGGCAGCGGAGTTCTGGCGGGCGCTAGCAGAAAGCGCCAGCGAGCGACGGGGAGGTGCGGCAAGGCAGGGAGCGGGCTGGGTGCCGGGGGTGGTCGGGTGCTCGCGGGAGCGTGGCTGCGGCAAGCCGAGCCTAGGCGGGCGAGCAGGCGAGGTCCGAGGGAGCAGGCACGGGTGGCTGGCGAGTGCGCAGCTAGGAACTGCAGCAGTAGCACGCGGGCGCGTGGGCGACGCATTGGCGAGGCGGCAAGCGAACAGGGGAGCGCGCAAGCGGAGTACTAAGCCGCGGCAATGACGAAGATCAGCGGCGGCGAGCTTCGGACAGAGCATGGCAGCTACGCCGGCTAGCTAGAGCTCATAATCGAGCTTGGTAGCAGAGGGAAAAGAATGGAAGCTCACAGTGGTGCTCGGGGGCGACTCGGGGAGGACGGGGCGGTGCCAGAGCGGCGACACGACGGCGAGAGGAGTGCGGTGGCCGATGGGGAAGGAGGCTCAATCCCAAAGCTTGACGGCGCCCCAGCTCGATTTACGGCAGGAGGAAGACGAGGTCGACAGTGATGGCCCTCCAGGACATCTTCACACGGCGCGGGGATCAAGATGACCACGGTGACGATGAGGGCATGGCGGCGGCAACAATCTCGGATGATGAGGAAAACGACGAGGGCAAGCGAGAGGGGGAAGAAGTTGATCGACTAGGGTTTCTAGAGGGCGGGGATGGCCTTTATGCACCGTGGAGGGCCTCTGGATGGTTGCCCCATGGCCGATCCAAGCCGTGGATGCTGGGGGCGCGTCCAACATGCCTCATGTGAATAGGAGGTAGGAGAGGACCTCCTGGTGGGTTGTGTTAGCTCCTGTAGCACGCAGGCCCAAGTGCACAGGGATCAGTTATTCTTTTTCTATTGTTTTCTGCGTCTTTTATCTATTCTCAGTTTTGCAATTTCTATAATTAGCAATCAATTTTTGTTCAACATGGAATTTGGCACATAAATACCAGTCAATATTTCAAGTCTGCATATAAAGTTTGGAGGCAAGCGGAGTTAAATAAATAGTTGACTATTTTGAAAAACCATTTTAGTTGAGGTTGGACCACTTATTAATTTCTTAGAAATTTATTCGCAAGCCAAATGAAGTTGGTTTCAACATGACAATGATCAGGGGAAACTAAGGAATAATGCAAACATTTTAGTTTTACGGTTCAATGAAATAATAATTTCACTTGAAATTTAAATTTGAAATTGACTTTGATTTTGGACATGTGGCAATTTGCATGGTAATCGTGATGATGTGGCCACCATTAGCGGGAGATTACTGTAGCATGATTCTCGGGGTCTTACAACATTTTAGAAGTGGGGGAGATGAAAACGAGAGGCAAATAGGAAATAATGTAAATGCAAGGAGATGAAAGTTTATGCGTAGGTACTTGATAGATATTGATGATGTATTCCCGGCAACGGCACCAGAAATTCTACCTGCTACTTGTAAACTGCGTTGGAATTTCCCAGAAGAGGAGAGGATGATCCAATGTAGTAGAGATAAGTATTTCCCTCAGTTAAGAACCAAGGTTATCAATCCAGTAGGAGAACCAAGCAACACCTTGTTAGCAGCACCTGCACATAAACAACAAATCCTTGCAACCCAACGCGAACAAGGGGTTGTGAATCCCTTGACGGTTACGAGCAAGATTATATTGTATAGTATTTGATAGATAGATCGACCAAAAATATAAAATAAAATAAATAAAGTAAAAATGCAGCAAGGTATTTTTGGTTTTAATATATGATAAAAGATAGGCCAGGGGGGCATAGTTTTCACTATAGGCTTCTCTCTTGAAAATAGCATACAATGGGTAAACAAATTACTGTTGGGCAATTGACAGAAAAGCAAATAATTATGATGATATCCAAGGCAATGATCATACATAGGCATCACGTCTGACACAAGTAGACCAAAACGATTATGCATCTACTACTATTACTCCACACATCCACCGCTATCCAGCATGCATCTAGAGTATTAAGTTCATAAAGAATGGAGTAATGCCTTAAGCAAGATGACATGATGTAGACAAGATAAACTCACGTATGAATGAACCCCATCTTTTTACCCTTAATAGCAATGATAAATATGTGTCATGTCCCCTTTTGTCACTGGGATTGAGCATGGTAAGATTGAACCCATTACAAAGCACCTCTTCCCATGGCAAGATAAATCAATCTAGTTGGCCAAACCAAATCAATAGATTAGAGAAGAATTATGAAGCTATATTAATCATGCATAAAAGAGATCAGAGAAAACTCAAATAATATTCATGGATAGATCTGATCATAAACTCACAATTCATCGAATCCCAACAAACACACCGCAAAAAAGTGATTACATCGAATAGAACTCCAAGAACATCAAGGAGAACATTGTATTGAAGAACATTGAGAGAGAATAAGCCATCTAGCTACTAATTATGGACCCGTAGGTCTATGGTAAACTACTTGGGCATCATCGGAAGGGCAGCAAGGATGATGTAGAGCCGCCCCCCCAATGATCGAATCCCCCTCCGGCAGAGTGCCGGAAAAGGCCTCCAGATGGGATCCCTCAAGAAAAGGAACTAGCGGCAACGGAAAAAGTATTTCGTCGACTCCCCTGTTGGTTTCATGATTTTAGAGAATTTATAGAGGTGGAGTTAGGTCAAACGGAGCCACATGGGCCCCACGAGCCACCAGGGCGCGCCCTGGTGCCTCGTGGGCCAATGATCCATCTTCTCGTCCCCTCCCGAAGCTTCCAGGGTCTCTTATGTCCAAAAAATTCAGCAAAAAGTTTCATAGCATTTGGACTTCGTTTGGTACTGATATTCTGCAAAACCAAAAACAAGCAAAAAACAGCAACTGGCACTAGGCACTAAGTTAATAGGTTAGTCCCAAAAATGATATATTGTTGCTTGAAATTGTATATAAAACATCCAAGATTGACACTATAATAGCATGGAACAATCAAAAATTATAGATACGTTGGAGACGTATCAGCCACCAAGCCTAAGGGGAGGACCACCAGGAACATATCTGCTGCAGAAAAGGACAAGGCCCCAGTGCCTGAGAGAGAAGAAGATGATGATGATGCCCAGTGCTGAGGAATCTTAGAGCTAGACTGCCAGAACACGATGACAATCATCCCATCACAGAAAACATGAAGGAAAGGAAAGATAAGGGTTTGAGGAAATGGAGAGAGTTAGACCCCTACTCCGTCAGAAGGAGAACTATTGTGGACTACCACTTCTACACCAAGGAGCAGCTGGACTTCTATGAGACAGTGATTCTTGACAAGGAGCATGTGGTAAGTACATGAGGTGGGTCGACTGGAAGTTCATTGACAACCATGAGGATCACTTCCCCCACGTTCATGAGGACTTCAGGACCATTCGTATTGATGAGTTCATTGGGAAGAAGCTGACTGCATGGAATGATGACATGTTCATGCAATTTTACTCAACAACTCACTTCTACCCCAATGGAAGGATTGTCTGGATGACTTAAGGAGTCAGGCATCAATCCAGTGTACTTGAGTGGGCCACATTGTTGGGTGTGCCTGAGGCTGACGAGAACGACATTGATGTATATGTCTAGCTGAAGATGGACCACAATTCCATGGCTAACATGTACACCGAGATTCCTGGAAAGTACAAGGACTCTCATAAGCTTAGCTCAGTCTATCACTTATTGGCAGGTCTTGCAACCTCCAATACTATCATGAGGCATACCTTGATGCCCAAGTCAAGCGATGAGAAGATGATCCGAGGTCACTCTATCAATATGTTGCATTACATTAACCAACATGCGAAGTTCAAAGTCATGGATCTCATTGTGGAAACCGTCAAGAGGACTACTACTAACCAGAAGAGGACTTGTGGATTTGCACCGCAAATCCAGATGCTTAACTCCAAGGGTGCACACAATTCCTTTCTGCTGGATCGTGAGCATCTACCGCTACAACTTGAGTTTGATGATAACACTGTGATGATGGTTCCATCCCATCCCACCTCAGCTGTAGCACAGGCTGAAGCAGAGGCGTCTTGGGCTGTTGAGTCACATGCTCCCACTGCACCGTCTATAAGTGCATCAAGTGCCCCCTTAGTGGTTTTGGAGTATTGAAGACAAATAGGTTGAGGGACTAATGTATTTGTGAGTGTACACAGGAGATATAGTCCCTAAAGATTTGGTTTAACCCATGGAAGATGACCCCTAAAAATGGATTTCTTCAAGTGAAGAAAAATTGGTACAGCCTTTGAAGAAATTGATGTGAAGACTTTGAAGCTTGAAGACTTTTGTTTTCATAGTTTCTCTCTTCTTATTTTGAGTCATAGGAAAAACCGTACAATTAAAGGGGTCTAGGTGAATCATAGTTCACATTTCCAAAGTGATGCTCAAACCTATACATACACAAGCCGCTTTGAGTGAAGCCTTTGGAAATCTCCAAAACAGCTGACGAATTTGCTAACAACAGTGACGAAGTTCATCTGGTTGCTGACGAATTTGGTCAGGCAGAGGAGTTATGATTTCGCCAATGTGATCTGCCTATCGTGGGGAAATTGAGTTCCCCGACAAATTTGAGAGTTCAAATTCTGACCGTTGCTGTGCCGCGGGCCAGCTGTCGAGTAGATCCTTATCCTGACAACAGTCATGTCTGAGAAGGGCATTTATGACAATTAATGTCGGGTTTCCCTTGGCTATAAATAGCCGCCCCCTACAACCACTTATTGCTTGGCTGCTCAAAGAGAACTTGAGACTTGTCATTTAAGAGCAACCCATCCTCTGACGACTTTGAGAGAATCCTACGTGAGGAAAAAGCCACCAGAGCCAAAGTGATTGCGCATCACTGAAGAGATTGATCTGTGTGATCGGACGCTTGTTACCTTTGAAGACTGTCATTCTTCCAGACGGTTAGGCGTCATGTTCTGAGCACCCAAGAGTCATTGTGTTGTGTCGGTGAACAAGTCTGTGAAGGTTTTGGAAGTCTATCTTGAAGACTTACCACGAGTGATTGAGCGAGGTCTAAGTGACCTTAGCTCAAGAGGAAGACGGTGAGGACTGTGTGTCCTCTGAGTTCGTCTCAGCTGCCTCAACCAGACATATAGTTGATACAGCAACTGGAAATGGTCTACCAAATCGATGTGTCCTCATCAAGCTTACCTGGTTTCAAATTCCTCAGCCCTTACCTTAAGTTATTCCGCTATTGAGGAATATGTGATCTATCGTCTCACAAATATGAACTGAAGACTTTCATCATGATGTTTTTCATTTCTTCAGTTCATCTTCCTCATGCTTGTATGATTGTATTATTCCATGTTCTTCACCTATATGTATCTTGTATGCACGCTCTCTGTTTCTATGATGATTTAGTTTCCTCATGTTTCTATTTCTTCACTCTGATCTTCGTCAAATTTATCAGAGTTTGACGAATTTCTAAAAATCTTCCATTCACCCCCCTCTGGGAGTAAACATACGCTTTCAATTGGTATCAGAGCAAGGTACTCCCTTGTTCTGTGTGATTTTGGTTTAACCACCTAGAGTTTTAGTTATGTCGACCGTAGGTATGATCAAGGTCTCCTCTGCGTGCCCCATCTTTGATAGCACAGACTATCCCAAGTGGAAGGCCATGATGCGGAAGCGTCTCCTATCGATGAACAATGAGTTGTGGACCGTCACTGAGATAGGATTGACTGACCTCTGCAAGATGGCCAATGTTGATGACATTCGCAAGTACATTCTGCTGGATACTTGAGCAAGGGATATCATCTGCTCCAGCTTATCCTGAGATGAGTTTAGGCGTATCATGCATCTCTACAATGCTAAGCTCATTTGGACAGGATCTTTGACATTTATGAAGGGCACCACACTTGTCAAGATCCCTGTTTCCTCAAGTTCAAGGAGTCACTCAAATCTATGTCATTTGATCCATATTCATCTTCTTCAGCAACGTGTCTCATGGCTAAAGGCACCATGGTACTCAAACGTTCTTTATCTTTCTCAAGTGAAGGTGAATCTGATGAAAACCTGACTCCTAGCTATTCCAAACTTGCTAATATTGCTACAAGGCAACAAACTGCTATGGAAAGGATTCAAAACTTGCTAGATAAAAGTGATGATCTGTTGAAAGATGAAATGGAACACACTCAAACTCTGACTGACGAGCTTGAGCATCTTCAGTCAAAGTATGACGAACTTGAAAGCCGTCATGTGGCCTCTCAGCTGAACACGAGAAGCTGTCATATGAATTTCTTCAAAGGAAGCAAGAACTGGAGAAGCTGAGAGCGTCTCATGATGATCTTCAGAAAGATAATGATTCATTACTTGCTCAACAGATCAGCACTGCTCAGGAAGAAATTGTTGCTCCATGCTTAAAATGCCTTGAACGTGAAAATGCAAATTCTTCAGCTGAATGTTCAAATGTTTCAACTGCTGCTATATCTTCTAATGTGTTTGTTGTTTCAATCCCCTTATCTGAGGAGACCACAAGTGATACTGACAAAAATGCAGGTCTGAAGGAATTGTACATCACAGGCATGTACAAAAGCCTCAAAGGGCACCAAACTCTTTGTCATGTGCTCAAGAAGCAGATTCTGAACAGGAACCCTAGGAAAGAGGGTATTGCTTTTGAGAGAAAGCTAAATGCAGATGGATCTTATTGGAAACCTGAGCAATATCCCAAGACCACATGGGTTGCTGCAAAAGGACCTCCAGTTGATCCATCCACTCTATCTGGCTATAATTGTGATACTCCACTTTCTTCCGATGAGTCATTTGACTCCAACTACAAATTATTCAAAAATCAGAATGGTGAAGTATTTTCTAGATTTGTTTGGACTAACTGCAGGAATGATCCCCCACTGAAGAAAATATGGGTGCCCAAAAGTCTTCTTCAAAATCTTCAGGTGGATGTCATCATGACACCACCAAAGAAGAAGAAAAACCCTAGGGCAAATTCTTCACCTGGACAAATGCCGTCAAATGGACGCAGACCAACTCATGCTCGCACTAAAGTTTCTTCATGGGGAATCAAACAATGTTCTGATGAATATGTGCATTATTCTTCAAATCACTATGTGCATAAATCTGCTAAGAATTTCTCTGCATACTCTTATGAGTACTATAACCCTCCTATGAAGAGAAATGCATATTCTTCAATGCCCAAGTTCTCTATCAATGCTTTGAGATACATTGCTTGTCAGCCACCCATTCAGATGTGGGTGTTTAAGAAGAAGAACTAATCTCTTCTACAGGGTCAGGTCTTCAGACGCAATAAATGTCTAATGAATTTGCTGAAAACCTGACATAGTGCTTGTTGGGATGCAAGCTAATCATGATGAAATAAATTCTTCATTTCACACATCCTATCCTGCTAGTTATGTTCTATTGATGAAATTCACTGACGAAATTGATCATCATATTCTTCAAACTGAAGTATATGAATTTGTAAGTGAGACTAATGCTTCTACAGGATGACACACCTAAAGCTACTGAATGGGTTCTAGACAGTGGCTGCACCAATCACATGACTGGTGATAGGAATCTCCTCACCGATGCTCCCCTTACTCCGTCTCATCTAAAGCATATCACCTACACTGACAAAGGAAAAAGCAAGGTATTGGGTCTAGGTAAGGTTGCTATCTCAAAAGGATCGACACATGGAAAAAGTGATGCTTGTCGAGTCCCTAGGATACAACCTCATGTCTGTCTCAATGCTTTGTGATCTTGATATGATGGTCATCTTTGGCAAATATAGATGCATTGTGCTAATGGAATCTGACAAGTCCAAAGTCTTCAAAGGATTTAGGAGAGGTGATTTGTACATTGTAGATTTATCTCTAGGTCCTCAACCTGCCACATGTCTACTGGCAAAAGCTTCAGAGTATTGGCTCTGGCATCGACGACTTGGACATGCTGGCATAAGTAATTTGAGCACACTCATCAAGAAGAAGCATATCATTGGCGTCGAGGGCGTCAAATTCATTAAAGATAACCTTTGTGGTGCTTGTGAGTCTAGAAAGATGACCAGATCCAAGCATTCTACGAAGACAATCATGACCACTACTCGTCCTTCTGAATTACTTCATATGGATCTCTTTGGTCCCACTCATTATGCCACACTAACCAATGTAGAATCACTCTATGGATTCATCATAGTTGATGATTATTCTTGTTACACCTAGGTGCATATCATTACCTTCAAGATTGAAGTACAAAGTGTCTTCAAACGATTCATGAATCGGGCAATGATGAATTATGGTCTCAAGATCAAACACATTAGAAGTGATGATAACCCACAAGTATAGGGGATCGTTTGTAGCCTTTTTCGATAAATAAGAGTGTCGAACCCAATGAGGAGCTAAAGGTAGAACAAATAATCCCTCAAGTTCTATCGACCACCGATACAATTCTACGCACACTTAATGTTTTCTTTACCTAGAACAAGAATAAAACTAGAAGTACTTTGTAGGTATGGTAGGACAGGTTTGCAAGATAATAAAGAACATGAAAATAAAAGTTAGGTGCTGTTTAAATAAAGAAACAATTAACTAAGTAAAACGAGTGTGGATTGGTGGTGGTAGTATTTGCGGAATTGTCCCTTAGCAATTGACTATGTTGCTAGACCGATAGCAAGTTTTTATGTGGGAGAGGCCACTGCTAGCATGTCGTCCCTTACTTCGAATTCTATGCACTTATGATTGGACCTATTAGCAAGCATCCACAACTACTAATGTTCATTAAGGTAAAACCCAACCATAGCATTAAGATATATATTGGTCCCCCTTCAATCCCGTATGCATCAATTTCTATGTTTAGGAAGAAGCTTTTGTCACCCTTGCCCTCCAATGCATAGTCCTATCAACCCACCACCACGCGCCTGGGCCCTGAGGCACGCCCTGGTGTCTTGTGGTGGCTGTGGGCCCCCGTTTGCATTGATTCCACCTCCCAAAAATCACAAATATTCCAAAATAATTCTCTGTAAAAAAATTATCGTGTTTGGACTTCGTTTGATATGGATATTCTGCAAAACAAAAAACATGCAACAAACAGGAACTAGCACTGGGCACTGGATCAATAGGTTAGTCTAATAAATCATATAAATTGTTGCCAAAAGTATGTAAAAGTTGTATAATATTGGCATGGAACAATAAAAATTTATAGATACGACGGAGACGTATCAGCATCCCCAAGCTTAATTCCTGCTCGTCCTCGAGTAGGTAAATGATAAAAAAGATAATTTTTGATGTGGAATGCTACCTAGCATAATCTTGATCATATATCTAATCATGGCATGAATATTAAGACACGAATGATTCAAAGCAATAGTCTATAATTTGACATAAAGATATCAATACTCAGGCATCCCAATAAAGAATCGTGTCTTTCAAAATATCAATGCTAAAGAAAGCTATCCCTACAAAATCATATAGTCTTGTCATGCTCTGTCTTCTTAACACAAAGTATTTATCATGCACAACCCCATTGACAAGCCGAGCAATTGGTTCATACTTTTTAGCGCGCTTCAGCTTTTTCAACTCCCACGCAAATACATGAGTGCAACCATGGATATAGCACTATGGGTGGAATAGAGTATGATGATAGGGGTAAATATTGAGAAGACAAAAAGGTAAGAAAGTCTCACATCGACGCAGCTAATCAACGGGCTATGGAGATGCCCGTCAATTGATATAAATGTGAGGAGTAGGGATTACCATGCAACGGATGCACTAAGAGCTATAAGTGTGTGAAAGCTCAATATGAAAACTAAGTGGGTGTGCATCTAACTCTATAATGAAAAATTCCCACTAGTATATGAAAGTGACAACATAGGAGATTCTCTATATGAAAAACATGGTGCTACTTTGAAGCACAAGTGTGGAATTAGCATGCCCCTTCTCTATTTTCTCTCATTTTTTCTTTTCTTTTTTTTCTTTTTTTCTTTTTTCTTGGGCTCTTTTTTGCTTCACTTTTTTTCTCTTTTTTTATATTTGTCCGAAGTCTCATCCCGACTTGTGGGGGAATCATAGTCTCCATCATCCATTCCTCACCGGGACATGCTCTAATAATGAATAATGATGATCATCACACTTCTATTTACTTACAACTCAAAAGAAATAAAAAATTACAACTCGATACCTAGAACAAAGCATGACTCTATATGAATGCCTCTAGCAGTGTACCAGGATGTGCAATGATCTAGCATAACAACGATATCAAAAAATGGACAAGCCATGGAAATATCATGCTAGCTATCTTACGATCATGCAAAGCAATATGACAATGAATGCTCAAGCCATCAAAACGGAAGCGATGGAAGTTGCATGGCAATATATCTCAGAATGGCTATGGAAAGACCATAATAGGTAGGTATGGTGGTTGTTTTGAGGAAGATATAATAAGGCTTATGTGTGATAGAGCGTGTCATATCATGGGGTTTGGATGCACCGACGAAGTTTGCACCGACTCTCGAGGTGAGAATGGGCAATGCACGGCACCGTAGAGGCTAGCAAATTGCGGAAAGGTGAGAGTGTGTATAATCCATGGACTCACATTAGTCATAAAGAACTCATATACTTATTGCAAAAGTTTATTAGCCCTCGAAGCAAAGTACTACTTCGCATCCCCCTAGGGGGATATATTGGTAGGAAAAGACCATCGCTCGTCCCCGACCTCCACTCATATGGAAGACAATCAATAATAAATCATGCTCCAACTTCATAGCATAATGAGAGACTATACGTGCATGCTTCGGGAATCACAAACCTTAACACCAATATCTTACTAAACACGATCATCCACTATTACCTCCCACATATTATCATCTCTATATCACAAAACTATTGCAAGGAATCAAACATATCATATCCAGTGATCAAGTTTTATGTAGGATTTTATGACTAACCATGCAAATGACCAATTCCTGTTGACTCTCTAAATAGATATAAGTGAAGCAAGAGAGTTTAATTCTTTCTACAAAAGACCATGCTCTAATAAATATGAGTGAAGGAAAAGAGCATTCTACGAATAATGGATTTCCATGTGTGAAGAGAAACAGGCAATCCAAACTTCAAATGATAGTAGTGAAGCACATGAAGCATTCTATAAAGCCATACTCAAAAATTATAAGTGAAGTGCAATGAGCATTCTATAAATCAACCATGGACTATCTCATACCAGCATGGTGCATATAAGAAAAGTGAAAACTAAATACAAAAGATGCTCCAAGATTTACACATATCACATGAACGAAACAAAAACGAAAACATATCGATACTTGTTGAAGAAAGATGGGAAGCCTTCCGGGGCATCCCCAAGCTTAGACACTTGAGTCTCCTTGGATATTTACTTGGGGTGCCTTGGGAATCCCCAAGCTTGAACTCTTGCCTATCCTCCTTCTCCTCATATCGAGACCTCCTCGATCTTTGAACACTTCATCCACACAAAACTTAACAGAAAACTCGATAAGATCCGTTAGTATAATAATGCAAATCACTACTTTAAGTACTGTTGCAAACCAATTCATATTTTTTTCCACTGTATCTACTGTATTATAACTTCTCCATGGCTTATACCATCGATACAATCGATAGTTTCATCAAAACAATGCATCAGAAACAGAATCTGTCAAAATCAGGACAGTTTCTAGTAATCTGAACATTGACCATACTTATGTAACTTCAAAAATTCTGAAAAAATAGGAAAAAATAAAAAATTTGTGTAGAAATACTGTGTAAAGTTTCCAGAAACTTTTGGCGTTCCAGTAAAAAATGTAAAATCACACACTACAGCCGAAGTTTCTATTTTTGCACCACACATACCAACAAGCAATCTAATCATCCTAAAGGCAAATCTTGGCACATTATTTTTATATGAAAATGGATTTGTACAAGGGGATAATTATTTTTGTGAGAAACTTCCATGAAAAGTTCTACATTGTTTCCATGAGCATGAGCACAAGTGCTCAAGGCCGACCCTCACTTCTCCAATGCATAACCTTCCAATCGCTTCTCTTTTTGAGAAAGTTTTTAAGTTCCCCTCTATATTTTTTTTAAACTTTATAAAAGCACACAACAAAAATATATAAATCTCTAAAACTTCCGGGTTGTCTCCCTGGCAGCACTTTCTTTAAAGCCATTAAGCTAGGCATAAAGTGCTCAAGTAAAGGATCCACCTGGATCCCAAGGTTTATCAAAGCCAATTTTAATTAACAATGATTTATAATTTAGTAGTGATCACAAAGCAACATATATCATGCAATGACAAATTCTAACTCTCTTCCTATGCATCGGCATGTCATAAAAGAACAATTCATGCACATCAAGTAAAGGCCAATACATAGCATAAGCAGTTTCTTGCAATTTTATCGTGTAGGAAACATAGAGAGGTGGAGATGTAGTTCCTCTCTCATAATAATTGCAAGTAGGAGCAGCAGGCACATGGATATTATATTCATCCAAATCATCATGTGCAACAGTAAAAGGCAACCCGTCAATGTAATCCTTAATAGGAGCAAACTTCTCCGATATAGTGTAGTTTGGAGAATTCAAAAAGATAATAGGACTATCATGTGTGGGTGCAATAACAACAATTTCATTCTTAACATAAGGAACTATAGCAAGTTCATCTCCATAAGCATAATTCATATTGGCATCTTGGCCACAACCATAGCAAGCATCAAGTTCATCAAAAAGGGATATTTCAAATGAATCAACGGGATCATAGCAATTATCATAGCATTCATCCTTCGGTAAGCATGAAGGGAAATTAAACAATGTATGAGTTGAAGAGTGTCGGTGTCAAAACCAGCAGATCTCGGGTAGGGGGTCCCAAGCTGCGTGTCTAAGGATCGATGGTAACAATGGACAATAGGGACATGATGTTTACCCAGGTTCGGGCCCTCTTAATGGAGGTAAAACCCTACGTCCTGCTTGATTGTATTCGATAAGTATAGGGGTTACAAGAGTTGATCTACCTCGAGATCGTAATGGCTAAACCCTAGCTGTCTAGCCTATGATTATTCTGATTGCCTCTACGGACTAAACCCTCCAGTTTATATACACACCGGAGGGGCCTAGGGTTGTTCCGAGTCGGTTTACAGAAGAAGGAAATAATACATCCGGACACCAAACTTGCCGTCCATGCATATAGGAGTCCTACCCGGACACGGGGGATGGTCTTCTGCTTTATCTTCACGGCCCATCAGTCCGGCCCATATCGAATAGACCAGACACCCGAGGACCCCCTAATCTAGGACTACCGGGGTAGCCCCTGAACCAGTCTTCGATGACGATGAGTTCGGCGCGCGGATTACCTCCAGCATTGCAAGGCGGGTTCCTTCCCCCGAAAATTTTAAGTTAGCTCCATGCATAAAGAAACTGTATCCGGCTCTGCATAATCAATACAACCCTTAGCCACGAAGGCAAGATGTCAAAATAGGAATAGTGTCTTTTACTGACAACTTTTTCGGCGAAGCGTCACACTTGACTCTCTATCATTTCGAACCGTTTTCACGCCTCCCGTTTCACGTTTCGAGTTCTAGCCTTCATTAGCACGTCTTGTCAAAACAGAGATCATGCCCGCCCATTATGGGATTCTCATCAATATGGTTTGGGTAATCCAACCGCACCTTACGCACGATTTCGTTGGGAACAGGCAAGGTTTATGGCTTGAGAAGGGGACGTTTGGTATTTTTACCATCTATAAGAGGATAAAGATTCCTCCTTTTTCCCCCACACCTTCTTCTAGCTCCTGCCTTCCCACCTTCGAGCTCCAGCGCCCAAAACTTCAATCTTTCCCACCGCCACCACCCTCCCCAGCCATGGCTGGATCCGGTTCCAAGGGCAAGTGGGAGGCCTCCTCCATCACTGAGAAGGACATCAAGGAGCTCCGGAGCGCGGGATATCTATCCCTGGATATCGCGCACAGGCTCCCTGATAAGGATCAGGTCATCCCCACTCCGGAGCCCGGCGAGTGGGTTGTATTTATTCCCCATTTCCTCCGAGGTCTAGGGTTTCCCCTCCATCCCTTCGTCCGGGGCCTCATGTTCTACTACAGGCTAGATTTCCATGATCTAGCCCCAAATTTCTTCCTCCACATCTCGGCGTTCATCGTCATGTGCGAGGCTCTCCTCCGCATCCCACCACACTTCAGCCTATGGCTTAAGGTTTTCAATCTGAAGCCGAAGGTGGTCGATGGCCAGCATGCGGATTGCGGCGGGGCCATGGTAAGGAAGCTCCCCAACACCGTCTGGCCCAAAGGGGCATTTGTGGAGACGGTCAAGGTGTGGCAGCAGGAGTGGTTTTCCATCACCGAACCCCACAACGCCAACTGGGCGGCCACACCTGACTTCAGATCCGGACCCCCCACGAGGCTCACCTCCTGGATCGCCAAGGGCCTTGATTGGGGGCCCAAAGCGGAGGTGCGGATGCTGCAAACACGCATCACCAACATGATAGGCAAAAACGTCGGTCTCACAAACGTAATTCAGGTGATGCTCTTCCGCCGCACTCTTCCTTGCCAACTCTGGGCCTCTCACATGTGGGAGTTCAATCCGGAGGAGCCACGGACCCTGAAGCGCTTCTTCGGCACAACGCACAAAGATATTTGGAAGCAACTCTTCAAGGCCCAAAAAACATGGCCGAAGAAGACCGAGGATATCGGACTCGACATCGAGAACCCGGCCTCACCAGTGAGCATAACCTTTCCAAAGACTTATCCGGTCAATAGTTTTGAATATAATGTAAGTCATATTGCCTGCCTTCTGGACAGGGTTGGACGTCAAAGGCGGAGCGGATCAACTGTCCGGCACTGCTGCCTGAGAACCCAGCCACACCCCAGCTAACAGATATGCTGGTCCCGGCGCCGTATCAGGCACCGGAGAAGAAGACCAAGAAGATGAAGGGCAAGGAGGCCAAGGGCGGCCCCCGCCATAAGGGTCCTACAGACATAGTATCCGGAGAGACCGAAGCCCTCTCTTCCCATGACGGAGATGAGGAAGAAGAGGAGGAGGAAGTGGAAAGTGACTCCCCTCGCAAGGGGAGGAAAAAGAAGAGGGCGGCCTCTAAAGACCTGAAGGGGGAGGCGCCCAAAAGAGGGAAGATGACCCTCCTGGACAGTTCGGACTCGGATTCCGAACTAGTCTCCAAAAAACCTCCCAGGTCGAAGCCCCTGGCTGAATCATAAGTATTCATAGACTTACTAGTTCATCGTTTCGGTTTTCCTATTTCCATTATATAAGCCGTTTGTTGTGTGCCTTTCATCCCTCAACGCGAGCTTTTGAACACTCCGTTATCGAAGGGGAACTCTCTGCCACCCGAGATGGCAGAGAGCGAGACACCGCCACGAGCCTCCTCGCCTATCACCATGGATGACACCGAGGTGTTATCCCGAAGGACCTCTCCTGGCCACGAAGGGGCGGGCGAGGCTGTCGAAAAAGCGCCCGAGATTAATACCTCGGTCGCTGAAGACATAGGGGAGGCGACCCCTACGACAACCAACGGTGGGGACCCCCAACAATTCGGGCCCCAGCCGGACACCATTCCGGAGACCAATGCGGCTCCGGGATCAGGTGAGCTGCCCCCTTCAAAAGAGGGGGAGGAGCATCCGCTCCGTCGGCGACCTCCGCTAAATCCGGAGGCGCCGAACGCTCTAGCAGAAGCACTGCAACGTGCTTCCATTGTGGAGGAGCACCGCACCTTGATGGGTGTGGTGATGGAAAAGGTTCAGTCTGCAAAAAGCGGACTGAACGAAGCCTTCACCAGCCTACTAACAGGCTTTGAGGTATGCGACATAATGTCCTAAACATTTTTTGTTTCATTTAGAGGAATATACCTGTATACAGACAGTAGCCCCTGAGGCTCTGTTCGGTTTGAAAAGAACCGAACAGAGGATCCACATAGTACTCGGGCGTGTTATCATACTACTCTTCTGTTGTAACAGGCTTCCCTATTGGCGACCACTGCCCAGGCCGCAAAAGTTTCCGAACTCAATCGGAGGCTTGAAGCGGCCAATGAAGAGCTCGACCACATCAACAAGCGGTTCGATGAGACGCAAGGTATGTGCATGATGAAAAAAATCATTTTCATGTCAGAAGTGATATGTATGTTGAGAGGTTAACTCACAGGATGCTTTGATTATGAGCATAGTTGGCGCAGCCGAGGTCGAGAACCTCAAAGGTGCCCTCGCCCAGGCCAAGAAGGAAGCCGAGGCGAGCAAGACAGCCGCTGATAAAGCGGCTGCTGAACTAGAAGCCGAACAAGCTGCCCGCCGCCAACACAAAGCTCGGGTTGCCGAAGTCGAGCACGAGCTGAAGGATGCCATCAGCCAATGCGAGACATTGGAGCAGAAGACTTTGGCCCAGTCGTCCGAGCTTGTGAAGGCTCTCCATGATGCCAAAGAGGCGCGGAGCAAGTCTGAAGTGCTCGCGAAGAGATCCGTCAAGTGAGGCAGATAGCGGCTGGTAAGGCCTTTCCTTTGAAGAGTATTTTTGGAGGTCAAAGATATGCTTTGCTCACTCGAGCGTGGAGTTCCCAGACAGGTTTACGGATCTCCCAAGGAGTGCTGGTGATGCCGCACAGTTCTTCCGAGCCCAGGAGGGGAACTCGTCCGAGAAGCTGTTCTGGTCGCAGTTTCTTGCACCGGAGCACCCGGTGCTCCTGAACGACCAGATGAAGCAGCTGATGGAGCTACATAGGGTGTCCAGTTTGGCCATGAAGGATCTAATAGTCCAACTTTGGCCCGCCGAACCAATTCCCAGTAGCTACTTCGGTTTGGTGAAGCGGCTTGTTGACGCGCTGCCTTGGATTGATGCTGTGAAGCGTTCGGCCTGCATAGAAGGTGCCCGGATGGCCTTCGCCCGCGTTAAGATGCAATGGGTAAAGATGAAGGCCAGCGATGTGGCGACCGCAGGCCCGCCTGAAGGCAAAGATCATCGGAGGCCGGAGAGATATTTCGATGATGTCCTAGCAGGGGCCCGAATAGTAGAGGGCCAATGTTCTAAGGACGTCGTATTTGAGTAGATGTATTCGGGTTGTGAAAACTATGTTATGAACCCATGCTTGTAATATATCTATTTATTGCGCCTTTTGTTTCAAGCAATGTTTTCCTCCTGTTCGGCCGTTTATTTCTGAAAGTTGCCAGTCGTCGGGTTCAGCCCCCACGTAGATGCTACGGGGGTGTTCGTAGTGACGTGTGACCAAACTTTATCCAACGTCTTGGTTCGTAAAGGAGGTGTCCGCAAGGTGAACCAGGCAATCAGACTATGCGGCTTTATTACTTTCACTTAGCTATAGGAGTTTGACTGTGGGGCTAAGTACTAGCCCCTGGTGCGTGTGCGGCTATCCGGACTACAGTGCCTTTTCCACGCAGCTGGACGAAGATCAGCCCCTCGTATAACACGGAGTAAATCGCTAACGATATGTAGTATAATACTAAGTCGCCGAATCGCCGACCAGCTCACGCTTATCATGACAGTCAGTTTTTGGCTTTCTCTACTGAGGTACTTGACCGGACGAACCAGAAATACAATCGCAGTAGTTCTCCCTTTACTACCTTAGCCGAACGAGCGGAACGTAAGGTGGTAAGCACAGGAGCCGGGCAACCAAACTATAGACCAAAGACATGATTCGTAGCCGATGCATATTATGCAATATCTGGGACGCCGAAGAGTACCCTATAGGTGTTCGGACTTTGAAACGTGCAGGGCCGAATACAGCCCCCGGTGTTAAGGCCGGACTAAAGCACGTGTGGTAGTCTGAAGTAGGGAGGGCATACAGATGACAAAAATAAATGAGTGCCAAACAAAAGTGGTGATCAACTGCTTCCTTTATACCCTGATGAGTACCTCGAGCGGTATTATTACAGATAATGCCATAAACATCGAGGCTATATGCCAAAAGTTTTACACAAGGAAAAAGGTTTACGCAGGGCCTAAAAGTAGTGGTTTGAAGATCCCGATGGTGCCCTACCGCACGTCTGCGTCGTTTCACCTTGGTGGGAAATACTTTAAGAGGAGGAGGTGATGGTCGTCTGTAAGAAAGAGGGACCTGGAAAAGAGCCTCCGTAGATGAGGTAGGTTTTTTAATGAATCTATGGTGAGAAAAAAAAGGTTGAGGTCCGAATAGGGTCAAACCATACTATGGAACTTTCCCGCAGTGTGCCTCCGGTGCTGCCCAAGGTATTTTAAGTGCATAGTTATGTACGCGCGGTACGCATGCCGTGACCTTATGGGGCGGTCAGCGGAGGCTAAACTGCTATTTAAGCTCCGGCTCCACCGGGCTATCGCATTATAGTGCAGATCTGACTCGCTTAGCCGAGTCGTGGGTCTTGATGACCGGTGGGTTATCCGGCTTGATGAGGCCACCCAGTACTTCGGCTGCTAGAGCCGCAATATGCTCCTCAGTACGGAGGGAGTGCTCCATATTCCTATTTACTGTGATGACGCCACGAGGTCCAGGCATCTTGAGCTTCAGATAAGCATAGTGCGGGACCACATTAAAGCGGGTGAAGGCCGTTCGTCCGAGCAGTGCATGATAACCACTGTGAAAAGGGACGTTGTCGAAGATCAAGTATTCGCTTCGGAAGTTATCTGGAGAGCCGAATATGACTTCCAGTGTTAAGGAGCCCGTGTAGCGGGCCTCCACGCCAGGTATCACTCCTTTAAAGGTAGTGTTGCTAGGTTTGATTCTTGACGGGTCGATACCCATCTTACGGACAGTATCCTGGTAGAGCAAGTTGAGGCTGCTGCCGCCGTCCATAAGGACTCTAGTAAGATGGTATCCGCCAATGATAGGATCGAGTACCAGGGCTGCCGAACCTCCGTGACGGATACTAGTTGGGTGGTCCCTGCGATCAAAGGTGATCGGACAAGCCGACCATGGGTTGAATTTTGGGCGGCAGGCTCTATGACGTAGATGTCCCGTAACGCGCGTTTGCGCTCCCTCTTGGGGATGTGGGTGACGTAGATCATGTTCACCATTTTTACCTCGAGGGGAAATTGTTTCTGTCCCCCGGTGCGTGGTGGGCGAGGCTCATCATCGTCCTCACTTGGAGGCTCTTTCCCCTTATGTTCGGTGTTTAATTTACCGGCCTGTTTGAAAACCCAGCAGTTTCTGTTGGTATGGTTGGCAGGCTTGTCAGGGGTGCCATGAATATGGCAGGGTCGATCCAGTATCTTGTCCAAGTTGGACGGACCGTCCCTAGTACCTTTGAATGGCTTCTTCCGCTGACCGGGTTTAGAGCCGCTGAATCCGGCGTTTACCGCCGTATCCTCTGTTTCTTCGTTGTTGTTCTGGCGCTTGTTTTTGTTGCATCATGGCCTTCCATTGCCATCCCTGGCCTCAGAGGTGCCGGGGTCGCTGGTACTGTTGCTTCTACGAGCCAGCTAACTATCTTTGCCCGTGCAAAAGCGGGTCATGAGTGCAGTAAGAGCTGCCATAGTCTTCGGCTTTTCCTGACTGAGGTGTCGGGCAAGCCATTCGTCATGGACGTTGTGCTTAAATGCAGCTAGGGCTTCGGCGTCTGGACAGTCCACGATTTGGTTCTTTTTAATTAAGAACTGATTCCGAAGTTTGTGAGCTGACTCTCCAGGTTGCTGGACTATGTGACTCAAGTCATCAGCATCCGGTGGCCGGACATAAGTGCCCTGAAAGTTGTCCCGAAAAGCATCCTCTAAATCTTCCCAACTTCCAATGGAGTTATCTGGGAGGCTATTCAACCAGTTCCGTGCTGGTCCTTTTAGCTTTAGAGGGAGGTATTTAATGGCGTGGAGATCATCTCCGCGAGCCATGTGAATATGGAGAAGAAAATTTTCAATCCATACGGCGGGATCCATCGTTCCATCGTATTGCTCGATGTTTACGGGTTTAAACCGTTCCGAAAACTAGTGCTACATTACCTCGTCGGTAAAGCACATGGGGTGTGCGGCGCCTCTATATCGGGCAACATCACGACAAAGTTTGGATGACATCCGTGTTCGGTTCTCGGCTTGAACTTGGTTATGCTTGTCGCGCCAGGCTTGATGGCCGTCGTCTCGTGTTGGAGCACGTCCCCTTGATCCGTAGATTGATCTGGTCTGGCCGGCTCTATTGTCCAGGTCCTGACGTAAGTCATACGTGTAGCCCGGGGCCGCTGCCTCTTTGCCTCTACGGTGAGGTGGCACGGGCTGGTGTTCGGCATAATTAGCCGCTTTGTCACGTCCACGTGGTGGTCGATCCGGTTGATCAGCATGATTGTATCTTGACGGTATTGGCTCAAGGGCTTCGTCGTCGAATTGTGGTAGTAGCCTGCGTTTTGGGTAGCTCTTTGTCGGGCGCTTGAGGCCGTATTCTTCGGCAGCCAGGACCTTGGTCCATCTGTCGTTGAGCGTATCCTGTTCGGCTTGAAGCTGTTGCTGTTTCTTTTTCAGGGTCCTCGCAGTGGCGATGAGCTATCGCTTGAAGCGTTCTTGTTCGAGGGTTTCCTCTGGCACGATGAAATCTTCGTTACCGAGGCTAACGTCCTCCTCGGAGGCCGGAAGATAGTTACTATCTTCCGAATCCTCATGATCGACAAGTTCATCAGAGTTGACTTGTCCCTCTTCCCTATCATTCTGCTCGAACGCAGGGTCGACGGGGTCTTCGACATTGTCCGGAGTGTCATTATCTCCGATGCCGGTGTTGCTGTCCTTCGCCCGACGTGATCCTGAGCGGCGCCGCTGACGCCGGCGCTTTGGTGGATCCTTGACGGTCTTGTCTTAATCTGGATCTTGAGTGCCATCGTTGTCCGGCTTCTCAGGTGTCTCCACCATGTATACATCATAGGTAGAAGTGGCCGTCCAACGCCCAGTGATAGGCGGGTTTTGACCTGGTTCGGCTCCGGCATCGTCGTCCATACCGTCGATGTATTCAGAGGCGTAGTCTAGCATGTCAGTTAGATCCTCGACAGTGGCTATTATGTGGGAGCTGGGTGGGACGTAAAATTCCCTGCTCTGAGCCCCCAGTTTAGGCTGGTCGTAGTTCGGAGATGATACTTCCGTGATGGCGAGAGATCGCATCAGGTCTAGTGTCTCGTTTAAGAGCGAAAGCCGGACGGGCGTATGATGATCTGCGGAGCTAGGTTCGGCAATAACCACTTGACCGAGCTCAATGGACGCAGACCTCGAGAGTTCGGAGTTGACGTCCAGAGGCGAGTCCAGCTCCCCGATGTCAGAAAGAGTCACGTTTGACTGCGGGTCTGCTGCCAGTATAGTCGCCTCTGGGTCTCCGGCAAGAAGCTCCATAATGGGAGAGAGTCCGACGGGGTTTAGCCTCCCGTCTTCGGACAGAGTGGTCTGCCCTGGATCTAAGGCCAGGGCAGGCACGAGAGTCGATCCTTGAGCGGAATCTGATGATGGATCCGACGGGCTTCCTTCATGTGGGTGAAGAGTGGTAGCCGAGGCCGAGAACCTTTCGAAGACCAAGTCTCCACGGATATCCGCGATGTAATTCAAGCTTCCAAACCTGATCTGGTGACCAGGGGCGTAGCTTTCGACCTGCTCAAGGTGGCCGGTCGAGTTGGCACGTAGCGTGAAGCCGCCAAACACAAAGAGTTGACCAGGGAGAAAAGTCTCCCCGGAAACAGCATCGTTATCGACAACGAGGCGAGCTATCGATTCTTCTGTCGACAACACAACGGAACTCTCAATGAAAGCACCAATGTCGGTGCCAAAACCGGCAGATCTCGGGTAGGGGGTCCCAAGCTACGTGTCTGAGGATCGATGGTAACAATGGACAATAGGGACACGATGTTTACCCAGGTTCGGGCCCTCTTAATGGAGGTAAAACCCTACGTCCTGCTTGATTGTATTCGATGAGTATAGGGGTTACAAGAGTTGATCTACCTCGAGATCGTAATGGCTAAACCCTAGCTGTCTAGCCTATGATTATTCTGATTGCCTCTATGAACTAAACCCTCCGGTTTATATACACACCGGAGGGGCCTAGGGTTGTACAGAGTCGGTTTACAGAAGAAGGAAATAATACATCCGGACACAAAACTTGCCGTCCACACATATAGGAGTCCTACCCGGACACGGGGGATGGTCTTCTGCTTTATATTCACGGCCCATCAGTCCAGCACATATCGAATAGACCGGAGACCCGAGGACCCCCTAATCTAGGACTCCCTCAAAGAGTTACTCTCATTAGAAGGTGGGCATGGGTAGCTAATCCGCTCTTCCCCCTTCTGTTATTCGCTCTTCTCATCATCTTTTTCATCCAATGAGCTCACGGTTTCATCAATTTCTTCTTCCATAGTTTCCTGCAAAATATTAGTCTCTTCTTGGACAGCGGAGGATTCCTCAATATATGATTTAATATAAGAATTAGAAGCATAGTTTTCATAGAAATATTTAAGTATGGCAAAATTTTCAGATTTGTAAAGAGTAGCATCATACTTTTCAATCAAAGAAGCAATTTCATAAGCACCCTTAAAAGCAACAAATTCTTCAATTTGTTCAACATCATAGTAATTATAAACACCCATGGCATAAGAAGATAAGATTCCATTATCACTAAACTCACATTGGTAGGGAAGGTGTTTCTTAGGGTCTTTAGAACAACAAGTAAAATCATATAATTCACATAAATTCCAAGCATAGCATTGCATAGTATTAATTTGATGTCGTAAAAGTTTCCCTTTTTGAGATAAGCGGTGTCGCACAAAATGAGCATTCTCATCTAATGATTTGCCCTCAACTATGCTACTTTGGGTTTCAGCACGAGCACATAGGTATCGAAGATGATCCAAGTAGAAAGCTTCAGCAGTATGATAGATTTTGGGTGGTTCTTCAACCATTGGTTTAGTAGGTACAACTATTTTTTTTGGTATTTTGCGTTTCCTACCCATAACTAAAGATAGAAAACAAGAGCACAAAATAAAATCTACTTAGTGATAAAGCAAACAAGCACACACGAGAATATTCTCCCCACGCTATTGCTCCCCGGCAACGGCGCCAGAAAAAGGTCTTGATAACCCACAAGTATAAGGGATCGTTTGTAGCCTTTTTCGATAAATAAGAGTGTCGAAACCAATGAGGAGCTAAAGGTAGAACAAATATTCCCTCAAGTTCTATCGACCACCGATACAACTCTATGCACACTTAACGTTTGCTTTACCTAGAACAAGAATAAAACTAGAAGTACTTTGTAGGTATGGTAGGATAGGTTTGCAAGATAATAAAGAACATGAAAATAAAAGTTAGGTACTGTTTAAATAAATAAACAATTAACTAAGTAAAACGAGTGTGGATTGGTGGTGGTAGGATTTGCGGAATTGTCCCTTAGCAATTGACTATGTTGCTAGACTGATAGCAAGTTTTTATGTGGGAGAGGCCACTACTAGCATGTCATCCCTTACTTGGAATTCTATGCACTTATGATTGGAACTATTAGCAAGCATCCGCAACTACTAATGTTCATTAAGGTAAAACCCAACCATAGCATTAAGATATATATTGGTCCCCCTTCAATCCCGTATGCATCAATTTCTATGTTTAGGAAGAAGCTTCTATCACCCTTGCCCTCCAATGCATAGTCCTATCAACATACAACTAACCCTATGGTGTGATCCACACGCGCGCTCATATGATTGGCACCAACGGATAGCAACATAACCACAAGCAAGTCATAGCAATTCACCAATTACCGATAGGACAAAAAAATCTACTCAAGCACCATAGGATGGCAACATATCATTGGATAGTAATATGAAGCATAAAGCACCATGTGCAAGTAGAGGGTATAGCGGGTTGCAGGAGAGTGGACTGCTGAATATAGATGGGGGAAGGTTTTGAAGATGTTGGTGAAGATGATGGAGTTGTTGGAGTAGATTGCTGTCACACGATGATTGCCCCGGCGGCGTTCCAGCGCCACCTGGAGAGAGGGGGAGAGAAACCCTCCTTCTTCTTCTTCGTTGGCCTCCTCCCTAGATGGGAGGAGAGTTCCCCCTCTGGTCCATGGCCTCCATGGTGGCGAAGGGGCAGGAGCACCTCCTAGATTGGATCTCCCTCTTTGTTCTCTTCTGTTTCGCGTTCCTGTTTTCCGGCCGAAAACCGTTTCTTATATTCCCGGAGATCCGTAACTCCGATTGCACTGAGATTTTAACACGATTTTTTCTAGATATAATCTTCCTTGCGCCCGAAGTAGAGCTCCAACCGATTTATGAGGAGGGCACAACCCACCACCACGCGCCTGGGCCCTGGGGCGCGCCTTGGTGTCTCGTGGTGGTTGTGGGCCCTTGTTTGAATTGATTCCACCTCCCAAAAATCACAAATATTCCAAAATAATTCTCCGTAAATTTTTGTCGCGTTTGGACTTCGTTTGATATGGATATTCTGCGAAACAAAAAACATGCAACAAACAGGAACTGGCACTGGGCACTGGATCAATAGGTTAGTCCAATAAATCATATAAATTGTTGCCAAAAGTATGTAAAAGTTGTATAATATTGGCATGGAACAATCAAAAATTATAGATACGATGGAGACGTATCAAGCGACAACGGCACCAAGTTCAAGAACACCGACCTTGATGACTATCTTGATGAACTTGGTATCACTCATGAGCTGTCTGCTCCATATACCCCTCAGCAAAATGGAGTAGCTGAACGCAAAAACAGGACACTCATCGAGATGGCTCGCACTATGCTTGATGAATACAAGACTTCTCATCGATGGTGGCCTGAAGCAATTGATACTGCATGTCACATCATCAATCTCGTATATCTTCACAAATTCCTGAAGAAGACCTCATATGAGCTCCTCACTGACAAGAAACCCAATGTGAGGTATTTCAAAGTCTTCGTGCTAAATGTTGGATTAGAGATCCACATCACAATTCTAAATTTTCACCGAAAGCACATGAGGGTTTTATGCTTGGTTAAGGAAAGGACTCGCACACCTGTAGAGTCTTCAACGCCTACCACAACAAGGTTGTTGAAACTATAGATGTGCGGTTCGATGAAACTAATGGCTCGCAAAGAGAGCACCTGCTCCTATGCTAGATGAAATGCCTCTTGAGGAAACTATCAAGTTGATGGGCGCTAGTGAAATTGTGCACAGTGAAGAAATAGCTGATGAAGAAGCGATCATTCCCCGTCGTGAAGAAACTGTTGATCCTGAAGAAAATGAAACTGAGGAAAATGCTCAACAACAACAATTCCCTAGTCCAGCTCATCCACGAGTGGCGAATAAAGTGCAGATTGAGAAGATCCTCGACAACATCAATGCACCTGGTCCCCTCACTCGCTCAAGAGCATCACATTTAGCTAACTTTTGTGGGCATTTTGCATTTGTCTCTATCATAAAGCCCACCAAAGTTGATGAAGCATTTCTGGAGCCGGAATGGATTCAAGCCATGCAAGAAGAATTGCAACAATTCGAGCTCAACAATGTGTGGGAGCTTGTCAATCGTCCTGATCCACGCAAGCATAATATCATTGGCACCAAGTGGATCTACTGCAACAAACAAGATGAAAATGGCCATGCGGTGAGCAATAAGGCCCATCTTGTAGCACAAGGCTACACACAAGTTGAGGGTATTGATTTCAGTGAAACTTTTGCACCTGTTGCTAGGCTTGAAGGTATTCGTATACTGCTTGCATATGCTAACCATCACAATATTCTCTTATATCAAATGGATGTGAAAAGTGCATTACTCAATGGTAAGCTTGAGGAAGAAGTATATGTTGCTTAACCACCAGGTTTTGAGGATCCAAAGCATCCTGACAAATTCTTTAGGCTAAAAAAGGCCCTCTATGGCCTCAAGCAAGCCCCATGGGCTTGGTATGATACTCTGAAGGAACTCCTGAAGAAAAAGGGATTTGCTACTTCTTGAGCTTGCGTTGATTTTTCCCTTGAAGAGTAAAGGGTGATGCAGCAAAGTAGAGATAAGTATTTCCCTCAGTTAAGAACCAAGGTATCAATCCAGTAGGAGGCACAAGCAAGTCTCCAATCTATGCACCTGCACAAACTAACAAACACTTGCTCTCAACGTGAAAAAGGGGTTGTCAATCCCTTCATGGTCTCGAACAAGAGTGAGATCTAATAGAGATAGGTATAAAAGATTACTAAAACGCAAAACAAAATAAAAACAAATAAATTGCAGAAAAGTATTTTTGCGTTTTTTGGTTTATAGATCTGAAAATATATGATGGAAAATAGACCCAGGGGCCATAGGTTTCACTAGAGGCTTCTCTCTTGAAGATAGCATACGGTGGGTGAACAAATTACTGTTGAGCAATTGATAGAAAAGCGCAAATTTATGACGATATCTAAGGCAATGATCATGAGTATAGGCATCACATCAGTGACAAGTAGACCGAAATGATTCTGCATCTACTACTATTACTCCACACATCGACCGACTCCTGCCTGCATCTAGAGTATTAAGTTCATAAGAAAAGAGCAACGCTTTAAGTAAGATGACATGATGTAGAGGGATAAACTCAAGCAATATGATGAAAACCCCATCTTTTTATCCTCGATGGCAACAATACAATATGTGCCTCGCTACCCCTTCTGTTACTTGGTGAGGACACCGCAAGATTGAACCCAAAACTAAGCACCTCTCCTATTGCAAGAAAAACCAATCTAGTTGGCCAAACCAAACCGATAGTTCGAAGAGAAATACAAAGATATCTTAATCATGCATAAAAGAGTTCAGAGAAGACTCAAATAATATTCATAGATAATCTAATCATAAATCCACAATTCATCGGATCTCAACAAACACACTGCAAAAAAGTATTACATCGAATAGATCTCCAAGAACATCGAGGAGAATATTGTATTGAAGATCAAAGAGAGAGAAGAAGCCATCTAGATACTAGCTATGGACCCGTAGGTCTATGGTAAACTACTCACGCATCATCGGTAGGGCAGCAAGGTTATGTAGAGGCCCTCCGTGATCGAATGCCCCTCCGGCAGATCACCGAAAAAGGCCCGAAGATGGGATCTCACGGGAACAGAGGCTTGCAGCGGCGGAAAAGTATTTTGGTGGACGCCTCTGGTGGTTTGGGAATATTTGGAAATTTATAGCGCAAGAATTAGGGTTGGAGGACCCCCGAGGGGCCCACAAGCCCTCAGGGCGCGCCACCCAGGGGCGCACCTGGCAGGCTTGTGGCCTCCTCGGCCATCTTCTGACCCCCTCTCCAAGCTTCGTGGATGTCTTCTGGTCCAAGAAAAATCATCGTAAAGTTTTATTCCTTTTGGACTCCATTTGATATTCCTTTTCTGTAGAACTCAAAAACAAGGAAAAAACAGATACTGGCACTGGGCTCTAGGTTAATAGGTTAGTCCCAAAAATAATATAAAATAGCAGATTAATGCATATAAAACATCCAAAACAGATAATATAATAGCATGGAACAATCAAAAATTATAGATACATTGGAGACGTATCAAACATCCCCAATCTTAATTCCTGCTCGTCCTCGAGTAGGTAAATGATAAAAACAAAATTTTTGATGTGGAATGCTACCTAACATATTTATCAATGTAATCTTCTTTATTGTGGCTTGAATATTTAGATCCATAAGATTCAAAACAAAAGTTTAATATTGACATAAAAACAATAATACTTCAAGCATACTAATAAAGCAATCATGTCTTCTCAAAATAACATGGCCAAAGAAAGTTATCCCTACAAAATCATATAGTCTGGCTATGCTCCATCTTCATCACACAAAATATTTCATCATGCACAACCCCGATGACAAGCCAAGCAATTGTTTCATACTTTTGATGTTCCCAAACTTTTTCAACTTTCACTCAATACATGAGCGTGAGCCATGGATATAGCACTATAGGTGGAATAGAATATGGTGGTTGTGGAGAAGACAAAAAGAAGGAGATAGTCTCACATCAACCAGGCGTATCAATGGGCTATGGAGATGCCCATCAATAGATATCAATGTGAGTGAGTAGAGATTGCCATGCAATGGATGCACTAGAGCTATAAGTTTATGAAAGCTCAAACAGAAACTAAGTGGGTGTGCATCCAACTCGCTTGCTCACGAAGACCTAGGGCAATTTGAGGAAGCCCATCATTGTAATATACAAGCCAAGTTCTATAATGAAAAATTTCCACTAGTATATGAAAGTGACAAAATAGGAGACTCTCTATCATGAAGATCATGGTGCTACTTTGAAGCACAAGTGTGGAAAAAGGATAGTAACATTGTCCCTTCTCTCTTTGCTCTCATTTTTTTGTTTGGGCTTCTTTGGCCTCTTTTATTTTTTATAAAGTCTAGAGACTCATCCCAACTTGTGAGGGAATCATAGCTTCCATCATCCTTTCCTCAAATGGGACAATGCTCTAATAATGATGATCATCACACTTTTATTTACTTACAGCTCAAAAATTACAACTCGATACTAGAACAAGATGTGACTCTATATGAATGCCTCCGGCAGTGTACCGGGATGTGCTATGATCAAGAGTGACATGTATACAAAATATGAACGGTGGCCTTGCCACAAATACTATGCCAACTACATGATCATGCAAAGCAATATGACAATGATGGTGCGTGTCATAATAAATGGAATGGTGGAAGTTGCATGGCAATATATCTCGGAATGGCTATGGAAATGCCATAATAGGTAGGTATGGTGGCTGTTTTGAGGAAAATATATGGTGGGTTTAATGCACCGGCGAAAGTTGCGCGGTACTAGAGAGGCTAGCAATGGTGGAAGGGTGAGAGTGCATATAATCCATGGACTCAACATTAGTCATAAAGAACTCACATACTTATTGCAAAAATTTATTAGCTATCGAAGAAAAGTACTACACGCATGCTCCTAGGGGGGGTAGATTGGTAGGAAAAGACCATCGCTCGTCCCCGACCGCCACTCATAAGGAAGACAATCAAAAAATAAATCATGCTCCGACTTCATCACATAATGGTTCACCATACGTGCATGCTACGGGAATCACAAACTTTAACACAAGTATTTCTACCAATCCACAATTACTCACTAGCATGACTATAATATCACCATCTTCATATCTCAAAACAAATGCAAGGAATCAAACTTCTCATCTTATCCAATGCTCTTTATATGAAAGTTTTTATTATATCCCTCTTGGATGCCCATCATATTAGGACCAAATTCATAACCTAAGAAAATTACCATGCTATTTAAATACTCTCAAAATAATATAATTGAAGCATGAGAGTTCAAAAAATTCTATAAAATAAAGTCACCGCCATGCTCTAAAAAGATATAAGTGAAGCACTAGAACAAACTGCCTAGCTCAAAAGATATAAGTGAAGCACATAGAGTATTCTAATAAATTCACGATTAATGTGTGTCCCTCTCAAAAGGTGTGTACAGAAAGGATGATTGTGGCAAACTAGAAAGCAAAGACTCATATCATACAAGACGCTGCAAGCAAAAGACATATCATGTGGTGAATAAAAATATTGCCTCAAGTAAATTTACCGATGGATTGAAGACAAAAGAGGGGATGCCATCCGGGGCATCCCCAAGCTTAGATGCTTGGTTGTCCTTGAATATTACCTTGGGGTGCCTTGGGCATCCCCAAGCTTAGGCTCTTGCCACTCCTTATTCCGTTGTCCATCAAATCTTTACCTAAAACTTGAAAACTTCACAACACAAAACTCAACAGAAAACTCATAAGATCCGTTAGTATAATAAAATAAATCACCACTTTAGGTACTGTGGTGAACTCATTCTTTATTTATATTGGTGTAATATCTACTGTATTATAACTTATCCATGGTTCATACTCCCTGATACTACCCATAGATTCATCAAAATAAGCAAACAACACATAGAAAACAGAAACTGTCAAAAACAGAACAGTCTGTAGTAATCTGGAAATTTCGTATACTTCTGTAACTCCAAAAATTCGGAAAAATTAGGAAAACCTGAGAAATTCGTATATAAATCTTGTGCAAAAAAATTCAGATCAAAATCACGTATCTGTGATATTTTGAATTTCTGGCAATGAGCACAAAAGTTTCTGTTTTTCAGCAAGATCAAATCAACTATCAACGTAGACCATCCTAAAGGTATTACTTGGCTCAAACACTAATTAAAACACCAAAAAACAATTAATATAGAGGTAATAATGTGTATTTATTGAAAAACAAAACCAAAATCAAAAAACATAAAAATAAAATTGGGTTGCCTCCCAACAAGCGCTATTGTTTAACGCCCCTAGCTAGGCATAAAACATAGATCTAGGTATTGTCATCTTTGGTATGCAAACCATAAGTATCCCTCATAATAGATTCATATGGCAACTTAATTTTCTTTCTTGGGAATTGTTCCATGCCCTTCCTTAACGGAAATTGAAATCTAATGTTTCCTTCTTTCATATCAATAATTGCACCAATCGTTCTAAGGAAAGGTCTACCAAGAATAATAGGACATGTAGGATTGCAATCTATATCAAGCACAATAAAATCTACGGGCACATAATTACTATTTGCAACAATAATAACATAATTAATTCTTCCGATATGTTTCTTAATAGTGGAATCCGCTAGATGCAAATTCAAAGAACAATCACCAAATTCACGAAAAACTAGCACATCACATAAAGTTTTTAGAATCATGGAAACGCTAGCACCCAAATCACACAAAGCATTGCACTCATAATCTTTAATTTTATTTTTAATAGTAGGTTCCCACTCATCATAAAGCTTTCTAGGGATATAAACTTCCAACTCAAGTTTTTCTTCAAAAGATTTCATCATAGCATCAACGATATGTTTAGTAAAAGCTTTATTTTGATTGTAAGCATGAGGAAAATTTAACATGGATTGCAACAAGGACATACAATCTATCAAAGAGCAATTATCATAATTAAAGTCCTTGAAATCCAGAAGAGTGGGTTCATCGCTACTTAAAGTTTTGACCTCTCAATTCCACTTTTATCAATTTTTTAATTAAGATGTTTAAACTCCAAATTATTGGGACGCCTTCTAGCTAAAGTTGACTCATATCCATTCCCATCTTTATCAAGATTCATATTAGAAAACAAAGATTCAATAGGAGTCACACCAATCACTTTAAGATCTTCATCAATATTTTCACAAACCAATCTCGTTTAGCTTGCATCCTAGCGGTTCTTTCTTTACATTCATCCATAGATATTTTAATAGCTTTCAGAGATTCATTAATATCATGCTAGGGTGGCATAGATCTAATCTTTAAAGAATCAATCTCAAGAGAAATTCTATCAACGTTCCTAGCCAAATCATCAATCTTAAGCAATTTTTCTTCTACCATAGCATTAAAATTATTTTGAGAATTAATGAAAAATCTTAATATTGTTCTCAATATCAGAGGGTATTTATTATAATTTCCAAAGAGTTGTTTTGGAATTACCATAATTATTAGAGGAATTACTAGGAAATGGCCTAGGGTTGAAATTACCTCTATACACGTTATTCCAAAATTGTTCCTACCAACAAAATTCACAATCAAGATTCATTATTATTCTCAATCAAAGTGGACAAAGGAATATCATTAGGATCAGTAGGAGCACTCTTACTAGCAAACAATTTCATAAGTTCATCCATCTTTCCACTCAAAGTATTAATTTCTTCAATTGCATGCACTTTTTTACTAGTGGAAGATCTTTCGGTATGCCATTGAGAGTAATTTTCCATAATATTATCTAGGAGTTTAGTAGCTTCTCCTAATGTAATTTCCATAAAAGTACCTCCCGTGGCAGAATCTAAAAGATTTCTAGATGCAAAATTCAATTCGGCATAAAAAATTCTATGGTCATGCATAAACTTAAACCATGAGTAGGGCAATTTCTTATCATTAATTTCAACCTCTCCCAAGATTGTGGAACATGTTCATGATCAAGTTGCTTAAAATTCATTATGTCGTTCCTAAGGGAGATGATCTTAGCGAGAGGAAAATACTTGGAAATAAAAGCATCTTTACACTTGTTCCATGAATCAATACTATTTTTAGGCAAAGATGAAAACCAAGTTTTAGCACAATCTCGTAGTGAGAACGGAAATAGTTTCAATTTAACAATATCATTATCCACATCTTTTTTCTTTTGCATATCACACAACTCAATGAAATTATTTAGATGGGATGCAGCATCTTCACTAGGAAGGCCAGAAAATTGATCTTTCATAACAAGATTCAACAAAGCGGCATTAATTTCAAAAGATTCCGCACTAGTGGCAGGAGCAATCAGAGTACTAATAAAATCATTATTGTTAGTATTGGAAAAGTCACACAATTTGGTATTTTCTTGAGACATCATGACAAGGTAAACGATCTAACACATGAGCAAACAAAAAGCAAACAAAAAAGACAAACGAAAGAAGGGCGAATAAAAAGGGCAAATATTTTTGTGTTTTTCTAAAAATGTTTTAGAAGTGGGGGAGAGGAAAACGAGAGGTAAATAGCAAATAATGTAATGCAGGACATGAGAGTTTATGATGGGTACTTAGTAGGCTTGATGTCGAACCTCCCCGGCAACGGCGCCAGAAATTCTTCCTCCTACTTCTTGAGCTTGCGTTGATTTTTCCCTTGAAGAGGAAAGGGTGATGCAGCAAAGTAGAGATAAGTTTTTCCCCTCAGTTAAGAACCAAGGTATCAATCCAGTAGGAGGCACAAGCAAGTCTCCAATCTATGCACCTTTACAAACTAACAAACACTTGCACTCAATGCGAAAAAGGGGTTGTCAATCCCTTCACGGTCTCGAACAAGAGTGAGATCTAATAGAGATAGGTATAAAAGATTACTAAAACATAAAACAAAATAAAAACAAATAAATTGCATCAAAGTATTTTTGGGTTTTTTAGTTTATAGATATGAAAATATATGTTTGAAAATAGACCCGGGGGCCATAGGTTTCACTAGAGGCTTCTCTCTTGAAGATAGCAAACCGTGGGTGAACAAATTACTGTTGAGCAATTGATAGAAAAGCGCAAAGTTTTGACGATATCTAAGGCAATGATCATGAATATAGCCATCACGTCCGTGACAAGTAGACTGAAATGATTCTGCATCTACTACTATTACTCCACACATCGACCAACTCCTGCCTGCATCTAGAGTATTAAGTTCATAAAAAAAGAGCAACGCTTTAAGTAAGATGGCATGATGTAGAGGGATAAACTCAAGCAATATGATGAAAACCCCATCTTTTTATCCTTTATGGCAAAAATACAATACGTGCCTTGCTACCCCTTCTGTCACTGGGTAAGGACACCGCAAGATTGAACCCAAAACTAAGCACCTCTCTGATTGCAAGAAACACCAATCTAGTTGGCCAAACCAAACCAATAGTTCGAAGAGAAATACAAAGATATCTTAATCATGCATAAAAGAGTTCAGAGAAGACTCAAATAATATTCATAGATAATCTGATCATAAATGCACAATTCATCAGATCTCAACAAACACACCGCAAAAAAGTATTACATCGAATAGATCTCCAAGAACATCGAGGAGAACATTGTATTGAAGATCAAAGATAGAGAAGAAGCCATCTAGCTACTAGCTATGGACCCATAGGTCTGTGGTAAACTACTCACGCATCATCGGTAGGGCAGCAAGTTTAATGTAGAGGCCCTCCGTGATCGAATCCCCCTCCAGAAGATCGCCAGAAAAGGCCCCAAGATGGGATCTCAAAGGAACAGAGGCTTGCGGTGGCGTAAAAGTATTTTGGTAGACGCCTCTGGTGGTTTGGGAATATTTGAGAATTTATAGCGCAAGAATTAGGTTTGGAGGACCCTCGAGGGGCCCACAAGCCCTCAGGGCGCCCCCCGGCAGGCTTGTGGCCTCCTCGGCCATCTTCTGACCCTCTCTTCAAGCTTCATGGATGTCTTCTGGTCCAAGAAAAATCATCGTAAAGTTTTATTCCGTTTGGACTCCGTTTGATATTCCTTTTCTGTAAAACTCAAAAAAAAGGAAAAAACAGAAACTTGCACTGTGCTCTAGGTTAATAGGTTAGTCCCAAAAATAATATAAAATAGCATATTAATGCATATAAAACATCCAAAACAGATAATATAATAGCATGGAACAATCAAAAATTATATATATGATGGAGACGTATCAGGATTCAAACCCAGTTCACTTGACCCTACTCTTTTCACAAAGTCTTATGATGGTTAACTATTCATATGCCAAATATATGTTGATGATATTATCTTCGGTTGCATTAACAAGTGTTTCAGTGACGAATTTGCATACATGATGCGTGAAGAATATCATATGGCTATGATGGGAGAACTAAAATTCTTCCTTGGTCTTCAAATTCGTCAACAACCTAATGGCATCTTCATTTCTCAAGAGAAATACCTCAAAGATTTTCTGAAGAAATTTGGCATGGAAGACCGCAAAGGCCTCAAAATACCAATGCCTACAAATGGTAAACTCTGCACTGACGAAAATGGTAAAGATTTCAATCAGAAGGTATATCACTCCATCATTGGTTCGTTGCTTTACCTATGTGCATCTAGGCCAGATATTATGCTTAGCATTTGCATGTGTGCCTAATTTCAAGCGATACCGAAGGAATCACACCACCAGGTTGTTAGGCAAATTCTTTGATATTTAGCTCACACACCAACGCTTGGATTATGGTATTCCAAGGGCTCATCTTTTGATCTAGCTGGATTTTCTGATTCTAATTATGCTGGAGATCATGTGGATCGCAAGTCTACATCAGGCACATGCCATTTCCTCAAAACAATCGCTTGTCTGTTGGTCCTCCAAGAAGCAGAACAATGTCACACTTTCCACAACTGAGGCTGAATACATTGCCGCTGGTGCCTGCTGCTCACAGTTACTATGGATGAAGCAAACCCTCAAGGACTATGGCGTCAACATGAAGAAGGTCCCTCTCTACTATGACATAGTGACGAGAGTGCTATCAAGATCGCCCACAACCCAGTGCAACACTCCAAGACGAAGCATATACAGATTCGTCACCACTTTCTTCATGATCATGTGTTGAAGGGAGATAATGTCATCGACCAAGTGAAGACTGAAGATCAGCTTGCCGATATCTTCACTAAGCCCTTGGATGAGAAGAGGTTCTGTAAGTTGTGGTGTGAGCTAAATATCCTAGAATCTTCGAATGTCCTCTGAAGTGAACACACATCCTAATGCTCATGCATTTTTTATGGCTTTGATGCACAACACACAAAGTAACGTATTTCTTCAATCAATGAAGACTTACCCTCCAAGTGTGAAGAAATTAATGAAGAACTTGACTCTCAGAACCCTACGACAATTGTATGCGGTGTCCGTAGTCAACATAGTTCTTATACGGTAGATAGCGCCACCACCTCTTTATGACATTCTTCAAATTTGAGTTTTTCGTCAAACATTTCAAATTCGTCATTTGAGGCTATTCTTCATTGCTTTACTAATTACATATACATATATACATATATATATCTGTGTGTGTGTGTGTATGTTCTTGAGCTTTTCATGTCCTCAACAACATCCACATACTGCTAATTCTTCAACTTGTTTTCTTCATCTATGTGGATGTGATCGGACCCGCTCTGTTGGGGATATAACCCCACGACATAACCCGCCATGGTTGGGCTGGGTCATTCTGATGGCGGCTTAGGAGCAAGACTCAAGACGGGCCAAGGCGCCCAAGAGCAGGACTTGTTAGGTGGCTCACAGAGTGGTCTGGCTTAGGGCCCAGCATCCGAAGACGGCGGCTCATGGCCCTGAAGCCCAAGTTGCGAAGAGTTTCCTTGCTTAAGGGACAAGTTAGAAACATACCAAGTCATGGATCATAGACTCTTGTAAGCCCTGGATCTCGACCAGTATATAAAGGCGAGTCCCAGAGGCAGATAGGACAAAGTTACAATTGATCAATAGCTAGGTCAAGCAAATTCGTTCCCTTGAAATTGATCCAAAAGCAATAAGCAATCAAGCAGGAGTAGGCCTTTACCTCGATCGTGAGGGGCCGAACCTGGGTAAACTCACGTCTCTCGGTTCTGATCAACCCCGTCAAGCTAACCTCCTAGTTGCGATGGCCTCACGACTATGTCCTCACACTAGGACATCTACCGTGACAAAACCACGATAGTTGGCGCCCACCATGGGGCCAGCGCATGGTGGTTTTGAGTTCTTGAAGGGCTCTTTCCCAGGGATCGAGGGATACACCGTTGGCAGGATGACCAAGAGTTGTTGCGGCAAGCTCTACATCGACGATGCCGGCTAGGGCCCCGAGGCCGACTCAATCGAGTACGGGTCCTGGGTCCCCTTCGGTGGAAACCACGTCTTCATCAGCAAGATTGTCAGATCTGAGCCTGAGCCGGACATCTACGCCGACCTCGTCGAGCCAGCTAGGCACGTGCAACCCGCCCGGATCCAAGCGGTCGGAAGCACGCCTTCATGGGCTTCACGCAAGGTGTGGAGCTGGCGGAAAATTCCGCATCTGGAGGAGAGACGCTCGTTTATTCAGATGGTGAGTCCTCGACCGAGGAGACAGATTTAATTTACTAGCTTCATGACGGCGGGCTTGGGGGCTGTTCCAATGGCGACATTATTCCGAACCCCTACGAGCCGCCGTGCCGAGCCACCATCTTCATGGCAGGGACGGCACCGGCTCTCAATACTACGGGAGCTGGGGCAACAGCGACAACAGATCCTTCAGCTTCTGGCTCAGTCAGGCCTCTGGCTCAAGTCCTATCTGAGCTGATGACCAGCCTGACCACCTTGCTGGCAACCGAGGTCACTGCGGAATATCAGGTTGAGCGCAATGCAGAGATTGCGAAGCTTGGGGAGCAGATGACCAAAGCCCAGGAGGATATCAATGCTGAAAACACGTGGACAGCCGAGTTGCCAGCTCAGTTTAATGCAGAGGCAGGGCATCTGAAAACACAGGCTTGGCATCTAAACCTCGAGCAGAACGCTTCCAATGCAGTTCATCAACGGAGATATCAAAGTCGTTTACCTCCGGGTTACGAACCAACATGTTTGCTTAACACGCCCGGGGCAGGTCCAAGTACTCCAGGAGCACCAGTTATACCCCAGTTAACCGTGGAAGCACCTAGGAATAGAGCAGCAGCCCAAACTCACCAACCAGAGCCGACCCGGAGGGAGGAGTCGGGACTAAACCCGCCCCCTGTTCGGACGCTGCCGCCACACTTTTCGACACCACTGGGTCACTTCTCCAACCCAGTGGATAACATGGTGGCAGCGGCGACCAGGCTTACTGCGATTCCTATCACCAGCGAGTCGCCGGTCGCGGTTGAAACCCGAAATGCCATTGGGATGTTGCGGACGGCGATTGCTCAGCAGGCCAATTATTCATACAGCCGACATCACGTACACTCTACACCGCTGCCGATTCATAGCTACAGCCGGCATGCTGAGTCGCCAGCGATTTCGAGCAATGAACGACGCCGTAACCCACCCCTCAACCCAAAGACTGATGCTCAAGCAATGTAGATCCTAAAATGAAACTGTCTGATAGTTCCTCCATCATTTTAACAAGGAGAGATGTAAGGCCATTGGAGAAGAAGTGGCCCAGCTCTTGGCTGTCAGGTTCATAGTGGAAGTTTTTCACCCGTAGTGGTTGGCTAATCATGTGCTTGTGCTCAAGAAGTACATCACTTGGCGTATGTGTGTTGATTACATAGATCTTAACAAGGCTTGTCCAGCTGACCCGTTTGCTCTCCCCGTATTAACCAGATCAATGATGCCACAGCGGGTTGTCAGAGTTTGTGTTTTCTGGATGCTTATTCCGGTAATCATCAGGTCAAGATGGCAGTTGAGGATCAGGAGAAAACAGCCTTCATCACGCCCTTTGGAGCTTTCTGTTATGTTTCTATGCCTTTTGCGCTCAAGAGTGCTCAGGCGACTTACCGGCGCTGTGTTCAGAATTGCTTTCATGGGCAAATTGGACGCAATGTTCATGCTTATGTTGATGATATTGTGGTTAAGTCAAGAAAGAAGGAAACTTTGCCTGATGACTTGAAGGAAACCTATGACAATCTCTGGGTGTACAAGATGATGCTTAACCCAGCCAAGTGTGTTTTTGGTGTACAAGCAGGTAAATTGCTCGGTTTTCTAGACTCAGAAAGGGGCATCAAAGCTAACACAGAGAAAATCGAGGCTATTACCTCTCTTTTCTAAGCCGGCCTGCATTAATGATGTTCAGCGCCTGGCGGGTCGTATTGCAGCCTTGAGCCGGTTTATAAGCCGCCTGGGTGAGAATGCGATCCCCTTGTATTAGATGATGAAGAAGACTGATCATTTCGTCTGGAGTGATGCTGCTAATGAGGCGCTTGAGGTGCTTAAGAAGCAATTGGCTGAGCTGCCTATTTTGGCTGCTCCGATTGACAAAGAGCCTTTGCTCCTGTATGTAGCGGCTAATAACAAGGCCGTGAGCGTAGCAGTTGTCGTGCAGCGCAAGGAGACAGGCAAAGATTATCCAGTCCAGTGGCCGGTTTATTATGTTAGTGAAGTTTTGACGGAGTCCAAACAGAGATACACACATTGGCAGAAATTGGTGTTTGGGGTGTTCATGGCTAGCCGCAAGTTGAAACATTACTTTCTTGGGCATCCAATCATTGTGGTCAGTTCTGCTCCTCTGGGGGATATCATTGAAAACAAAGAAGCCACAGGCAGAGTTGCTAAGTGGGCAATTAAGCTTGGACCACATCATCTGAAATATGTGCCCTGAACCGCCATCAAGTCTCGGGCTTTGGTGGATTTTATCATTGATTGGACAGAACTGCAAACACCTGAGGAGATACCAGATCATACATATTGGACAATACACTTTGATGGATCCAGGCAATTGGAAGGCTCAGGGGCTAGAGTTGTTATATCTTCCCCACGCGGTGACCAGTTTTGTTATGTTTTAAGGCCGATGTTTCCCTGTACTAACAATGCAGCTGAGTATGAGGCTTTGTTACATGGGCTCCGCATGCCCAAGGAGATGAACTTGAGCCGGGTTAGATGCCTTGGCGACTCAGACCATGTTGCACAACAAGTTTCAGGGAAGTGGGCTTCTAAAGACCCGCTCATGGTGGCTTATAGTCAAGCAGTGAACAATATTGCTGGTCACTTTAAAGGATATCAAGTGGATCACATAGACCGGTGCCACAATGAGGCGGCTGATGCTTTATCTCGACTGGGCTCTCAGCGTAAGCCGGTTCCCCCTAATGTGTTCCTTGATGTGCTGCATAACCCTTCTGTCAAGTTGCCCTCAGCGGGAAGACCTAGCCATCCCTGACCCAGAGGGACAATTGGTGGCTGCTCTACATGCTATTCTAGATTGGACGATGCTTTATCTGGCTTACCTGGCTAGGGGCGAGTTACCAGAAGATGAAAACCTGGCGTGGCAGATCATAAGGCGGTCTAAGTCTATGACAATTGTCAATGGCGAGTTACACAGATGTAGTGTGACTGGCGTGTTTCAACTCTGTGTTTCCCCTGATGAAGGTCGAGAAATTTTACAAGAAATTCATGCAGGCGACTGTGATCATCATGTCGGGTCAAGATCTCTTGTGGCGAAGGCTTTTCGACACGATTTCTTCTGGTTGACAGCTCACGCTGATGCAGAGGATATTGTCCGTAAGTGTGACGGGTGCCAGAAATTTGCACGACAAGCTCATGTGCCGGCTCAGGAATTGCGGATGATTCTAATAACCTGGTTGTTCACTGTCTGGGGGCTTGATATGGTCGGGCCCTTTAAGAGGTCTAAGGACAAGAAGACTCACCTTTTGGTGGCAGTCGACAAATTTACAAAGTGGATTGAAGCAGAGCCAGTCAGCAATTGTGAGGCGGCGACTTCAGTTCAGTTTGTGAAGAAGCTGATCTTCCGCTTTGGTTATCCTCATAGTATCATCACTAACAATGGGACAAATATGTCTAAAGGTGCTATGAAAGAATTCTGTCAAAGAGAGCACATCTGGCTTGATGTCTCATCTATGCCTCATCCATAGTCCAATGGCCAAGCTGAGCATGCTAACCAGGAGATCTTACGAAGGATCAAGCCCCGGCTCATGGTTCCCTTGGAGCGCACTCCGGGTTGTTGGGTTGAAGAGCTTCCTATAGTTCTTTGGAGCATATGGACTACCCTGAACAGATCAACAGGCTACACGCCGTTCTTCATGGTTTATGGAGCCGAGGCGGTTCTCCCAAGTGACATCCGGCATGACTCGCCCAGGGTGGCGGCTTACATTGAAATAGATAACAAGACGGCTCATTAGAACACTTTGGATGCCTTGGAGGAAGAACGTGACCTTGCGGCGACTCGATCGGCGATTTACCAGCAAGACCTGCATCGCTATCATAGCGGCGGGGTTCGAAGCCACATTTTCCAGGAGGGCGACTTAGTGCTCTGGCTGATTCAAGATCAGATAGGCATGCATAAGCTTTCACCTCCTTGGGAAGGGCCTTTTGTGGTCAGCAAGAACATCAACAATGGGTCATATTATCTCGACGATATACGTGAACACAATAAGTCACGTACCTCTGAGGAGGAGACCAACACGCCTTGGAATATTTCTCATCTTTGGCCTTACTACACTTGAGCCACTGGCTCCAGTCATTGTACATACATATCATGTATATATATTTTATGATCAATTATAATTAAGCCGACATCCGCGAAACTCGGGGCCTCTGTCGTTTCATTTCATTTATTGTGCATGAGCCTTTTATTTGTTGATCATAGGTCACTTGGGGGCTTACAAATCACCGAGTTTAGCTTTCTCACCCTCTTAACCCAGCAAAAACGCCACATTATTGGTTAAACCTGCCTATATGCTTGATGCTACTCCAAAAAGATGACCCGCCGTACTCTTGACAGTCAATCTTTATGACCCTGAACTGGTCAAGGTTAAAACGGCGGCTTAAGTCATGTGAGAGCCGGATTACGGAAAGCGAGGATAAACCAAGGCTATCATGCCAGCTTCATCGAAGCAATACTTGAGCCTCGAAAACCAGTCTTTTTGTAGAACCTCAAAAACCGACTTCTTATTTATTTAAATATTTATATATATCAATATTGGTTCTGTATCTATAGGAATCTTTTGCTCTAAATCACATTATGGCAATGACTATACGTCTCCGGGTCAAAAGAACTCCGGGTTGCTTGTGATGAGTACTCACTTTTTTGACCATGAGTCGCCAAATTATTAATTCAACATTGTGTTTTCACAATCGTTTGTTATGACTATAAGTCACCGGTGCATAACTCATCAGATTATTTCACACCAATTATAACTTGGTGAAATTTTTGTAGACGTCAGATGTCTCTGCATTTATAGGTTGCTGCAGGCGACTTATCAAACACAGGCACAAGTATTGGCTATTTGATATTTAAGCATAAGACACCCAAGGCAAGTCAAGTAGCAGGCATTGGTCCACAAATTTTCAGCCACCAGGCAGATCAGTGCTGACGCGATAGTTCAACATGCACGAAGGCACGGCAAGAGCAACCAAGTATTTCAGTTAAGCCTATTACATGGCTACAGCTGAGCCCAGAATATTCAAAGTTTTTTCGTAGAGTATAAACTACTCTGGCAAGAGGGCCTCTATGCCGTCCGGGTTAGCCCCTTGATGACCTTTAGTAGTTGACGCCTCCGGGCTATCCTGCATCGACTTTTCTGCTTCTTGGATCTGAAGGTTGTCCAGTTTCCAGTTGACATCTGTTAAGGCTTGAAAGACGGCTTCATCATGCAAGATAGGAGACGGTTCAACATTAGGTACAAAGACATGCTTACGGCATTGGGGAGTCAAGTCAAAATATCTCAGTGTTGGGGCTGGCACTCGTGTGTTGTTATTGTCATAAGCCAGCTGATACTTTTTTAGCTCCATCTCTGCCACAAGCTGACTCGCTAGCACTCGAGATTCCTTGACACAACACCCGTAGTCATCTTGCAAAAAAGTAGTCCCATCATCTTTATATTCTGGAAACCCGTCGGCCAGTTCTGACAGGGCTAGTTCTGGTGCATAAGCCATAGCCCGACTCAGCACGGTTGTGGCTCCTGATCAGCGGCTGATTTCTTCAGTTCTTCAACCTGTGTTGGGATGGTTGACAACCTCTTCAACACATCCTTTATAAATTGTGGCAGGTCCTTTTCGCCCATGACAGCCTTTAGGGTGAGCATGCTTCCAGTGTATAACTGTTCTACAAGGTAATACACAGCCTTCAGCTTCATCATGTTGTCTTAGAGATTGCGCGTTCTTTCACCTGCACAAAAGTTGCAATATATGAGCCGCCAGGTGAAATATTACTTATGCATGTGTCGTGGGAGAACACAATCACCTATGGGGCCATGAGCCCCTTGTGGTTCGGCAGGGGGAAGATCACGTTGCACAAAAAGCAGAAGCCATAGAAACAACACGACGATGGTGACGCTGGTGGATTTTACCTAGGTTCGAGCCACTGGATAGCATAAAACCCTACTCCTGCTTTGGTGGATTGAGTGGAAGAACACAACGAGCACGTAGTGCCCAAGCCCGGCAAGATTGCCTCGGGGATAGCAGCTACGCGCGTACAAATGTGTGAGAGTCCAAATCCTTTGCTAGGTCGCCTTGGACCTCCTTTTATAGCTTAAGGGGTAACCACAATGGCAAAACAGTCTTTATCTACTTATTAGATAGCTAACAATGCTATCATACGTAACTCTGGCAGTTAGGACAAAGTGCATTGAATGCACTGCTAGGTGTCATGCTGAGGGCGAAACCCGGTAGGCCTGCCGAGCCGCTTAATCATCTCTTGCTTATCATCTTGACATGCCTCTGGACGGGTGTCACTTGGATAAATCTTGTCTTCCAACGGGCCGCCACATGCTTAGCAGAGGCCAATTAATCACTTGGGGGCTCGACACCGCACTGATAAGTGACTTGCGTCGTTGTGTGGTGGAGCGGTAGTGCCTTGGCGGGGAGCCCCGCCCCTGGCGGACCCAGCAAGCTTGTCGGGGAAATCTTGGACTTGCCCCTGGGGCAGCCTCGACCCAGCCAGGCTCTCCTGCCGGGCAAGGGAGGCCTTCCCAAGGTGATATTCTTCTGTCTTACTTATTCTTGGTCTTCTTGATTCGCTCTTTGATCTCACAAAGAGCTGCTTCTCTGGCTTGGCCTTGGTTGCTGGGAAGGAGGCCCTTCGTCCGTGCGCAAGTCAGGGGAAACATACACCCCTGTTTTGTTGTGACACGCTGATTTTGGCAACCTTTTCTTTTCAAACTTTTCTTGGCTTTATTTGAAATTTAAATGGTTTATGAACCCTTTCATTGATCTTGGACATTTCTGAACCCTTTCCAAGTGATCCAAAGCCTCATCACCTTACCAAAACCCTGCCAAGTACTTCAAGAACCCAAATCCCAATTTAAATCATTTTCAATAACTCTTTCCTTTTATTTGAGAATTTAGGGCATTACTATGGGTTGTGAAGCAACCTATAGCTATGATGCTCAGAAAATTCCCAAATAATTCCCAAAAATACTTTGGACTATATCTTACTCCAATATCCAAAAATATTCCATGACCTAGCTCAATTACTTTGCAAAATAATTCAGTTTTGCTTCTGGTCAGACTGGACCTTTGTGAAGGAAGTACATGCTAGGTTTATCCAAATGCTCTCAAATTTTTGTGGCATGAGGACACCTACAAATGACTTCCCTACACCAAGTTTCAGCATCTGAAGATCTTCCTAGAGAGCAGTACTTCAACATTTTGATTCTGGACCAGTTTTGCAGGTTACACATGAACTACCCTCAAAACTTATCCAAACCATCTCAAACTTGGTCAGTTTGGAGTCTTTCCAATGAGGATCACCCCATACACCATCTTTAGCTCAATCTCCACCTCATTTCTTCTCTGGAATCTCCCCAAGTTTGCTGTCAGAGACTGTTGATGATCTTACCTCTCATCTCTATGTGAACCAAGCCAAACCAAGGCTGTAGGTGATCTGAGGGATCGAAGGTCGACATACTGGACATGTTTTGCCAGATTTGCGTGGCCTCCTGGTGCCAAGCACCGTGGTCAGCACGGCGCTGGCATGCCTGTCGCCGCGCTCTGTGCTGCGCCAGGCTCGGGTCTCATCCGAGCGAGGCCACGACGCCGCGGCAGCTTGTCTGGGCATGCCGACATCGCCTCTGGTCGACACGCATTCCCTCCAGAACCCTTGCCCTCGCCGGCCGCCATTCCATCGCTGCACTGTGAGACCCGTGCGGTCATAGTTGCGGCGCTGCTCGTCATTTCCTCTCGAGCCGTCGCCTCCCGCATTGAATGCTGCTGCTCTCTCCCGTCCCTTCACTGCAAGCATCCAGCCAGTGCGGCGTACGTCTCGCTCGCGCCATGGCCCGCATCTCGCCGCATCCAGAGAGCTCGCCGAGCGCCCCCCCCCCCGCTTATAAATAGCCCCGTCCAGCCTCGCTTAGTTCCTCACCCCTCTCCCTCCTCCTCAATCGCCCCCATAGAGCAAGAGCCAAGGCTGAGAGGCCCACTGGCCTCGAGCTTCGTTGGAGCTCCGCCATCAGCTGAGCTCCACCACTAGCCCTCTCCTCCCCATCCCAGCTCCGCCCGAGGCCACCGCTGAGTTCGTGGTGTTCCACTGGTGCTTCCAGACCCCTCCCCGAATCAAATCGCCGCCGGAATCCCCATCGCCGACGATCACCGTAGCACCCGTCCGCTGGAGAAGAAGGGCGCGACGCCGTCCGGCCATCTTCGGAGGAGCTACGGGTACAGGGTGAACCGCCGTCGAACGCCCGATCCATCCCCACCATCCACGAGCCTCACCGCCGTCGCTATCGCCGGAAATCATCGCCGGTGAGCCGCCCCTCTTCTCTGATCTCTCCCTCTCTCTGTTTTAAACGGGCTGGGCCCCACTTGCCAGTGGCTGGACGAAGCGGTAAGTGGAGGCGCCCGGGGCAAATACACCTTCGATGTGGCCGATCTAGTTATTTTTCATTTTTGATTTATTTAACAGAATTGACCAGAAACTTTGACCATTAATAACTTTTAACAGGAAAGTCCAATTGACCTGATTCTTTTTGCATTGTGTTTGTATCAAAGTCCTTTATTTTTCCACCAAGTTTGGTATTTTTCCAATACTCACAGAATTGTTGGTGAATAAAAAGGCTTTATGTGACATTTTCCTTTGCCATTTAAAAATATTTTCAGAAGGAGATACTTGTGGATTTGAAGACCAGGAGTTTCTGAACAACCCAACTGATCAAGGCAAGCTAGGACATCCATATTATGAAGCATTTCATAGCATTGCATAATTCATATTCATTTCTTGCATTTAAATTATCATTGATAATTCAAAGTAAATTATTTGAATGCCTTATGTTGATAACTCAAATTGATATGATGATTAACCTTGCTTGCTAAGTGAAACTTAGTTGGTTGATCAAGAGTCACCTGTCCGGGCTTACCCGTGCAGCCACATTTGCCGGTATGGGACGGCCTTGACTTGGTCTAGCTCGGTGCTCTTTCACCGGTACCTCCAAAGAGGGAGGGTTATGCGTGCGTGCTGCCCTGATCAGGTAGACGGCGATAACAATGTGAGCCCAGTTGAGTTGTTTGCCGGCGTCCCCATTTGGGACAGTTTAGTTAGGCCACGAAGGTGGCAGGTGTCATGAGGTGACACGGGGCCACCCAAGGCTTGACTCCGGGGGAGTGTGATTGCCGGTGGGACGATGGAAGAGTCACGGGTCAGGCGGGTTTCTTTGGAGCAATGCTGGTCCACCCGAATGGGATCACGAGGTCAGTGCTCCATAGTGTGGGTAAAGTGCGCAACCTCTGCAAAGTGTAAAATCTATTCGAATAGCCGCGTCCACGGAATTGGACAGACCGTCCAGACCTCTCTAGGTGATCAACCGTAATAACCGTAGTAATGATGGAAGAACTTTTCTTAAAAGCAGAAATACTCGTCGAGGTCGAGTATTCTGAGGGTTGTGTGACAACCCGGATATGAGTAAGTTGGTGACAGTAAGTGACTCACTTAGAATTTAACCTATTCATTGCCATGCTATTATTTGCTGCATATTTGGTTGTCATGTGCTTGCGAGTACATTCAAAGTACTCACCTGGTGTATCATGCCAGATGCAGGAGAAGACTGAGACGGAGGTCTCGATGTCCGTGTTGCGATGCCTAGGATGTGTCCTCAGCAGTGTCCCTGTGGATGGAGTTACTTTTATGTTCCGCTACGCAGTAGTCTTCCGCTGTAGTATTCCGCTGTAGTACCGAGGCCCTGATATGTTAGATAAATAATGTAGATACTATCATAGCACTAGATGTGCCTTTGGCCTCGATGATTATGTAATATATGAGCTTGTACTCGACTATCATCAATAAAAGTTCAGCTATGTTCTGTCCCAAGTTGTTGTGTGTTTCCAGAAGACATGATCTCTAGGTTGGAAACACTGGTAAACCGGTTCTCTGAGCTGGGGTGCCACAACACTTGGTATCATAGCCGTGCTGACTGTAGGACACCCTAGGTAACCCGCTAGGACTGCGATTAGCATAGCACATTGAGTGTGCATTCTGCTTGTTGCATTTGATTGTTGCATGCCATGCCTCATGCATCATAATTCATTATGTTACTAACCCTTGGCATTGTGAGTGTAGATGGCACCAGTTCCATATCATTTCCATCATGAGCCAGAACCCCACACTTTTCTAGCTCTGCTTCGTAGCGTCTGGCTTCGGTTGTATCCCAATGGTGATGACCCGGTGTACCAGGTGTTTCGGGAGCAGTTGGGTGAGTCAGTATATGAGTACCATGCGGTGGCTTACATGATCGCGACTTCGGATATTGGAAGCTCTTCTCGCTCTTCCAAGGGCGGAGTGGCTTCTACTCCGGAGCTGGCGATCCAGTTTGCTACCATGGAGGCTATTACTACTTTGCGCTTCCACGAGGTCGAGATGCAGACCCATCCAGGTTTCTTCCACTATCCCACTCTGTCGCCCACGATAGGGCGAGTCCTCTTCTCACCTGTTGACCCGGCATGTGATCATGCGGCTGGTGTTTTGTCTCGCTACCTGAATGCCAGTTATCGTATGATCATTCCTTGGCTGAGGAGCTGTGTCGTGTTCAGGGGGCACTTGCAGCAGTGACTCCAGCACCTCCTCCTCCTATAGTTCCACCTAGTTATCCACCACCAGCTCCACCCCCGCGTGTGCTTGATACCCCTTCTGGTTTTTCTGGACCATCAGGCTTATCGTCTGGTAGTCGACTCGAGACCCTAGCTGAGTGGGCCTCACTCTTAGCCACTCCTGCTCCGCCGATGCCGAGGCGACGTGCTCTTTCTCCCGCGGAAGGAGAGCCGTCTCAGCAGCGACATCGTGTATCCTTTAACCTGGTGACTCACATCATCAGTTCTGATTCTGACTCAGGATCTGACAACGAGGACTCTTCAGATGGGCAGTGTTCATGTCACCGACGCTACTAGACTAGAGTTTGAGTAGTAATGCATGCATCTTTGCATATGCCGACTGTCGTATGAACAGTCTAGTCATGTTATTCCCCTACTAGCTTGCCATGTATGATGTTGGGTTATCTTGTTTTCTTTATTCGCCTTTTACAGGAATTCCCTTTGGTGTCATATTACCATATTTCTCCCTATGGATGTTGCTCATCGATTTGGTATTTGCCATGGGAACAAAAATTAGGATGAAGAGAGGAAGTAGCAGTCAAGGCGGAGATGGAAACCCCGTCCGTCGATCCGCCAGACAGGCAGGGCAACCGCCCGAAGACTTACCACCACCACCACCTCAAGCACCAACCACAGATCAGATAATGAGAATGTTTGAGGAAAAGAGAAACCAAGACCTCATGGAATTTCTCAAGAGTATGCAGACAATAGTAGGTCAGAATAATGGCAATGGGGTGCATTCCAAACTGTCTGACATCCAGCGCACAAAACCACCCAACTTTGGTCAGGCCGTGGATCCCATTGAGGCTGATGACTGGTTAAGGACCATGGAGAAGAAATTGGACATCGCTCATTGTGAAGAAACCGATAAGGTCCCATTTGTCACTCATTATCTCGAAGGCCGGGCAACCATATGGTGGGATAACACCAAGTTAATGTGGCCTACTGAAGAGATTTCCTGGGAGAAATTCAAAGAGCTATTCCGCAAGTATCATATCCCCATGGGAATCATGAAAGTGAAGCAGAGGGAATTCCTAGCCCTCACACAAGGAAACATGTCTGTGGGACAATACTTAAACAAGTTCAACAATTTGGCCCAGTACTGTCCTTATGATGTGGCTACCGAAGAAAGGAAAATAGACCAGTTCCTCGGAAAACTTAATCACGCCCTCCGATGTCAGCTATGTATGTTGGATTTCCCCGATTTCCAGACCTTGGTGGATAAGTCCTTCATCGCCGAACGAGACCACAAGTCTGGGAATGATGATCGTAAGAGGAAGTTCAAGCCCAGGAAGGACAACAAGGAACCATACATGCAAAAGCTTCGCAGTTGGCAGCCAGGGTCATCGGAGAACAAACCAGTGTGGAACAATGGTGGCAACAACAGCAAGCCAGGTAACCAGAACAAGACCTTCGGCAAGCAGCCAGTCATAGAGGACTGTCACCGCAACAACAGCTATTTCACTTGTGGCCAGAGTGGACACTACGCCAAGCAGTGCCCTACCTATAACGGAAAGCAATCAGCTGACCACAAGCCACAAGTCAATCACCTTGGACGTCGTCCCAACCACAACTTCAGCCACGGATGCATCCACCACATCTCTGCCGAAGAAGTCTACGAAGCTCCAGACATTGTCCTTGGTATGTTTTCTATCAATAACATACCTGCCGTAATTTTATTTGATTCTGGGGCTTCCCATTCATTTATTTCGCGAAGTTTTTCCACCTTGCACAAATATTCTCCTTTGCTTTTGGAAAAAATCATGGTGGTATAGTCCCCTGGCTCTATGCTCAGAACAAATATAATATAAAAGGGGCTGGAAATTTCAATTCATGGAGTCAAATTCCCGGCCACCCTTGTTGCTATTGACTCCCCAGGACTGGATATAATACTAGGAATGGACTGGTTGGCACCACACCAAGTGTGTATCAACTGCGCCACCAGAACGGTGACATCGGTGAACCCCGCTGGACAGACCGTCCAATTTCTGGCCAGCAAAATGATAACAAGAAAGGGCACGGCATACCAAACCACAGTTACGGATATGAATCTGATTCCGGTAGTGGGTGAGTTTCCGGATGTGTTTCCTGAGGAATTACCAGGAATGCCGCCCGACCGAGAATTGGAGTTCGCCATTGAAGTAATTCTTGGTACAGCTCCAATATACAAGAAATATTATCGTATGCCAGGCCCAGAGCTGGCAGAGCTAAAGAAGCAGTTAGATGAATTGCTACAGAAAGGATATATTCGTCCAAGCATCTCGCCATGGGGGTCACCAGTATTATTTGTCAAGAAGAAGGATGGAAGTCTACGAATGTGCGTAGACTACCGCCAGCTTAACGAGGTCACTATCAAGAACAAGTACCCACTCCCTCGAATTGATGACTTATTCGACCAGTTGAATGGAGCACGGGTATTCTCTAAGGTCGACCTTAGAACGGGATATCATCAATTGAAAATCCAAAAGGAGGATATCCCCAAGACAGCGTTCACCACTCATTATGGACTATATGAATTTACAGTTATGGCGTTTGGATTGACCAACGCTCCAGCCTACTTCATGAGTATGATGAACAAAGTCTTCATGGACTTTCTGGACAAGTTTGTAGTGGTGTTCATTGATGACATCCTGATATACTCTAAGGATGAAGAGGAGCATAAACGACATCTCAGAGCTGTTTTGGAAAGGTTGAGAACCCATCGCTTATGTGCCAAGTTCAGTAAGTGCGAATTTTGGCTGAAAGAGGTGGGATTCCTTGGACATATTCTGTCAGAAAAAGGGATAGCTGTTGATCCCAGTAAGGTTACTGTGGTCTTAAACTGGAAGACACCAGCTACGGTGACTGAAGTTTGTAGTTTCCTGGGCTTGGCAGGCTACTACCATCGCTTCATTGAGGGCTTTTCTAAGATAGCCAAGCCACTGACGGAATTGTTGAAAAAGAACCAAAGGTTTATCTGGACAGACGAGTGCGACAGCAGTTTCCAGGAATTAAAGACGAGGCTAACTACAGCCCCTGTCTTAGTCCTTCCATACATTCACAAGAGTTTTGACATATACTGCGATGCATCCAGGCGTGGGATCGGATGCGTGCTGATGCAAGAAGGGAAGGTTGTAGCTTATGCATCACGACAGCTACGACCTCATGAGGAAAACTATCCCACACATGATTTGGAGCTAGCTTCTGTGGTTCATGCCCTGAAGATCTGGAGGCATTACCTTATCGGACAACAATGTGAGATATACACAGACCACAAGAGTCTCAAGTATATTTTCACTCAACCCGACCTGAACCTCAGGTAGCGAAGATGGCTTGAGCTAGTCAAGGACTATGATGTTGAAATAAACTATCATCCAGGGAAAGCGAATGTGGTCACTGATGCCCTGAGCAGGAAACAAGCTGCAGTGAATGCACTATTTGAGGGCATGCATCCGAGCTTACAAGAAGAATTTGTCAAGCTCAATATGGTGCTATGCGGCCCTATGACCCCAGATATGTTGGAAATTACTCCAACCCTCATGGAGGAAATCAAGGAAGCACAGAAGTCAGATGAAGAAATTCGGAAGATCAAGGAGTTAATTCAGCAAGGGAAGGCCAAGTCCTTCCGTGTAGATGAACAAGGTACCGTGTGGTTCAAGAAATGAATTTGTGTGCCGAATCAGAACAACTTGAGGCAACAAATACTCAAGGAAGCACATGAGTCCGCATATTTGATCCACCCGGGAGGTACCAAGATGTATCAGGACTTGAGAGAAACCTTTTGGTGGTCTGGAATGCGAAAAGATATAGCATACTATGTCGCCTGCTGTGACATTTGCAACAAGGTCAAAGCAGAGCATCAGAAACCCGCTGGGCTACTACAACCTTTACCAGTGCCCCAGTGGAAGTGGGATGACATATGTATGAATTTTATTGTGGGACTGCCCAAGTACACAAGAGGCAATGATGCTATTTGGGTCATTGTAGACATACTCACGAAAGTGGCTCATTTTCTCCCAGTAAAGACTACTTTCAACGCAAATCAGCTAGCACAACTCAACATGTCTCGGGTAGTCAGTCTGCACGGAGTACCCAAGTCTATCACTTCAGATAGGGGTTCCCTATTTACCTCAGCATTCTGGCTACGGCTATATCAAGCCTTGGGAACCATGCTGAAACACAGCACAACATACCATCCGCAGACAGATGGACAGACCGAGCGAGTGAACCAAATATTAGAGGATATGCTTCGGTCATGTGCTCTCTCCCATGGGCCCAAATGGGAGGATAGTCTACCATACGCGGAATTCTCCTACAACAACAGCTATTAGGCAAGTGTCAAGATTTCGCCTTTTGAGGCATTGTACGGACGGAAGTGCCGCACACCGCTAAACTGGTCCCAAACAGGAGATAGTCGCATCTTTGGTACGGACTTGAGCAAGTCAAGGATATTCAAGAGCGTCTGCAAGCAGCCAAATCTCGACAAAAGAGTTATTACAACCCAAAGCATCGGGAAGTAACTTTCGAGCCCGAAGACTATGCTTATCTACAGGTAACTCCTATGAAGGGAGTAAAGAGGTTTGGCACCCGAGGAAAACTAGCCCCAAGATACATCGGTCCCTTTCCAGTGATTGCCAGGAAGGGCAGAGTTGCATATCAGTTGGAATTACCACCAGTACTGTCTGATGTTCATGATGTCTTTCACATCTCACAATTGAGGAAATGCATTGCACCCCCAGCCACGCAAGCGGATATGAGTGAATTAGAATTGGCTAAGGATTTGACTTATGAGGAAAAACCTATCAGGATCTTGGATGAGATGAAAAGAACCATAAGGAGTAAGGTGATAAGATTTTACAAGGTGATGTGGGAGCACCACACCGAGGAAGAGGCCACTTGGGAAAGAGAAGATTTTCTGAGATCCGCTTACCCATATTTGTTCCCTGAGCAACCGAATCTCAAGGACGAGATTCATCCTAAGGGGGGTAGGTTTGTGACACCCTGATTTTGGCAACTTTTTCTTTTAAAGCTTTTCTTGGCTTTATTTGAAATTTAAATGGTTTTTGAACCCTTTCATTGATCTTGGACATTTCTGAACCCTTTCCAAGTGATCCAAAGCCTCATCACCTTACCAAAACCATGCCAAGTACTTCAAGAACCCAAATCCCAATTTAAATCATTTTCAATAACTCTTTCCTTTTATTTGAGAATTTAGGGCATTACTATGGGTTGTGAAGCAACCTATAGCTATGATGCTCAGAAAATTCCCAAAAATACTTTGGACTATATCTTGCTCCAATATCCAAAAATATTCCATGACCTAGCTCAATTACTTTGCAAAATAATTCAGTTTTGCTTCTGGTCAGACTGGACCTTTGTGAAGGAAGTACATGCTAGGTTTATCCAAATGCTCTCAAATTTTTATGGCATGAGGACCCTACAAATGACTTCCCTACACCAAGTTTCAGCATCTGAAGATCTTCCAAGTGAGCAGTACTTCAACATTTTGATTCTGGACCAGTTTTGCAGGTTACACATGAACTACCCTCAAAACTTATCCAAACCATCTCAAACTTGGTCAGTTTGGAGTCTTTCCAACGAGGATCACCCCAGACACCATCTTTGGCTCAATCTCCACCTCATTTCTTCTCTGGAATCTCCCCAAGTTTGCTGTTAGAGACTGTTGATGATCTTACCTCTCATCTCTGCGTGAACCAAGCCAAACCAAGGCTGTAGGTGATCTGAGGGATCGAAGGTCAACATGCTGGACATGTTTTGCCAGACTTGCGTGGCCTCCTGGTGCCAAGCACCGTGGTGAGCACGGCGCTGGCATGCCTGTCGCCGTGCTCTATGCTGCGCCAGGCTTGGGTCTCATCCGAGCGAGACCACGACGCCGCAGCAGCTTGTCTGGGCATGCTGACATCGCCTCTGGTCAACACGCATCCCCTCCAGAACCCTCGCCGTCGCCGAAGATGCCCTCGCAGGCCACCATGCCATCGCCGCACTGTGAGACCCGTGCGGTCATAGTTGCGGCGCTGCTCGTTGTTTCCTCTCGAGCCGTCGCCTCCCGCATTGAATGCTGCTGCTCTCTCCCGTCCCTTCGCTGCAAGCATCCAGCCAGCGCGGCATACGTCTCGCCGGCGCCATGGCCCACATCTCGCCGCATCCAGAGAGCTCGCCAAGCACCCCCCCCTCCGCCTATAAATAGCCCCGTCTAGCCTCGCTGAGTTCCTAACCCCTCTCCCTCTTCCTCAATCGCCCCCACAGAGCAAGAGCCAAGGCCGAGAGGCCCTCTGTCCTCAAGCTTCGCCGGAGCTCCACCATCATCTGAGCTCCACCACTAGCCCTCTCCACCCCATCCCAGCTCCGCCCGAGGCCACCGCTGAGTTCATGGTGTTCCACTGGTGCTTCCAGACCCCTCCCCGAATCAAACCGCCGCCGGAATCCCCATCGCCGACGATCACCGTAGCACCCGCCTATTGGAGAAGAAGGGCGCAACGCCGTCCGGCCATCTCCGGAGGAGCTACGGGTATAGGGTGAACCACCGTCGAACACCCGATCCATCCCCACCATCCACGAGCCTCACCGTCGTCGCTATCGCCAGCAATCATCGCCGGTGAGCCGCCCCTCTTCTCTGCTCTCTCCCTCTCTCTGTTTTAAACGGGCCGGGCCCCACTTGCCAGTGACTAGACAAAGCGGTAAGTGGAGGCGCCCGGGGCAAATACGCCTTCGACATGGCCGATCTGGTTTTTTTTCATTTTTGATTTATTTAACAGAATTGACCAGAAACTTTGACCATTAATAACTTTTAACAGGAATGTCCAATTGACCTGATTCTTTTTGCATTGTGTTTGTATCAAAGTCCTTTATTTTTCCACCAAGTTTGGTATTTTTCCAATACTCACAGAATTGTTGGTGAATAAAAAGGCTTTATGTGACATTTTCCTTTGCCATTTAAAAAAGTTTTCAGAAGGAGATACTTGTGGATTTGAAGACCAGGAGTTTCTGAACAACCCAACTGATCAAGGCAAGCCAGCACATCCATATTATGAAGCATTTCATAGCATTGCATAATTCATATTCATTTCTTGCATTTAAATTATCATTGATAATTCAAAGTAAATTATTTGAATGCCTTATGTTGATAACTCAAATTGATATGATGATTAACCTTGCTTGCTAAGTGAAACTTAGTTGGTTGATCAAGAGTCACCTGTCCGGGCTTACCCGTGCAGCCACATTTGCCGGTATGGGACGGCCTTGACTTGGTCTGGCTCGGTGCTCTTTCACCGGTACCTCCAAAGAGGGCGGGTTATGCGTGCGTGCTGCCCTGATCAGGTAGACGGCGATAACCCTGTGAGCCTAGTTGAGTTGTTTGCCGGCATCCCCATTTGGGACAGTTTAGTTAGGCCACGACGGTGGTAGGTGTCACGAGGTGACACGGGGCCACCCAAGGCTTGACTCCGGGGGAGTGTGATTGCCGGTGGTACGATGGAAGAGTCACGGGTCAGGCATGTTTCGTTGGAGCAATGCTGGTCCACCCGAATGGGATCACGAGGTCAGTGCTCCATAGTGTGGGTAAAGTGCGCAACCTCTGGAGAGTGTAAAATCTATTCGAATAGCCGCGTCCACGGAATTGGACAGCCCGTCCAGACCTCTCTAGGTGATCAACCATAATAACCATAGTAATGATGGAAGAACTTGTCTTATAAGCAGAAATACTCGTCGAGGTCGAGTATTCTGAGGGTTGTGAGACAACCCAGATATGAGTAAGTTGGTGACAGTAAGTGACTCACTTAGAATTTAACCTATTCATTGCCATGCTATTATTTGCTGCATATTTGGTTGTCATGTGCTTGTGAGTACATTCAAAGTACTCACCTGGCGTATCATGCCAGATGCAGGAGAAGACTGAGATGGAGGTCTCGATGTATGTGTTGCGATGCCTAGGATGTGTCCTCAGCAGTGTCCCTATGGATGGAGTTACTTTTATGCTCCGCTACGCAGTAGTCTTCCACTGTAGTATTCCGCTGTAGTACCGAGGCCCTGATATGTTAGATAAATAATGTAGATACTGTCATAGCACTAGATGTGCCTTTGGCCTCGATGATTATGTAATATATGAGCTTGTACTCGACTATCATCAATAAAAGTTCAGCTATGTTCTGTCCCAAGTTGTTGTGTGTTTCCAGAAGACATGATCTCTGGGTTGGAAACACTGGTAAACCGGTTCTCTGAGCCGGGGTGCCACATTTGTGTACCCCGACAGAAGCCCCCAGGCCTGAGCCATATGTGTCACCGGGGACGTTGGGTTAGGCCCCAAGTAGTGCATGGACTCGCGTCGAAAAAGTGCTACACATGCAGTGGTTGTCATGATGAACAGTCAATCCAACGCCCGCTCCGCATAATTACCGCAAGTAGTGGGGTTGTAGAATAGCAGCAGTTAATGGGTAATGCGCTTGTAAAACGGTAACTTCCTGAGAAAAGATTGTGAAGAGCCGGCCCCGCGTCAGTTCCCAATAAAAAGGGCAACGCGAAGGGGTGCCGCTCATTCGCATCTGTCTCTTCTCCCATCATCTTCTTCCTCAAGCCAAGCAACCACTCCCACCACGCCGGCATCTGCCTTCAACATCCTGCGGGATCTCCCATCCGTCCTGTGATCTTGAAGGATGGGAAGGAAAACCGCCGCTGCGAGAGGGAAGCGGGCGACCACCGCTCGAGACACTGCATCGGAGGGGAAGAAGAAGAGGGCAGAGGAGCAGGACAGGAAGCGGCGGGAAGATGTGGTTTTCTTCCCGTCGAACCTGGACAACCAAGCCCTGCCTGCGAGGTATGCGTACATGTGGGGGAGGGAAGTTCCGAAGGGGCATGGAGCGCCCATGGTCTTGCCGGAGGGAAAGGAAGTTCCACCGAACTCGTACCGCTTCTTCCGCGCGTACTTTCTCTGCGGCCTCACCTCCCCCTTCTCAGATTTCTTTAAAGCCATGATGGTGGTGTACGGATTCCATCTCCTGGATTTCATGCCCAATGCCGTGGCATGCATGGCAATCTTTGCCCATCTGTGCGAGAATTTCATCGGAGTTGCCCCCAATGTGGATTTGTTCAGGCACTTCTTCATCCCACGAGTGGAAGACAAGACTCATCGCTCGGGGAACATAAGTTGGATTCCCCGGGGCAAGAAGGATGAATCGACTTATCTCCCTAGCTAGCAGTGCAGCAGATCAGAGGAATGGAGGGCGGTCTGGTGCTAGATCCAGGATGAAGATACCCAGAGTTCTGTGCGGCACGGATGGAGTGCGTCGTGTGCGGCAGCGAGTGGAGCAAGGTAGGCCTCACCAATGATAGTCTTCGCCCTACGCTGAATTGAATTGCGTGCCTTAAGGTTGCTGGGCTAACCATCTAGCAGGTGGGGGCTGACTTCCTCCGACGCCGCATTGCGCCGCTGCATAAAAGGGATGGATTTGCTTGGGAATACGGTGATGCTGCCGATAGAATGCGTCTCTACCCGGGCCTCATCAACAACTTGTCGATATACAGCCATGGCTGGCTGTGCGAATAGTTGTTTGGCAGCCTTGGGCCATTCCATCTGCTGGCAAAGGTCATCCCACTGCATATCAACTCTGCACGGGACCAAATTCTGAAGTGGATGCCCGATTGCAATGCTTACGGAGTTGCGGGTGATTGGAAGTTGCCCGAACTTGATGCAGAGATGGAGTGGGTCTCCGGCCTAGAAGAAAGGGCTTCCAGGGTGGAGAAAGATATGCTCAAGCGCACCTCCAAGGCGGAGGCAGAGTTCATAAAGAAGCGGATCGAGGAGGACAAAGCTCTCCGGGCTGTCGGGAAGGCGAGGCCTGGAGAAGAGGAGAAGGAGGAGGAGGAAGCGGAAGGTGAGGGTTCCTCAGACAAGGGGAGCGAGGGGCACGCTGCGGAGGAGGCTGCCGTGCTCGACCCTTCCGGGGTGGGCATTCTCGCCCGGCAGCAGATGCCCAAGGAGAAAGCGAACCTGAAGAGGCAGAGTAGCCGGAGGAGGAATGGCTCACGGCAGGCCCCCAAGCCCCAGGGGCAGATCCAGACTACCGCCCCCGCAAGTGGGCCAGCAGGAAGCTAGCGGCTTCGACCTCCTCAACGGTCACGAAGGGGGTGAAGAAGATCACCTCCAGGGTCATTAACCAAGAGGTGACACGCTGCCAATCCTCACGCCTGGAGGAGGCCAAGACTCCTCCCGCCAAGCGACGTGCCATCATTGGGGTCGATCCTAGCCCCCAGTCGAGCCCAGCTTCTTCGCGCGACTCGATCCCTCCGGGGACCTCGGCTCCGCCAGCAAGCTCAAAGCTGCCGGGGAGCTCCGCTCCTCCGAACCTGAAGAGGGGCAGGGCGACCCCGCCACCTACAGGGTACGCACTGGGCTCCATGCTCGTAGACCCAGAGTATGGAGAACAACTGATCTCTTCACTGTTGAGGTACTTCGTCTTTGACAACTTGTTGATCTAATCTTATTTTGCTATCTTAAACAGAGATGAAGAACCCCTTGCCCAGCGAGCCAAACTCACGGCAACACCGAGGCCGTCAGCAAGCACGGGTCTGGCGGGGAATAGGACAGAAGATCCTGTGCCTAGCCCCCAGGCCAGCCCCCTGCATGAAGACGTGGGACAAGTTTTGCCCGCCCGGAGGGATGCGGAAGAACATGCTTCGCCATCTGCCAAGGGAGGAGAGGAGGTTCATCAAAGCGGGGCCCACCATGGAGGGACTGCCCCAACCAAAACCCAATCAGAGAGATCACCGGCAAGGGCCTCCACCGAGGGACCTCCCGTACTAAGACCGCGGCCACGGAGGGAGTGGTCATGGACCAGATGCCGGCAACTGACGTTGCCGGGGCAACCGATACTCCTCCGCAACAAACTCCACCGGGTAATCCACTTACTCTTGATTCTCTTACTCAAAATTGCTTCGCTTTCTGGTTTCTAGCTTACCAACTCCTGGTATTTGACCGCCATTGTTTATTGTATTTTATTGCAGCCCCGTCAATTGTCGAACCTGAGCTCTTGGAGGAGGTGGCCAGCATTGGGAAGGATGCCGCCGAGGAGGCCACCAGGATTGCTGCCGCTGAAGGTCAAGATCAGACTGTCGGGACCATACAAGAATTTCCTGAAGGAACAGAGAAAATCCCTGGCAGCACATCTGGCCAAGATGCAGTTATTGAGGAGAAAACCCCTCTCCAATCCATGGGACCTCTCCCCTTGCTCGGCACACAGGTCGTAGCTCCCCAGCCATCCTTAAGCAAGCTGGCGCTGGTCATTGCTCAATCCGGGCCAGCCGCTCCGGGCTCATCTATTACAGTGGGTGCGGATTTTGATGAGGAAATCAGACGCATACTTGCTCCACTATCTCAGAGAGTTGAAGAGGCTGGTGACCCAGCTAACGGTGCCAAAGACTTAGCTTTTCTGGAATCCATGGCTGCCGGGCTCAAAGACATCCAACACAGGTATAATCTCAAGGCGCAGGCAGTCAAGGAACGGTGCGATTCTGATGATCTTATGGGCAAGAAGCTGGGAAACAAGGGTAACGAGATGCACGAATGGTACAAGAAGCAGTCACCCTCCCTTATGCGGCAAGAAGATGTGTTGGCCATGGCCAAGGCGGATATCACTTCCTGGGAGGTCTGCTTGACGGAGCGCAAAGTGCTTCTGAACGCCAAGGAGAAGGAAATCTCTGCCCGGGAAGGAAACCTCGAAACCACCCTCCACGGCAAGGATGAGGAACTGGAGGCTCTCGTCCAGCAGCGCACCAAGGACCTGGAGGACAAGCACAAAGCAATGCTTGACACGCTTACTCTTGAATCTTCTACCCAGCTAAAGAAGGTTACTGATGAGCTTGTTGCCGCATCTGCCGCCAAAACTGATCTTGATCGTCATGTGGCCAAGTTGACAGAGGACCTTGCCGGGAGCAACAAAGAAATCATGGCTCTCAAAGAGGAAGCGTAGAAAGCAGAGGCCACCCTGAAGGAGGCGCAATCACAGCTTTCCTCCAAGAGCCAGGACCTTGATACTGCCAACAACACCATCACTGATATGAAAGCGCGGCTTGGCACCTTGGAGAGTGAGATTGAGTCTGCCAGCGTTTGCGAGAAGTTGCTGATGAAGGACTTGGAGAATGCAAGAACTCTCCGACAGGACGCAGAGGATAAACTGCAGAACCAGATCGAGCAACGCAACCTCTGGATCAAAAACTTGGTTGACATCGCCGAGCGCCTCACCGCCCAAATCTCGAAGATGGACATGAAGAGTTGGGCTTTCTCCGTCAGCGACCATGAAGTTCCAAGTGTCAAGCTGACGATTTTCTTTGAAGGTTTGATTGAAGGGCTGAAGATGTACGAGGACGACAGGGCTGAATGCTTTGCCATTGAGTCCCGGAAGCTTGCCCGTGATGCCCTCTTCATGGTTTTGAGCAACCTTGCCTTCTGCCACCCAAACCTCAACCTCACCGATGGCTTCAAGAGGTTGCAGCCGGGTGCTGATACTTTTGTTGCCGCGGAGAAGGCCGCCCCCATTGTAACAAGACATGAAATGTATCTTATTTTTAGTTTTTGTACTGTTCTTGTTGCAACGCGTTGTCAAACTCATGTTTATATGCTAACGCGCGTCATCCCTCTTGTGTTTACCAATTGGTATATGTATGACTAGTTTCCTTTTCATACTTTGGTTGCCCGCCAACAGCATGATGCCGCGATTGCTCTGAGGAACGGGTCCTCAGCATTCAGCTGGCAAGGGCACGCTGCCGGTGAGTTTTTCCTCAGCAGTTCTTGGCGCTGCCACCCACTTTGTTGAGCAGGCTCGAAACAAAGCGAGGGCGCAGACAAGCACAGTAAGGTTCCATTGTGCGAGGGGCTTCATCATACGAAACCTTGGTTGTCCAAGGGACGCGCAAGTGTAAGCTATGAAGGAAGGTCAACAAGCGTGTTAACTTAGCTTTTGTGTATGCTCCTCTATTGCCGGGGTGTATAACTTGAGTACACATAGCATTTCTTTTTCTTCCCGTAGTTGCCTCCCCAACCGTGTCTTATGAATAGACCGTGCTCTCTTACCCATCTTTGTTCTGCAAAAGATGAAGAAAAGAAACGGGAACGAGCACCAAAGAGAGACTAGGCAGTCCATTAGTCATGTGTCCAGCCCCCGGCAAGGGCTGGGAGAACCAACAAAATGCTCGTGACTAATGATGTATGGTGGAAAGGAGAATAACCAGCCCTTTTCCCCTGATCTTCCACTTCCAATGGCCTTTCGGCAGCTGGCATGAAGGACGCACCGGCGCAAAAAGCCTTGCCGAGGTTCGCTTTGCCGGGGGCGCCAACCAATGGATTTGCACCAGCGTTCACTTAGGATTTACCCTTATTGGGCAAATACATGACTAAGTTCCACACGGGTTCATCGACGTCGGTGGTATCACCATGACGCGACCCAGCCATCGGAGGCAAAGAGCAAGGGGGAGGTCAGGTACACACCATTTATTCGTCCGCCCAAGTGATACTCGTCGGCATCGGACATGCTTGACAAGAGCCCGCAAGGAGGGCGACGTTGCCGCATGCCTCGCTTCTTTCCCTGGTCGCGGGTAGCATGGTGGGCACAACATCCGTGCCGCCCGTGACCATTGCAGGCTTCGCCATTGTCTTCTACCCCCATCGTCGTCGCGGCTGCGGCAGAGACAAGCGACGGAAACTGAGTAGGACGAGGCTAAGGAGCGACGTCGTTCTTTCTCTCTGAATCCGTTGATGAAGAGAGTGCCGATGAAGATGATGATCATGCACTGTCCTATAGCTTCAGGTTCACACAAGCGACTCCCCCTACCTGGCGCACCAAAGATGTCGTGGGAGAACACGATCACCTATGGGGCCATGAGCCCCTTGTGGTTCGGCAGGGGGAAGATCACATTGCACAAAGAGCAGAAGCCATAGAAACAACACGATCGTGGTGACGCTGGTGGATTTTACCCAAGTTCGGGCCGTTGGATAGCGTAAAACCCTACTCCTGCTTTGGTGGATTGAGTGGAAGAACACAACGAGCACGCAGCGCCCAAGCCTGGCAAGATTGCCTCGGGAATAACAGCTACGCGCATACAAATGCATGAGAGTCTGAAACCTTTGCTAGGTCGCCTTGGACCTCCTTTTATAGCTTAAGGGGTAACCACAATGGCAAAATAGTCTTTATCTACTGATTAGATAGCTAACAGTGCTATCATACCTAACTCTGGCAGTTAGGACAAAGTGTATTAAATGCACTTCTAGGTGTCATGCTGAGGGCAAAACCCGGCAGGCCTGTCGAGCCGATTAATCATCTCTTGCTTATCATCTTGACACACCTCTGGACGGATGTCACTTGGATAAATCTTGCCTTCCAATGGGCCGCCACGTGCTTAGCAGAGGCCACTAAATCACTTGGGGGCTCGACACCGCACTGATAAGTGACTTGCGTCGCTGTGCGGTGGAGCGGTGGTGCCTTGGCCGGGAGCCCCGCCCCTGGCGGACCCGCCAAGCTTGCCGGGGAAATCTTGGACTTGCCCCTGGGGCGGCCTCAACTCGGCCAAGCTCTCCTGCTCGGCAAGGGAGGCCTTCCCAAGGTGATATTCTTCTGTCTTGCTTATTCTTGGTCTTCTTGATCCGCTCTTTGTTCTCACAAAGAGCTGCTTCTCTGGCTTGGCCTTGTTTGCTGGGAAGGAGGCCCTTCATCCGTGCACAAGTTAGGGGAAACATACACCCCTGTTTTGTGTACCCGGACAACTTGACTCGCTAGGCGAGTTAATCATCCTTTATAACTTACGGGATGACTTACCAAATACGCCTTGGGTCATTTGAGTGATATGCCGTTTTAACCCAGCCAGCTCCTCGGTAACCGGGGCCAATTGATTTTTGGCGGCTTTTGCTCACTGGATCAGGGTGTTTTTCTCCTTCTCAAAATATTTTTTCTCCGTCTCAAAGCCCGCCTTGATTTTCACCAACTCTTCCAAAGAAGATTGCAGGCTTGATTCAGCCTTGGTCCGCAGAGCCTGTTCAGTTTCAAAGTCTTTTCTCAAGCCGGTCAAATTTGATTCGGCCGTGCTTAAAGCCTCCTACAAAATAAGGAGATAATTTATTTAACAAATGTTGAAGCAAGCCGGCGATAATATCAAACCGGGTACTTGGGGGCTATGCCAATTAAATTTCACTACAGAAGTCGCAAGCAGATTGCAAGCAATATACTTAGCACTTGGGGGCTAATGCATGTAATTTTTTCTACCTTAAAGAGTATAAGAAGACCTGGCTCATCTCAGGAAGATGAGCCGGCCCTTGGGGGCTACAGGTTAGTTCTTCAAAATCTCATGATATTGAAAGACCCGACTCATCTTAGGAAGGTGAGCCGGCTGATACGTCCATTTTGCATCATGCTTTGATATTGATATTTATTGCATTATCGGTTGTTATTATACATTATGGTACAATACTTATGCCTTTTCTCTCTTATTTTGCAGGGTTTACATGAAGAGGGAGAATGCCGGCAGCTAGAATTCTGGATCGGAAAGGGTGCAAATCTGAGAGACCTATTCTACACAACTCCAAAAGTCCTGAAAATTTACAGAGAATTATTTTGGAATATATAAAAAATATTGGGTGAAGAAAATACCAGTGGGGACCCACCAGGTGACCACAAGGGTGGGGGGTGTGCCCTACCCCCTGGGCGCGCCTCCCTGGCTTGTGGGCCACCTGTCAGGCCCCCGATGCCCATCTTCTGCTATATGATGTCTTTTGACATGGAAAAAATCACAAGAAATTTTTTGGGGCAAAGCGCCACCGTCTCGAGGCGGAACCTGGGCAGAATCAATTTAGGGCTCCGGCGGAGCTGTTCTGCCGAGGAAACTTCCCTCTTGGAGGGGGAAATCAAAGCCATCGTCATCACCAACAATACTCTCATCGAGAGGGGGTCAATCTCCATCAACATCTTCACCAGCACCATCTCCTCTCCAAACCCTAGTTCGTCTCTTGTATCTGATATTTGTCTCAAAACTTCAGATTGGTACCTGTGGGTTGCTAGTAGTGTTGATTACTCCTTGTAGTTGATGCTAGTTGATTTATTTGGTGGAAGATCATATGTTCAGATCCTTAATGATATTTATTACCCCTCTGATTATGAATATGAATATGCTTTGTGAGTAGTTACGTTTGTTCCTGAGGACATGGGAGAAGTCTTGTTATAAGTAATCATGTGAATTTGGTATTCGTTCGATATTTTGATGAGATGTATGTTGCCTTTCCTCTAGTGGTGTTAAGTGAACGTCGACTACATGACACTTCACCATGATTTGGGCCTAGGGGTAGGCATTGGGAAGTAATAAGTAGATGATGGGTTGCTAGAGTGACAGAAGCTTAAACCCTAGTTTATGTGTTGCTTCGTAAGGGGCTGATTTGGATCCATATGTTTCATGCTATGGTTAGATTTATCTTAATTCTTCTTTTGTAGTTGCGGATGCTTGCGAGAGGGGTTAATCATAAGTGGGAGGCTTGTCCAAGTAAGGACAGCACCCAAGCACCGGTCCACCCACATATCAAATTATCAAAGTAACGAACGCGAATCATATGAGCATGATGAAAACTAGCTTGACAGTAATTCCCATGTGTCCTCGGGAGCGCTTTGCTTTATATAAGAGTTCATCCAGGCTTGTCCTTTGCTACAAAAAGGATTGGGCCACCTTGCTGCACCTTAGTTACACTTCTTACTTGTTACCCGTTATGAATTATCTGATCACAAAACTATCTGTTACCGATAATTTCAGTGCTTGCAGAGAATACCTTGCTGAAAACCGCTTGTCATTTCCTTCTGATCCTCGTTGGGTTTGGCACTCTTACTTATCGAAAGGACTATGATAGATCCCCTATACTTGTGGGTCATCAAGACTCTTTTCTGGCGCCGTTGCCGGGGAGTGAAGCGCCTTTGTTAAGTGGAATTTGGTAAGGAAAAATTTATACAGTGTGCTGAAATTTATTGTCACTTGTTACTATGGAAAATAATCCTTTGAGGGGCTTGTTCGGGGTATCTTCACCTCGACCAAAAGAACAAAGAGTTGCTCCTCAACCTACTGAACCTACTGAAAATATTTATTATGAAATTCCTTCGGGTATGATAGAGAAACTGCTAGCTAATCCTTATGCAGGAGATGGAATACTACATCCTGATATGCATCTAATCTATGTGGATGAAGTTTGTGGATTATTTAAGCTTGCAGGTTAGCCCGAGGATGAGGTCAAGAAGAAGGTCTTCCCTTTACCTTTGAAGGAGAAGGCATTAACATGGTATAGGCTATGTGATGATATTGGATCATGGAACTACAACCGATTGAAATTGGAATTTCATCAGAAGTTTTATCCTATGCATCTGGTTCATCGTGATCGGAATTATATTTATAATTTTTGGCCTCATGAAGGAGAAAGTATCGCTCAAGCTTGGGGGAGGCTTAAGTCAATGTTATATTCATGCCCCAATCATGAGCTCTCAAGAGAAATTATTATTCAGAATTTTTATGCTCGGCTTTCTCGTAATGATCAATCCATGCTCGATACTTCTTGTACTGGTTCTTTTATGAAGAAGACTATTGAATTCAAATTGGATTTATTGGAAAGAATTAAATGCAACTCTGAGGATTGGGAACTCGAGGAAGGTAAGGAGTCAGGTATAAACCTTAAGTTTGATTGTGTTAAATCTTTTATGGATACCGATGCTTTTCATGAATTTAGCACTAAATATGGACTTGACTCTAAGATAGTAGCTTCTTTCTGTGAATCGTTTGCTACTCATGTTGATCTCCCTAAGGAGAAGTGGTTTAAATATCATCCTCCCATTTAAGTGAAAGTAGTAGAACCTATTAAAGTTGAAGAATAAACTATAACTTATAATGTTAATCCCATTATTCCTACTGCTTATATTGAGAAACCACCTTTCCCTGTTAGAATAAAGGATCATGCTAAAGCTTCAACTTTGGTTCGTAAGAGTTATACTAGAACACCTACACCCCCTGAACAAATTAAAGTTGAACCTAGTATTGCTATGGTTAAAGATCTCTTGGTCGATAATATTGATGGGCATGTTATTTACTTCTGCGATGAAGCTGCTAGAATTGCTAGATCTGATAATAAAGATAAACATAGACCTGTTATTGGCATGCCTGTTGTTTCTATTAAAATAGGAGATCATTGTTATCATGGCTTATGTGATTTGGGTACTAGTGTGAGTGCAATTCCCTTTACCTTATATCAAGAAATTATGAATGATATTGCACCTGCTGAGATAGAAGAAATTGATGTTACTATTAAGCTTGCTAATAGAGATACTATATCACCAATTGGGATTGTAAGAGATGTCGAAGTCTTGTGTGGAAAAATAAAATACCCTACTGATTTTCTCGTTCTTGGTTCCCCACACGATGATTTTTGTCCCATTATATTTGCTAGACCTTTCTTGAACATTGTCAATGCTAAGATAGATTGCGAGAAAGAAACAGTTAGTGTAAGTTTTGGGGATGTGTCCCATGAGTTTAATTTCTCCAAATTTCATAGACAACCCCATGACAAAGAATTACCTAATAGAGATGAAATTATTGGTCTTGCTTCTATTGTTGTGCCTCCTACTGATCCTTTAGATCAATATTTACTGGATCATGAAAATGATATGTTTATGAATGAAAGAAATGAAATACATGAAATATTCTCTAAACAGACGACTGTTTTGGAGCACAACTTGCCTGTTGAGATACTTGGGGATCCTCCTCCACCCAAGGGTGATCCTGTGTTCGATCTTAAACAATTGCCTGATACTTTGAAATATGCTTATCTTGATGAAAAGAAGATATATCCTGTTATTATTAGTGCTAACCTTTCAGAGCATGAAGAAAAGAAATTATTGAAAACTCTGAAGAAGCATCGTGCTGCTATTGGATATACTCTTGATGATCTTAAGGGCATTAGTCCTACTCTATGTCAGCATAAAATTAATATGGAGCCTGATGCTAAACCAGTTGTTGATCATCAACGACGGTTAAATCCTAAGATGAAAGAAGTGGTAAGAAATGAAATATTAAAGCTTCTGGAAGAAGGCATAATTTATCCTATTGCTGATAGTAGATGGGTAAGTCATGTTCATTGTGTCCCTAAGAAGGGAGGTATTACCGTTGTTCCTAATGATAAAAATGAATTGATCCTGCAAAGAATTGTTACAGGTTATAGAATGGTAATTGATTTTAGAAAATTAAACAAAGCTACTAGGAAAGACCATTACCCTCTACCTTTTATTGATCAAATGCTAGAAAGACTATCCAAACATACACACGTTTGCTTTCTAGATGGTTATTCTGGTTTTTCTCAAATACCTGTGTCACAAGAGGATCAAGAAAAAACTACTTTTACATGCCCTTTTGGTACCTTTGCTTATAGACGTATGCTTTTTGGTTTATGCAATGCACCTGCTACCTTTCAAAGATGTATGGCTACTATATTCTCTGACTTTTGTGAAAATATTGTTGAGGTTTTCATGGATGATTTCTCCATTTACGGAACTTCTTTTGATGATTGCTTAAGCAACCTTGATCGAGTTTTGTAGAGATGCGAAGAAACTAATCTTGTCTTGAATTGGGAGAAGTGCCACTTTATGGTTAATGAAGGTATTGTCTTGGGGCATAAAATCTTCGAAAGAGGTATTGAAGTTGATAAAGCTAAAGTTGATGCTATTGAAAAAATGCCGTGTCCCACGGATATCAAAGGTATAAGAAGTTTCCTCGGTCATGTTGGTTTCTATAGGCGATTTATTAAAGACTTCTCTAAAAGTTCTAGGCCTCTCACTAATCTCTTGCAAAAAGATGTACCATTTGTTTTTGATGATGATTGTGTAGAAGCATTTGAAATTCTTAAGAAAGCCTTAATTTCTGCACCTATTGTTCAACCACCTGATTGGACCTTTCCCTTTGAAATTATGTGTGATGCTAGTGATTATATTGTTGGTGCTGTTCTAGGACAAAGAGTTGATAAGAAATAAAATGTTATCCATTATGCTAGTAAAACTCTAGACAGTGCTCAAAGAAACTATGCTACCACTGAAAAAGAATTTTTAGTAGTTGTGTTTGCTTGTGATAAGTTCAGATCTTATATTGTTGATTCCAAAGTAACTGTTCATACTGATCATGCTGCTATTAAATATCTTATGGAAAAGAAAGATGCTAAACCTAGACTTATTAGATGGGTTCTCTTGCTACAAGAATTTGATTTGCATATTATTGATAGAAAGGGTGCTGAGAACCCCATAGCAGATAACTTGTCTAGGTTAGAGAATGTTCTTGATGACCCACTACCTATTGATGATAGCTTTCCTCATGAACAATTAGCTGTCATAAATGCTTCACGTAATGCTCCATGGTATGCTGATTATGCTAATTATATTGTTGCTAAATTTATACCACCTAGCTTCACATACCAACAAAATAAAAAGTTTTTCTATGATTTAAGACATTACTTCTAGGATGACCCACATCTTTATAAAGGAGTAGATGCTGTTATTAGACGTTGTGTACCTGAGTATGAACAGGAAGACATCCTACGCAAGTGTCACTCCGAGGCCTACGGAGGACACCATGCTGGAGATAGAACTGCACACCAGGTATTACAATCTGGTTTTTATTGGCCTACTCTTTTCAAGGATGCCCGTAAGTTTGTCTTGTCTTGTGATGAATATCAAAGAATTGGTAATATTAGTAGACGTCAGGAAATGCCTATGAATTATTCACTTGTTATTGAACCATTTGATGTTTGGGGTTTTGATTATATGGGACCTTTTCCTTCCTCCAATGGGTATACACATATTTTGGTTGCTGTTGATTATGTTACTAAGTGGGTAGAAGCTATTCCAACTAGTAGTGCTGATCATAACACCTCCATTAAAATGCTTAAAGAAGTTATTTTCCCGAGGTTTGGAGTCCCTAGATATTTGATGACTGATGGTGGTTCACACTTTATTCAGGGTGCTTTTCATAATTTGCTTGCTAAATATGATGTCAACCATAGAATTGCATCTCCTTATCATCCTCAGTCTAGTGGTCAAGTAGAATTGAGCAATAGAGAAATTAATTTGATCTTGCAAAAGACTGTTAATAGATCTAGAAAGAATTGGTCTAAGAAACTTGATGATGCATTATGGGCTTATAGAATTGCTTATAAAAACCCTATGGGTATGTCTCCGTATAAAATGGTTTATGGAAAAGCATGTCACTTACCTCTAGAACTAGAACATAAGGCGTATTGGGTAATTAAAGAGCTCAACTATGATTTCAAACTTGCTAGTGAGAAGAGGTTATTTGACATTAGCTCACTTGATGAATGGAGAACCCAGGCCTATGAGAATGCCAAGTTGTTTAAAGAAAAAGTTAAAATATGGCATGACAAAAGGATACAAAAGCGTGAATTTAATGTAGGTGACCTTGTCTTGCTATACAACTCTCGTTTAAGATTTTTTGCAGGAAAGCTTCTCTCTAAATGGGAAGGTCCTTATATTATCGAGGAAGTTTATCGTTCCGGTGCCATCAAGATCAACAACGCTGAAGGCAATAACCCGAAGGTGGTAAATGGGCAAAGAATCAAACATTATATCTTAGGTACTCCCATAAATGTTGAGACCAATATTATTAATACCATAACCCCGGAAGAGTACATAAAGGAGACCTACCAAAATGTTTCAGACTCCAAAAATGAATAGGTATGTGGTACGGTAAGTAAACCGACTCCAAAACTTTTCCAATGGCAATTTTACTCCGTTTTGGAGTATTTAAAAAATTAGGAAAATTAAAAGTAGTCCGAAAAGTGCACGAGGAGGCGGCAAGGCCAGGGGGCGTGCCCTACCCCCCTGGGCGCACCTCCCTGCCTTGTGGCCACCTCGTGTGCCCTCCGGACTCCGTTTTCTTGTGGAATGCTCCTTTCGGTCGGTAAAAATTCATTATATAATCTCCCGAAGGTTTTGACTACCATACCACGACAATATCTCCTGTTTTCATTTTGAGCTGTTTCTGCCACAGATTTAGAGCAAGATGTCTTTGCAAGAGTCGGTCGGGGAGAGTCGTGTCTCTCACCCGACACTAGGCCCAAGAGCACATAGCGAAGCTGACCACTTCGGGCAGTCAACGAAGGAAGAGATGGAGGCCGACTTGAAAAGGGTGGATGCCATGGAGGAGGATCAAGAAGCTACTTCTCGCCTTCAACCTGGAGCCATTCTGGAGGAACATCAGAGCTCAGCAATACCGAATTCGGTCATCCCTCCCAATGCTAAATTTCTCTCTTATGAAAACATGAAAAAGAGTGTTGCCTTTTCCCCCGCAGCTAGGAAACATCCATGGGTGATTGGAGCTCTAGCCATCAGGGGTAAACTTCGCAAGGAAATAATGGATCTTAAGCAGCCAAATAATAAGCTCGAGGAGGAGAATCGCATCCTAAGGGGCATCATCGCCAAGAATATCACATCAACACCTCCGAAGAAAGAGACATAAACACGTGGGTATGGGCACTCCCCTTGGCTTGTGCCAAGCTTGGGGGAGGTGTCCCGGTATCGTATCACCATCATATCTTTACCCTTATCGTTTTTCTTAGTTCGATCCTTTTGGTTATATCCTAGTTTAGTAGAATTAAAGTTTTTAGTATGATCTAATGACGTGGGAAACCACGGCCACCTATGGGGACATCAGCCCCTTGTGGTTCGGCAGGGGGGATGAGCACATTGCACAAAGAGCGGAGAACGTAGCATAGCACAACAGAGATCACATGGGCAGTTTTAGCTAGGTTCAAGCTGCCATGAGGCGTAAAACCATAGTCCTACTTTGGTGGATTGATGGTGGATTGTGGTGGAAACGCAGCGCTCTTGCCTAGCAGGGTTGGCTCGGGGTGAGGGCAGCTAAGCGCGTATGAGTGTACAAGGGTCCGAATCCCTTCTATGGTTGCCATGGCCCTCCTTTTATAGATCAAGGGGTCACCACAGTGGCAAATCAGTCATTGTGTACTAATTAGATAGCGAACAGTGCTATCATACCTAACTCTGCAGTCAGAGCAGAGCGTATTAAATGCGCCGCTTAGTGTCACATCGTGGCATGCCCGGCAAGCCTTGCCGGGCTGCTCGGCCACCTCCTCGTCTGTCTGCTTGCCACGTCACTGGACGGGTGTCATTTGGAGGTGATTTCCATGGGAAGTGGCTGCCACGTGTCGAATAACAGCCACTTAGTCACTTGGGGGCTTGACACCGCACCGATCGATGACTTGCGTTGCTGTGAGGTGGAGCGGTGGAGCCTTGGCGGGGTAGTTTGCCTTCGTCGTGCCCGGCAGGCCTACCGGGACGGTCTTGAGGCTTGTCTTCGGGGCCACCTCGTCCTCGCTAGGCTCACCCGCCCGGCAAGGGAGGTTTCTCCTTAGTGGTGTCTTGCTCATTTATCTTGTCTTGGCCTTCTTGATCCGCCCTTTGATCTCTCAAAGAGCTGATCTCTCCTTGCTTGGTCATGACTTGGATGTTGCAAGTTTACTCTTTTAGGCCAATGCATGGTCTGGGCAACAGACCCAGGGTTTGTTGCACCGACAGGAGCCCCCGGGCCTGGCCCGAACGCACTGCCGGGCATTATCGGGGTAGGCCCTATCCAGTGCACAGGAAAGAGGGGAGCAGTTGCTTGTCCCTTGAGATCTTCTTTGCTTCTTCATTAATCTGAGCCCAGGTCAGTTTCTAGTTCTCCCGCGCGGCCCGTAACGCCAATTGTGGAGGGGCATCCTTGTAATGGCCTGTGAATGACTTTAACGCACGGGCGAGTAACTGCCAATTCACTCTTCCCACCACGCTCTTATCCCTGGACACATATGTTGCATGCATTGAGTGGGGTAGGTAATGGAGGCGCGTGGTGTGGGAGAGCATCAAGGCAGGGGCCCGGCCTTCTTGGATTGGTGGAGATGGACGGTTGTTACCCACCGATGGATCAGCCCCCAGCCCGCCTATAAAAGGGGGCGGGGGGAAGCGGAAGTGCTCATCCACGCACCTCTTCTCGCCATTTCCTTCTTTCTTCTTGGAATGTTGAGAGGGAGGGCCTCTTGGTTACCAGTGAGGGGGCCACTCTCTTGGTGCCTTCGCCTCCTCCAGCAGCCTTCCAGCAAAGCTCTGGCGGTTCTCCCCACCGGTGCTTTTGCTGGGGCTTCTGGCTAGTCCTGGAGGTGGTGACAAGGGCACCGCCCAGCTGCTCCTTCCGCTCCTCTCCTTCGCAGCCTCGCCACTGTCGATCTTGTTAGGCTGCGCCCGGCAGGTCCTGATGGGATCGAGTGGGCGTCTTGCTCAGGCACTCCTTTTGCCCTCTTCCTCTTCCACCGCAGTGCCTAGGAGGAGAGGGACAAGAAAGGGATTACGAGGCACTTATCTTTTTTCAATCTAAAATATGTAGGCACTTGCCAATCTTTAGTCTAAATAATGTAATCTTCTTTATCCATGTTGGTGTTCTGTAAGATCTGTACTTGTTCATCAACATATTAATGAAAAAGACAAGCTTTGCCGGGCACTTGTGCATGCATCATACCCATGCAGAGGTGAAATGCCTCTATACGTTCAAGTAAACAAGTTATCCCCAGCAAGCTATCCTGCCGGTACCCTTGAATTGTTGCCGTGGGGCTAAGCCTGCCGGGCACGAATCGCAAAGAGGGACCAGCCCCCTGCCAAGCCTTCTTCGCCAAAGGCCACTGCGACCATCCTGACCGAAGCAACATTCGAGTCAAAGGATGGGAGCACCTAAGTTTCTAAGGTAACAAGCTTTTCATATGCACAAGTTTCTACTTACAGAACACGTAAGGATCAGAAGAGAACTTATCTGTTTGGCTTGCCGAGGATCGTCACGTAGGCTCGTCTTCATTTCTTCTTCTTGGGACCGAGTCCACGGCAAGAACCCTGCAACTTAATGCAGATGAAAACAATACCTCATGCGACCTCATCTACATGATCATGCTATGCTCATGATATGCTTATGAATGCATGCAAGTTTTGGGGGCCCCCCAGCACTTCGTTTTTTTCTGTTGCTCAGGGTCTGCGCCTGGCTTTGTACAAGGGGTTACATGCAACATCGGTAAGGCCTGTACAAAAGGGTGGCGACCGGGCAGGGCCCGACAGCCGCGCCTTACGGGTAGAACTTACGGAGATGCTCAATGTTCCATGAGTTTTGCAACTGAATGCCATCTCTGGTCTCCAGGCAGACTGCGCCAGGTGTGGTGACTCATACTACCCGGTAAGGGCCTTCCCACTTGGGCGTAAACTTGTTTGTACCCTTGGCGGACTAAACACGCCTAAGGACAAGGTCGCCTTCCTCAAAACCCCGGGCACGAACCCTGCGGCTGTGATAGCGACGCAGGTCTTGCCGGTAGCGTGCAGCACGCGTAGCGGCCCGGAGACGGTTCTCCTCAAGTAGCACAGCATTGTCACGCTGGTGTCGTTCCTGCACTACTTCATCGTAGGCAAGCACTCGAGGAGATCCGAATATGAGTTTCGGGGGGATAACTGCTTCTGCCCCATAGACTAGGGAGAAGGGAGTCTGCCCGGTAGCTCGATTTGGTGTTGTTCTAAGGGACCAAAGAACCACCGGCAGCTCGTCGATCCATCGCCTGCCACACTTCTGTAGTCTATCAAAGGTTCTTGTCTTGAGACCTCGCAGCACTTTAGCGTTCGCCCACTCAGCTTGTCCGTTGCTTCTGGGATGGGCGACAGAGGCAAATGAGATCTTGCTTCCGAGGGCATGAACATATTGCATGAAGGCACGGCTCGTGAATTGGGTGCCATTGTCGGTGATGATTCGGGCAGGCACCCCGAAGCGGCACACCAATCTTTTCAAGAACTTGATAGCTGACTATGCTGTCACCTTTCTCACGGGCTCCACCTCTAGCCACTTTGTGAACTTTTCGATAGCGACGAACAAGAACTCAAAGCCCCTGGTAGCACGGGGGAAGGGGCCCAAGATATCAAGCCCCCAGAACAAGAAGGGCCATGACAAAGGGATCGTCTAAAGAGCTTGGGCAGGCTAATGGATGTTCTTGGAATGGAACTGGCAGGCTTCACATTTGGTGACGAGCTCAACTGCATCTTGGAGGCTGTGGGCCAATAGAAACCTTGCCGGAAGGCTTTTCCAACCTGAGCCCTTGACCCAATGTGTGAGCCGCACATACCCTTGTGTACCTCTGCCAATAGTTCCTTTCCTTCCTCCCGGCAAATGTGTTTCAATTTCACACCATTGGGCCTCCTTCTGTACAACGTGTCGTCAACAAACTGATACATATTGGCCCTCCAGGCTACTCTTTCAGCTTCTTCTTGCTCTTCAGGGAGTTCTCCAGTTTGGAGGAAATGGACTATGTGTCGTGCCCAGGTTGGGGCCAGGGGCTCGACAACAAGGACCAGCGGCACCTCCTCATTCGCAGAAGCGCACTTCTCGACCGCAAGGACCGGTGGTCTGGCGGGATGGTGCAGCTCACTGATCGAAGGGGAGTTGTTCCCACCAAGCTCTCTGCCGGGAGCCTCGGAGGCTCTGCCGGGTGAGGCTTGCCGGAGTCCAGTTTCCTCCTCTTTTTGGCCATTGTTGTCGGGGATACGGAGGGCTGAGTCAGATGGAGAACAAAAGTCCCTGGTTCCACAGGGAGTTTTTGTGCAGCGCACTTTGACAGATGATCAGCAATGTTGTTTTCCGCACGGGGCACGTGGTCTGTTGGCAATCCATCAAAGCGCTCCTCCAACTTTCTCACTTCCTCGATGTATGCCTCCATCAATGGACTTTGGTACTCCTTGTTAACTTGTCTCACCATAAGTTGTGAATCTCCGCGGATGATCAGCTTCTTGATTCCCAGTTCTGTTGCAATCTTGAGTCCGGCAAGGAGCCCTTCATACTCTGCAGTATTGTTGGTAGCCTCCTCCCAGGGAAAGTGCACCTGGACGACGTACTTAAGGTGCTCCCCAGTGGGGGAAACAAGAAGCATGCCAGCCCCTGCACCTTGTAGGGAGAAGGCACCATCGAAATACATAATCCATTCTTGGGGCGCTTCTTTGCCGGGGATGATCATCTCCAATACTTCTTCATCAAGAGTTGGTGTCCACTCTGCGATGAACTCTGCTAGTGCTCTGCTCTGAATAGTTGACGTGCTTTCAAACTTCAAACCAAAGCTGGACAACTCCAAAGCCCATTCCATAATCCTGCCAGTGGCCTCGGGGTTTCAGAGTATGCATTGCAAGGGGAAGCGGGTGACAACTGTGATCTCGTGGGCTTGGAAGTAGTGGCGCAGTTTCCTTGAGGCCATGATGAGGCCAAAAATCAACTTTTGCATGCCAGAGTACCTTGATCTAGCTCCTTGTAACAGGGAGCTGACGAAGTACACTGGGCGCTGCACCACTTTCTTCCTTGCCGCAACCATAGAACTGCTTCCGCTACCTTGCCTTTCTTCGCTCTGGACTGACTCTGGTCTTGCCGGGACGGGTTCGCTTTCCTCTTCAGAGGGGATAGTGGTTGTGGCTGCTGCGTCATCCACTTCCCACTGCGCCACCAGTGCCGCACTAACCACTTGATTGGTTGCCGCTAAGTATAGCATCAATGTCTCTTGTGGTTTGGGAGCAACCAAGGTGGGCACAGAGGAAAGATAGGTCTTCAAATCTTGCAGCGCTGTGTCTGCCTCGGGGGTCCACTCCATGGGTCCTGCCTTCTTCAAGATTTTGAAGAACGGCAGGGCGTGCTCGGTAGACTTGGAAATGAACCTGCTTAGTGCAGCCACGCATCTAGTCAAACGCCTCACGTCCTTGACTGTCTTGGGTGCTTGAATTTGTTTGATAGCCTTGATCTTGTCGGGGTTGGCCTCTATCCCTCGATGAGACACAAAGAAGCCAAGTAGCTTGCTGGAGGGAACTCCAAACACACACTTCTCCGGGTTCAGCTTCAAGTTGATCTTGCGCAGATTAGCAAAGGTTTCTTCCAAATCCTGTATGAGGGTTGATATGTCCTTGGTCTTGACCACAATATCATCCATGTAAGCTTCAAAGTTTCTGTGCAGCTGGGACTCAAAGCCAATCTGTACTGCTCTTTCAAAAGTGGATCCGGCGCTCTTTAACCCGAAGTGGCTGCCACGTGTCGAATAACAGCCACTTAGTCACTTCGGGGCTTGACACCGCACCGATCGATGACTTGCGTCGCTGTGAGGTGGAGCAGTGGAGCCTTAGCGGGGTAGTTTGCCTTCGTCATGCCCGGCAAGCCTACCGGGATGGTCTTGAGGCTTGTCTTCGGGGCCACCTCATCCTCGCTAGGCTCGCCCGCCCGGCAAGGGAGGTTTCTCCTTAGTGGTGTCTTGCTCATTTAGCTTGTCTTGGCCTTCTTGATCCGCCCTTTGATCTCTCCTTGCTTGGTCTGGACTTGGATGTTGCAAGTTTGCTCTTTTAGGCCTGTGCACGGTCTGGGCAACAGACCCAGGGTTTGTTTCACCGACATCTAACCTTGAGTTTTGCTTTATGTTCCCTCTATGTAATCGAGTCCGAGAGTTATATAATAAAGAGTAGTTTTGAGTTGAGGGCTTTGCTTTCTTGCTATGATCTTGAGAAAAAGAAATAAAGAAAAGAATAGGATAAATGAAATAAAAAGACTATATAATGATCCTATGGATAGTGATGACTTCACATATAAAGAGTATGATGAATAAAATTTGTTGAGAGTTGACAAACATAGTTTTGGACATTGTTGCAATTAATAGGAAGTTATCAAGAAAGAGGGGTTTCACATATAAATAAACTATCTTGGACATCTTTTGTGATTGTGAGCACTCATTAAAATATTATATGCTAAAAGGTTGATGTTGGACAAGGAAGACAACATAATGAGTTATGTTTTCCTATATCTGAATAAAAGTTATATTGTCATGGATCCTCCAACATGTTGAGTTGGCCTTTCCCTCTTATGCTAGCCAAATCTTTTGCACCAAGTAGAGATACTAATTGTGCTTCCAAACATCCCTTAAACCAGTTTTGCCATGAGAGTCCACTATACCTACCTATGGATTGAGTAAGATCCTTCAAGTAAGTTGTCATCGGTGCAAGCAATAAAAATTACTCTCTAAATATGTATGATCTATAAGTGTGGGGAAAATAAACTTTATACGAACTTGTGATATGGAAGAAATAAAAGCGACGGACTGCATAATAAAGTTCTTTATCACAAGCGGCAATATAAAATGACGTTCCTTTGCATTAAGATTTTGTGCATCCAACCATAAAAGCGCATGACAACCTCAGCTTCCCTCTACGAAGGGCCTATCTTTTACTTTTACTTTCTACCCTTATACAAGAGTCATGGTGATCTTCACCTTTCCTTTTTACACTTTTTCCTTTTGGAAAGCACTATATGTTGGGGAAGATCCAGATATATCTATCCACTCGGATGTAGGTTATCAGAAAGTATTGTTGTTGACATTACCCTTGAGGTAAAAGGTTGGGAGGCGAAACTATAAGCCCCTATCTTTCTCTGTGTCTGACTGAGGCTTTGAACTCATAAGTATCGCGTGAGTGTTAGCAATTATGAAAGACTAAGAGATGGTTGACTATGTGGACTTGCTATACAACAGCTCTTACATTGACTTTTCCGATGTTATGATAAATTACAATTGCTTCAATGATTGAGATCATAGTTTGTTAGTTTTCAATAAAGTTTCTGATTCATACTTTACCTTGTGAATGAATTGTCACTTTAGCATAAGAAGTTATATGTCAATATATATTGTTGTTCTAAAAGATGATTATGATGCCCTCATGTCCGTATTTTATTCTATCGACACCTCTATCTCTAAACATGTGGACATATTTATCGATTTCAGCTTTCGCTTGAGGACAAGCGAGGTCTAAGCTTGGGGGAGTTGGTACGTCCATTTTGCATCATGCTTTGATATTGATATTTATTGCATTATGGGCTGTTATTATACATTATGGTACAATACTTATGCCTTTTCTCTCTTATTTTACAAGGTTTGCACGAAGAGGGAGAATGCCGGCAGCTGGAATTCTGGACCGAAAAGGGTGCAAATCTGAGAGACCTATTCTGCACAACTTCAAAAGTCCTTAAAACTTACGGAGAATTATTTTGGAATATATAAAAAATATTGGGCGAAGAAAATACCAGAGGGGACCCACCAGGTGACCACAAGGGTGGGGGGCGCGCCCTACCCCCCTGGGCGTGCCTCCCTGGCTTGTGGGCCACCTGTCAGGCCCCCGGTTCCCATCTTCTGCTATATGATGTCTTTTGACCTGGAAAAAATCTGAAGTGAGTTTTCGGGATGAAGCGCAGCCGTGTTGAGGCGGAACCGGGGCAAAACCAATCTAGGGCTCTGGCGGAGCTCTTCTGCCGGGGAAACTTCCCTCTTGGAGGGGGAAATCAAAGCCATCGTCATCACCAACGATCCTCTCATCGAGAGGGGGTCAATCTCTATCAACATCTTCACCAGCACCATCTCCTCTCCAAACCCTAGTTCATCTCTTGTATCCGATCTTTGTCTCAAAACCTCAGATTGGTACCTGTGGGTTGCTAGTATTGTTGATTACTCCTTGTAGTTGATGCTAGTTGGTTTATTCGGTGGAAGATCATATGTTCAGATCCTTAATGATATTTATTACTCCTCTGATTATGAACATGAATATGCTTTTTGAGTAGTTATGTTTGTTCCTGAGGACATGGGAGAAGTCTTGTTATAAGTACTCATGTGAATTTGGTATTCATTCGACATTTTGATGAGATGTATGTTGTCTTTCCTCTAGTGGTGTTATGTGAATGTCGACTACATGATACTTCACCATGATTTGGGCCTAGGGGAAGGCATTGGGAAGTAATAAGTAGATGATGGGTTGCTAGAGTGACAGAAGCTTAAACCCTAGTTTATGAGTTGCTTCGTAAGGGGCTGATATGGATCCATATGTTTCATGCTATGGTTAGATTTATCTTAATTCTTATTTCGTAGTTGCGGATGCTTGCGAGAGGGGTTAACAATAAGTGGGAGGCTTGTCCGACTAAGGACAGCATCCAAGCACCGGTCCACCCACATATCAAATTGTCAAAGTAACGAACGCGAATCATATGAGCATGATGAAAACTAGCTTGACAGTAATTCCCATGTGTCCTCGGGAGCGCTTTGCTTTATATAAGCGTTCGTCCAGGCTTGTCCTTTGCTACAAAAAGGATTGGGCCACCTTGCTGCACCTTAGTTACACTTGTTACTTGTTACCCGTTATGAATTATCTTATCACAAAACTATCTATTACCGATAATTTCAGTGTTTGCAGAGAATACCTTGCTGAAAACCGCCTGTCATTTCCTTCTGCTCCTCGTTGAGTTCGACACTCTTACTTATCAAAAGGACTACGATAGATCCCCGATACTTGTGGGTCATCACCGGCCCTTGGGGGCTACAACTTAGTTCTTCAAAATCTCATGATATTGAAAGACCTGACTCATCTCCGGAAGATGAGCGGGCCCTTGGGGGCTACAGGTTAGTTCTTCAAAATCTCATGATATTGAAAGACCAGACTCATCTCAGGAAGACGAGCCGGCCCTTGGGGGCTATAGGTTAATTCTTCAAAATCTCATAATATTGAAAGACCCGGCTCATATCAGGAAGATGAGCTGACCCTTGGGGCTACATTGCAAGATCTACAGATTTATATCTATGTCTTAAACATACTCAAGTTTTCCTATGATCAAGACTTGGGGGCTACATAAGGATATATACAGCACAGGAGAAGATTGAGCGTACCTCATATTTCTTTTTCATCATGTTGACCAGGCTGGCTTCCATGTCTCGGCTTGTGGACAGGCGGCTTAAATAGCCAGCGTGTAGTTCATCAGCGCTGAAGTCCTCATAGTTTGCTAGCTCAAGTTTTGACTTGCCCTTCTCAACCAAGGGTGTCTCATCCTTGGTTGTGTGCTTGGTCAACACGTTGGAGGTTGCCGGAGTCTTATAACCCGCCCGGTGATAACAGTGTCCTCATTATTCTTCTCATGAGAGGGAACGTCTTCAGTTGCCTTGATAGGGCTTGAGGCAAGAGTGGGACTTGGCGGGTTAAGATCATCCACCGGGTTAGCGTCAGTATCCATGGCTTCAGAAGCCGCCAGTTCAGTCTGTGGGGGCGGGTCACCCCGGTCATCATGATGGTCTTCGGGGTTCTCAATGTTGGCCTCAGGGGTCACCAAGACCTGATCCTCTGACTCAGGGATCTCTCGAGTTGTTGAAGGCTCACCCATTTTTCTTTTCTTGCTCTTGGCTTTGGCCCTGTGATCAAGATGGCATATTCAAAAACACATGCCAATAATTATATCAAGCCACCAATAGTTAGTAAAGTTACTTACCCGGGGTTTATAGCCAAAGCTGGCAGCTGAGTGGAGGACAAGTCCCCGGAAGACGGTGGCGACCCCTGATAATTTTAATCAGAAGGGTTAAGAGGCTGCCTGATAAGGCCGTCTTTTGTAAGAGAAGGAGTTGGACTGTGTGGCACCTCGTTACGTCGCTTGCGAGCAGATGGTTCATTAGATAACCCGGCTAGCAGATCTCCAGAGCCGCCACTCCAAGTTTGGCATCTTGATTCATGTTGTGTTGTCTTCAAAAGAAAGTTGGGGTCCAAGTAAGCATCAGGATGAGAAAAATTTACTTTCCGGACAACCCGCCTTGTTTTCTTCGGAGACAAGGGTTCTGAGCCGGAAGAGATGGAAATTACCTCGGCGTTATCGGCCCGGCTTGTTGCTACATCACCGTGAGAATAAGAAGCGTCAGCTAGTTCAATAAAGAGACGGCCAAGGGAATCAAGTTCTACCTCTCACTGATTGTGAGCTGCTAGTGACCCGCCTCTTGCTGCCGGCTCAATCACAGCAGCAGACTTGTTCTTTCTTTGAGCCGCCGCAGTTTTTGTCTTGACTGCTTGTGCTTTTTTCCTCTTCTAGAAGGGAGAGTCGGCCTGCATAGTTGAACAAAGTCAGCAAGTGAAAACACTGGATAGATAAAGATTGACAAGCCGGACAAATAACTACTTATACACTTACTGGAGGTGCCGGGTTGAGACTACAGAAAGGATTTAGCCCCACTTTGTTGCAGGCGTCTTGAGGCTCTCCGAGTAACTTCTTCACAATCTTATTGATTTCATCAGCTTCCAAGTCAATATTGTTATATCGTTGTGTGTGGTCTGACCTGCCAGAATAATCATACATCAAATTGTTGCGGCGACTCAATGGGAGGATCCTCCGGGCAACCCAACATCGGGTTAGATCAACCCCAGTTAAGCCATTGGATAACAACGCCCTGAGCTTTGAATACACAGGGGTGGCTTGAGCATGCTCTTCTGGAATAACTCGGCATTGGAGGGCAAAGTCCATTGGAAGCCGATCAGCTTTGTAACCCGGCAAGGGGTTCTCACCAGCTGGAGCTGTATTTCTACAGTAGAACCAAGTTTTATCCATCCTTTGGGGTGAATTGGAAGGGTGACTAGAAGAAAGCAACCATCTCTCCGCCTCTGAATTGAGACTCCACCGAGTTCTAGATTGGGGCGATCGGTAAATTCTGTTTGGCTGTTGATATAGAAGAATTCTTTAAGAGGAACAGTGGGCTCCATTTGAAGGTACACCTTGCATAGAACTTGAAACTGGCATAGATTGGATATAGAATTTGGAGCAAGGTCTTGGGGATGAAGGTTGAAGAAGTTCAGGAAATCCCGGAAGAATTTTGAGCCGGGTGGAGAAAAGCCTCTCATGAGATGGTCTAGAAAGACCACAACCTCTCCTTCGCCGGGTCGAGGGACATCATCTCCTTGGGCGGCTCGCCAACCAATTTCTTCTTGAGCCGGAAGAAGACCTTGATCTTTATAGTCGTTCAGCATGAGCTGGGAGACTTGGGAAGGCACCTAGTTGCAAATTGTGGTTTTTGACATGTTGAGTCGCCTAAGAAAGGATGGAGAACTATATAAATGCAAATGCCGGGTCACTTACAAAGTGATTACTCACCACATCAATTACGTGATGACACAGTACTGCTAGTTCTGGTTAATGACAAGCCAGCGTAAACATTAATGTTGGATGAGTCGCCCAACAGGTGAGCCGGGTTAACAACAAAGGCAGTTTCTAATATCTGTCGGGTTATGATTACAATGATGAGCCGCCAGACAGCATAAAGGCGTCTCATACTGAATGGAACATTTCTAAAATTCTTCTAAGGATAATACGAACAATTTTCTACAAAAGCAGTTACAATTACAGATCTACCAAATAGTTTAAAAGGAGAAAATATTACTAAACCTAAGACAAAGCTTCGGAGAAGTGGATGCCTAGCCAAAGGATTCATAAGGGGATCTAAGTATTTTCAGATGGAAAAATGGTGTCACTGCTCCCGCCGCTATATTTCTATGAGAAACCCTATCAAGATACATCTACGCTAGCGATGGTGATAATGGAGGGATGAACTCCTATGAACTACCGTAGAAGAAGAACGGATCTGTGGAAGAAGGGATGGCGCACCTGACGGTTGTGAAAGATGGCGGCGATGCATGGCTGAGCTTCGGTGACGGTGCCGTGTCCCTGGATGAGTTCATCGGTGGCAGATGAACGAAGGCAGCGGCATGGTTGGAGAGCTTCGGCTTGAGGAAGAAGAAGAAGCGGCAGGGGTGGGGTAAAAGTAAAAATGAGGACCCCCTGTGTGTATTTATAGGGCGAAGAGCCGAAGAATAAATGGCAGGCACGAAAAATGAGGAGGCACGGTAACTTTTCGGAGCAAGAGATGCCTCGATTCTCGGGATAAATGGATATGCATAAGATTTGGTATGATGTCATCCTAGATTTTTTAAGGTTTCGAGATATGATGTCATCAGTGAGAAGAGGTAAAAACAGTAAGTCTGGAAGCGTTATAAGCCGGCATTATATGACCCGGGGAGGATGCTAATATGAATAGAAGACAAGCCGCCAGGTTGAAAAGAGATTGACATGAATAAATTCAAATCAATCTGGGGCCTCATGTTGGGGATGTAACCCCACAACATAACCCTCCATGAGTGGGTCAGGTCATCCTGATGGCGGCTTAGGAGCAAGACTCAAGACGGGCCGAGGCGCCCAGGAGCAGGACTGGTTGGGCGGCTCACAGAGTGGCCCGGCTTAGGGCCCAGCAAGTCACCAAGATTTTCCTTGCTTAAGGGACAAGTTAGAAACATACCAAGTCATGGATCATAGCACGACCCGGACTCTTGTAAGCCCTGGATCTTGTAACACCCCAAAAATCGGGTTATCGATTTTTGTGCTATTATTCCTTCCTAGCTTTTCTCTCCCAAATTTTTTCCTCTGGAATTTGGTGAGTGACCAGGTGAATCCAGACAATCCTCAACCTCTCAGTGCCTTCTCATGCTCTTGTGCCAGTCAAGCTCCGTCAGTAAACCCCGAACCTCATTCAAACCCTAGTTCCACAATATCGGAACTAGAAATCCTGCCTTTGTGTTTACAAAGGAGCTATCATTTTCCTTGCTTAGTTGATCCTACCAAAATCTCCAGAAATCCTCCTTCACCCATAAACCCTAGGTGTGCAAAAATATTGCCGAGTCATATGCAATATTTCTCATCTAGAATTAATTCCTTTTTCTGCCTTTCTGAAGAATTAAATCCAGGAAAATATCTATCCATCTCCAAAGTTCATGAAAACTTGTGGAAATATTCTTTGTGATCATATTGAGCTCTCATAAAAATATTGGCCATAATTAAATAAGGGAAATTGCTTTTTCCTATTTTAAGCCAATATTTCAATTTGGGGCCTTTCCAAAGGAACTACCATTTTGGTAGCTAGGAAAAATCCCAAATAAATTGTGGAGCTTGTACTATCCATATATTCACCATTTCCATCAAGATCTCAAGTTCCACCCATTAAATTTTGAGGACAACACCACTTTGCAAATTCTATCCAGATTTCCTGTTTGCAAAGGAAGTGCTTGATTCCTTGATATCCCTGGGCTAAAGTTTTGCAGGGTGATTCATTATGATATATTACCTCTGGAAACCAAAAATCAGCCCATTCCATTTAGCCAATCTTCCTCAGTAAATTATCTAAGTTTATGTCCAGATTGCATCATTGTGAAGGAAGTACCTTCATAGATGATCAATTTGAGCTGAAACTTTTCTAGCTAGCTCCCATAACCAAATAATCACTCCACACCAAAAATCATCCAAACCCATTTATCCATTTGACCCCTACTTCCTCATTTGCATTTCGGGTCAGATTGGTGCTTTGTGAAGGAAGTACCAGCTAGCCTTGTCCATTTGAGCTGAAATTTTGTCACGATGACTACCTTAGTAGGTGACCAAACCCTGCCCAAGATCATGCCAAGAGGTGCACTATGGTGGCCACACCATAGCACAAACACCTTGTTGTTGGTTGCTAGTTGACCAAGCTGCGGTCACATCGGAGCTCTGCCGTGCCATCAAAAAGCACAGGGAAACTAAGTGAAGTGTGTAGATCACCCCAGACACGATTTGGCATCGAGTAAGACGTGGCAAGGCGATGGCCGCGTGGTGACCACGACAAATACAGGTACAGCGGGCGCTCTGTGCTCTGGAGGCCTCGGGAGGCTGCTCCCAGCGAGCTTCGGCTTGTCCGTGCGTGCCGACGTGCTAGCCACCGCACACGTGTACCCTCCGGAGCCTTCTCCCCCTCGTCCCCTAGCTCGTGGCTATTTCTGCCGACGTCGATTTGCCGCTCGGTTGCCGCCACCTCGACGAGCTCTCGGAGCTTCGGCCGTCGACGAGCAACGTCCAGAGTCCTGTCCCACGCCTATAAGCAGTGAGACCGAGCTTCTCCGCAACCCACAGCTCCTCTGCTCGAGATCCCGGAGCTCTCCCCTCCTATGGCCGAGCTCTATCGCTGATTCCCCTCGGCCCACCCCCGCGCCCAGGCTCTTTCCCCTCCTCCCTGTCTGCGCCCTCGGGCTCCTCTAAGCTCCCGCGAGCCGCCGCCGCCCTTCGCCTCACCGGGGAAGCCCCACCGGAGCAGCCCAACCACCTGACCTCGCCGCCCTCTGCCTCCAACTGGCGTCGCGCCTTCCGCCGTCCTCGCCGCCCGTACTGGCCGCTGTTGGATGTGGCAGATGCCGACGACCCCGCCCACGCCGTCCCTAGCCGGCTAGCTCACCGGAGCGCCGGGACCGCGCCGGAGCACATCACCGTCGCCGTCGTCCGCCCCTGCCGACCCATCCCTCGGCTCCAGTAGTCCTAGGTGAGGCCGCGACCACCCCCAAGCGCAGTGTGCTGCGCCAGTTCCGAGGAGGTCACTGGGGGCGGCTCTCTGGTGCCGTGGTGCGGCCACTATGCCGGCGACCGGCTTGCCCCTGCCTCTGCTCCGTCGGGGAAGAAGAGACCCAGGGGAGAGAGAAAGAAGAGATGGGGTGGGGCCCCCCTGTAAGTGACCACGAGCCCGGGCCCAGCCTGTAAGTGGAGGCGCAGTTGGTGAAATACGCTTTCTGTTTAGTGAAAGCGTAAATGCCGGAATGCGCTTTCACTTTTTTCTCAGTTGTCGGCCGAATCCATTAAATAGTGAATGTTCGTCCGTTAAGCACTGAAATGGACAGATTTTGTCTGTTTTATCGCTTAACGAACGAACGGCTGTTTCTCCGCGACCGTAACTCCGATTGAAGTAAAACCAACGCCCACGTCTTCAGATCGTCGAGCCCATTCCGATGCCATCATTTTCATAATGTTTTCACACCGTGAATATGACCATTTTTTCCTTGCCCTTCCATTAGCCCCTCCGAGAGGAAAACCTTTTCGGCAAATCTTCCCGGAGTTGTATCGCACTTCCACCCGGCGTATTCCTTCACCCCAGGCAAGCCAACCTCTTATCATGAGCTCCAGACTTGCGTGATGACCTTGCTTGCACCCTGTGTAAATCGGAGTACATCTGTATCGTCTATTAGTCTGCACTTGCATACACCCGTTATGTCATCTGTACTAGATGTTAGCATTACTTTTCATCTAATGTCATGACTTGTTTCCATGCCATATTCTGCCATGCCAGCAACAACCTTGTTAATACCATTATCATGATAGTACCATGGTTTGATCTCATGCTATGTTTGTCAATGTTGTTATAATTTTGCTATGATGTTGTTAAGTGACTGTCCACACTTATAATTGTTGAGGTATTGGTGGGATGATGGAGATGTTGAATTGAATACATAATTAAACTTAGTCGGTTGATCCAGAGTCACCTGTCCGGGCTTATCCGTGCAGCCACATTTGCCGGTATGGGACGGCCTTGACTTGGTCTGGCTCCGTGCTCTTTCACCGGTACCACCAACAAGGGAAGGTTATGCGTGCGTGCTGCCCTGATCAGGTAGGCGGTGATAACCTTGTGAGCCCAGTTGATTGTTTAGCCCGGGAGTCCCCGTTTGGGACAGTTTAGTTTGGCCACGACGGTGGCAAGTGTCACGGGGTGACACAGGGGCCACCCAGGACATGACCCTAGGAGGGTATGATTGTCGGTGGTACGATGGAGGAGTCACGGGTTAGGCAGGTTTCGTTGGAGCACCGCTGGTCCACCCGAATGGGATCATGAGGTCAGGTGCTCCATGGTGTGGGTAAAGTGCGCAACCTCTGCAGAGTGTAAAATCTATTCGAATAGCCGCATCCACGGTATTGGACAGCCCATCCAGACCTCGCTAGGTGATCAACCGTAATGATGATAATAATGGTGGAAGAACCTGCCCTGTATAGACATCAGATGTTATCAGGAATACGGTATGTTAGCCATAGGATGGCTATGGAAGAGATGGTCAGATGACCGAAAAACTTGGATTGGCCTGGAACCAGTTTCAGATTGGATCATGAGAATGTTCGGGATATGGATTGTATACTTAATATGCTTTGCTTTACTGTACTCTACTTCAGTAGTTATCTTGCTAGATAACCCTGTTATGTCATGATGATCATCCCTGCTAGATGTTTAATCATGCCAGATAATCTTACTACGGCATGATAATTAATAATGCTAGATAGGTATGCTATGCCATGCTTGATTCATGTTTTCCTGTTAATTCCATGCCATGTTTAGAATAAATTCTTGCATAGCATAGGGCTTGCTTTGTCATCTGCTTGTTTGGATGCTATGTATTTGGTTGTCTTGCGAGTACATTCAAAGTACTCACCTGGCCTTGCACGTGGCCAGTTGCAGGAGAAGATCCATCAGGTTAGATCGTAACCCAACCAGTCCTGTGAGTTGTGGAGCCCAGCCAGAGATGTCGTTGCCGCTGAACCAAGACCTTCGCTGCCATTTTAGTTAGCCTTGGAGCTATGTAACATTGTTGTAAGCAACAGTGTTGTAACACTCCATTTCATTTAATAAAGCCATTTTGTGCCTGGAAATTGTTGTATCATGTCTCTGACGTGCGCCAGGTCTTATCCTGGGGCTGGCGTGCGTCGGCCCTCTATCAGGGTGCCACAGATCTTGACCTATATATAAAGGTGAGTCCCAGAGGCAGATAGGACGAAGTTACAATCGATCAATAGCTAGGTCAAGCGAATCCACTCCCTTGTAGTTGATCCAAAAGCAATAAGCAATCAAGCAGGAGTACGCCTTTACCTCGATCGTGAGGGGGCAAACCTGGGTAAACTCGTGTCTCTCGGTTCCGATCAACCCCGATAAGCTAAACTCCTAGTTGTGACGGTCTCACGACTAAGTCCTCACACTAGGACATATGTCGTGACAAAACCACGACACGCTCCCCTCTATGCTAAGCTCAACCCACTCTGTTCACAAATTCTTCATATGTGTTCTACTTGACATTGTTCAAAGTCTTCACCGTGTCCTTGACAGCTGAAGAAATTGTGAACACCTTTTAAAATTCCCAAAAAAAAAAGTTTTGTCGATTGCCACAGTAACTTTATCCCGTGCTTCAGTCGTGAGGATAAGCATGTGTTACGCGTGTCATTGAGATGCGAATGGCCAGGGGCTTATCCGTCCAAATTCTTCGGGCCACTCGATTTTCACCACGGCTATAAGTAGCCATGACTCCGTCAACCTAATTTTACTTCACTCCTCTACTCCCATTGCTCTCACTCTCAAACCCTAGCACCGCCGCTAGATTTCATCACCGCCGAAGAAGAAGAGCTTCACTACCTCGACTTCTTTTTCATCGTACTCACACCGGACGCGGATTTCTTCATCTCTGCTGCCACCATAGCTGTCTTTTGTTGTCAAGTTAGAGCATGGAAGATCTGAACTGATGATTTCCATCATTTCGTCGTCCAGTTCATCGAGTTCATCCTTGGGGCAATTAAATGTTAATTTTACTGCCCAGTTTGATCTCTTTACTGTCTCAAAATCTTCAAGTCCTATTTTTCTTTCATTTCCAATTCTTCAGCACTTCCTTTTGGCCAATCTTGAGTATTTCATCTAAGTTATGCTTAACAACTAGATTCCTCAATTGTGCAAATTTCCTCAATATGTAAAACTCTGGAACCTAGGTCAAGAACACTTAGTGAATTTCATCAAGATGATAAGGGTCAATTTCCACAACTGGTTTATTTTGAAAAATGTCTGAGAATGCATGTGACTCTTCCCAATTTCCTCACAACTATACTCTATTCACATGTACAAATGTCTTCCGACAAATCCCTAGGTTCTCATCAACTTAATTCATTTGAAGTGTTGCTTGAGGAAAATCTTCAAACTTCTTCAGAGTCATCAAAAGCTCAGAAACATTAGTTGAAGAAAATGGCTGAAGGAAAAAGGTCTCGGAAGGGAGGAAAGAGGAACAGACAGCTTTCGAAATCCTGTAGGATATTTACTCAGGATATTGCACACCTGATGAAAACATACATGGCAAAGAAACTAAGGAGAAGCGCAAAACGCGCACTCAGAAAATCAAGAGGTACTGGATGTACGAATGGAGAGAGTGCAGATATGTCACTCCCAAGTACATGAAGGACTTTGCTGTAAAGCCTCCATGCAAGAGACCACCACTTGCTCCTGGTCAACTGGCTAACACCACAAGCATCAGAAGGGCTGAACAATTCCCCAAGGAATGGGAAAGGCATCAACCAAAACTGGCAAAACATGCCAAGAAGATCGTTGAGGAATTCAACAGGGCCACAAAGGCCTCAACTGAAGCTGGTGCTAGTGGCAGTGCAAGTGCACCAAAGAAATCAATGCCAAAGAAGCCTGCTCACAAGCCCAAGCCATCAAATCCAAAGCCCTCAGTGGCCAAGTCGGCTGCTTCAAAGGCCTCAACACCCAAGATGACAAAATCTTCAGTGCCTCCTCCTGCCGCAAGTTCTTCAATGGCAGCAGCAAAAGCTTCAACATCGGTCGTCCTCGCATCTTGCCAGCGCACCGAGGGCTTGCCAACAGCCTCCATAGCCGCATCAAGTGCCTCAGCTAGTGGGCAAACTTCATCACTGCCCAAGCTGAAGAAAAAGGTCACTGTTGGCCGTGGCATGAGATCAAGTCCCAAAATCAAGGCCATAGTGCCTCAAGCTGACAAACAGGGGCTAGCTGACGAAGATGAGCTCGATGGGTTCCTCAGAAGAAAGCACGAGGAAGGTGCTATTGCAAAGAACTCTTTAGTCCCATTGCTGCTGGATCCCAAGAAGATCCTTGACTTCATTGACATATGGGTGATGAAGCCTGTCGGCGTTCTGGGATCAGGGGTACCCAGACCTGCCTGGCTATGGCCCAGCGCGTGGCCCCATCAATGGCCCAGTATGGCCCAGCTACAAGACCCTACGAGCAAGACCCTCGCGAAGGCCCCCTGGCCTCGCGAGGCGAGCAACGCCAAGACCTCCCGAGAAGTAGCTTCACGAGCCTGCCTCCCGAGGTGCAGAGATCTCTATGCAGGTACCCCACCTCACGAGGCTCGTGATGACATGAGCCATGATGACCAAGGCCAGGCGGGCTCTAGCGGGCGCAGCGGAGGACAGTTTCCTCTTTGGTGCTAAGGAGGCAAGGACGTACGCGGGTTCCCAAGGAATCCCCCAAAGGTTTCCATTCCGGTGCAACACGACGAAGGCCACGAGCTTGGCAGGACGGATGGCATCACCGAGCCCACCACTGCGTCATGACCAGAAGCTTTCATTAGGATAAGATGTACCTCTTGTCCCCTTTCAAATTGGCCACCGTGGTATTCCTTTCTGCCTAAGTTATGAGGGAAGAGAACCGGGCCTAGTATAAGTATAGGCTAGTCTCCACCGTAGAGGGGGGTCGATCCATTCTCTCTCTCTGAGCCCTCACGAGGCAGCTCGCCCACTGTACTAGTTCATCCGCATCTTCCTTGCAAGGCAATCCACCACAAAGTAGGAGTAGGATTTTACACCGCAAGGTGGCCCGAACCTGGGTAAACTATTGCGTCCCCTCTTTTCCTTGCTCGCACGAACTCGATGAGGCCAAGCCATGAGGCGATGAGCTTGAGGCTGTAGCTAGGCTAGATCTTCGCACACGCCCCAGAGTTTGAACCTTGTTTGGGTCCGCGGAGCCCCTATTCCGACATTTGGCACTCCAGGTAGGGGCGTGTTGAAGTTCTCCCTTCTGATTCGCTCCTCGCCTCATCGCTTCCATGGATGATGTTGTTCGCCTTGCTTCTCGGACCGCCGTCCCTGGGAACCCCGCGGGTTGCCTGACCTTCACTCCCGACCTGCGCCGAGTGCGGTGGCCGGTCAGGTTCAGGCCAGTTCTGCCCCCGCGCTACGACGGCGCAGCCGACACCGAGGAATTCCTCCAGCTGTATAGCCAGAGTATTCTGGCGGCGGGAGGTAACGACAAGGCCATGGCAAACTGGCTCCCCCTGGCCCTGGCAGAGGTTTCGCGCTCTTGGCTGCGCAGCCTCCCGGAGGCCTCGGTGTCCTCTTGTGGAGAGCTCCGCGGTCAGTTCATCGCGTGCTTCGCAGCCCCGAGGACCCACGCGGTCGCTTGCATCCTCGGCGGGTCGCAGGCGCCCGCATCTGGTCGCCACACCAAGCAAATCTTCCGCCAGGCGAGCGCCGCTTGGCCTCAGCCTGATACCCTGCGATGCCGCACGTGGCGCGAGGTCTCCATCATCTTCGACTCCAGGGACCGCCCTGAATCTACGGCTGCTGCCGGTGCGCTCCCCATGCTGTGCATGCCCATCATCAGCAACATTGCGGTCACCAAGACTCTCATCGACAGTGGCGCTGGCCTCAACGTACTCTCTGTGGAAACTTTTGAGATGCTTCAAGTGTCGTACGACCAGCTTCTGCCAACCAAGCAATTCTCAGGAGTGACAAAGGGCTCCGCCACCCCCCTGGGACAGCTGCACCTCCCTGTCACCTTCGGCAAGCACGAAAACTACCGCACCGAGCTCATCGACTTCGACATGGCCCGCATCGGCCTCCCGTACAACGCCATCCTGGGGTACCCTTCCCTTGCCTAGTTCATGGCGGTGACCCATCTAGGCTTCAATATCGTCAAGATGCCAGATAGTAGCGGTGTCATCACCATGGCTAGCGATAGAAAGGATGCGGTACGGGCCCTCAAGCTCGCTGACAGGGTGGTGGCATCCGCACGCCTGGACCCTGAGGGCGCCCCGGGGGCTCCCGAGGATGCGCCCGCAAAGAAGAAACAGTTGTTCTCCCAGGACCATGCCGAGACGAAGAAGGTGCCTATCGACAGCAGCGGCTCTGGCCCCACCTTCACCATTGGCGCTGGCCTTCCCCCAGAACAGGAGGAGGCGCTAGTCGGTTTCCTCCAAATAAACAAGGACGTGTTTGCTCTAGTAGGTGTCCCGGGGGAGGTGATCGAACACCACCTAGCGGTATGCCGAAATGCGAGCCCGGTGAAGCAGAAAGCGCGGAGTCAAGCACAGGAGAAGTAGGCGTTCATCGTCCAGGAAGTGCGCAAGCTGCAAGAAGCTGGAGTCATCCGAGAGGTGCAACACTCGGAATGGCTGGCCAACCCAATTGTTGTTCCTAAGAAGGGCAGAAAGGAGCGCATGTGCGTCGACTTCACGAGCCTCAACAAGGCTTGTCCTCAGGACCCCTTCCCGCTTCCATGCATCAACCTGATCATGGACTCCACCGTGGAGTGTGATCTGTTGTGCTTTCTGGATGCCTTCTCAGGCTATCACTAGATCAAGATGGCGGCGGAGGACGTCGAGAAGACGGCCTTCATTTCCCCATGTGGCATGTACTGCTACACCTGCATGCCCTTCGGGCTGAGGAGCGCTGGCGCCACCTTCCAGCGGCTAATGCACATCGCGCTGGGGCCACATCTAAAGAGGAATGCAGAGGCATACATTGATGACATCGTGGTCAAGTCCCGCAAGGCAAAGACCCTGATCGAAGATCTGGAGGAAACATTCGCCAACCTGCGCAAGGTGAATCTGAGGCTTAACCCGGAGAAGTGTGTTTTCGCGGTCCCATCCGGCAAGCTGCTTGGCTTCCTTGTCTCACATCGAGGGATCAAGGCCAACCCCGAAAAGATCAAGGCAATTGAAAAAACGCGCCCGCCTCAGACCCTCAAGGAAATGCAAAAGTTGGTGGGGTGTGTGACCTCCTTAGGGTGCTTCATTTCTAAGCTTGGCGAGTGCGCCCTCCCCTTCTTCAAGCTGATGAAGAGAACAGGCCCCTTCGAATGGACCCCGGAAGTAGAGGCGGCCTTCGAGGACCTCAAGAGGTACCTCATGAGCCCCCCATCATGGTGGCGTCCCATCCTCGCGAGCCCTTGGTGCTCTATTTGGCTGCCACCCCGCACTCGGCCAGCACGGCGCTTGTGGCGGTCCGAGAAGAGCGCTCCAGCACCAGCACGGGGCCTCGCGGCCCGCGTAAGGCCATGCAGCCTCCGTCACCACAGGACAGCACCCCAGGGGCCCCCGCCCCTCCATCGCCTGACAAGGCGCCCGAGTCCCTCGCGTCCTGCGCTAGGCAGGATGCCGTCGACGCCCCACGCCTCGTCGAGCATCCAGCACAGCGGTGCTACCACTGCCACAACGTCCGCCCCGGACACTCAAAGTCAGAGACCTCGTCCTGAGGCGGGTCCTCTCTAGGGAGGGCCTCCATAAGCTCTCGCCCATGAGGGAGGGCCCATTCAGGGTCGCCCGCGTCTCCAGGCCTGGCACCGCATGCCTGGAGATGGAGGACGGGGTCCCCATCCAAAATGCCTGGAACATCCAGCATCTCCGCAAGTTCTACCCGTGACACTCTCACGTAATAATGAGTGGGGCTATACATGCCCCAGAGTCTCCCGGTGCGCCATTTTGCGGCCTCGCGGGAGCTCCCACCCACGCCCCAGTGGAAGCCCCATGCTTTGCGCTGGCGGAAACGGTCGAACAACAACTATGCCCACGCCCAAGTGGAGGCCCCATGCTCCGCGCTCGTGGGAAGACTAGTATAAGCACCGGACGCGGTCGTTTTTCATCCTCTCTTGTAACCGAATTTGCAATTTCTTGGAATGAAGTTTGAAGTTTTGACATCTTTGTTCGAAGAGGGTCGTGGTTTTCTCCTTGCGGTGTTTCCCTTCTTGAATATCGTTTTTAAAGGAAACGACGGCCGCCTATTGCTCCCTCTCGCGCGTCCCGCGAGCGGGGGCTGGGTACAGTGTTTACGCTTGGGCTAGCCCCAGCGGCATTGAGCACTCAGGCCACAACAGCCGTGGATCCACCCGTACGCACACCTCGCCAAGGCTTTGGCACCTAAGTCCTCGCGTGACGCTCTCGAGCGAGCCAACAGGCACGTGTTGCCTTGGGCCCCTAGCTTTGGGAGCGCTCACCTCCTGGCCTTCCCGGGCACCGCGACCCAGCATACCAGCACGACTAACCCTTGCTCGGGGGCTCTAGGTGTAGGATGGGCGCCAAGAAGAGGTGGCCTGGGAAGACACAATTACGGTTCGGCGCATCATGGAGGAATTCTTCATCAAGTACTTTTTACATCCCCACGAGGCCCGACGCCTGGCGGAGGCATCTCAGGAGGCCCCGAACCCTCGCGAGCCCCCGGGCCTCATGAGCCTCTCGAGCCATCCGGCCCGTGAGGAGGAAGCCTCCCCAACAAGCTTCTTCGGCTACCTCGATGCTCTAGGCGCATCATTGCCAAAACAGGAAGTGCACATAGGATCAAAAGATCCAGAGAAGCGCGCCCCCGCAACGCAGGAACCTGCTGAGGGCCACGGGCGCACCAAGCTAAGTTATCCTATTCGTGCCAAGCATGGACCTTACCATTAGCACCTTTCTTGGACTCCCGCGACCTCATTCGGGCAAGGAACCATCCCCCTTCTTTTATCTTTCGGGAGCTGCTTGCGCGTCAAGGGGGACCTCGTGAGCAGCGCCTCACGAGCTCGTACCGGACCTCAGGTCGCTCACCTCCTGGCCTTGCACACGGCATCGCGACCTGGCATACCAGCGACGGCAGAAGCCTACACGGGGACTGGGTCCCGCCGACGCAGGGCACTAAGCTATCGTAATAACAGAAGGGGACCCGTGCCCGAATGAGAAACGCCAACATAATTAAAGGACATGAGCAGGAAACACTAATAAAAAGGCGCGAGCGCTGCAGTTCATTACACGCCCCCGCGGGGCTCTTCACGATTTCTGGTCCAGGAAATGAAAACAAAAGAAATGGCCTCCTGAAGGCCGTAGCTCGTATGGCGCTGGCCCCAACGTCGCAGCGCCTAGTCGGAGTCCTCCTCCTCCTTGATCGGGGCACGGCGATGTGGCGGCTCATCATAGTCATTGTCGTTCAAGCTCCCCCCCCCCCTCGAAGGAAGTGCCGCCGCTGCTGGAGGTGTCGCAGCCGTCACCGAGGGCAAGTTCACCACCGAGGACGTCGCCGCCGCGACGGCCGTCCTAGTCGGTAATGCGGTCGCCGCCACTGCTATCTCCCTCCGGGCAGCACCCCAAGCGCCCGCCGTCTTCCCCGAAGGTCTTGACGAAGAGCGTCATCGCCCCGTCATACATGAAGTGGAGGGTGTGCCTCCCCTTCAAGCCATGGGTGTGGGCGAACGTCTGCCACCCACGGGCCAGGAACACATAGCCCGCGGGTGTAACCTCGACCTCCACCCACGAGGATCGGTTGCAGCAGCCATCGGGCTGCAGCCACAGCCCAATGGGTCCTCCGGCCGGCAATCCTCTGCGAAGGAGCGCCAAAGCTGGATCCAGGTGCCGAGCAGACTCTCCATCCACAACACAAACTCGCGGGCCATGTCATCCGAGTGGGCCCGCATGCGAGGTGGTCGTGTAGCCACCGCATGCCTTTCCCCATGACCTCGGCCGTCATGGCTTCCACGGCCGCTTCCGTGGGAGGGGTTCTTCCCGCGGCTGCCGAAGCCGGTGCAAACCACCAATGGAGAACGCGGATAACCCAAAAGTTTAGGGGATCAATTGTAGCCTTTCTCGATAAGTAAGAGTGTCAAACCCAGCGAGGAGCTAAAGGTAGAACAAATATACCCTCAAGTTCTATCGACCACCAATACAACTCTACGTACGCTTTACCTAGAACAAGTATGAAACTAGAAGTACTTTGTAGGTGTAAAGGGATAGGTTTGCAAGATAATAAAGAGCACGTAAATAAAAGTTAGGGGCTGCTTAGATAAAGAAACAATTAAGTTAGTTTTAGTAGAGAGCTTTTTGTCACAAGAAAGTTATTTGTCCCTAGGCAATCGATAACTAGACCGGTAATCATTATTGCAATTTTATATGAGGGAGAGGCATAAGCTAACATACTTTCTCTACTTGGATCATATGCACTTATGATTGGAACTCTAGCAAGAATCCACAACTACTAAAGATCATTAAGGTAAAACGCAACCATAGCATTAAAGTATCAAGTCCTCTTTACTCCCATACGCAGACAACCTACTTACTCGGGTCTGTGCTTCTGTCACTCACGCCACCCACCATAAGTGAATCATGAACATATTACAAACCCTACAGCGGGGATCCCTCATGCTTGCGCGACACGGAGAGCACCATAGGATAGCACCGATAATAAAACATATAACTCAAACCAATCATGATCATCAATCAACCCATAGGACAAAACTGATCTACTCAAACATCATTGGATAGCCATACATCATTGGGAAATAATATATAGCGTTGAACACCATGTTTAAGTAGATATTACAACGGGGAGAAGAGGTGTTACACCGCTGCATAGAGGGGGAGACAGTTGGTGATGACGGTGGCAAAGTTGTTGGTGTAGATCGCCGTCACGATGATGGCCCCGGCGGCGTTCCGTCGCCACCGGGAGAGAGGGAGAGAGAGCCCCCCCCCCCCCCCCCCCCGCCTTCTTCTTCTTCCTTTGCCTCCCCCCTAGATGGGAGGAGGTTTTCTCTCTGGTCCTTGTCCTCCATGGCGGTGGAGGGGCGGGATCCCCTCCGAGATTGGATCTCTCTCTTTGTTTCCTTCTGTTTCTGCATTCCTGTTTCCTGCCCTTTCACCGTTTCTTAAATTCCCGGAGATCCGTAACTCCGATTGGGCTGAAATTTTAACACGATTTTTATCCTTATATTTTCTTTCTTGTGGCTGAAGAAGGGCACCAAACACGTTACAGGGTGGCCAGAAGCCTCCCAGGCACGCACAGGGTAGGGGGGCGCCCCTAGGGCTTGTGGGCCATTCGGGCATCGTCTCGCGTTGATTCTTTTTCCCAAAAATCACATATATTCCAAAAAAACTCTTGGTAAGTTTTTATCGCGGTTGGACTCCATTTGATATGGATATTCTACGAAACAAAAAACATGCAACAAACAGGAACTGGCACTGGGCACTGGATCAATATGTTAGTCCCAAAAATAATATAAAAAGTTCCAAAAGTATATGAAAGTTGTAGAATATTGGCATGAAACAATAAAATATTATAGATACGATGGAGACATATCAGACGCCCACGCCCCCAAGATGACGATGCGGGCGTAGCCGCGGACTTGCGAGGGTGGTCGCGCCCCCTCTTGGGCGGCGGCGACTCCGGTCCCTCCTTGGGGGCCTTGCCATTCTCCTCGGCGGTAAACCTCCTCACTGGTGCCATGGTTGCCGTGGTGAGACGATTGCTGCGGCAAGGATTGGAGGTGAGCGGGAGAGAGGTTAGAGATAGAATGGGGCTCCGCACCCCTCGCCCTCTTATAGGCGATCGGGGAAAGCCAACCGGCACCCCTTCGCATTCGGGCAATGATGGCCTTGTAGCATGCATGTCTAGACTTTTGTCAGTCTGGACAGTTGCCGAGGTGACATGGGGAAGTGGAGGCGTCCACGTCCCATCGTCTGCCATGCATCAAGCCTGGCCTGCAGGTGATTGGGGCTCGCGTCGCTTCGCCCTTCACTTCTTGCCTTCGCTTCGAAGCCAGGCCAAGCGCGCCTTGGGCCCGGGGATTACTGTCGGCGTTCTGGGATCGGGGGTACCCAGACCTGCCTGCCTACGGCCCAGCGCGTGGCCCCATCAACGGCCCGGTATGGCCCAGCTACAAGACCCTGCGAGCAAGACCCTCGCGAGGCCCCCCTGGCCTCGCGAGGCGAGCAACACCAAGACCTCCTGAGGAGTAGCTTCCCGAGCCTACCTCCCGAGGAGCGGAGATCTCTATGCAGGTACCCCACCTCACCAGGCTCGCGATGATGTGAGCCATGATGAACAAGGCCAGGCAGGCGCCAGCGGGCGCAGCGGAGGATAGTTTCCTCTTTGGTGCTAAGGAGGCAAGGACATACGCGGGTTCCCAAAGAATCCCCCAAGGGTTTCCATTCCAGTGCAACGCGACCAAGACCACGAGCTTGGCAGGACGGATGTCATCGCCGAGCCCACCACTGCGTCATGACCAGAAGCTTTGCAGGCGAAGACCACCTTTCGTCAAGATAAGATGTACCTCTTGTCCCCTTTCAAATTGGCCACTGTGGTATTCCTTCCCGCCTAAGATATGAGGGAAGAGAACCGGGCCTAGTATAAGTATAGGCTAGTCTTCATCGTAGAGGGGGGTTGATCCATTCTCTCCCTCTGAGCCCTCACGAGGCAGCTCGCCCACTATACTAGTTCATCCTCATCCTCCTCGCGAGGCAATCCACCACAAAGCAGGAGTAGGGTTTTACACCGCAAGGTGGCCCGAACCTGGGTAAACTAGTGCGTCCCCTCTTTTCCCCGCTCGCACAAACTCGACGAGACCAAGCCATGAGGCGATGATCTTGAGGCTATGGCTAGGCTAGATCTTCGCACATGCCCTAAAGTTTGAACCTTACTTGGGTCTGCGGAGCCCCGATTCTGACAAACCCAGACACTCCACTTGATGACCTAAACTTGCCCCCGGGCCCAGGTCATGTCCTCTCTGCTTTCATACTCGATGAGAAGCACAAGATTTCACAGGCAAGGCTGGTAAAGAAACAGCAAATACAGAAGGAGAGGGAGTTGAAGGAAAAATATGCTCACCATATCTCCTCAGCAGCTCGTGACTCTTCAATCAGATATTCACCAGCTGTCTGAAGAATATGAGCGCCAAGCCAATCATTGTTGTGGCATCAAGGACAGATTCATTACTGCCACCACCAAGGTAGTTGATGACCATAACAGGCGTGAGGCAGCCAAATTTGGCTCTATTCCTCCTTCAAGTTCTTCAGCTCCTCCACCAACTACTCAGGCCAGTGAGACTACACCTTCATCTCCTCTGTAAGATCAAGCCAGGGCAACTGAAGAAGTTGCGCCTGAAGAAACTGCAGGGTGACTGCATCAGTCGTGCCTGATGAAACTGCACCACCAAGTCCCTCAGCAACAACACCTCCAACGACTTCATCTTTGAAGATCATCACTCTTCCTTCTACATCAGAAGCGAAGAAGACTAAGGCTGCTGAGAACAAAGCCAAGAAGAGAAAGGCTTCATCTCCTCCAACTGCTCTTTAATCTATGAAGAAATTGAAGACGGCCCCATTGTCTTCAGTTATTCCAATTGATGCAGTTCCTATTTCATCAGCGCCTCCGGCTCGTACCAATGACGATAGTCAGATTGTTCCTTTTGGGGTGGAGTATGAAATTCCTCTAGGTTATTATTACTGTTTGTCGATGCAACAACCCCCCAGGTGTGTTGCCCGGACTGTACACATGCTCAAGAGCAAGGTTACGACATTCAAGACAAGGCCAAGCAGAAGAGATGGCTCTTTGAGAACTCAAAGGGCGGATCAAGAAGACTAAGACCAACCAAACAAGCAAGATATCACTAAGGAAAAACCTCCCTTGCCGGGCAGGCGAGCCTGGAAGTGTCGAGGTTACCCCAAGACAAGCCTCAAGACTCCCCCGGCAGGCTTGCCGGGGATGCCAAGGGCGGATTACCCCCCCCCCCCCCCCAAAGTTCCACCGCTCCACCTCACAGCAACGCAAGTCATCCATCGGTGTGGTGTCGAGCCCCCAAGTGACTAAGTGGCTGTTATTTGGTACGTGGTAGGCCATTTCTGAGGAAGATCATCCCTAAATGACACCCGTCCAGACAACGTGTCATGCGAACAGGCGAAATGGTGGATGAATGGCACGGCAAGGCTTACCGGGCTACGCCACGATGTGACACAAAGCGATGCATTTAATGCGCCCTAACCTGTCCGCAGAGTTAGGTATGATAGCACTGTGGCTATCTAATCGTTGGATAAATGACTGTTTTGCCATTGTGGTAACCCCTTGACCTATAAAAGGAGGGTCGTGGCTACCTTAGAAAGGATTCGGGCCCTTGTACACTCATACGCGCGTAGCTGCTCCCGCCCTAAGGCGACCTTGCCGGGCTAGAGGGCTGCGTCTCCACCATGGTACTTCCATCAATCCACCAAAGCAGGAGTAGGGTTTTACGCCTCGCGGTGGCCCGAACCTGGGAAAAACTGCCCGTGTCATCATTGCTGTGCTGCTCTGTGCTTTCCGCTCTTTGTTCAATGCGCTCTTCCCCTTGCCAAACCTGTTGACCCATAGTGTGACCTACTACGAACTGTGTCCATGATAGAGGACTCGGCTATCGATAGATTATACACTCTGCAGAGGTTAATACACTGTACCCACACTATGGAACTCATGGCCTCGTACTTTAGTACATGCTCCCATTCGGGTGGACCAACGACGTTCCAACAAAACCAATATATTGCATGACACTCTCCCGGCCACTCCGACAAACTCCCCTTTGGGCCATGTCATGGGTGGCCCCGATGTCAACTCTTGACATCCGCCACCTTTGTGGCTGCCAACGTCGTGGCAAAACTAATCTTTATCGTCCCAAACGGGGACCTAGGCCCCTAAAACTCGAGCACACAAGATTATGGCCGCCTACCTGATCAGGGTAGCGCGCACACATAACCTTCCCACGTTGGAGGCACCGGCGAGAGGCATGATAATAGATCGAACTAGGGTCTCCCCATCTAGGCAAGTGTGGTAGCACTGGTGAGCTCGATTCGGTGGCACTATGAGTCAGCCAACAGATTCGTTCAAGTTCAATTAATGTCAGGTTTAACATGAATGGTGATGAGCTGAGTCATATCAAATATAACATGATAGAATAACAACGCATAATGAGCATAATATCAACAAAAGCATGGATGGGAAACACAACCATTTAGCATATAAATCTTAACATTAACCATAATAAATCATTTAGTATGCGAGATACAAATGAGCATGGCATAGTGATCATCATGCATCTTACAAGTATTTTCATAACAAACCAACTATTCTTGTGAGCATATCATTATCAATAGCATCGGAAATGATTGCAAGAATGAAACATGATAATAATAACATTAGCAATTAAACATTTAACTAACTAGATGCAAATGAACATGGCATAAGAATGAGCATGGATTCACAAGCATATACTCAGCATTGACAAAATAATTACATGAGCACACAATTATTCCAATATTCAAGTGAAAACCATGGCTATTGCAATGCCAACATGCAAGTGGTTGTTCTGGACTCCCTGAGGTTGAAGGAATCATCGGGAAGAAGTGCGAGGAGCTCACGAGAAAACTTGCCAGAAAAGTTTCTGCCTCGAAGGGGGCTGAATAAGGGCAAGGGAAAAATGGTCATTTTCAGCATGTGACAACATTGTGAAAATGATACCAACAGAATAGGCTTGATGAATAGTGAACGTGGGCTTTTGAATCACCTGAATCAGAGTTACGGTTGCAAAGATACGACCGTTCATCCATTAGGCAGAAAAACTAATAAAAACTGTGTTTTTCTGCTGCTAACGGGTGAACGTTCACAATATAAGGATTTTGGCATCAGGCTGAAAATAGAACGTGCATTTCTAAAAATACGCCTTTAGCACAGAGAAAGCACATTTCCAACCGATGCTGCAGGAAGTACGCTTTGGCTGGACAGAAAGCGTAAACGGGTAGAGTACGCTTCCACTTAAGTTGCGGGCCCGACCGTCTGAGTCGCTGACAGCCGGGTTCCACCGACTCACACACACTCTCTCCTCTTGGCTTCTTCTCCTACCTCGCGACGGGGAGAGGCAGACAGCTTCGGCCACTGCGATTCCTGCTGCTCAGCTGCGCGAGAGGTTGGGGAGCCGGTCCAGGGGGACTCCCCGCTCGACATCGTGCTCGAAGGTGGTCTTCTCAGCCGCCGGGAATGCCGGAGTCGAGCGGTGAGATGGCAAGGTGGACGGTGGCTAAGACGAGCTCGGGTAGCTTGGCACGGTCGAGGAGAGGGTGGACTAGGGTGTTGGGGAGCTTCCGGGGATCAACGGTGGTCATGGCGGCCATGGGAGGGTGGGGAGCTCTTCGAGCTTGGTTGAGTGGCTGGGCAGGGCTATAGGAGAGAGAGGGGGCTGGTGATGAGCTCAGAAAGCTCGGGGGTGACCAATATATAGCCGAACAAGGGGAGCGGAGGAGCGTGGCCGTGATGACGCGCGCGACGGCGCACTGGAGCTTGGGGACTCGCGGAGGGGAGTGGGAGATGTGTTGAGAGGATCTACGGGGGAGCGAAGAGGCTTGCTAAGGCTTTGGGAGAGCTCGAGGACGGCGTGGCCAACCGGCCATGGTGGTGGGGATGGGGACAGCGCGTGGACGGGGCTGTTGTGGCATGAGGAGGAAGAAAGAGGAGGGAAGAGGGCTCGAGAATGAGCGTGTGGCCTCTGCGGAGCTGCTGGACATGGTGCAGTGACGAGAGCTCGTGGTATGGATGGTGGACGAGGGCCTCTGTGGCACCCCGATAGAGGGCCGACGCACGCCAGCCCCAGGATAAGACCTGGCGCACGTCAAATACATGATACAGCAATTTCAGGCACAAAATGGCTTTACTATATGAAATGGAGTATTACAATACAGTTGCTTACAAAAATATTACATAGCTCCAAGGCTATCTAAGATGGTGGCAGAGGTCTTGGTTCAGTGGCTACGTCGTCTCTGGCTGGGCTCCATAACTCACAGGACTGGCTGGGTTACGATGTAGCACGATGGATCTTCTCCTGCAACTGGCCACGTGCAAGGCCAGGTGAGTACTTTGAATGTACTCGCAAGACAACCAAATACATAGCATCCAAACAAGCAGATGACAAAGCAAGCCCTATGCTATGCAAGAATTTATTCTAAACATGGCATGGAATTAACAGGAGAACACGAATCAAGCATGGCATAGCATACTTATCTAGCATTACTAATCATCATGTCGTAGCAAGATTATCTGGCATGTTTAAACATCTAGCAGCATTGATCATCACGACATAACGGGGTTATCTAGCAAAATAACCACTGAAGTAAAGTACAGTAAAGTAAAGCATGCATCAAGTAAATAATCCATATTCCGAATAATCTCATGATCCAATCTAAACCTGATCCAAATCCAAGTCTTTCGGTCATCTGACCATCTCTTCCATAGCCATCCCATGGCTATCATATCATATTTCTGACAACATCTGATGTCTATGCAGGACCGGTTCTTCCATCGTTTTTATCATTATTACGGTTGATCATCTAGCGGGGTCTGGACGGGCTATCCAATATCGTGGACGCGGCTATTCGAATAGATTTTACACTCTACAGAGGTTGCACACTTTACCCACACTATGGAGCACTGACCTCGTGATCCCATTCGGGTGGACCAGTATTGCTCCAACGAAACCTGCCTGACCCGTGACTCTCCCATCGTACCACCGGCAATCATCCTCCCCCGGAGTCCTGCCCTGGGTGGACCCTGTGTCACTCCTGACACCTGCCACCGTCGTGGCCAAACAAAACTGTCCCAAACGGGGACGGGTACCCAAACAACTCAACTGGGCTCACAGGGTTATCGCCGCCTACCGGGCCAGGGTAGCGCGCGCGCATAACCCTCCCTATCGAGCGGTACCGGTGAAAGAGCACGCGATCAAACCAAGTCAAGGCCGTCCCATACCGGCAAATGTGGTTGCACGGATAAGCCCGGACAGGTGACTCTGATCAACCGACTAGGTTTATCATTGAATCTCCATCATCGCGCCATTAGCTTAACAGTTATAAGTGTGAACAACCATTTAACAACATCATAGCAGAGTCATAACAACGTTGACAAGCATGGCACAAGATCAAATCATGGCACTAACATAATAACGGTATTCAAAATATGGTTAGTAGCATGGCAAGATGTGGCATGACAACCAGTCATGATATCAGATGAGAAGTAGTGCTAACATCTAATACAGATGACATAACAGGTATATGCTAGTGCAGACTAACAGGTGATACAGATGTACTACAATGAACACACAGGGTGCAAGCAAAGTCATCACGCAAGTCCAGAGCTCATGGAAGAGGTTGGCTTGCCTAAGGTAGAGGAATACGCCGGGTGGAAGTGCGATAAAACTCCGGGAAGATTTGCCGGAAATGTTTCCTTCCCAGAGGGGCCGATCGAAGAGCAAGGGAAAAATGGTCATTTTTTACAGTGTGAAAATATTATGAAAATGAGGGCATCAGAACGGGCTCGATGATCTGAAGATGTGGGCGTTGGTTTTACCTCAATCGGAGTTACGGTCGCGAAGTTACGGCCGTTCGTTCGTTAGGCGGTAAAACGGACAGAATAGTGTCCATTTCAGTGCTTAACAGACGGATGTTCACAAAATAGCAGGTTCGGCAGGCGGCTGTGAAAAACTGAAAGCGTATTTCGGATTTTACGCTTCCACTTATCCTGACGCGTGGGCCCGTTAACTTTTGGGTTGGGCCGGCCTTATCTTTCTCTTATCTCCTCTCCCTCTCTGGTTCGCTCTCATCCCCGACCGAACAGAGAGACAAGGGAGGCGCTGCAGCGGCTCAGACAGCGCTCGCCACCGCCGACGGGCAGCACAGGGAGGGCCGCCGCTGGGTCCGCTCAAACCGGCGCTCCACACCGCGCCCAAGGGCAGCCGCGGGGCTACGCGAGCCAGCCAGCAGCGTCGCGGCCACTCCCCCCCCCCCGCCCGCTAAAATGGAGATGGCGGCAGCTCAGTGAGCCGTAGGGGAGGCCGGGGACGGGGTTGGAGGGGAGGGGGAAGGCCAGGGCGCCGGGGTTGCCGGAGGGCAACGGCGGCAGAGCCGCGGCCATGGCGGAGGGAGGAGCTCAGAGAGCTCAGCTAGGAGGATTGGGAGGGGCTGGGCTTGCTAGTGATGCAGAGGGGGCTCGAAGACGTGCTATTTATAGCCGAGGGAGGGGGGTCTCGCGATGGTGGCCGAAGCACCGAGAAACACGGTGAAGCGGCGATGCTCCGGCGAAGACTCGAAGGCGGCAGAGGCAACTACGAGCTTCGGGACGAGGATGAGAGGATTCCAGACGATGCACGAATGCGGTGGGGAGCTTGCTGACGCCTCTGGACAAGCCGGAGCCCGTCGGAGAGGGCTCCCGAAGCCTCTTGAGCACAGAGCGCCCGCTCGTCCTGTTCTGCCTGTGGTCACCATGTGGCCACGATGGTGCCACGGCGCACTCACTGCCAAATGATGTCTAGTGTCTTCCCCGTCCTTCTCTGGTTTGAGTTGACCCCTCAAGCACGAATAGTGAGCTCTGGTGTGACCGCACCGAAGTCAAATAACATCAGGCAGCAATGTGTTTGATATGTGCAGTGGCCACCACAGTGCTTCTCTTGGCAAGATCTTGCGCCAGGATTAATCATCTGCCAGGGTGACTAACTTGGCAAGGTTTCAGCCCAAATGAGCAAGGTTAGCTCGTACTTCCTTCACAAAGCACCAACCTGGCCAGAAATGCAAATGAGGAAGTAGGATTCAAATGGATAGATGGATTTGAATGAGTTTTGGTGTAGAGTGATGTTTTGGTCATAGGAACTGTCTGGAAAAGTTTCAACTCAAATTGATCATTTATGAAGGTACTTCCTTCACAGAGATGCAATCTGGACAGAAACTTAGATAATTTATTGAGGAAGATTGGCTAGATTGAATCGGCTGGTTTTTGGTATTCGTGGGTGATATATCATAATGAATCACCATGCAAAATTTCAGCCCAAGGAGATCAAGGAATCAAGCACTTCCTTTGCAAACTGAAAATCTGAACAGAATTTGCAAAGTGGTGTTGTGCTCAAAATTTAATGGGTGGAACTTGTGATCTTGATGGAAATGGTGAATATGTGGATAGGATAAGCTCCACAAATTAATTGGGATTTTTCCTAGCTACCAAAATGGTAGTTCCTTTGGAAAGGCCCCAAATTGAAATACTTACTTTAAATAGGAAAATGCAATTTCCCCTATTTAATTATGGCCAATATTTTTATGAGAGCTCAATATGATTACATAGAATATATCCACAAGTTTTCATGAACTTTGGAGATGGATAGATATTTTTCTGGATTTAATTCCTCGGAAAGGCAGAAAAAGGAATTAATTCTAGATGAGAAATATTGCATATGACTTGGCAATATTTTTGCACATCTATGGTTTATGAGTGAAGGAGGATCTCTGGGAATTTTGGGAGGATCAACTGAGCAAGAAAAATGATAGCTCCTTTGTAAACACAAAGGCAGGATTTCTAGTTCCGATATTTTGGAACTAGGGTTTAAATGAGGTTCGGGGTTTATAGACGGGAACCTCACTGGCACAAGAGCATGGAAAATTCATGAAGAGGCTGAGGATTGTCTGGATTCACCTGGTCACTCACCAGATTCCAGAGGAAAAATTTGGGAGTGAAAAGCTAGGAAGGAATAACAGCACAAAAATCGATAACCCGATTCTTTTGGGTGTTACGAACCTTCCCCCCTTAAGAGAATCTCGTCCTTGAGATTCCTAGGGTTAGCTCGGAACAAAAATTACGTCTCCTGGAAAAACCTCTGGGTTGAGTTTTATCCCTGTGGTTGAAAACAACCGAATTAAAATTATCGAAAACTGGTACACCCAGATCGAGATACGGATATCGCGGGATTTACTCCACGGGTAGGGGCCGCTGGGTAGCCCTGACATTTTTAGAAAAAGCAGAATTTCCTTCTTCCAAAAATGCTCGGGACACCACAGTGAACACTGGCCTCTCTCACTGGCAGGTGGGCCTAGGGCCCACCGGCAGCTTCTTCTTTCTTCAGCCCATGTTTCTCTCTCGCTCCCGCGCTGTCCTGAGTGCGGCTAGGCACTGCGCACGCCTAGCTCCTGGGCCTAACGCACCCTAGGGTGATAGTGCGCGGTGTGCACGGGACCAACGCAGAGAGCACTCCCATCGCGGGCCAGCGCCGGTCGGCACTGTTCGCGGATTCGCCTCCTGGACGCCGATGATCGAGCGACGCGGAGTTCTCCTGGACCTTGCTCATCGTACACCGGACTCGGGCTTATAAAAACGACCGCAGTCTTCTTCTTCCTCCACCTCGCATCTTACCTCACCACTTTTCTCTTATCCTTTTCCTTCTGGTTACAGGAGCGTGAGGCAAGGCATCAATGGTGGACGTGGGTTCGGAGCTGATCACCATCCTCATGGTGAGTCTGCTGGCAGCATTGGTTGGCTTCTCGCTGCTGCTGTGCGTGATGATCCTCGATGATCGCCGGGATGCCGCTAACTGAGCGGTGGCTGGTGATCATCTACGCCGTCTTAGGCCGGCCGAATAAGCGCGGGCTGCGGTGGGGCGAAGGGGGTAGCTGGTCAGCATCACACAAGACGGTGATAGAGGCGCCGCTGGGTCTGTGGTTAGTGCGGTGTGGTCAGCGGAGCTCTACCAGTGTGAAGGCCACACTGCTGGTTGCTCCTCGCTGAACAACATCCACAATGAGTGGGGGTTGAGGTAGAATCAGGGTTTAAATCTTAGACTCGAGGAGTTTGTAACGGTTTGTGCTGCAATAAAATTTCTCAGAATTTCTCCGAGATTGCAACCGAGTGCTGAGAAAAGATTTTGGGAACCGGGGAAAATTACTGGGGAGAACTGGCTCTCCACAATGCTAGGTTCTGGAAACAGGGTAAGCATAGATGGGTATGGATGGGCGGCTTTGCATTCTACCCGAGTACTGCGGTGGCTGTACTCAGGAGAAAGAACTTGGTGTGCAGACATTGCTCACATGATACACATGCAATCAATTCAGACTAATATGCAAGCACATACGGAATGCACATCATAGCAAAATACAAACAAAAGAAAGAAACATATCGAGCAGATTACACTAAGGTGTTTTAATGCTAGTGGGTGTATGTACTCCTAGTATACATATACCTACACCAGCTCGCATTTTATTAGGGACTCTGGGCAAGTCCAATGTTATTAGGTGTAAGTGCTCTACTAACTAAAACCTTGTTAAAGATCCACTGCCAGCTCTGTTAAACATTTCTGCTTAACACAGAGGCAGATAAACTAAACACACAGAGCAAACAAGCATACATAATATTACAACACACAGGCACAAGCAGTACAAGCAATACAAGCATACATCAGCGCACAACCTTACTAAGCAGCTAACAGCAATAACTCACTCCGAACTACAGGATCCTAATCCTAGATGAGGATGAAGGAACAGTCTTCGCAACACACATGCTCACGGTATCTCCTGGCTACACTCACTGCCAGAGCCACAAATGGGCTTACTCTTGCTGGGGCTCTCCTGGGGGACGCAGGCTGAGCCAACTTCCATCTTCATCGTCGGACACCATAATGGGTTGGGGCACAACTGCTTGGGTTGCGGCTGGAACTTGGCGGAACACATCTCGACGATGAAGACGACGAATAGCTCTGGCAACATAACTAGGGTGGATGATGCCAGGTTGCCATGGGTTCACGGGCTGCGAGGGTAGCACTGGCTGTGAGGGTGGCACTAGTTGAGAAGGTGGCACTGGGTTTGGCAGCAGGGGAAGGGTGGTCTGGGATGCAGCTTGACGGGCATCACGGTATGCTTCCGTAACAACCCGGGTGGTGTCACGGTCAATGGATTGGAACTCTCGAATAATGCCGGCAATTAGCAGTCCCTGGGCATCAATGAACTGAACCAGGCGAGCTACTGCCGGGTCGGCTTCTCCAACTGCGCTGAAGAACTCACAGCCTGCTTCGGACGAAGCGGGAAAATAGCGGAACTCCCTCATCTCCGCTACTTGCGGAAACTGGAAGCGAAGACGGGTGATGGCTTCCGCAGCAGCTGTTTGGACGGCCAACGCAGAGGTGGGCATGGGTTTGCCCTTAAAAACCAAGGGCTTCCCATCCTTTGCTGGACTTGGGTGGAGAAGCACCTTCGCCTCATACCGGCAAAGGTGAGGGACGGGTTCCGATTGGAACACCAAATACACTGGGGTAGTATTACAGCCAAGGGCCTGGGTGAGCATATTGGAAAGGATAGGCGGAAATCCGTCATAACCTTTGGCCACGGTTTGGCTATGGATTTTGTGCATTTTGGAAGAACTAGCCATGGCTGCTGGTTTGCGGATACTGGCCTGAGTTCTCTTGCGGGGATCTAGCTTACTGAACGAAGCGAGCCGCGATTCGCAGGGGGGTTAAATAGGCAGTCGGCTGGAACACACCAGCATGGCCTGAATCCTTCTCGTGCTGGGTAGAAGATACGCCGGCACGGCCGACAGTGGGGTAGGGTCGCGGTCCAATCCAGGGATGGCTGGGCGGGTGGACAGCTGAGCAGGGACACATCCATTCTGACTGCGCCGCCTGTTGATCAACAGTGGCCATGTCGGATGCCAGGGATGGGTCAAATCTATTGGGCTCACTATCGGGTAAAAGATAGGGGTGGTTTGGTGCTAGGGTAATCTATAGCCAGCCTGGCTCTGATACCAAGTCTTGTGGCACCCCGATAGAGGGCCGACGCACGCCAGCCCCAGGATAAGACCTAGCACACATCAAAGACATGATACAGCAATTCCAGGCACAAAATGGCTTTACTATATGAAATGGAGTATTACAATACTGTTGCTTACAACAATATTACATAGCTCCAAGGCTATCTAAGATGGTGGCAGAGGTCTTGGTTCAGCGGCTACGTCGTCTCTGGCTGGGCTCCATAACTCACACGACTGGCTGGGTTACGATCTAGCACGACAGATCTTCTCCTGCAACTGGCCACGTGCAAGGCCAGGTGAGTACTTTGAATGTACTCGCAAGACAACCAAATACATAGCATCCAAACAAGCAGATGACAAAGCAAGCCCTATGCTATGCAAGAATTTATTCTAAACATGGCATGGAATTAATAGGAGAACGCGAATCAAGCATGGCATCGCATACTTATCTAGCATTATTAATCATCATGTCGTAGCAAGATTATCTGGCATGTTTAAACATCTAGCATCATTGATCATCATGACATAACGGGGTTATCTAGCAAAATAACTACTAAAGTAAAGTACAGTAAAGTAAAGCATGCATCAAGTAAATAATCCATATTCCGAATAATCTCATGATCCAATCTGAACCTGATCCAAATCCAAGTCTTTCGGTCATCTAACCATCTCTTCCATAGCCATCCCATGGCTATCATATCATATTTCTGACAACATCTGATGTCTATGCAGGACCGGTTCTTCCACCGTTTTTATCATTATTACGGTTGATCAGCTAACGAGGTCTGGACAGGCTGTCCAATACCGTGAACGCGGCTATTCGAATAGATTTTACACTCTGCAGAGGTTGCGCACTTTATCCAAACTATGGATAACTGACCTCATGATCCCATTCGGGAGGACCAGTATTGCTCCAACGAAACCTACCTGACCCGTGACTCTCCAATCGTACCACCGGCAATCATCCTCCTACGAAGTCCTGCCCTAGGTGGCCCCTGTGTCACTCCTGACACCTGCCACCGTCGTGGCCAAACAAAATTGTCCCAAACGGGGATGGGTACCCAAACAACTCAACTGGGCTCACAGGGTTATCGCCGCCTACCGGGCTAGGGTAGCGCGCGCGCATAACCCTCCCTGTCGAGCGGTACCGGTGAAAGAGCATGCGATCAAACCAAGTCAAGGCCGTCCCATACCAGCAAATGTGGTTGCATGGACAAGCCCGGACAGGTGACTCTGATCAACTGACTAGGTTTATCATTGAATCTCCATCATCGCGCCATTAGCTTAATAGTTATAAGTGTGAACAGCCATTTAACAACATCATAGCAGAGTCATAACAACGTTGACAAGCATGGCATGAGATCAAATCATGGCACTAACATAATAACGGTATTCAAAATATGGTTACTAGCATGGCAAGATGTGGCATGACTGTCGGTGTCAAAACCGGCGGATCTCGGGTAGGGGGTCCCGAACTGTGCGTCTAAGGTCGATGGTAACAGGAGACGGGGGACATGATGTTTACCCAGGTTCGGGCCCTCTCTATGGAGGTAATACCCTACTTCCTGCTAGATTGATCTTGATGAATATGAGTATTACAAGAGTTGATCTACCACGAGATCGTAATGGCTAAAACCCTAGAAGTCTAGCCTGTCTGATTATGATTGCCTCTACGGACTAAACCCTCCGGTTTATATAGACACCGGAGGGGACTAGGGTTGTACAAAGTCGGTTACAGAGAAAGGAATCTTCATATCCGAACGCCAAGCTTGTCGTCCACGCCAAGGAGAGTCCCATCCGGACACGGGAGAGAGTCTTCTGTCTTGTATCTTCATGGCCCATCAGTCCGGCCCACATTACGTAGCCTGGATGCCCGAGGACCCCTTAATCCAGGACTCCCTCAGTAGGCCCTGAACCAGGCTTCAATGACGATGTGTCCGGCGTGCAGATTGTCTTCGGCATTGCAAGGCGGGTTCCTCCTCCGAATACTACAAAACAGACTTCGAGCACAGAAAACGTGTCCGGCTCTGCAAAACAAGTACCACACACAACCGCAGAGAGTATAATATTTCTCGAGTCCAATCCACTGACAACTTTTTGTAATGCGACACCACGTTCCTGCACGGTCATTATTTCGAACCGTTCTTTAGCCTCCCGCTCCATGCTTTAAGATGCGGTTTCCAGTGGTACGTCTTGTCATAGCAGAGATCGTGTCCCTTCATTACGGGATCCTCATCAATATGGGCGTGGGTAATCCAACTGTCCCGTTGGTATGATTCCTTGGGAATAGGCAGGTTTTAAGGCCTAGGAGGAGGTGTTTTGATATTCATCGCCTTTATAAAGGGGCACAGACTCGTCTTTCTCCTCTACGCTTTCCCTTTTCCTCATCCTTTGCAACCTCGAGTTCTAGCACCCAAGGTTCAATTTATTTGTTCCGAGCCTCCTAGTCATGTATGAACCCAACCCTTAAGGCCGGTGGGTGGCCTCCTCCGTCACAGAGGAGGATATCGCGAAGCTCCGGGCGGCAAAATACCTGACCGCGGAAATCCCCCACAGGCTCCCTTCTCAAGGGCAGGTCATTCCTACTCCTAGATCCGGCGAGAGGGTCGTATTCATCTCTCACTTCCTCCGAGGGCTAGGGTTCGCTCTCCATCCCTTCGTCCGTGGACTCATGTTCTATTACGGGCTAGATTTTCATGATCTAGCTCCGGACTCCTTTCTTCACATCTCGGCGTTCATCGTCATGTGCGAGGCCTTTCTCCATATTCCCCCACACTTCGGCTTATGGCTCAAGACCTTTAATATGAAGCCGAAGGTAGTCGATGGGAAGCAAGCGGAGTGCGGCAGTGCGATGGTGAGCAAACTCACCCACACACCTTGGCCAAAAGGCTCTTTCACGGAAACCTCCAACCTATGGCAACGGGAGTGGTTTCACATCACTGAACCCCGTGGTACCAAGTGGGCAGCTACACCTGCATTCCGGCCTGGCCCTCCATTACGGCTCGCATCATGGATTAATAAGGGGCTGGACTGGGGATCAATGGACGAAGTGCAGATGCTACAAAGCCACATCCGGAGCCTCCTCGAGAAGGACACCGGCCTCATCGACGTAATCCAGGTAATGCTAGTCCGCCGGGTCCTGCCGTGCCAGCGACGGCCCCTCCGCATGTGGGAGTTCAATCTGGAAGGACCACGGACTCTTCAGCACTTCTTTGGCACGACGCACAAAGGAATGTGGAAGTTATTCTTTGGGACCCGAAAACAGTGGTCGGATACTACCGAGGACATCGGCCTCGACTGCAACCATCCGGATACCTCGGTAGGCCCTCGACTCCTGAACAAAACTTAGTTAAATATCTCGTAACAATATACTGAGAAAACCATCTTCGACCAGGGCTGGATCAAGAAGGCGGAAAGAATTAGGTGTTCGGCCCCTCTTCCCGAAGACTCAGCAGATCCTGTGTTAACAAGGATGCTGGCTCCGGCGCCATACCAAGTGTCGGCGAAGGGGGACAAAGAGGAGAGCAAGAAGGCCAAAGGTGGCCTCTATTCTAAAGGTACACCAGACAATATGTCCGGGGAGATTGGAACTCCCTCTTCCGAAGTCAAAAGAGAAGGAGAAACTGACATCCCCTCTCCCGATGGGAAGAAGAGGGCCGCCTCCGAAGATTTGGAAGCAAAGGCTCCTAAGCGAGGGAAGATGTCCCTGTCAGGTGGCTCGGGTTCAGAAGACGACGTTGTCGCGCAATTCCTCCGTAAAGACAAGCCTTTAGCCGAATCGTAAGTGAACAGGGGCATCCGAAACTTATCCCATTGCTTTTCGGTTACCAGGGTAACATTTAAAATATATGTTTGCAGTCTGGCACGCAGTTTTCCTCAACAGTCCTCCTCCTCGAGGGATCTTCTTCCGGAGATGATGGAAAGCGAGATGCCTCCATAGACCTTCTCGCCCGACAGGGCAGACGACTCCGAGGTGTCGTCCCGAAGGATCTCTCCCGACCAACAAGCGGTGTGAGGGATAATGAAAACTACCCCCGAAGGTGATACTTCGGCCGTCTAGAGTCCGGGGTATGCGGACACTATGGGAACCAACAATAAAGGGCCCGGACTATCCGGTTTACAGCCGGGGACGACTCTAGAGCCGGGTAAACATATTCTTTCGAAGGGAGTCCGTACTCCCGCGGCCGCTCCCAGGGATCCGGGGGCGCCGGATACAATGACGGGCATGCTGCAACATGCGTCCGTTTCAGAGGAACATCGTACCTTAATGGGTACGGTAGTTGAGAGGATTCTGTCCGCGAGAAGCGGATTGAATGAATCCTTCATGAGCCTGCTAAGAGGCTTCGAGGTATGCAATGTAATATCCTTAATTGCACTTCTACGTGCAAAATGCACCTGTGTATAGATAGTAGCCCCTGAGACTCTGGTTGGCGTCCGAAGGGAGGCGATCAGAGGATCAAAAAAAGATATTCCCAGGAAATAATCTGATGGATTGGAACATAGGCTGTTTCATCCATGACGACTGCCCAAGCTACAGAGGTTGCAAGGCTGAAGCAGAAACTTGATGTGGCGGATGACGACCTCACACTTATTAACAGGCGGCTCGACGAGGCACAAGGTATGTTTTTGGGGCAGTCAGTATATGTAAGTATGATAATATGAGCATGACACTGAAAATTGTATACTGAGATATGCATAACTGCAGATAATGTTGCCGCAGTTGAGGCCCTACGGGCTGAGCTTGCCCGGGCCAAGGAGCAAGCCAGGATGAGTGAGGCGGCTGCCAAGAAGGCAGCTGCTGAGTTAATGTCCGAACAGGCTCCTCGGCGCCAGTGCGAGGAGAGAATATCTACCATGACGCGCGAGCTAAAGGATGCCAATGTTCGATGCAAATTCCTCGAGAAGGATAACAAAGCCAGAACGGTCAAACTCGGCAAGGCCTTACAAGAGGCGAGAGAAGCACGGTCCGAGTCTAGAGCGGCTCGGGAAGAGATCCGGCAAGCTGGGGAGATAGCGGCCGGTAAGCCTTTCTTATTACAGACTAAATTTGGTGATCCGAAGTATGCCCCCCTTAATCAAATGTGGAGTTCTCCAGACGCATTCTTGGACTTGCCGAAGAGTGTCTTCGATGCGGCACAATTTTTCCAAGCGCAAGAAGGACATGCAACGGAGAAGCTTTTCTGGTCGCAATTCAGCATGCCGAAGCGTCCGCTGTTGCTGAACGAACAGATGGCCGAGTGGGCCGAGCTCCACAAGATATCGGGATCTTCCATGAAGGACGTCGTGGTCCGGCTATGGCCGACTGAGCCAATTCCGAATAGTTATTTCGGTATGGTGCAGCGACTTGTTGATGCGGTGCCGCGTATCGACACTGTTAAGCGGTCAACGTGCATTGAGGGTGCACGGATGGCCTTTGCCCGTGTCAAGACGTACTGGGCGAAGATGAAGGCCAATGATATTGCAGCGAAGAGTCCACCCGAGGGCCAGGACCATCACACGCCAGAGCATTATTTTGAGGATGTCCTAGAGGGTGCCCGCTTGATAGAGGGTCAGTGCTCAAAAAATATGATGTTCGAGTGAATATACCAAATTTGTAAAAACAATATTATGATATATTAAGGCCATATTTTTATACTTTTGCCTGAAAGTTTTGGTTCCTCCTGTGCGGCCGTTCTTCGTATAATCTGAAAGTTTGCCAGTCGTCGGCCTCAGCCCCCACGCATATAATACGGGGGTGTTCGGAAAAGCACTTGATCACTCTTGACGCAATGTCTTGGTCCATGAAGGAGGTGTCAATGCGGTGAACTAGGCAATCGGACTATAGAGCTTTAACACTTTCACTTAGCCATAGGAGTTTGACGGCGGGTCTACGATATAGCCCCTGGTATGTACGCGTTTACCCGAATACGGTGCGTTACATAGGTGACCAGAAAAATGGTCCTTCGTGTAATACGGAAAGAATCGCGAAGGATTCTGATGAGTCATCGAGTGGTTGACCATCTCTCGCCGCATCATGACAGTCAGTTTTTGGCTTTCTCTACTGAGGTGCTCATCCGGATAAACCAGGACACAATCGCAGTAGTTCTCCCTTTACTACCCTAGCCGATATAGCGGAACGTAAGGTAGTAAGCACAGGAGCCGGGCAACCGAACTATTGACCAAAGACATGATTCGGAGCTGATGCATATAAGGCCAAACTCGTGACGCCGAAGTGTGCTGAAAAGCTGTTCGGACTTGTCGGCAACTCATGTGTTGCCGTATCGAGCCCCTGGCAATTTGTGCCGAGGTGCGTTCATGAAACGACCGACGAAGCAAAATTCAGTATGTAGAAAAAGCGAATACTGAATACGGGTTATGTTCACTAGAATCTGATTGACACGTCAAACACAATTCTACAGATTATAATGCCCCTACCCGGGCTATTTAACATGCCGAGGGCCGAGAGCTGAGGAAGAAGGCACTTTACAGGTTTAAAATAAAGAGTGCGGTCTTACAAAAATCATTAGGACCTCCTGTCCCATGTCTGCGCTGCCTTGCCTCGGTTAAAGGACTCCTTAGTAGGAATAGCCGTTGGTTATTTATACGAAGCCGAACTTTAGAAAGAGTCCGTAAGATGACCAGGCTTGGAATCACCTGTTGTAAAGGATAAAAAATAGTTAGAAAAAGTAAAAACACTATGAGGGTCCGGACCGCATTGTAGGCCTGTCCGTACTATGCCTCCGCCGATGACCATGGTATTTTAAGTGCATAATTATATATGCGCGGTATAATCTTCACGGCTATATGGGGCGGATGACGGAGGCCGAACTGCTAATCCAGCTCTGAGATTGATTGGTCCTGTTTAGTAGAGACTGGCGGCCTGTCGGCCGATGAGATACGCGGCTTGATAAGGCCGCTTTGTGCTTCGGCTGCAGCAGCCATAGTACGCTCCTCTGTACGGAGGGAGCATTCCGTATTTCCGTTTATCGTGATGACGCCGCGTGGACCGGGCATCTTAAGATTGAAATTGGCGTAATGTGGGACCGCATTAAAACAAGTAAAAGCGGTACACTCGAGTAGTGCGTGGTAGCTGCTGCGGAACGAAACAATATCGAAGGTCAGGCCTTCGCTTCTAAAGTTGTTCGGCGAGCCAAAAACAACTTCCAATGTAATTGAGCCCGTGCAGCGAGCTTCTACGCCGGACAGTGCTCCCTTGAAGGTAGCTGTGGTGGGCTTGATTCGTGAAGGATCAATGCGCATTTTGCGGACAGTGTCTTGGTAGAGTAGATTAAGACTACTGCCACTGTCCATAAGGACTTTCGTGAGATGGAACCCATCGATAATTGGATCGAGGATCAGAGCCGCCGAACTTTCGTGGCGGATACTGGCTGGGTGGTCCTTGCGATCAAAAGTGATCGGGCAGGCCGCCCATTGGCTTAATTTTGGGGTGCCTGGCTCTATGGCATTGGCGTCCTGTAGTGCGCGCTTGCGCTCCTCTGTAGGGATGTGTGTCAAGTATACCATGTTGACTGTTTTTACTTCAGGGGGAAATTGCTTCTGACCCCCAGTGTTCGGTTGGCGAGTCTCTTCGTCATCGCTGTCATTGGGCGGCCCCTTCCCCTTGTGTTCGGCCGGCTTGTTTGATGACCCAACAGCTTCTGTTGGTGTGATTGGCTGGTTTATCGGGGGTGCCATGACTCTGGCAGGGCCGATCCAGTATCTTGTCTAAATTGGATGGTCCGTCTCTGTTTGCCTTGAATGGCTTTTTCCGTTGAACAGTTTTGGAGCCGCTGAATCCGGCGTTTACCGCCGTGTCTTGCGTTCCTTCATTATTATTTCGACGCTTGTGTTTATTGCGTCGTGGCTTGCCGTTGTTGTCTCAAACTTCAGAAGTGCCCGGATCACTGGTGCTGTTGCTTCTACGAGCTAGCCAGCTATCTTCTCCAGCGCAGAAGCGGGTCATCAGAGCGGTAAGGGCTGCCATGGATTTTGGTTTTTCTTGACCGAGGTGGCGGGCAAGCCATTCGTCTCGGACGCTATGTTTAAAGGCTGCGAGGGCTTCGGCATCCGGACAATCGACAATTTGGTTCTTTTTAATTAGGAACCTAGTCCAGAGCTTCATGGCTGACTCCCCGGGCTGTTGGATGATGTGACTTAGGTCGTCGGCATCCGGAGGCCGGACATATGTACCTTGAAAGTTATCGTGGAAGGCATCTTCCAAGTCTTCCCAACTGCCAATGGAGTTCTCTGGGAGGCTGTTCAGCCAGTGTTATGCTGGTCCCTTTAATTTTAGTGGGAGGTATTTGATGGCATGGAGGTCATCACCGCGGGCCATGTGGATATGGAGAAGGAAATCTTCAATCCATACTGCGGGATCTGTTGTTTCATCGTATGATTCGATATTCATGGGTTTAAACCCTTCCGGGAACTCGTGTTCCATTACTTCATCAGTGAAGCAAAGGCGTTGTGCGGCGCCTCTATATCGGGCCAAGTCGCGATGTAGTCCGGATGTAGTCTGTCTGCGGTTTTCGGCCCGGACATGGTTATGCTCATTACGTCTGGCTTGATAGCCTTCGTTGCGCGCCAGGGCATGCCCCCGCGATCCGTAGTTCGATCTGGACTGACCTGCTTTGTTCTCCAGGTCTTGCCGCAGGTCATTTGTGTATTCCCGAGATGTAGTGTCTTTGCCTTTATGGCAAGGTAGTATGGGCAGGTGTTCGGCTTGGGTTGCTGCTTTGTCCCGGCCACGTGGTGGTCGGTCAGCCGCATTACGTGTTGATGGCATGGGCTCAAGTGCCTCGTTGTCGAATTGGGGTAGCAGTTTATGCTTCGGGTAACTTTTAATGGGACGCTCAAGTCCGTATTCCTCGGCTGCCAAGACATCAGCCCATCTGTCGTTGAGTAGGTTTTGATCAGCTTGAAGCTGCTGCTATTTCTTTTTCAGACTCCTCGCAGTGGCTATTAGCCGGCGCTTAAAGCGCTCCTGCTTGACGGGTTCCTCAGGCACGATAAAGTCTTCGTTGCCGAGGCTCACCTCATCTTCGGAGAGTGGAAGATAGTTGCTGTCCTCCGAGTCTTCGTTTATGGCCTGTTCGTCAGGGCTGACTTTCCCATCTTTCCTATCGTCCTATTCGGAAGTCGGCTCAACGGGATCTTCTTTGTCTTCGGCATCATCCGGAGTATTGTTTTCTCTTGTGCCGGTATTGCTGTCTTTTCCACGGGGTGATTTAGAGCGGTGCCGCTGACGTCGGTGCTTTGGCTGTGTCTCAGGAGGTTTATCCTCGACTGGATCTTTCTCGTTATCGCCGTTATTCTCTTTGGGAGTATCCACCATGTACACGCCATACGAGGAGGTGGCTGTCCAGCGCCCAGTAAACGGCGGGTTTTGGGCCTGCTCCTCTCTGGCATCGTCGTCCATACCGTTGATGTCTTCGGAGTCGTAATCGAGCATGTCGGTTATGTCTTCGACAGTGGCAATGAAGTGGGCGGTGGGTGGGAAGCAAAATTATCCGTCATCAGCCTCCAGTTCAAACCGGATATAATTCGGCTGTGAGTCCCCCGCTAAGGAGAGGGTTTTTAATGAGTTTAGCACATCACCCAAAGGTGAGTGCCGGAAGATGTCCGCGGAGCTGAACTCGACAATCGGCGCCCGATCGAGCTCGATGGGCGCGGACGCACGCGGTTCGGAACCTGTGGCCGGAGATGAATCCAAGGTTCCGGTGACACAGATCCCGTTTGAAGTCAGGTTTGTGTGCGGCTCCAACGCCTCTGAGTCTGCGGCTTCCGTGGCGGGGTTGAGCTTCCCATCCTCGGATGGCGCAATCTGCCCTGGATCTAGGGCCAGAGCAGTTACAGGCGCTATCTCCCGGGTATGGTCCGATGACAGATTTAGGTCATGTTCATCGCGGTGGCAGGGAGCGGCTGCCATGGGCTTGAATCCGTCAAAGATCAAGTCTCCGCGGATATCAGCAACGTAGTTCAAGCTTCCAAACCTGACCTGATGGCCAGGGGCGTAGCTGTCGATCTGCTCTAGATGGCCAAGCGAGTTGGCCCGCGGTATGAAGTCGCCGAATACGAAGATCTGGCCGGGGAGAAAGACCTCCCTCAAGGCAGCATCGTTGTGGATGATTGATGGAGCCATCGAGTCTTCTAGCGACGACACAGCGGAACTCTCAATGAAAGCACCAATGTCAGTGTCAAAACCGGCGGATCTCGGGTAGGGGGTCCCGAACTGTGCGTCTAAGGTCGATGGTAACAGGAGACGGGGGACACGATGTTTACCCAGGTTCGGGCCCTCTTTATGGAGGTAATACCCTACTTCCTGCTTGATTGATCTTGATGAATATGAGTATTACAAGAGTTGATCTACCACGAGATCGTAATGGCTAAAACCCTAGAAGTCTAGCCTGTCTGATTATGATTGCCTCTACGGACTAAACCCTCCGGTTTATATAGACACCGGAGGGGACTAGGGTTGTACAAAGTCGGTTATAGAGAAAGGAATCTTCATATCCGAACGCCAAGCTTGTCGTCCACGCCAAGGAGAGTCCCATCCGGACACGGGAGAGAATCTTCTATCTTGTATCTTCATGGCCATCAGTCCGGCCCACATTACGTAGCCTGGACGCCCGAGGACCCCTTAATCTAGGACTCCCTCAATGACAACCAGTCATGATATCAGATGAGAAGTAATGCTAACATCTAATACAGATGACATAACAGGTATATGCTAGTGCAGACTAACAGGTGATACAGATGTACTACAATGAAAACACAGGGTGCAAGCAAAGTCATCACGCAAGTCCAGAGCTCATGGAAGAGGTTGGCTTGCCTGATGTAGAGGAATACGCCGGGTGGAAGTGCGATAAAACTCCGGGAAGATTTGCTGGAAAAGTTTCCTTCCCGGAGCGGCTGATCGAAGAGCAAGGGCAAAATGGTCATTTTTTACAGTGTGAAAATATTATGAAAATGAAGGCATCAGAACGGGCTTGACGATCTGAAGACGTGGGCGTTGGTTTTACCTCAATCGGAGTTACGGTCGCGAAGTTACGGCCGTTCGTTCGTTAGGCGGTAAAACAGACAGAATAGTGTCCATTTCAGTGCTTAACGGATGGATGTTCACAAAATAGCAGGTTCGGCCGGCGGCTGGGAAAAATTGAAAGCGTATTTCAGATTTTACGCTTCCACTTATCCTGACGCGTGGGCCCGTTGACTTTTGGGTGGGGCCGGCCTTATCTCCTCTCTCTCTTTGGTTCGCTCTCATCCCCGACCGAACAGAGAGACAGGGAGGCGCCGTAGCGGCTCAGACAGCGCTCGCCACCGGCGACTGGTAGCACAGGGAGGGCCGCCGCTGGGTCCGCTCGAACCGGCGCTCCACAACGCGCCCAAGGGCAGCCGCGGGGCTACGCGAGCCAGCCGGCAGCGTCGCGGCCACTGCCCGGAGAGCGGCGGAGATGGGCGCCAGGGGAGCTGCTCCGGCAGCGCTCCACCCCTGCTAAAATGGAGACCACGGCAGCTCAGCGAGCCGTAGGGGAGGCCGGGGACGGGGTTGGAGGGGAGGGGGAAGGCCAGGGCGCCGGGGTGGCCGGAGGGCAACGGCGGTAGAGCCGCGGCCATGGCGGAGGGAGGAGCTCAGAGAGCTCAGCTAGGAGGATTGGGAGGGGGTGGGCTTGCTGGTGATGCAGAGGGGGCTCGAAGACGCGCTATTTATAGCCGAGGGAGGGGGGCTCTCGCGATGGTGGCCGAAGCACCGAGAAACACGGCGAAGCGGCGATGCTCCGGCGAAGACTCGAAGGCGGCAGAGGCAACTACGAGCTTGGGACAAGGCGGAGAGGATTCCAGACGATGCACGAATGCGTTGGGGAGCTTGCTGGCGCCTCTGGACAAGCCGGAGCCCGTCGGAGAGGGCTCCCGAAGCCTCTTGAGCACAGAGCGCCCGCTCGTCCTGTTCTGCCCGTGGTCACCATGTGGCCACGATGGTGCCACGGCGCACTCGCTGCCAAATGATGTCTAGTGTCTTCCCCGTCCTTCTCTGGTTCGAGTTGACCCCTCAAGCACGAACAGTGAGCTCTGGTGTGACCGCACCAAAGTCAAATAACATCAGGCAGCAATGTGTTTGATATGTGCAGTGGCCACCACAGTGCTTCTCTTGGCGAGATCTTGCGCCAGGGTTAATCATCTGCCAGGGTGACTAACTTGGCAAGGTTTCAGCCCAAATGAGCAAGGTTAGCTCGTACTTCCTTCACAAAGCACCAACCTGGCCAGAAATGCAAATGAGGAAGTAGGGGTCAAATGGATAGATGGATTTGAATGAGTTTTGGTGTAGAGTGATGTTTTGGTCATACGAACTGTCTGGAAAAGTTTCAACTCAAATTGATCATTTATGAGGGTACTTCCTTCACAGAGATGCAATCTGGACATAAACTTAGATAATTTACTGAGGAAGATTGGCTAGATTGAATCGGCTGGTTTTTGGTATTCATGGGTGATATATCATAATGAATCACCATGCAAAATTTCAGCCCAAGAAGATCAAGGAATCAAGCACTTTCTTTGCAAACTGAAAATCTGAACAGAATTTGCAAAGTGGTGTTGTGCTCAAAATTTAATGGGTGGAACTTGTGATCTTGATGGAAATGGTGAATATGTGGATAGGATAAGCTCCACAAATTAATTGGGATTTTTCCTAGCTACCAAAATGGTAGTGCCTTTGGAAAGGCCCCAAATTGAAATATTGACTTTAAATAGGAAAATGCAATTTCCCCTATTTAATTATGGCCAATATTTTTATGAGAGCTCAATATGATTACATAGAATATCTCCACAAGTTTTCATGAACTTTGGAGATGGATAGATATTTTTCTGGATTTAATTCCTTGGAAAGGCAGAAAAAGGAATTAATTCTAGATGAGAAATATTGCGTACGACTTGGCAATATTTTTGCACATCTAGGGGTTATGAGTGAAGGAGGATCTCTGGGAATTTTGGGAGGATCAACTGAGCAAGAAAAATGATAGCTCCTTTGTAAACACAAAGGCAGGATTTCTAGTTCCGATATTTTGGAACTAGTGTTTAAATGAGGTTCGGGGTTTACAGACGGGAACTTGACTAGCACAAGAGCATGGAAAATTCATGGAGAGGCTAAGGATTGTCTGGATTCACCTGGTCAATCACCAGATTCCAAAGGAAAAATTTGGGAGTGAAAAGCTAGGAAGGAATAACAGCACAAAAATCGATAACCCGATTTTTTGGGGTGTTACAGCCTCGATGTCCAGAGCGCATCGAATGACATGCCAGCCGCGTGGTCACCGCGTGACCGTGGCGTTGCCACATGTTCTGGGCAGCCTAAGTGTGTCTGGCATCTTGGCATCTCCCTCAGTAGCTACTAGGAAGAAGTACACAACAGAAATGACTCAAGGTGTGACTGGACTAGCCACAACACTTAACCAACAGCAAAGTGTTTGATCAGTGGTGTGGGCAATGCACAAGTCCAATGGGCCTAATTCTTGGCTGAGGATAATCATCCACTAAGGTTATCACTATGGCAAAGTTTCATCTCAATTGGAGTTATCTAGCTAGCACTTCCTTGACAAACTGCCACACTAGACAGAAATATGAAAATGGAGGTCGCACCCACATGAAGTGTAGATTGAGCTCAAATTTGGTGGAGGTTGATGATTTGGGAAAATAAAGGCACTATAAAAATTTCATACCATTTGGATAAATATAAATGGTACTTCCTTCACAATGCTCTTCACTGGACAAAAATTTGGGAAAATTCTTAAGAGTTATTGGCAAGATGAAATGAGCTCAAATTTTGTGAAGGAAAGTTATATAGGTAGGAGCATGTCCTGGTAAATTTTCAGAAATTATGGAGCAATATAAAACATAGTTGCTACACAAACTGAAAATATGATCAGAAGCAAAGATTGGATGGTGTGCTCATCATGAGCATGGAATCTTGAATATTTTTACATATCCAAGGTCCATAAGGTACAAATGAATTTTGAGAATTTTGTGGGAATTTTGGTAAATACAGAAATATATGTTGCTTCATAACCTAGGGCAAACAGGACTATCCCTTTAATAGAAAAAGGAATATTTGATGGAAATGAAAATTAGGGTTGGGCTAGGATGGAAATGACATGATCTTGGGAAGGATTGAAGGGTGACAAACCACTTGGGAGAGGAAAAAGAGATGGCCTTCCCAGGTTCGAAAACCATAGAGCCCCAAAAAAAAGAAGTCCAAATCAAAATTCCAAAGAAAAACAAAAGAAAAAGAAAGGGCCAAAAATCGGGGTGTCACATGAAGGAACGATGGTAGACTCCAACACCGGAGGGCCCGCAAGGAACAATAGGGCTCCACCGGCGACCTCAGAATGGCCGGAGGAAGGCATCGGGGCCTCGACGCCTCCGACCTCATCAACGGTGACGAGGTCAGTGCATGACCTTCGTCGTCGGGGGATCGTCTAGTGATCCCTCGGGCCTCTATTCTTTCACCCTCTCCTCTGATGCTGCAGCTTCGATAGACATGACACCAGGAGGGGCTTCAGAGCCCGTATAGCTTGAAGCCCCAACCGCGGCAGGCCCATAACTAGCATCTGAGATGTGCCCATGATGTACGGCGTACAATGCCGCTGCAGGACCTCGTGGTTGGGGAGGATTGGATACAAGGCTTTGAAAGCCTGCAAAGTAAGCACGGTCAGAAGAAATCCATGAAGTGTTCAAGCCAGAACGGATGCGTCGCAAGTCCTCACGGCGCCTTACCTGCATTCGGGGGTTTTGCACACTGAAGGGCTCGTAGGTGACCCCATGTGTATCTCACCGAGAGGAAGGCCAGTCACAAGGCTCATAAGAGCCTCGACTTTGCTTTCGGGGAGTTCCCTCCGAAGGAGGAGATTTGGGTCATCCAGGCCTCGGTACTCGAACATGAGAGACACCCTCAATCCAAGGGGAGGAGTGCTTCTCTCCATCGACATCTTCATGAGCTGGACGCCGGCTAGACCCCTCTCGTGCATCTCAAAGACCGCTTGGATCAGAGAACCGGCATCTAGTTTGAAATCCGTCTTCAAGCTCCACCCTGGGCCCGGGTGGCATGGGACGTCGGAGAAAACTGGTAGCCTGACCTCACGGTGCCCCCGAGCAATGTCGATGGCATAGAACCATCTGCGGTCCCACAACTCCAGACCATCGACTATTGGAATCTCAAAGAAACCCGCGCCTACGCGAGGTTGGAGCTCTGGGCTACCACAAGAGGGGATAATGACCCTCTTCAAATGAGGAACTACCTCAAAGAAATACCTGAAGAGGTCAAAGTGGGGCAGAAGTCCTAGGAAGCACTCACAAAAAGTTATGAAGCAAGACAAATGTAGCATCGCATTCGGTTTCAGATGATGTAGCTGGAGCCCATAGTGGGCGAGGACACCCTGGGCGAACATGCTCAGGGGGAATCGAAGTCCATGGAATAGGAACACCTCGTGAACCACCAGCTTCCAGAGCAGCGGGCGCGGGACCTTCTCCTCCTTGTCAGGAGCCAACCACGACATCAAAGACTTCTCCAGCAGCCAGCCTGACTCTACCAGGCGCTCCAGACCACTCTTGGTGATTGGGGATTTCCTCAAGTCACTCGCCCATTCTGGCGGGGTGCTGGGATAATCCAATGGCAAACTACCTGAACGACCCACTCGGGAACGACCGGAGGAGGAGGAGGCGGCAGCCATTCACGTCAACCCTAAATGTGAGATGGCAGAACAGGGTGCGAGCGGGAATGTGGGGATCGCTTCCTCAGAAGCGCCGCTCCGTTCCCTCCCCTTAATAAAGAGCTAGGATACGTACCACGTCCAAGACGGAGCCGACACAACTAATGGACCGGCCCACTGGGCTCTGTCTGGCCCAGTCATCCCAAGCCGACACAACGGCATCACCAACACCAAGAAGGACGGGACCTCCCTGCAAACAACTCAGGAGGCTAAAGGCATGAGAAGAAGAGCCCGATGTTGATCTTGGAGCCTAGATGGTCGCGACCTCCGTCACGCTCGAGGGCTACTGACGGGGTCCTAGACCCAGGGTGCCTAACATAAAGGAGCCCGGCTTCGACCTTGACTAGGGCCCACTAGGCTCAAAAAGCGCCAAGGAACCCTAAGAAGGAGAGGGCGGCAGACATGTACCCCAAGGTAGACAGCGGTGGCCAGATCGATCCGATATCTTCTCTGTGTAAACCCTAGACCTCTTATGTCTATATAAAAAGAGGTCTAGGGCCCTCATTAGGGATCCAATCTAGAACAAAACTCTCAGTAGACATATCATACACCATTGTATCCCCTCACCATGAATACCAAAACAAAGTAGGACGTAGGGTATTACTCTTCTCAGGCCCGAACCTGGGTAAATTGTGTGTGCAGACTCTACTTCGATACATCCGGTCTCGTCATGAACCCTACCGAGGGATCTGACGGGAATTCACTTTGTCACCTTCCACCCCAATGGCTAAGACTACGATGCCGAGGAGACCCAAAGCCAAGACGGCCACGACCAAGATGGTGTCAACCACTATGGTGTCCACGAAGAAGAGGGCGACGACCATGGTAACTCATGGCATGAAGTCATCTATTGCGAAGAGGAGGAAGAAGATGGCATCGACATTGAGGAGGATCCATTGTTTATCGATGAGCTCACCCACAGGGTCGATGCACAAAGGAGGAGGCAAAACATTCGCACGGGATCGTACACCAAAGATGAGGACATGTTGATTTGCGAGAGTTGGAAGGAGATAGGTCAAGATCCCAAGACCGATGCCGAGCAAAAAGGATCCGTTTTTTGGACGAGACTTCATAAAACCTATCATGAACAATGGAAGCTTGCGCCCTACAAGTTTGCAAGCACCCATGGCATCAACTCAATCCAAGAGAGATGCGAGTTTATTCAACAAGAATGCAACAAGTTTTCTTCCGCGCTTGAGAGCGTTGAAGCCCGCCCCGTGAGTGGCCTAGGCGTGGGCGACTTGGTTTGAACTCTTCCTCTTTCATCACCATGCCATGTTCACGTTTGTTGCATCTTGTGTCCTTCACTATTACATTTGTGGCCTTCTCTTTGATTGTGTAGGCATTCCAACCTTTGGAAACCTTTAAGGCCTGGCATAAGAACAAACCATTCACCCTCACCCATTATTGGACTCTCATCAAAGATTTCTCCAAGTGCAAATATCAATATGCCGCTCTAAAGAAGAAAGGAGGGCCAGCGGACGTGGCTGGGGATGGAGATGCGGTGAAGAGGCTGAGGGGCAAGACCAACTCGAGGATTGACAAGAAGAGTGATGCGACATCTTTCGCCTTGCAAGAAAGTTTGCATGGCCTGATGAATCAAAAGGAAGTGAGGGACAAGAGAAAGCACCAAGAAAAGGAGGAGCAAATGAAAATATACTTGGATCTCCAAACAAAGAAACTCGACATGGAGGAGGTCGTCAAGAGGAGGAAGCTTGACATGGAGGAGGCCGACCAAACAAAGAATCTTGAGATCGAGGCCACCAATGCCGACACCAAAGAAAAAGAGGTGGTGCATAGGAGATGTGAGAAAAGTTGTCCAAAAACCGAGAGAACTTATCATATCTCGCATTACAGGTTTACAATTTGTACTATATATTTTATGGTAACATAAAATTTGAAAAGACCATTGTGGCCATAATTTGTAGCACTTAGTGCTTCAACACGAGAAAAGATTGCTCAGTTTCGTAGGCCAGAATTTACAGTGAAACTATCATATGTGCTTGCCAACCAGTAGACTGTCTTTGAAAATCTAACGACTGGAAATATAATGGCTCTTTTCATACCATTAGCAACATGTTATGGCAATCCGTTATACCATATTTCTGCATCATCCTTCAGAGAAAACTTGAAGAGTCTCAATAAAACAAATTCTCAAGACACATCTTTAATTTAAAAGTCCCACATATAGTATCAAAGAACATAAGATGTGCCTGAAGGTCTTCCTCTTCAGCCCTTGCAAGGGCATGCTTTCTTGACTTCCTAAATAAGCTCGCAGTTAATTGGATACTCACTAGCATAATTGGTAGATAGACTATGGGAGATCTTGAGGCCAAGAATGGAGCACAGTGCTCTCTCACAGATTTTTCTTGTTGCTGAGTAATCGACATTTCTGCAAACAAAGTATTAAGCTGACTAGTTTGTTTTTTTTTGTTTTTTTCTCCTAATGAAGCTTGTTGCTCAGGAGGAAAAGGGAAATATAATATAGTAAATAAGTTTTCCCAGAACGAGTAGCGCCCCTATCACTAATAGGAGGTATCTAAAATAATAACACCCGCAAAATAGTTACAAAACAATACTCTGCACTTAGCTCCCCGACAACGGCGCCAGAAAATGCTCGATGTCCTGCAAGCCAAACAGGGTGGTGTAGCTCTTTCTTGTATGTATCCCAAATAGTAAGCATCCCAACGAAGAGTGTAGGAGAGTATTTACGAGTAACATTTTTGTCACACACAAAGTTGTCACGATTCTTATGTGAAGTAACTGCTTGTGATTCTATAAACGTTGTTAGTGTCCCAAGAAGCAAACGAACCAGAATGATGAATATGATAGGTTTGTGATGATGGGAAGTAACTTGAAAGTAAAAAACATAAATAAAATAGAAATTAAAAGTGTTTTTTCCTGCAATGGAGAGATTAGGCGCGAAGAGAATACAGATCATGGTATACATGAAGTGTGCCAGTGCGACGGTAATACCAGCTACCTTGTATCATGAGTTTAGTATTAGATTTACTTGTTCGGTAGGCGGATCACTCTAAGATCACGGAACTCCTCCCCACAGGATTATAGTCCATACTATGGTCCTCCTTTGTCGTTGCCACATCGTGGTCGTCTCCATAATTAAGGTCGTTAGACCGGAACCATGCATTAAGTTTGATGGATCACCGTTATCTCATATTGTCTTCGGTTCACATATATGTCTCCACTTGTCGCCTCAGAGGTCGCAGATTTCCTAAACAATATGTGTTACCTGCGTAGGTCCAGAGATCATATTGCATGGGCCCTTAAATTGGACAACATGCATATGAGTTCACCACAATAAATAACAACGCACTAGGCAGATCATAAGGCTACAAACACGAATGACGACATATAGAATGGGCACAAATGAATCTTACTACTCACCTGCATCTCCCATGCCTAGGGGGAATTAATCACACATCAGAAGAGAATAATGAATCATCTCAGAGAATAAACCCATGAAAACCATATCAATAATACTTGAAGATCCATAATAAGATGATTGATCAAACAAGTCCCAGTCTCCAGATGAGTAGGAACAGAGTTTTACACCCTGATTTTACAACTTGGAATTCCTCTTACAATGTTGAAGATGAAATGAATATGGATATGGAAGAACAAAACTAGAAGAAATCTCTGGTGGCTCTCCAGATCTCTTCTCTCTGTTCTGGGCATGGTGGCGGCGGCTAGGTTTCTCTTCTAATGTCCTCTCATTCAATAAAGTGTCATGTACTGATAAGATAGAGCCTCTGCCACTTCATACAACCATTGATACGAGCACCTATATATGCTCGTATGGAAGGTTGTCTTTCACTCTGGTGTGCTAGATGGCTGAGCCCTCAACATGGAAGTTGCTTCATTTGGCTTGATTTTCATTAGTTCTCATTGGTTTCCTTCCAATGTGATATTCCCTGCCAAACAATGGAAAACAGATTTTCTTCTTTCTCAAAGGGTTAGCGTTAGAAATAACCAAGAAGCAATATAAATCCGATGAAAACCCAATAAAAAATCCTTGTAAATAATCACAAATTATTGAGTCATCAACCCCCTCAAGATTAAGACTTGCTTTCCCTCTAGCAACAAGGAAATTAAGAGAATGAAAGGGAGTTTGACATATGTAGAAAAAAGTTTTACCGGCTCTCGAAGATATGATATTTACATTCTCACAAGTCCTGCAAGCTTGGTTAAGAGAATAGTTGCATTTTAGTGGTTGCACTTAAGCTTGTTGCCTAGACACATTTAGTTTCCTATCACTAGTTATAATTTCTCAAGTCAAATCTTCCGCAGCTAAGTAGGTGCTAGGCAATAAAAAACTTTTATTCTCTCAAGAGAATGGATTTTTCTTTGGAGTTTATAGAAAAAGGAAACAAGTATGACCAAGGAGAATTGGAAGAGAGGAAAACATAGTACTCAAGCATCTCAGAAACACTCACAAGTACCTCCTAGTCATGACTCTCAAATACTTCCTTCAATCATTGTTCTTCGAAACTTCAATCTTTGGTGATGGGGTTATGCCAAAATTTGCTAGTTGCAACAGGGTTTCCGCTGTGGCTTAGTTTTGTGCACTATGGATGAAAAAGGTTGTCTCTTCCAAGTTTAGTGATTAGTGCTCGCATTACCACATAGACACTTCTTCGGAGAAGGTTCATCGATTTCAACTCAAACTCCAAATTGGTGACGGAGTCACATTTATGCGAATTATCTCAACATATAGCAACTGTACATGAAACCAGCTAGAAGCTAGAGCTCCATGACTTTAGTGTCACGGGTAAGTTTTGGCATAACCTCAATCACTTCAAATATGCATTCCTCTAAACAACTCTATCAGTAGGTACCACCGAAACAATCAAATTCCGTGCTATGGAGTTGAAGTACTTGAGTGCTAGTTCTCTTCGAAAATCCGATCCCCTAAGTTTTTTTTAGAATTTTTCTTGCTTTCTTTTTGGAGAAAAATTATGCTTTACAATAAAGTCTCACTAACAAGATTCAAGGTTGGGAGTCATGACTAAGTTACATTCAAGTAACATGGGGACGAAGCTTTAGTGCAACTAGCCAAATGAAAATATTTGCTTAATCAAGATTGTGAGAAAAGTGAGTATGAATATATTATACCTTCCCGCACTGGTTTGCTTCTTTCTTGAAGTCAATTCTCTGCTTCGTTCTCTTCATTTCCAACTTTCTAGCGGTTAAAAAATCTTTGGGCTGGAACAAAGAAAGACACAACAAAGAGGATTCCAACAACACAAGAACAAGTTTTACTCTAAAAATTTATTATGCAAAATTGAAAATAAACATGATGACAAGCAAAGAAAATAAATGAAAATAGGGAAATAAAATATGTATCCATGGATAACGGGAGATCCTGGCAAGCCAACAAGAGAGCCTACGAGGCTAGCTGGCACTGGGTCCTTGTCCCTATGACAATGGGCTCAGAGTCCGGGTTGAGTGGTAGCAATGCGCAAGGGCAAGAATGTGCCAGATGCTACAACTACGGCGGCATGCCCGGGTGGAGGGACAACATGCCCTCCATGAAATAAAGAAGGTGTGTTGCGCGAAGGCGATAGGATGTTCGTGCCCACATCCTGGCGAAGCAGCACGCCCAGGCCGCTCGTGACCCTGTGGTGGGTGTTAGTATTTTTTTGAAACAAACATAAACTTTATTCATTAGAAATGACCAGTACATCGTTTGTGAGGATCATTACAATTTCATTTAAAGGCTCCTCAAACCAATCCGAAGTGAAAGAAAATCTAGCTAATCTAGCGAGCTCGTGAGCTACCTTATTTGCTTCTCTATTATAGTGTTCGAATCTAGTGCGAATGAAATCACAATGTAATGAAAAACAATCATCAAAAATTGCCGCCGCCGCACCCGCGGATCGTCCTCCATCCTGCATGGTTTCAATCACCTCCAGATTGTCCGAGTTAATAATAAGGCGATTACATCCCGACCTCTGTGCCAGTGTTAGACCAAATTTGAGAGCTGGAGCTTACGCCATCAGAACATCCGCGTAATAGTCAATTTTCCCATTGCCTCCAGCAATAACCTACCTTTGTCATCTCTCAGGACCGCTCCCATTGTGCCCTTCAGGAGGTCATGGTCAAAAGAAGCGTCAACATTAAGTTTTACAAATCCCCTGGGATGGCAAGACCAACCCCCCTTTTTCATAAAAGCCCTGGGGGATGATGCATTAATGAAATTTGATGTAAGAGCAAGAATCCCCATAGAGATCTGATGTGCACTCTGCATTGTCTCCTTATGCACCATTTTTCGTCTTTCCCACCATAGAAACCATGTTAAGACAACAATCATTTCGCGCACATTGTGGTGGCCCAAAATCAACAGTTCTTGGTCTGTTAGAAGTAGTAATTTTTCCAATACCGCTTCTCCAGCACGATCAACCTCACGGGCTTTATTAATAATATCATCCATCCCAAGTCTTTTCCACGCCTGCCTGGCTTTTCTACAAAGGAAAAGCATGTGTTTTGAATCTTCTAGACCCTACGAACAAGTAGGAAAAATGGGCGAGATCTTCATATATCTGTTTGCAAGCGTAATCCGGCATTGAAGTGTACCATGCAACGTATGCCATATAAAAAATTTGACTTTTGCCGGGCAAGATAACTTCCATATGTTGCTCCAAATTGGGTTAACTGTGGTTCGCCCCCTCCCATTAGAATGTATTAATTTATCTCCATACTGATGCTCCCACTCCATAGAATAGGCAGACCGAACCGAGAACATACCGTTTTTGGTATAGCCCCAAGCAATAAAGTCTGGCATATCATAGTGTGAAAGTGGAATTGAAAGAATCTGTTGTACATCAATGGGCCACATAGTTTTTCTAATGAGATCTTCATCCCGACTATTCGTAGTAGGATCAATCAGGTCACCCACCTTCGATAACAAATGTCCCCCTTGGGCGTCACAATTTTCCTTGTGGCACAGTTGGGGATCAAGACATCTTCCCAAATATTAATATTTTGACCATTCCCAACTCGCCAAATGTAGCCGCGTTTTAGGGAATCTGTCCCTGCCATGATACTTTTCAGGTAAATGAAGATCATTTCTTTAGTTTGGTGTTTAACAAATCGCCATTAGGATAGAAATTAGCCCTAGGATAGTAGCACACAAGGAATCGGGGTTATCAATAAGACGCCACGCCTGCTTGGCGAGCAGAGCCAAGTTGAAACAGTGAATATCATGAAATCCCATTCCCCTTGGTTTTTAGGTACGCACATTTTCCACCAGGCCGTCCAATGCATCATCCTCTAGTTCTCCTTGTCACCCCACCAGACATGCGCTATCGCGTCAATGATTCCTTTACAAATGATTTTAGGAATTTTAAAGACCGACATTGCAAAGGTGGGTATGGCTTGTGAAAGTGCATGTAGTCCCCATGTGTGGTTTTGGTAATTGATGAAAATCCTAATGGACTAATGTTTTCATTGAGTTATACATTTGAAGGAAAGTTCCATTTGCAATGCATGAATAGTTTTGGATGAATTGAAGGATGTTTGTTCCATGGTGATGCAAGAAGGAGATCGAATGGATTCGGAATGGATGCCATATACATATAGTTGTGCATCAAGATTGAGCTCAGTGACTGAATCAAATATGATCAAGATGAATTCCGTGTGACAAACAAGTTGTGATCTATATGGAGTTTGTTAAGGATTTTAGAGGTTCTCATGCTTAGAATTATTGATTGAACCAAGATGGATCAAGATCTTGAGAGAATGATTAAAGAGACGAATTCTACATATGCTTGAAGATAGGATCATGATGAGCTCACATGTTGAGTCATGAATGACTATGTCATGAAGCAAGTAATTCAAGTGAAGAATTCATTGTGCCTCTCAAGAGACTATGTTGGAGCATGAAAACGAGCAAGTGATGGACAATATGAGATTCATGGAGAAACTTGATATGGTCATGGTGAATTGAGATATTAGTGATCATGTCCTGAAGTAGTGAAGCATAGTGAAGAGATCAATTGGGCATTCAAGACATCAAGATTAATCATGGAGCAATTATAAATGTTGACCAAGATGAAGATCAAATATTGAACTTAAATATGGTCATCACACAAGCGCAAATAATGTACCACATGAGATCTTGTGGTATGGTAAGTAATTGTCAATCGCACTTGTTGTACTAATCCATATTATGTGTTGTCTATGTTATGTGGGTTTGGTAATTCTCATGAGCTTGCTGCTTATAAGAAGCTTGGTGCTCATCAATGGATGTCATTAAGTAATGATGATGGACAAGTGAAGATGAATGCAAAGCAAAGCTTCACACAATATATATGGAGGAGCTACTTGAAGACTTCACCAATGTCTTGCCTTCAACGTGACCCAAGAAGGAACATCAACATATAGCTCAAGTGAAAGGCTCGATTCAAAGGTATTAGTTCCTTTGGCGTTAGTGTTGTGGATTGATGACCACCGAAGAAACATATACACTTAGAATGGATTCTCGCAAGTTATCTAGTATAGATCTTTTATGATTCTTGAGTTATAGGGATCCCGCACTATTAAGAGGGGATCAAGGGGTTTCGTGATGGACTTGCTCAAGTCAACAACTCCTACACATATGTCCACACCTATCATATACTCCAAACTAATATCCAAAGCCAAAAAGGACTCCCCAAATTCTATGATCAAACCTTTACATTGATTCCACCATCCATTTTGTTTCATATTGGTTATTTCTCTATGTGAGGATATTTAGCTTTTTAATAGCTACAAAACGAGCCAAAGATCATCAAAATCGGAGTTCGTATGAAAAAGTTATGCATGTTTTACTTTCGGTATGCTCGCTGTTTTCTGCGGGGGCAGAAGTTCTGGGCAGGTTCCGGGAAAAGTTCCGGGCTAAACAGAAAGTTTCCATACTTCTGGCTGAAGGGAGCCCGGAAGTTCCGGGCCTTTCCGAAAGTTTCAGGGGCCATAAGTTCCTGCTAGGTTCCGGGGAAAGTTCTGGGCTAACCGGAGAGTTTGCACATATGTGCCCAATCGGGAGCTCAGAAGTTCCGGGCTGTGTTTTTCTGTGCATAACGGGCAGATTTGGTGGGGGCACTATATAAGGTAACCTTCTTCCCCATCGAGGCATGGCTTTTGGATCTGAGATTTCCGCATTCTTTTGAGCTCTCTCCTCCTCCCCCAAGCCTCAAAACTCTAATCCATTTGGGGGAAAACTATCTCATGGATCTAGGGTTCATTTGTTGACCTCCTCCATTGTTCCTCTCCTCTCCCATCCCTCCATAGCATTAGTTGCTTGTGGTGGGATTTGAGAGAGAGGGATTTGAGCATTATTGTGTTAGACCTTGAAGAGATTTGTGAGAGTTCTTGAGAGAGATTTCATCCAAGGATACACCCACTCCTCCTCTCTCTTTTGACTGAAGCATTTTGTGATTTGAGCAAGTCTTGAGCATTTCCCCCTTGATCTTCTTACTCTTGGAGGTTGGAGACTCCTAGGCAGTAGGAGTGCTCCGGTGAGGAATCAACTTGTGATTTGCCCCTGGAAAGTTTGTGAAGGTTTGGAGGTTGATACGGCTCCGTCGTATCTATAATTTTTGATTGTTTCATGCCAATATTATACAACTTTCACATATTTTTGGCAACATTTTATATGATTTATTGGACTAACCTATTGATCCAGTGCCCAGTGTCAGTTCCTATTTGTTGCATGTTTTTTTTTTGCAGAATATTTATATCAAACGAAGTCCAAACGCGATAAAGTTTACGGAGAATTATTTTGGAATATATGTGATTTTTGGGAGGTGGTATCAACGCAAACGGAGGCCCACGGCCTCCACAACCCATCAGGGCGCGCTGGGCACCCCCTGGCATGCCCGGGTGTCTTGTGCCCCCCCCACCCGTTCCCCACCCCCCCCGATCAAAGCTACAGATCTCCGGGAATTTAAGAAACGGTGAAGGGCCAGAAAACAGGAACGCGAAACAGAAGAGAACAGAGGGATAGATCTAATCTCGGCTCCTGCCCCTCCGCCGCCATGGAGGCCATGGACCAAAGGGGAAACTCTCCTACCATCTAGGGGGGAGGCCAAGGAAGAAGAAGAAGAAGGAGGGGGATCTCTCCCCCTCTCTCCCGGTGGCGCCGGAGCACCGCCGGGGTAAGGATCGTGTGACGGCAATCTACTCCAACAACTCCGTCATCTTCACCAAAAACTCCATCACCTTCCCCCATCTATATTCAGCGGTCCACTCTCTCGCAACCCACTGTACTTTCTACTTGAACATGGTGCTTTATGCTTCATATTATTATCCAATACTATGTTGCCATCCTATGATGTTTGAGTAGATCTATTTTGTCCTATGGGTTAATCGTGATCTTGGTTGGTATGAGTGTATCTTTTATTATGGTGATGTCCTACGGTGCCCTCCGTCTCGCGCAAACATGAGGGGTTCCCGCTGTAGGGTGTTGCAATATGTTCATAGTTCTCTTATGGTGGGTGGCGTGAGTGACAGAAGCATGGACCCGAGTTTGGGGGTTATGGCGTATGGGAGTAAAGAGGACTTGATACTTAATGCTATGGTTGGGTTTTTACCTTAATGATCTTTGGTAGTTACGAATGCTTGCTAGAGTCCAATCATAAGTGCATATGATCCAAGTAAGGAAAGTATGTTAGCTCATGCCTCTCCCTCATATAAAATTGCAAGAATGATTACCAGTCTAGTTATCGATTGCCCAGGGACAATTCCGCAATTCCTATCACCACTTTTCCACACTCGCTTTATTAAATTGTACTTTTATTAAAACAACACCTAACTTTTATTTTCACGTTCTTTTTTATCTTGCAAACCTATCCTACAAAGTACTTCTAGTTTTATTCTTGTTCTAGGTAAAGCAAACCTTAATTGTGCGTAGAGTTGTATCGGTGGTCGATAAAACTTGAGGGAATATTCGTTCTACCTTTAGCACCTCGTTGGGTTCGACACTCTCATTTATCAAAAAAGGCTACAAACGATCCCCTATACTTGTGGGTTATCAGAGGCCGCCTCAAGGTCTACCACTAGTGGTTGAGGAACGCCTTCGTGGTGTTGTCTCAAAGGGAGAATAGGGTGAGCCTTCGCGGCATTGGTGTGCCTTCGTGATAACATCCACCTCTCTAATGATGACTAGCTTCTCTCCAAGGAAGTGAACATCGGGATACATCCTCGTCTCCTTCTCTTCGGTCATCTCTAACCTTAGCCACTACTTGTGGTTTACTTTGGTCTCTTGACCTTGCATTCACTATATATTGTTGTCCTCATTATATTGTGTTGGCTATTTCCTTGTAGAGATTACTTAGGCCTACACTTTATATCTCGCAATCCATACTTGCTACTAATGATGTTATTATGTTTAGTGTGAATTGCTAACTTGTGTCATACACTTACATATCTTGTGATATTGCTCAAGTAAGTTTGTGTAACTTACTTGTGCTTGTTAGCATCCTTGTTGTGCTCATCTTATTTAGATCAATTTGTTGGTGCACTTAGTTGAGCCTAGTATATTTAGGATTTGTGCTTGAAAACTATCCTCTTAGTTTATTTCCGCATTAGGATAAAGCCAAATCCGTAGAAGTTTTTTAAAACACCTATTCACCCCCCCCCCCCTCTAGGAGACATCGTGGTCCTTTCAATTGGTATCAGAGCTAGGTCTCTCCTTATTAGGCTTTACCGTCTAGAGAGTATCGATGTCGACTAGTGATTTAGTTCACAATGACACCTTTGATTTAGATGGCATAAATTATCACTTATGGAGAATTCGCATGCTTTGTCGCTTTCAGGCCATGGGTCCAAATGCTTTGCGAATTGTTCTTGTAGGGATTTCTATTGCAAAGGGTGGTCCATCTCCATCTATCAAGGATATTCTTCTTGATTGTGAGGCTTCTCTTGCCATTCATCAAACTATAACCTTTGAAGTGTTTAAGTCAATCTCATCTTGTAAGTCAGCTCATGAGGCTTGGACTAAACTTGAGGAAATATATGGTGGGTCCAATCTTGATGAAGATAATCGTCTTTGGGAGGAGTTAATGGAGGAGCTCTACACATTTTTATATCATGAAGAGCTTTCTATTGCTTCCTCTGATTACTTAGACACTTCAACATCTTCCACTTCACCAACATGTGGTGTGCCACAAGGTAATGATATGGTGAGTGAAGAAATATTTTGTGATGATATGTTTTCTCTCCCGTGTTTCCATGATCGAAATGCTTTGGTTTCCTCTAGTTGTTCTATGAATAACCATGTAGAGGAAATCAACAAAGATGAGGCACGCTTGATTGATGAAGAACTCTCTTCTCCAAAAGAATTATCATCAACCCCTTTGGTTCACATGTGCCTCATGGCAAGAGGTAACGACGAGGTATCATCTTATCATAGTGATAATGATGATAGTTGTAATGAGGATGATGATGATGACTTGACTCAAAATCTCAATGAGATTGGGAAAGCGCTCCATAGAGCTAAAAATAACACTTACAAAAGGTTCCAAGATGTTCTTGCTTGCTTTGAAAAACGTAATGATTTATTTCTTAACGAGCAAGCTAAAAGTGAACAACTTGAACATGAACTTGCTAAGGCTCATGAAACACTTAGTGACTTGAGGTCTTCAAAAGATAAGATTAAAGTTACTCGTTGTAAACTTAAAGAGGATTTTGAGCTCCTTCTCCTTGAATGCAATAGTGTCAAGGGAGAGCTCATAAAACTCTCTAAGTCTCATGAGTAGCTTCAATCAACTCATGAGAAGTCTCTAATTTCTACTTGCTCCTCTCATATTGATAATGATGTTTGTGCTACTAACTCGGTTTCATGTGAAGCATAAATTTTGAAGGAGAATGTTGTGCTATGTGCTCAACTTTCTTTGCTAACAAGAAATTATGGGAAATTGGAAGAAAGTCATGAAAAGCTCTCGGACACTCATGAGGATCTTTTAATTTCTTATAGTAAGCTAAAGTTAGCTCAAGAGGCTATGGTCACCGAGGTAAAATCTTGTGAGTCTCATGTGAACATTAGCACATCTACTCTAAATGATTTATTGCCATGTGCTAATCCTTGCAATTCATCCACATCTCACATTATTACCACTCATGATGAATTGCTCACCTTGTCTTGTTGCTCTATCCATGAAGCTTATACTTCCACTAGTCCTCTTGTTTCTAGTGTTGAAACTAACCATGTAGAGGAAATTAATGAGCTCAAGGCCCAAGTCACTAGTTTGAAGAAAGACTTGGAAAAATGTGGTAATGTGATCTTGTGTGTCCAAAAATACCCACAAGACAAAAGTGGACATTACTTCATCTCCAATAAGAAGTCCCATAACATGATGAAGAGACAAGATCAAGTCAAGAATTCGGCCAATATTACTTGCTTCAAGTGCAAGAAAGTTGGTCACCATGTGAGATCTTGTCCATTGAAGAAGAAGGCTTCAAGTGTGAAGCAACAAGGGAAGTGGCCTCATGTTCAATCTCGAGATGAAGAAAGGCCTCTACCCATGATTAACGGAGATAATGCTCCCCAAGTTGAGAAAGCAAAGAAGAAGAGAAGGGGGAGTACATGTGGCTATATTTTCCGTAAGAAGGGACACATAGCCTTGTCATGTCCTAATGGTAACATATCTAAGCCTCCAATTATCAATGATAATTATTCACTTAGGAAGGACAATGTTGGCAATTTGCTTGCCAAGTATGTTGGTGCCTAAATGGGTTTGGAAGTGGATAAGACCATTTCGGTTGCCAAGCCTATTGTGACTAACTTCTTAGGACCCAACTTAGTTGGGGACCATCAAGCTCAAACTTGATCAATAGGTGTGTGGAGGGCATTGGAGACTTGACTAGTTCATGAAGAAAAATGATTCTCAACATTTATCATGGTCCCAACCAAGTCAAGTGGATTATCATAAAATTTGCCATTCCAATGCTCCTCGAGGCGGTAACTTGTACTTATATATTCTACATTGAAAGTTACTTGCCTCTTGCATGTTTAGGTTTTGTGCCTAGCATAAACTCATATATGTTGTGCCTCATAGTATGCTTGATTTATGTATCTAGCATGTGTGTGTTGCTATGCACGTCATATATTTGTGTGTATAGTCTCGAGCCTTCATTACATCTTAGTTGCATCTTATTGGGCTCTTTTGAGATATTAATGGATCATCACATTATGGGGGAATGTTATGCTCTACACACATCACAAACCTAAAATGTGTATATATATGGGATACCACCTCATATTTATAGTGCAAGATTATCTAGTCACTATGTGGTATGTCAAGTTCATTTGAAATTCAAATTCTCATACATTGATTATCTTTAGTTGGATTTCATATGCCTATTATGTATAATACATGGGGTTTCACATTATGGGGGAGTGATATGCTTTGTGCGTATCACAATCCTTGTTAATGTGAACAATTAAGGATTGCCACTCTAATTTATATTGTTAGATTACCTTATATCTTTGTGGCTTGCTATTGCGACAAGTTCCCAATTATGTTAACACCTTTTTGGCGTGCATCCTCTGGACTTGTTTGCGTATATCATTCTTGCGGTTTTCCCCATGGTTTTCTTAGCAATTGTATTTGGGAAATCATTTGATCAAGCCATTCCAATTGTTACTTTGCATGATGATCTATCTAATTGGAATGTTGAAAATAAGCCATCCAAGCATTGTGTTTATTTCTAAACTCTCATGTTATGCTTGTGATTAGTATAGACGATCTTGTGCTTATTTTGGAATCTACCACCGAATGATAATTCAAAATACCATTTTTTTCTCTCTTATACATGGTATTACTTATGTGGTAGACCTTCAAGATAATCTTCATCTTGTCTAGTGCTTCAACTTGCATTTTATATTTAGCCAACAAATTTGTTCTCACTTGTCTTTGTTTGAGTTCATCTTCTTGGTTTTGTGTAGTTATGGGCGCTGGTTATCTCATTGCTTTTACTACCTTGTATCCACTCTGGTAAGATATGCCTATGAGTATGTCTGAAATGTATATCTTGTATGCTCATGGGCTTTGCTTAGTTCTTATGTGGAACTCTGTGTGTGATCATGTGTTGATTCATCACATCGATGCAACTTGGCCAACATGAATGATTTGTGTGTTATTGGGGTATTCATGGTTTATGTCTTCTTTGTCCAAATTGTATCTCCTTGGATCTTGATAGGCTTGTGCATGCATATTTATTAGTTGTATATCTTCATGCCTTGTTTTCTTTCTTTGATCCAATATATAGGGTAAATTCATCAAATGGTATCAAATCCTTAGCCATTAAGATGTGCATGAAACTCGCATCCATATCCATATGCACGTATTTAATTGGTTTTACCTTATGTTTTGTAGTTATGCTAACTACTTCGGACGCAATAAGTTTGGGAACCATATTGTACTTAAATTGTTTTAGGTACAACGGAGGAGCATTGTGTGCTTGGCTTATTCATGAAGAAGGTGGTGACACCACCAAGGAATTAGAGCCAAGCTTGGATGACTCGTTGATCTACTAATTCATACCAATGCTTTCTCGATAACAAGTATTTACTTCATGCATATACATAAATAGTGTCAACCCTGTGTAGGTTGCATCATGGCATGTATTGTACTTGTTGTATTTGTGTTTTCTTGCATGTTCTTAGAAGATACTTTATTACAATGGTGAGACATTTGAGAGGAAGCATATGGGATTTTTAAAACCATTCATGATTCACCTATCCCAAAATATGCCAATTAAGAAATTTATTATATATCAATTTCTAAATGTTCTCTCATATGTAATTTTGATGAATTTGCAAGAACACTATATTTTCTTGTGGCATTTTCTATCTTACTTAGCAATTCATTGATATGCAAATGAGATCAATTTATGCCATGTGCTTTGTGCCATGTGCCTTGCTCTTATGCTAGGATCATAGTTGTATAATAATGGATTCACTTGTGCATATCATGTTCTTATCAATTGCGACTATTTTGTGTATGCAAGTTTCTTTGTGGATACATAGACTACTATTGTCCACTTAGAAATTTTTATATATAAGAAATTTCAGATCTTACCTTGATGTCATTTACTCCTTGCAGGTGTAACACCCCAAAAATTTAACCATATTGTTATTAAGTAAAATTTGGCCAGAAATAAAATTTTGAATTATATTAGGTCTTCTAGTAATTTTAGAGTATTTTCTGTTTTCCAAAATCCTTCCCTTCATATAGAATTTTTGTAAAATATTGTGGGCCTTGGTAGTTCTCTCAAATCTTTTCATTTATATTTTAATAACAATAGGAAATAATTTCCTAATAAAAATTTGCCCTAGAATAATTCTATTAATAGCATTTTCAACCTTTGAAATACTTCTGTTGCACTACAATTATTTTAAATAATTGGTTTAGAATCCCACAAAAATCATGAGGTGTCATGTGATGCCTATTGATCACTTTTATGCAAAAAACCTAACTTGGTCTTTTGAAAACTTTGAGTGAAACACCCTCTTTTCAATTCTGTCCCATTCTTGAATTACAACTACAACCCCATCTTTCCTTGCTCAATTAATTCTGAAACTTTTCCACCTTATAGTCCTTCTAACCAAATCCTTAAGTCCAGAAGATCAGCTCCATTTACACATTTTAAAACCACCAAATGTTCTCCTCAATTTCTGGTCCAGAACTAAATTCTTATAAAACTTGCACTAACAAGTTTTTATTTTTGCCAAACCAACCTTACCATCATCTCTATCATCCAAAGAGACCCCATCCTGCCAATTCCCAAGTCTAGCAAAATCTTCTAGATCACCCTAGCATTCTGTCGAACACCTCATGTGCACGACAGAAATCTGCAAGTTCATAAACTTGCATTGGGAACTTGCTCATTTGACCAAACATCCATGTTCATCATCTCTAGCATTTCCAGGAGCATCAACCTGCCAAGACTTGTGACCATAGGAGCTACCTAGGGCACCCTGGCATTTGGTCGAATGCCTAGCGCGCACGTCCAGAGCACGAGCAGAGTGCCCGTACTGCAGGCATCGACATCGAGCTGCTGCTGCCCCTCTGCTGCTTCCCATGCTCATCCTGATCCCCTCCTGGATCACCACGTCACCCCTGAGCCTCGCCGACACCCTCGCTTGGCCCCTAGCGCCGTCCACCACCGCCCACACCGGACACAGACAGCCGCCGTCTCGGGCACGTCACCGCCCAATACGTGTGGCTCGTCTCTGAGCCAACCAGCGCATCCGAGCGTAAATGCGGCCGCCACCGCCCTCACCGAACCATGCCGTCCGGTGCCACCTCCCCTAACCGCAGTAATCACCGCCGCCGCAGTCAGTTCAGGACGGTACCGCCCAGGACGCGCGGCTCGCCTTCGAGCCGACCAGCGCACCATGTCATCACTGCGGGCGGCCACCATCCTCACCTAACCGCGCCGGTCACGCCTACCTCGCCACCGCCCACACTCTGCCATCAATGGCGGATGCCCCCGTGTTTATCTTCGGGAAGCCACGGAACTGCCCCTCCAGCACTATAAAACGGACCCCGAGCTCGCTCCTACCCTCCCACCACTCCCCCATCCTTTGCAAGCCACACCAGGAACCCAAACGGTCGGGAGAGGTCATCTTCTTCCTCTCTGGCAGCTACGGCCACCTCCACTGTCGGGATAATTCTAATGCCGCCCGGCCCTCCCACTCCTAGATTTCTTCACCAATAGCTCCCTGGAGCACCCCCGAATTCGTGCCCGTGCTCAATTTTGCTCAGGAGCCGCCGTAGGAGAAAGCCCCATTATGCCCGACGCCGCCGTCCGCCGGGAAGCCCGTCGTCGGCGACTCCGTGCACCTTGGCGACCATGAAGGGTACCCATGTGTTCGCTTCGACCTCCTGAGCATGCCCATGTTCTCAGATCACCGAGGGGAGCCGCCGTTCGCCAGCGAGGACCGTCGGAGTTCTGCCTCTGTTCTGCCGGAGAGGTAGGCGCGCGCGAAGACCGGTCAAACCTGACCAGTGGACCAGGCGGGCCCACTGTCAGTGACCCAGCACTGTGCCAGCTCGTTCTAAGTGGAAGCGCATTCCCCATAGTATGTTTTCATCGTTCGGAGAGCGTATTCTCTTCTGAACCATTTTCTTTTTCTCTTTTAATTTAAATTCAGATTTGACCCTAACTTTGACTACCTCTAGTTTTTAAACCACCACTCCAAATGACTTGATTCTTTTTCTGTTATTCCTCAAATTTCATCTAGTTTATTTAGTATTTATTTCAAAATTTTCCAAACAACTTTTTAGCACTGTTTTGGCTTTATGTGGTAATTGCAATATTTTGAAAATAGGAAAATGGAGGGGAGATAAAATTTTCAAAGTTTTGGAGTGCACCCAATCTTTCTGCATGCTCAAGGCAAGCATCTTGAACACTTGATATGGTGAATGCATAACTATTTATTTGCAAGTATAATTGAATTATGAATATGTTGAATTCATATAAAATTTTCATATCACTAGTCATACATGCATGATCCCCTTGATGGTATTTTATCTTCATTTAAACATGAAGTATAAGTAAGTATGATTATTTTCACGTGCCACATATGCCTATGTTGGTCCAGACTAATCTGCATGAAGAATCAGTCATGAGAAAAGTGACCATGAGACTGAAATCTCGTTGTCACGAGAGTGATCAGTAAGGGTATGTTGAGACATACCAGATGGTGACCCTGTTGGGAACTACCAAGGAAATATATCGTGCTAATCATTGTAGGAAAATATAAACCTCCTGAGTTGACCGTAGATCGAGTCTTGTTCCGGTAACCCCCATACTTGATTCGTGCTACCACATGTCCCTGCCATAGGTAGCGTATGGTTCAGTAAGTTGATAACCCCTTTCCTGCACACACCGTACAGAGAGGCCATAGGGAATGATACTGTTGGCCCTAGTAGTCATGTCAATTGGTCTGGGGGCATGAATGCCGGTCTGGGACAGAAGCTGATTATTCATGCTATTGGAGGCCGTTGAGTGAGGCCTTCCCACTTAGAGTTTTACTTTATCATTGTTTTGGGTGATCCCTGGCTTGATGGATTAAAGCTGGTATGTGCGGGTCAGGTGTGTTTTCAACCCAAATACCGTGATCGGAATTAGTCAACGTCTCGGGGTTGACTAAAGGAATCCTTTACTTGTGGGCAAAGAGTACAACCTCTGCAGAGTATAAGACATATTCGAATAGTCGTGTTCGCGGTTCAGGACTACAGTCTGGGTTGGTCAAGTGTCGGTCTCATTGTCAGTCTCCGGAGGAAATAATTAAATTGATCATGGTTCATTTTGCAGGATAATTGTTGTCACCACTGGTGCTATTATGAATATTATCGTTGACATGAATATTATTGTGGACTAACCTTTTCCTCTTATGTGCAACCTTGAGTATCTCTTGGGATGGCTAGACTACCTGAGATACTCAGTTTTACTTTCTTTTCTGAGTAACACTTAGGATGGCTAGTCCACCTAGATACTCACTTATTTTCAAGACCACTCGAGGCGTCTCTTTTAGACACCCGTTTGGCATTTCTTTTCAAGACCTCTCGAGGCGTCGCTTTTAGACACCCGTTTGGCATTTCTTTTGAAGACCTCTCGAGGCGTCGCTTTTAGACTCTCGTTTGGCATTTCTTTTCAAGACCTCTCGAGGCGTCGCATTCAGACACCCGCTTGGCATTTTTCTTGGAATTACTCGGGCGGTCCAACGCCCGATGTTCCATTTCATTTCCTTGATTTACTACTAACATGATTTATTTATTCTTCCGCACCGTATTAGTATTTATCATGCCATGCTATGATTTTTGGTTAGCACATGCATATAATTTAGTTCATCATGAGAACATGAATCCGGTATATCTTTTGTTCATCATGTTTGTGAGTACATTCAAACGTACTCACTGGCTTGTCCCTGGCTATTGTCTTGGCCAGATCACATTCCAGAGAAGAGCACTACAAAAACACCCCGCAACCTAGGATTTCGAAGATAGCAGCCACGCGAGATAGGAGTTATCCAGGTCAGATGTTCCTGTGGGAATAGAGTCCCATCAACGTTGGAGATCCATGAGTCGCTTCCGTCATCCACCAATAGAGATCCTTGTTGTATTCATTAGACCTTTATGGTCTTGTACTCAAATTCTTGTAACTGCTTGGAATTCTGTATCAAGGAAGTGTCCACCAGCAAACAGTAATCCTGGGGCTGGTGATGACACAAGGGTCAGTTGTTGGGATTCTTTTGTCTCGGAAAACCGGCCCTGACAGCGGGTCACCTCATTTGTTTGATTTTCTATTCGGTGGTGGTCTTGGCAATAGGTTGAAAAGTGAGTGCTTGTATGTTTTGCATATAATCTTGTGCAGTCATGTGTTTTGAATGTATGTTCGACCCATTCTTATCATGTTGATCAAATGGGGTATTCATATTATATCTTGTCAAAAATATGTTCTTTGATTCTTTTGAATATTTTTCTCACATGTAGAATGCTTATGTTAATATCATAGTATCTTATTACATTCTATAGATCCCGAGCTCCACAAATTTTTGTCATTGAATATGTGCATTTAATTTCCACTCACATTTTTTAATATGCACATATTAAGGGGGTACTCATACTATACTGGCTTCTAGATTTTTTCCATTTTGGCATTTGTTGCCAATGGGGGAGAAGTTTAGAGGGTTTAAAGATAAGTGTTCTTAGTGTGCTTGTTGTCATTCATGCTTACCTATCCTTGTTATATATATGTGTGTGTTGCATGGATGAGTATTGTATATAGAGAAAACTTCATCTAGTTTATGTCAGCCAATATATGCAATGACATTCAAAGTTCATTCACACATGAATATATTGTGGGGGAGTTTGCTCTATATATTGTGGGTGTGCTAACATCAAATGCTTGTGTAGTGTTTGATACTAGTACAACCGGTTTTGGTAATATCAAGTATCTTTGGGACACTTGATGCTATCAAAACCACCTCAAGTATACAATTTATCCTCGTATGAATTGCATACTTGTTTTAAAATTCAATATATAAACCCTCTTGTTGAGATTGTCATCAACTACCAAAATGGGGGGAGATTGAAAGTGCATGTAGTCCCCATGTGTAGTTTTGGTAATTGATGACAATCCTAATGGACTAATGTTTGCATTGAGTTATACATTTGAAGGAAAGTTACATTTGCAATGCATGAATAATATTGGATGAGTTGAAGGATGCTTGTTCCATGGTGATGCAAGAAGGAGATCGAATGGATTCGGAATGGATGCCATATACACATAGTTGTGCATCAAGATTGAGCTCAATGACTGAATCAAATATGATCAAGATGAATTCTGTGTGACAAACAAGATGTGATCTATATGCAGTTCGTTAAGGATCTTAGAGGTTCTCATGCTTAGAATTATCGATTGAACCAAGATGGATCAAGATCTTGAGAGAATGATTAAAGAGATGAATTCTACATATGCTTGAAGATAGGATCATGATGAGCTCATATGTTGGGTCATGAATGACTATGTCTTGAAGCAAGTAATTCAAGTGAAGAATTCATTGTGCCTCTCAAGAGACTATGTTGGAGCATGAAAACGAGCAAGTGATGGACAATATGAGATTCATGGAGAAACTTGATATGATCATGGTGAATTGAGATATTAGTGATCATGTCATGAAGTAGTGAAGCAAAGTGAAGAGATCAATATGGCCTTCAAGACATCAAGATTAATCATGGAGCAAATATAAATGTTGACCAAGATGAAGATCAAATATTGAACTTAAAGATGGTCATCACACAAGCACAAATAATGTACCACATGAGATCTTATGGTATGGTAAGTAATTGTCAATTGCACTTGGTGTACTAATCCATATTATGTGTTGTCTATGTTATGTGGGTTAGGTAATTCTCATGAGCTTGGTGCTTATAAGAAGCTTGGTGCTCATCAGGGGATGTCATTAAGTAATGATGATGGACAAGTGAAGATGAATGCAAAGCAAAGCTTCCCACAATATATATGGAGGAGCTACTTGAAGACTTCACAATGTCTTGCCTTTAATGTGAGACAAGAAGGAACATCAACATCAAGCTCAAGTGAAAGGCTCGATTCAAAGGTACTAGTTCCTTTTGGCGTTAGTCTTGTAGATTGATGACCACTGAAGCAACATATACACTCAAAATAGATTCTCGCAAGCTATCTAGTATAGATCTTTTATGATTCTTGAGTTATAGGGATCCTGCACTATTAAGAGGGGATCAAAGGGTTTCATGATGGACTTGCTCAAGTCAACAACTCCTACACGTATTTCCACTCCTATCATATAAATCCAAACTAATATCCAAAGCCAAAAAGGACTCCCCAAATTCTATGATCAAACCTTTGCATTGATTCCATCATCCATTTTGTTTGATATTGGTTAGTTCTCTATGTGAGGACCTATAGCTTTTTAATAGCTACAAAACGAGCCCAAGATCATCAAATTGGAGTTCGTATGAAAAAGTTATGCATGTTTTACTTTCGGTATGCTCGCTGTTTTCTGCGGGGACGAAAGTTTCGGGCAGGTTCCGGGAAAAGTTCTGGGCTAAACAGAAAGTTTCCATGCTTCAGGCCGAATGGAGCCCGGAAGTTCCGGGGGCCAGAAGTTTCGGGTAGGTTCCGGGGAAAGTTCCGGGCTAACCAGAGAGTTTGCACATATGTGCCCAATCGGGAGCCCGGAAGTTCCGGGCATGCCCAGAAGTTCCAGGCTGCGTTTTTCCGTGCATAACTGGCAGATTTGTTGGGGGCACTATATAAGGTACCCTTCTTCCCCATCGAGGCAGGGCTTTTGGATCTGAGATTTCCCCATTCTTTTGAGCTCTCTCCTCCTCCCCCAAGCCTCAAAACTCTAATCCATTTGGGGGAAAACTATCCCATGGATCTAGGGTTCATTTGTTGACCTCCTCCATTGTTCCTCTCCTCTCCCATCCCTCCATAGCATTAGTTGCTTGTGGTGGGATTTGAGAGAGAGAGAGAGAGATTTGAGCATTCTTGTGTTAGACCTCGAATAGATTTGTGAGAGTTCTTCAGAGAGATTTCATCCAAGCATACACCCACTCCTCTCTCTCTTTTGACCGAAGCAATTTGTGATTTGAGAAAGTGTTGAGGATTTCCCCCTTGATCTTGTTACTCTTGGAGGTTAGAGACTCCTAGGCGGTAGGAGTGCTCCGATGAGGAATCAACTTGTGATTTTCCCCCGAAAAGTTTGTTAAGGTTTGGAGGCCGCCTCAAGGTCTACCACTAGTGGTTGAGAAACGCCTTCGTGGTGTTGTCTCAAAGGGAGAATAGGGTGAGCCTTCATGGCATTGGTGTGCCTTCATGGTAACATCCACCTCTCTAACGGTGACTAGCTTCTCTCTAAGGAAGTGAACATCGGGATACATCCTCGTCTCCTTGTCTTTGGTTATCTCTAACCCTAGCCACTACTTGTGGTTTACTTTGGTATCTTGACCTTGCATTCACTATATATTGTTGTCCTCATTATATTGTGTTGGTTATTTTCTTGTAGTGATTACTTAGGCCTACAGTTTATATCCCGCAATTCATACTTGCTACTAATGATATATATTGTGTTTAGTGTGAATTGCTAACTTGTGTCATACACTTACATATCTTGTGATATTGCTCAAGTAAGTTTGTGTAACTTACTTGTGCTTGTTAGCATCCTTGTTGTGCTCATCTTATTTAGATCGAGTTGTTGGTGAACATAGTTGAGCCTAGTATATTTAGGATTTGTGCTTGAAAAATAACCTCTTAGTTTATTTCCGCATTACGATAAAGCCTAATCTATAGAAGTTTTTAAAACGCCTATTCACCCTCCCCCCCCCCCTCTAGGCGACATCGTCGTCCTTTTAGCTTGGACAACAGCGTTGAGCAGGATCTCCTTCGCTCCAGCTGATAATAATTTTTCCATCCAACCACTAATTTTCTTAACAATTCGTTCAATCAGAAATTGGAAGCCGTCTGTTTTATCTAACCCCACATTTGCTAGCAAACCAAGATATTTGCGGTGGGTGTTAGTTTAGTTATGATGAAGTAGTAGAACAGAAATTATTTTTGTAGTCTAATGGTATGTAGAACTTCCTTTGCTATGTCCGCACTATGTGAACTATGTGATAGAAATGGAAGTATATATATGTGTTGAAATCCATGTTACATGTTTTTCTGTGGATTTGAGGGTTAGAGCAACTCCAACCGGTCAACCCATTTCGTCCGCACATGTCCATTTGGATCGTAGCAGACAAAAATGCAGGCCCAACGCGCCGACCCGAACTATTGTTCTAGAAATGGAAGTATAAATATGTGTTGAAATCAGCGTTACATGTTTTTCTGTGGATTTGAGGGTTAGAGCAACTCCAACCGGCCAACCCATTTCGTCTGCACATGTCCATTTGGGTCGAAGCACACAAAAACGCCGGCCCAACGTGTCGACCCGAACCCAAAACGCGTCCGCGCCGATGCATTTCAGACCCAAATTTGGGTCTGATTTGCGTCAGCGTGGACACGAAGCTGATGCGCCACGCGTCCCTTCGGTGCCCGTCGTGGCCACATATGTCAGTCGGCCAACCACCACACACGGTCGTATTTAACTCGGCCACCTACCGCGGGCCCACGCGTCAGTCAGTGGAAGTGTCGGGAGGCCGTCCTTTTGTAATCCTCGCGTGCGGGAGGCGGCCTCATCCACTTCCACTTCACTGCCCATCCACATCTAGCCCCCGCGTGCTCCCTCGCCGGCGAGAAGCAAACCCTAGTCATGGGTTTCTTCAGCGGCTCTGGCAAGACCACGAGGAAGCCCAACCCCGACGCTTCCTCCTCCGACGCGCTTTTTTTTGGGTCCGGTTTACAAAATATGGGTTAGGCCAGCGTTGTGCACGTGCCGACCCAAATGAAAAAATGGACACGGGCGTCCGCGCGGCCGAACCAAACGGACAAAAGACGGACAAAGCGTGCGTTCATTTCGGTCGGCCGGTTGGAGTTGCTCTTAGGATATGAGGGAGCAGCACTGGATGTGAACATATAGTGGGCCACATTAGCTATGTCTGGTTGGGGATGCTCTTAATTCCAATACCAATTAAATCATACTACTAGATATACCTCAAAATGATGAAGTGGTCAGGGTCATCCTCCTTTTCTAAAGAAAAAGAAGGATATACCTTAAAATCCCCTAAAAAACTAGATATACCAAAAAACTTAATGCGTACAATTAATTCTGACAATTTAATGCATTTTATCTAATCTCCTTAAACACTCCGCTATTCCTTCTCCTCTCCCCGCTCCGTCTCATTCTCTCCAAACTCCACCTCAAGGCAGGATTAGCCGTTTCCCGCAACCCAACAACCATGAGAACTAGCATCCTCCCTCTCCTTGCCACTCTTGGTGCCGTCTCTATCATCGCCACACCTGCAATAGTGCTTGACGGGGAATGGCAACCGATCAAGAATGTCACCGACCCACATGTCCAGGACCTTGGTACTTGGGCGGTGGCACAGCTCAACAAGGTGTCCATCTCTAGGCTCAGGTTCGCCATGGTGCTTAGCGGTGAAGTGCAGATTGTGGCCGGCGTGAACTACCGACTCGACGTCCAAGCATTGCAGGGTGATGGCAAGGACGCCATGTATAAGGCAGAGGTGTTCGAGCAGGGCTGGCCAACCAACACAACCCGCAAGCTCATCTCCTTCGAATAGATCGACCGAGCGACCAAAGTTGATCCAGGACTATGATCGACTATTGTTGTACTTTTTTGTTGCAAGAAGAAATCTCGAGAACTGGGTGCCTCTTTTCACAATCGAGAAAAGGTGATTTTTCATGGGGCGCGCTACGTGTTCGCCGGCTGATTTTTTTAAAAGATCGGCCCGGTCGTGAGCTATCCGATCTGGCGCATTGAGCGGCTAAACGGGGACTCCTCCACCATTGCAACACAAGTCTTGTTGCAGATTATTTTTTCCAACCAAGCTCTTGTTGCGGATTTTTTCTGGAACATAGGATTTGTTGCAGAATTTTTTTGCAACAGAGATGTTGCTGCAGAATTTTTTCGCAACAAAGGTCTTGCTGCGGAATTTTTTCGCAACTGAGATTTTGCTTCAGAATTTTTACGCAAAGAAAAAATCAACATATTGCATCAAAAATTATGTTTCAGAAACACATCATCGACGTTGCAATCCATCAAAACCCAGTTGAGAGAGAGTCAGAGGAGAGAGCGCCATGGAAGCTCGACCATGAGCTCGTGTGTAGAGAGAGAGAGGGGGGAGAGAGAGAGGTAAGGAGAGAGGAGGAGGGAAGGAGAAAGGGGCTGGTGGCGGAGCGCCATGGGAGCTCGGCCTGGAGCTCGTATGTGGAGAGAGAGAGAGTGGTAAGGAGAGAGGAGGGAAGAAGAAAAGAAGATGAGGGAGAGAGATGGTTGTGTGGCATGACAGGATAAGGAGCTCTCGTTCCTTGTGGGTGTTTCTATAGAAAGAGGTGGGACAGAAGGACAGCGGCATCACCACACGATCTTCGTTGATCGAACGGTTGCATGGGTGGGATGTCCCCGATTCAATCGTGCACTAATTATACATGCAAACATGCACGACCAAGATCAGAGACTCGCCGGAAGATATCACAACACAACTCTAAACACAAATTTAAGTCATACAAGCTTCATATTACAAGCCAGGGGCCTCGAGGTCTTGAATACATAAGCTCAAATACAAACGAGTCAGCGGACGCAATAATACCTGAGTACAGACATAATTAAACAAATCTGCCTTAAGAAGGCTAGCACAAACATCAACGTAGATCGAAAAGGCAAGGTCTCATGCCTGGGAGCCTCCTAACTACTCCTGGTCATCGGCGGCCTCCACATGGTAGTAGGCACCCTCGGGGTAGTAGTAGTCGTCGGCGGTGTCAGCTGGCTCCTGGGATCCGCCATCTGATCGCAGCAATCGGGTATAGGGGGAAAAGAGGTAGCAAAGCAACCGCGAGTACTCATCTAAAGTACTCGCAAGACTTACGATCAGATCTACACTACATATGTGTCACGCCCAATATGCGATCCTATCCGAGTGGAACTCGAAGGTCCCACCAAGGATAGAGCCGCATATTGAAGACGCTTTGCAAGGTGGATATCATTACATCGTACCATTACATAATAGATGGGGATACATACAAAGGCATACAAATGCCACATGAATACATCAAACATCATACAAAAGAGCAACATCCGACTAAGGATGAAAACTAACGGAAAACAAGAATGGCATCCACCCTGCTAGCCCAGGCTACCGACCAGGAACCTATCCCTCGATCGAAGAAGAAGAAGAACTCCAAAACAAGCAAGCATCGCTCTCACGTCATATCATCGCATTACCTGTACCTGCATCTGTTGTTGTAGTAATCTGTGAGCCACGAGGACTCAGCAATCCCATTACCATGGGTATCAAGACTAGCAAAGCTTAATGGGTATGGAATGGATAAGTGGTGAGCTTGCAGCAGCACTAAGCATTGTATGGTGGCTAACCTACGAGTACAAGAATAAGAAGAGTAACTACGCATAACGGTCGCAAACTAGTTATGATCAACAAGTGATCCTGAACTACTTACGATCCAATCATAACCCCACCGTGTTCTCTTCCTGAACTTCCTCGGAAAAAGACGATCACGGTTACGCACACGGTTGGTGTATTTTATTTTGGTACAACCGGATATTATAAATTTCCAATCTGCCACATAACCGTGGGCACGGCTTCGCGTAAGATTTAATCCTGCAGGGGTGTTCCAACCTGGCCCATCACAAGCCAACACAAGCTGCGGTGGAAATACCTCAACCTCAAGAAAACCTGATTAACCTCGAGTCAGCCCGAAGTATCCTTGGAATCCCGGTGCACAAGACATTTCGACAATGGTAACACAAGTCCAGCAAGACCTCCCGACATGTCGACACCCTGATAGGAGCCGTGTATCTCGTTCTCAGGACACGGCGGATGAGCTAAGCGTACAGTAACTGACGTCCCGAGTTGCCCCAGGTAGCCCGCACAATGCTCTAGTTTGGTCCAGCACCAGCAGCACTGCCCCCCTGTATTATGTGGAATAACGAACCTCGGGTAGCGCTAACTCCCTATGCGTCAAATTTATTATCATGTTTATTATGTTGGGCAAATGTTAAAAACCAATGTTGGGCCTTGCTGGAAGTGGTTATTCAAAGCAAACTATCAAGAGGGTCCCATTCCCCTGAGCGTGTTAGGAACGATAATCAAGGAACATAACACCGGTATGACGGAAACTAGGGCGGCAAGAGTGGAACAAAACACCAAGCAAAAGGCCGGGCCTTCCACCCTTTACCAACTATATAGATGCATTAATTAAATAAGAGATATTGTGATATCCCATGATATCCATGTGCCAAACATGGAACAACCTGCAACTGCACCTGCAACTAGCAACGGTATAAGAGGGGCTGAGCAAAGCAGTAACCCAAACAACGGTTTGCTGGGATGGTGGAAAAGGTTAGAGGCTTATCATGGCAATTGGGAGGCTTGACAAACAAGTGGTAGGTAGCACGACATAGCGATAGCATCGAGACAACTAGCAAAGCAAAGATAATAGTGATATCCAGGGTAATGGTCATCTTGCCTGAAATCCCCCTCGGAAGAAGATCGAGTCCATGAAGAAGACGAACGGGTGTAGTCGAACGAATCCTCACAATCGCAACATAACCGGAACTATTGAGAAGAAACACAACTAGAAAGAAGCAAACAACATGGTAAACCAACAAGCATAATCATGGCATGATGCACAACCAAGTATGATGCATGTCCGGTTTAATGAGGTATGGCATGGCAAAGTGCAACAAACAATACTTCAAATTAAGTGGAGCTCAATATGCAACGAGTTGCCTATCGATGAAACCCCACATTCAAGTATTTAGTTCACTCTCGTTTACACTACTCATCAACTTTAAATGTTGGTTAACATGGCAAGGGGTGAAACATAATTAATATACCTATCTAGGCAATTTAAATGAGGCCGGAAACAACAAACAACATTTCCGGAAAATCCCCATATGCATACTTTGAACTTGGTACTGTTCTGCCCTAAACCATATTTTAAAGATGTTAAACAACAAAATAAAGTGCACCATGTTAATATATGCATTTTTCCACCTCATTTATATATAAAGTTTATTTAATTCGGAGCTACGGTTATTTAGATACGAAATAAACCATTTTAGCATGACATCTATGCAAATTAATGCCAACAATAATTTTTAAATATTTTTAACATGGATGAAAGGTGCATATTGTGAAAGTACATGAAAATCTGAGCAAGATGGATATATGACATGTTCTATTTGCATGCACGGTTATGTTAATATGAAATTTGCAAAATGCTACAGTATGCTGAAATGGGTGCAGTTTTATATGAAGGAAAAACAGCAGAAGCAGATAGACGCGGGCTGGGCAGCTACTGCCAGTGACAAGTGGGACCAGGAGGGGTGTCAACCGAGTCAACATGGACTGGTCAACATGGGCAGTGGGGCCAAAGCGTTAGTGTGACACTGAAAAATAAATAAAATGGCCAAGCAAAATAAATGTGTGGTGCCTGGGACTCGAACCCTGCTCTCCTAGGTGCAAACGTGCTAGGCCAACCAGTAGGACATGAAGTGAATTACGTTCAAAATGCAGACCAAATCTAAGTGAACCAACAACTGGAGCGAACCTGACTGAAAACAACAGAAACGAAGGGCCAGCCTTGGCTGTACTCACGACGGGGATCAATGAAGGCAAGCCTGAGCGTAGGGTGCAGCGCGTGTGTGGGAGGAGGCTGCATGAGTGCTTGTAGGCATGCAGACGGTCGCGCGCGTGCACGCGGCCAGATGCGAGAGAGTGTGTGCTTGTGAGGCCCGCTGCAAGGGGCTGGGCAAGCTCCCTGGCCATGGCCTCGGCTACGAACGGACCGGGCGAGGCGAGCGGGATGTGCGCGAGCAAGGTGTGCATGCGTGTAGCGGAGCAACAAGTGAGGGCATTGGTGATGCAAAGTGGACTCGGCTGAGGATGCATGCTTCTCGAACGGATCTGAACCCAAGCAAAACAAAAACAGAGAAACAGGGCCGGCCTTGCAGGTTGAGGCGCTCGGCCACGGCCACGGCGAGGCGTGCAGGCATGCAGCGGGGCGTGTGCGTGCAAGGGTGCACCAGGGGTGGTCACAGAGCCCAAGCACAAGCTTGGAGCTTGCTGCCATGGAATCCATGGCGGACGGCCTCGGGCGCGAAGGAATCGACTACGACGACCGAAGCTTCGGGAAAGAAGATGGGGAGGTGCGGGTTGTCATCGTGGGGCTGTAGGTGTCGGCGATATGGCCGGTGAAGCGACAGAGACGATGAAGCGACGCGCTGATCATGGTGGCGCTACCGGTTCCATGAAGAAGATGAAGTCGAGGACATCGAGGAGGGAGCTCCCGGGCCGTGCGGACGATGGCGTGGAGGAAGAGGAAGGCAGAGATGGTCAAGGTGCTTCTCGCAGAAGAAAACAGGCGGCTGCGGGCTCCTTCACGCCGGAGAGGATCTAAAGCTCCCTCTCGGCCATGGCGATGGCTTGGCATGGAGAGGCCTCAACTGGCGGCGGCAAGGAGGGGAGAATGACAAAACTGGGAGAGGATGGCTAGGCCGAACCCTAGGGCTGGTTTTAAAGGAGGTAGGGCGCTCCTCCGGCCGTCAAATCAAGGGGCTGGCCTACGTGGCTCCGGTGGATGCCCTGCCGTACAGGAAAGGAGAAGAAGAACAGGGGCGCTGGTGCTGGTGGGAGCGGTGGCCTAAAGTGAACAGGTAAGTGGAAGGTGGGCTTTCTCTCTGTCCCCCAATATTACTACTCTGTCTATATTAAAATGAACAGAGATAACAAGGAAAATGCCAGGGAGATAGGAGAGGTGTATGAGAGATATAAGAATATCCCCAAGACGCGGGAATTATGCACTATTTGAAATAATTGGTTTGGGCATTTTTAGAGAAAGAAAATTATCGCAAGTTTGAATTAAATTCAAACTTGAGGCAATTTTGATTCCAACCAAATCAAGTCCAAAAGAGCTGAAAATTGGCAGAGAGAGTGTAGGCATGGTTTAAGATTAATAGGGAAAGAATGAACATTTATGGAGGAGGGAAAAGGTCACTTGCCAAAAATGAAAGAAAGAAGAAGGAAGGAGGTGATGATGCATGGGACATATGCATAGGGCAAGCAACATAAACAAACATAGTGCAAGTACAACAAGATGAATACCACAATGCATATGAGATGTTTTTGGCAACAACATAGGATGGCACAATGCAATATAATGTCAAGAGGCACAATGCAAACACATGGCACAACAAGTGAAATGCGCATGGTGCAAGAAGCAGAGATATGACAAGGCACTCAACATGATCATGGCATAAACATATAGGGATGAAATATGCAAAACAATTATGATAATGTAACAAACATAATAAACACACGGCAACAACTAAAAAAAATGGAAGGCATCTAGAGCATAGGTCTTGGGGTGTCACAACACTCCCCCACTAACAGAAGATCTCGTCCCGAGATCTTAGGAACGAGACTGAAGAGGAAGAGGATGAGGTAAAACAAGAGCGCAAAAGAGAAGATGAACAAAGTCCAGAGCACTCGGGTAGAAAAGAGGAACGACGATTACGACAAGAATCAAAAGCTGAAGGAACAAGATAGACTATGAAACCACTCCGGTTAGGACAAGATAGAAAAGGAATAGACACGAAAGAATTTGGATAGCATCCGGGTAGAAAAGAAAAGCAGAGGTTGACAAGATGGAAGACTGGAAAAGAGGACGCAACACTCTGGTAAAATGGATAAACAAGGAAATAAAATGGTCTTGGAGAAACGAGATAATGGGTCGAAGAGAGCAACATCACCATGCCTCCGGAACGAAAGAATAGAAAGTAAATCATTGGAAGGAAAAGAAAGGGGAAAAACAAAAGACAACTTCCACCATAATTGAATTGAGAAGCATCCTTGCAAGGAAGGATTGAACAGAGTTGTTGGAAATTCAACAACAAAAAGAATAATCTTGTTGTGGGCTTATGGAAAACATCTCAAAATTATGAGGTGATAACCGGCCACAAACGGAAATGATTGTTTGCTTGAGATGAAAGAAAAGGTGCGAAACAACATGCCTGAAAGACAAGGAAGAATTAGTTGCACTTCGGTATGCAAGAAGAGGGATACTTGAGCTCCAACAAGAATCTTGACGGACTTGAAGAATGAATTAAATCCTTGACGAGAATGAGTTAAATCCTTTATGAACCACCATGAAGAACACGGTAAACAAAAGGATTAAAGAAACAAAGGTTGAAAGAACAAGATGAAGCCTTGCGATGGTTTAGATGGAGCTTCACGACGAGACAAGCAAGAAAACTTAGAACTCCAGAAAAGAAAAGATGAACAACTTAGAACCGAGAGATTATTCATCATGAACAATCTCTGAAGGAAGGAATTACTTCACCACGATGAAATAAGAATAAGAATTACGTTATGCTTATCATCATCAAATTTAATTGATGACAAACGGATTTGGCATGCAACTTATTCCTCTTGAAAAGGATTGAGGAGCGATAGAGCGCAAACTTGGGAAGGTCTTCAACGAACCACCGTAAGAAATGAAAACGAACGAAGAAAAGAGAATGAATCGCCGGGAAGAATTACAAGAACAAATATGCTTGAGGGGATTTAGATACAAGAGAATGAAGAGATCACGAGCTGATTAAAGAAAACTAGAATGACGCACTGTAAGAATTTGAGAACGTGAAAAGAATGTCATGAATGAAGAATTCTTCTGAAATGACGGCCTCCGGAGAATCGAAATGGAAAGAACTCATGAAATGCAACGGATAAGTATGAAATAATTCTCATACTCAAAAACAATTATGAGGATGGCATGAAGCAAGAACCATGAATCTTCAAGAGAAGGGAGCAAGATTTAAGAGAAACTCTTCTTCAGTCTTCAAAACTGAGAATGACGATGACAGCCACCATGAAAAATTAGAGAGATGCTCCGGGACAATGAATACTAAAAGAAATGTTGAGCCAAAGATGAAAAGAATTTGAAAGCGATATCGGAGAGGCAATTAACTGATGAAAATCCATTCTTACGTCAAACTTTGACAAAATTTGAGAATAACTCCGTAAAAATATTAGAAGAGCCAGGTAGGATCTTGGGGAAAAACCTGTGGGTTAGGGCCCACTCAAAAGGAAACACCGTTGAAACGATTGCTTGGAAGAGAGATAATGCACCGGAACGATTGAAAGACTTGAATGAGATGACAACTTTGAATGAATTTGAACGCAATCACGAATCTTCTGAGACTTCTTCAGCACTCCGGAACGATTAAATGGCGAGAGGCGAACGACCACGGGGAAACATTCAAGCCAAGGAAAAGAATAATATCGACACCGAAAGCTTGAAAGAGAGATGATGCACCGGATCAGTTGAAAAGGATATGATCCACCAAAAGTTGGAATTGGATTCACCGGAGAAGAAAACAAAACGGAGAATGACGACTAGAAACTCCTGAACATCTTCACAAGGAATACACTGGGTGAAACTTGAAACAAAAGAATGAAGAGACTTCGGACTCCGTGAAGAAAAAGGGTGCGAGGGTGGGAAAAACGAAGGCAACTTGGGACGGATGGAATGGACACCGTTGAGAAGAACTGAGAATAGATAGATCGAATTAACTTGAAGAGAAGTGCACCGGTTGAACAAAGGATAGACAACGAACCAAAACACCTACGTGATCCTAAAGAAAATTTGATTGGGAAGAGTAGAAGAATCAAAACACCTATGTCACAATTCCTCACCAGAGCGACGAAGGGGATAAGGAGTAAAAAGAATTCCTACTCTCCGATATAACTAGACTCAGAAAATAGTTTTTTTTTAGATTTGACAACGGCCAAACTACGATCAACCAAGGGCTCCTATGGTCGGTTGAGGCTCTAATACCAACTTGTCACGCCCAATATGCGATCCTCTCCGAGAGGAACTCGAAGGTCCCACCAAGGATAGAGCCGCATATTGAAGATGCTTTGCAAGGTGGATATCATTACATCGTACCATTACATAATAGATGGGGATACATACAAAGGCATACAAATGCCACATGAATACATCAAACATCATACAAAAGAGCAACATCCGACTACGGATGAAAACAAACGGAAAACAAGAACGACATCCACCCTGCTAGCCCAGGCTACCGACCAGGAACCTATCCCTCGATCGAAGAAGAAGAAGAAGAAGAAGAAGAACTCCAAAACAAGCAAGCATCGCTCTCACGTCATATCATCGCATTACCTATACCTGCATCTGTTTTTGTAATAATCTGTGAGCCACGAGGACTCAGCAATCTCATTACCATGATTATCAAGACTAGCAAAGCTTAATGGGTATGGAATGGATAAGTGGTGAGCTTGAAGCAGCACTAAGCATTGTATGGTGGTTAACTTACGAGTACAAGAATAAGAAGAGTAACTATGCATAACGGTCGCAAACTAGTTATGATCAATAAGTGATCCTGAACTACTTACGATTCAATCATAACCCCACCGTATTCTCTTCCCGAACTTCCTCCGAAAAAGACGATCACGGTTACGCACACGGTAGGTGTATTTTATTTTGGATCTGGTGTCAAATTCTCTACAACCGGATATTATAAATTTCCAATCTGCCACATAACCGCGGGCACGGCTTCGCGTAAGATTTAACCCTGCAGGGGTGATCCAACCTGGCCCATCACAAGCCAACACAAGCTGCGGTGGAAATACCTCAACCTCAAGAAAACCTGATTAACCTCAAGTCAGCCCGAAGTATCCTCGGAATCCCGGTGCACAAGACATTTCGACAATGGTAGCACAAGTCCAGCAAGACCTCCTGACATGTCGACACCCTGATAGGAGCCGCGTATCTCATTCTTAGGATACGGTGGATGAGCAAAGCATACAGTAACTGACGTCTTGAGTTACCCCAGGTAGCCCGCACGGTGCTCTAGTTTGGACCAGCACCAGCAGCACTGGCCCCCCTGTATTATGTGGAATAACGAACCTCGGGTAGCGCTAACTCCCTATGCGCCAAATTTATTATCATGTTTATTATGTTGGGCAAATGTTAAAACCAATGTTGGGCCTTGGTGGAAGCGGTTATTCAAAGCAAACTGTCAAGAGGGTCCCATTCCCCTGAGCGAGTTAGGAATGATAATCAAGGAACATAACACCGGTATGCCAGAAACTAGGGCGGCAAGAGTGGAACAAAACACCAAGCAAAAGGCCGAGCCTTCCACCCTTTACCAAGTATATAGATGCATTAATTAAATAAGAGATATTGTGATATCCCATGATATCCATGTGCCAAACATGGAACAACCTGCAACTGCACCTGCAACTAGCAACGCTATAAGAGGGGCTGAGCAAAGCGGTAACCCAAACAACGGTTTTCTGGGATGGTGGAAAAGGTTAGAGGCTTATCATGGCAATTGGGAGGCTTGACAAACAAGTGGTAGGTAGCGCGACATAGCGATAGCATCAAGACAACTAGCAAAGCAAAGATAGTAGTGATATCCAGGGTAATGGTCATCTTTCCTGAAATCCCCCTCGGAAGAAGATCGAGTCCATGAAGAAGACGAACGGGCTTAGTCGAACGAATCCTCACAATCGCAACATAACCGGAACAATCGAGAAGAAGCACTACTGGAAAGAAGCAAACAACATGGTAAACCAACAAGCATAATCATGGCATGATGCACAACCAAGTATGATGCATGTCCAGTTTAATGAGGCATGGCATAGCAAAGTGCAACAAACAATACTTCAAATTAAGTGGAGCTCAATATGCAACGAGTTGCATATCGACGAAACCCCACATTCAAGTATTTAGTTCGCTCTCGTTTACACTACTCGTCAACTTTAAATGTTGGTTAACATGGCAAGGGGTGAAACATAATTAATATACCTATCTAGGCAATTTAAATGAGGCCGGAAACAACAAACAAAAATTCCGGAAAATCCCCATATGCATATTTTGAACTTGGTACTGTTTTGCCCTAAACCATATTTTAAAGTTGTTAAACAACAAAATAAAGTGCACCATGTTAATATATGCATTTTTTCACCCCATTTATATATAAAGTTTATTTAATTTGGAGCAATGGTTATTTAGATACGAAATAAACCATTTTAGCATGACATCTATGCAAATTAATGCCAACAATAATTTTTAAACATTTTTAACATGGATGAAAGGTGCATATTGTGAAAGTACATGAAAATCTGAGCAAGATGGATATATGACATGTTCTATTTGCATGCACGGTTATGTTAATATGAAATTTGCAAAATGCTACAGTATGCTGAAATGGGTGCAGTTTTATATGAAGGAAAAACAGCAGAAGCAGATAGACGCGGGCTGGGCAGCTACTGCCAGTGACAAGTGGGGCCAGGAGGGTTGTCAACCGAGTCAACATGGACTGGTCAACATGGGCAGTGGGGCCAAAGTGTTAGTATGACACTGAAAAATAAATAAAATGGCCAAGCAAAATAAATGTGTGGTGCCTGGGACTCGAACCCTGCTCTCCTAGGTGCAAACGTGCTAGGCCAACCAGTAGGACATGAAGTGAATTATGTTCAAAATGCAGACCAAATCTAAGTGAACCAACAACTGGAGCGAACCTGACTGAAAACAATAGAAACGAAGGGCCAGCCTTGGCTGTACTCGCGACGGGGATCAATGAAGGCAAGCCTGAGCGTAGGGTGCAGCGCGTGTGTGGGAGGAGGCTGCATGAGTGCTTGCAGGCATGCAGACGATCACGCACGTGCACGCGGCCAGATGCGAGAGAGTGTGTGCTTGTGAGGCCCGCTGCAAGGGGATGGGCAAGCTCCCTGGCCATGGCCTCGGCTACGAACTGACCGGGCGAGGCGAGCGGGATGTGCGCGAGCAAGGTGTGCTTGCGTGTAGCGGAGCAACAAGTGAGGGCATTGGTGATGCAAAGTGGACTCGACTGAGGATGCATGCTTCTCGAATGGATCTGAACCCAAGCAAAACAAAAACAGAGAAACAGGGCCGGCCTTGTAGGTTGAGGCACTCGACCACATCCATGGTGGGGCGTGCAGCGGGGCGTGCGCGTGCAAGGGTGCACCAGGGGTGGTCAGAGAGCCCAAGCACAAGCTTGGAGCTTGCTTCCATGGAAGCCATGGCGGATGGCCTCGGGCGCGAAGGAATCGACTACGATGACCGAAGCTATGGGAAAGAAGATGGGGAGGTGCGGATTGTCACCGTGGGGCTGTAGGCGTCGGCGATATGGTCGGGGAAGCGACGGAGACGACGAAGTGACACACTGATCGTGGTGGCGCTACCGGTTCCGTGAAGAAGATGAAGTCAAGGAAGTCGAGGAGGGAGGTCCCGGGACGTGCGGACGATGGCGTGGAGGAACAAGAAGGCAGAGATGATCAAGGTTCTTCTCGTAGAAGAAGACGGGCGGCTGCGGGTCAAAGGATCGCGAAGAGGTGTCTAGAGGGGGGGTGATTAGACCCTCAACAAGCAAAATTAGCAGTTTTTAAGTTCTTCAAGTTGAGGTGGAGTTTTAGCACAAGTTTAAGCATTCACAATACATTTCAAGCAAGCATGACAAGAGTATGAGCAGCGGAAAGAGTAAAGCATGCACTTTGCAAGAAAGTAAAGGGATGGGATTGGAGTGTGCAAATGCAATGAAGACACGGAGATTTTTTGCGTCGTTCCGATAGGTGGTGCTATCGTACGTCCACGTTGGTGGAGACTTCAACCCACGAAGGGTAATGGCTACGCGAGTCCACGGAGGGCTCCACCCACGAAGGGTCCATGAAGAAGCAACCTTGTCTATCCCACCATGGCCATCGCCCACGTAGGACTTGCCTCACTTGGGTAGATCTTCACGAAGTAGGCGATCTCCTTGCCCTTACAAACTCCTTGGTTCAACTCCACAATCTTGTCGGAGGATCCAAAGTGACACCTAACCAATCTAGGAGACACCACTCTCCAAAAGGTAATAAATGGTGTGTTGATGATGAACTCCTTGCTCTTGTGCTTCAAATGATAGTCTCCCCAACACTCAACTCTCTCTCACAGATTTGGCTATGGCGGAAAGATGATTTGAGTGGAAAGCAACTTGGGGAAGGCTAGAGATCAAGATTCTTGTGGTAGGAATGGAATGTCTTGATCTCAACACATGAGTAGGTGGTTCTCTCTTAGAAAATGAGTAGTGGAAGTGTAGGCTCGTTCTGATGGCTCTCTCTTGAATAGAGAAGGGGGTGGAGGGGTATATATAGCCTCTACACAAAATCCAACCATTACACACATTTGACCCAACTCGGTCAGACCAAATAGAAGAACTTGGTGAGACCTATTTAGTTCAAAATGTGAACGTTAGAATTCACGGTGGGACCGACATAATCAACTCGGTGGGACCGATGTGCAAGGGTTAGGGCAAGACCTCATCTCGGTGTGACCGATTGCATGAACTCGGTGGGGCCGATTTCAGCAATGAGTTAAATAGAGAGTTGGTCAGGCAAATTCGGTGGGACCGATTCCATATTTCGGTGAGACCGGAATAATTGCAACACGCAACAGAGAGTTTGCATTGCGAACTCCGTGGGACCGATCGCTCATTTCGGTAAGACCGAAACGTTACGAAGGGAAACAGAGAGTTTGCATTTCCATCTCGGTGAGACCGAGATCCCGATCGGTGAGACCGAATTGATTAGGGTTTCTGGCAGTGGCTATGTCAAGTTTGACTTTAGGTTTAGGACATATATGGAAATGAGAAAGTGGTTGAGGGCTTTGGAGCATATCACTAAGCATTTTGAGCAAGTAGACCATTATGCAACACCTCATCCCCTTTTAATAGTATTGGCTTTTCCTATGGACTCAATGTGATCTTGGATCACTAAAATAGAAATGAAGAGTCTTGAGCTTTTGCCAATCTTTATCCTTAGGATTTTGAGGGTTCCACATCCTCTTGTCCATGCCACACCATTGTTGAACTTTCTGAAATATACTAGATAAAGATATTAGTCCAACAAGAGATATGTTGACATTAATTACCAAAATCACCCAGGGAGCACTTGTGCTTTCAGTCTCCCCCTTTTTGGTAATAGATGACAACATACATCAGAGCTTTAGATAAAGATATGAAGATTAACAAGTAAAGCTTTGGAAGGACATGTAACATGCATAGGCTCCCCCTACATGTATGCAATCATGTAAAGATAGTATGTAAGATCATGTGAATGCATAAGCATGTCAGAGCAAGCAATGAGTTACATGTATATTGGCTATATGCATCAGAGAAAATGATGTATACAGAAAGTGTACCTTCATGTTCATGAGTCCTTCTTGCAAACAATATGTACATCAGCAAGAGATCATCATGCACATGAGTGAGATGCATATACTTACCTTGTGGTCTTGGGCTGGCTTCGGAAGAGATGAGCTTGAGAAAACAATGTTAGATTACACAAGAACACTCTAAATGAAGCAAGTTTAGGAGACCACAAGATTACCAAGACTGGGATGACATGTAAAGAGTAAGTACTTAGTACTTCATTTGGATATAGACATGTCCCCAAAGATTAAAGATATGCAATGAATTCCAAAGATTTTCTTCCCTTAGATAGGAACTCTTTCTCCCCCTGAATTTGATATTGGATAATGGGAGAAGGTAGGGTAAGAGAAAATCAGAGCAAGAAAAAAAACAGATCATGGAAAGATACGAACTCACATTTGTTAACATGTCTTTCCCCTCTTAAAGACATGTAACTTCTCTCCTCTATTGTTAATAAGCATCTGGAGAAGCAAGCTAAGATGTGCTTTCCCATGTGATAAGCTTTGATGTGCTCTCTCTCCCCCTTTGACATTAATTTCCAAGAAGGGTCCTTCTGGAGCATGAGTCAAATAGGTTTGGTCCTTGAAACACATTACAAAGCAGCATGTAGTATAAGATGCAAGTAGATGATAAGAATCATTGAGTGGAGCTGGATAAGAAATGACATTTGCAATGGAAAAAAGTTTTCTCAGTAGTGAAATCGGTAACGCCGATCTATTTTCATCGGTGGCACCGGGTTGGCGGTGTCATAGATGATGCATATCGGTCAGACCGGGTTAGTCCTTGTCGGTTGTACCGATGAACTTTCTACAAGGTATTGTAGTTTGGTCTAGCCGATAGGCATGAATCGGTGAGGCCGAGTTTAATACAGAGGAAAAGTCTTGTCAACTCATCTCACTTGGCAATTGAAATCTCACAAGGATTTGCAAGGAATTAACTGAAGAATTTGCAATGAATTAGATGCAGAAGAAATGCAGAAAAATACAAAGGAAAAGGATCTAGATGAAGTTTTTTTTTTGATAAGGGGAACAACCAAGTAAATACATATGAAAAGCAAAGAAACACTAGAGAACTTGATCTAGAGGGGGTCGGCGACAAAGTCACCTATGTTAGAGTATATTGACTGAGGAGTCAAGTGATGACACTTGATCATAGGTCATACTCATCGTTTAAGCTCAAAATGGGGTTACCATTTTTCGTTTAAGCCTTTTGATGTATTCACATCTTGGTGAGTTGCTTTGACCCATGACTTGGAGTAAAGCTTCTCTAAGATGGAATAACATACCTTGAGTGGTGGTGTTAATCATGATCATGTAGTCGAACTTGTGTTGGATGCTCGAGGTTGATGTAGTTCATCAAGAGTTGAGAGCACCACTTATAGTTTGAGTTCATCTTCCTACATGGGTTAGTCTTGCAAGGAAGAGCACTTGTGTATCCAAAATGACAATCATGAAACTTGATACCAAATGAAATTTGATATATAGAAATTTTCAAAGGATATGTTGAGTGAATCCACGCTTCCTTGTAATCAACAACCATATAGTAGAAACTTGGTGATGTAGAGATTGCTCAAGATGTGAGTGACTTGCAATCTCGTAGATTTGGGCTCATCCAAGTACCTACAAGGGTTAGATAACATTCAAGGGTACAAATATAGATCCAAGACATATGATCATCATCATAAGAGTAATATCAAGGATTAGTCAAAAGACAAGCTCATGTCTTGCATGTATCCAAATGGAGTTTCTACTCCAAGTTTGAGGCATCAATAATATTCAATTCACCTCTCAAATGGCAAAATACTTTCTCATCAAGCGGTTTGGTGAATATATCCGCCAATTGCTTATCGGTACGAACATGCTTAAGATTGATGTCTCCTTGAGCAACATGATCTCGAATGAAATGATGACGAACTTCAATATGCTTAGTTCGATAATGTTGCACGGGATTGTGAGCAATCTTAATAGCACTTTCATTATCACATAGCAATGGAACATGTTTCACATGTATCCCATAATCCTTAAGAGTTTGGGTCATCCAAAGTAATTGAGCACAACATGATCTGGAGGCAATGTATTCTGCTTCGGCGGTGAATAAGGATACCGAGTTTTGTTTCTTGGAGGACCAAGACACAAGAGATCTACCAAGAAATTGACAAGTTCCCGAAGTGGACTTTCTATCAACCTTGTCACCGGCATAGTCTGAATCGAAGTAGCCAACAAGATCAAAAGAGGACCTCTTAGGATACCAAATGCCAAAGTTTGGTGTATGGATTAAGTATCTCACTATCCTTTTCACAGCCTTAAGATGACACTCTTTAGGGGCCGCTTGATATCGTGCACACATGCACACACTTATCATAATATCGGTATGGGAGGCACATAGATATAATAATGAACCAATCATAGAGCGGTAAACCTTTTGGTCAACCGATTTGCCATCCTTAGTCAAGTCAAGATGTCCACTAGTAGGCATGGGTGTTTTCATACCTTTGCTCTCTTGCATATTGAACTTCTTGAATAAGTCCTTGGTATACTTTGTTTGGGAAACAAAGGTACCCTCCTTAGTTTGCTTGATTTGCAAACCAAGAAAGATTTTGAGTTCACTCATCATAGACATCTCAAACTTCTTCGACATTAGCCTTCCAAACTTTTCACTAAAATGAGGGTTAGTCGAACCAAATATGATATCATCCACATAAATTTGGCACACAAATAATTCACCATTAACCCTTTTAGTAAAAAGTGTAGAATCAATTTTTCCAATCTCGAAGCCTTTTCAATAAGAAACTTAGTCAAGCATTTATACCATGCTCTAGGAGCTTGTTTGAGACGATAAAGAGCTTTGTGAAGTTTGTAAACATGATTAGGTTTCTTGGGATTAACAAAGTCGGGAGGTTGTTTAACATAGACTTCCTCCTCAATTTCTCCATTTGGAAAGGCACTTTTAATGTCCATTTGGTATAGAGTGATATCATGGTGATTGGCATAAGCAAGTAAGATGCGTATGGACTCAAGTCTAGCAACGGGGGCATATGTCTCACCATAGTCCATACCTTCGACTTGAGTGTAACCTTGGGCGATGAGACGGGCCTTGTTGCGTACGACTTGTCCATCTTCATCTTGCTTATTCCGAAACACCCATTTGGTTCCAATGACATTGTGCTTTTCATCGGGCTGTTCAACAAGCGTCCATACTTGATTCCTCTCAAAATTGTGTAGCTCTTCATGCATAGCGTTCACCCAATCTGGATCATCAATAGCTTCTTCAACCTTCATAGGTTCAATGTTAGAAATGAATGAGTAATGTTCACAAAAGTTAGCTATACGAGACTTAGAGCAAGTAATTCTCCCGGTTTGAATGTCATCGAAGATTTGTTCAACGGGATGATCTCTTGAGACTCTTGCTCTAACTCGTGAGAGCTTTTGTTTGGGTCGGGGTGGAACATCCTCTTCATTGTCTTGTTCTTCCTCTTGTCTATCTTCATTGTTGTTGATGTTCTCTTGTGGAGGTGGAGAAGGAGGTCAATGAGTTTCATCTTGTTGTACTTCCTTATCTCCTTCATCTTGACGTGTTCCACTTGTGGATGCCTCCAAGTCAACTTGTGGTTCACCTTGGCGTGAAGTTGAGGCTTCCACTTGAACGGACAAGGTACTCTCCTTCACCTCCGTTGGGTGAATCTTGCTAATAGACAAGTCTTGAATCGCTTCCGAAGGGTCTTTGTCTCCTACATCAATTGGCAATTACTCATCTTGCGAGCCGTTAGATTCATCAAACTTCACATCTACCGTCTCGTCAACCTTTTGGGTGAAATTGTTGTAGACACGGTAAGTGTGAGAGTTTGAGCCATAACCAAGTAGAAAACCTTCATGAGATTTAGGGGAAAATTTCGAACGACGATGTTTATCAAGAATGTAGCACTTTGAGCCAAATACTCAAAAGTATCCAACTTGGGGTTTGTTACCGGTGAGAAGCTCATATGCCGTCTTGCCAAGAAGCTTGTGAAGATACAATCGATTTGTAGCATGACAAGCTGTCTCAACCGCTTCCGCCCAAAAGTGTTTTGGCGTCTTGTACTCATCAAGCATCGTTCTCGCCATCTCAATGAGTGTCAGGTTCTTCCTCTCAACAACTCCATTTTGTTGAGGTGTGTACGTAGCCGAGAACTCATGTGAAATCCCTTCTTCATCAAGAAAGGTATCCACATTGGTGTTCTTGAACTCCGTTCCGTTGTCGCTCCGAACCTTCTTGATCTTCACTTCAAATTGATTTTGGGCCTTCCTAGCGAAGTTCTTGAAGATCTTTCGGACCTGCGATTTATCATCAAGAAAGAACACCCACGTAAATCTAGAAAAATCATCAACAATGACTAAACCAAACGAGTTACCACCGAGACTCTTGTAGGCGTTGGGACCAAAAAGATCCATGTGGAGTAGCTCAAGCGGTCTTCTCGTGGTCATGATGTTCTTCACGGGATGACTTCCTCCAACTTGTTTTCCTGCTTGACAAGCACTGCAAAGCCTATCCTTGTCAAATATAACATCTTTAACACCAAGGATATGATCACCTTTAATAAGCTTATCAAGATTTCGCATGCCCACATGACCTAACCTTCTATGCCACAACCAACCTTTGGAAGATTTAGCAATTAAGCAAGTTCTAGGTTGAGCTCTTTTAGTGAAGTCAACAATGTATAGATCACCTCTACGTATACCGGTAAAGACCACATTATGATTATCTGTTCAAAACACTTGGCAGTCTACTTCAGTGAATAGAACATTAAGACCGAAATCGGCTAGTCTAGATACGGAAAGTAGATTGTAGCCAAGAGATTCAACGAGCATAACATTTTAGATGGAGCTGTAATGTGAGATGGCCACCTTACCAAGGCCAACCACCTTACCCTTTGAGTTATCACCAAAAGTGACATACTTTCGAGGGCCGTCGTTTTCAGCAAGCTCACGAAACATATCCTTGTCTCCGGTCATGTGATCGGTACATCCACTATCAAGAACGCATTTCTTTCCTCTAGCCATCTAACCATGAAGGTTAGCCATAAGACCAAAGTGTCTCATAGACTCATCAAGATCAAAGTCACTATCATCATCCTCGTCATAATATCCATGTTCAACATTATCATCATATGAATGATCATTACCTAGAGAAGGTAATTCATTAGATTTATGACCATGACAATGTTCATATTTATGAATTCTAATAACTTGAGAGATGATGTCACTAATGATTCCAACATCTCCTTTGGCTTGCATGAGGTCACGAAGCTCAAATAAACAATCACCAAACTTAGGATCACTAGAATTCATCTTATTTAAAGCAATGGACTTTTGAAGAATCTCATCTAGATTTTTCAAGGAATAGTTTGGAAAGCGTTTCTTGAGGTATCTCCATATAGTGTAAGCACATTCAAGTGTAGGCAAGCACACAATCAAGTTTCTAGGCAATCCTCTAATGATAAGATTAACAGTTCTAAGATTGCGGATCATGTCAAGAGACTCATCGGGGGTAGGATGCAAAGGATCAATTGGAGGTGCACAAGGGCAAGTAATATACTTGTTCAAATTATATTCATTGAAAATCACAAGAATCTCATTTTTCCAATCATGATAGAACTCTCCATCAAGTAAAGGTACTCTATGTCTAATACTCCCAATCGTAGACTCATCCATCTTCCTCCAATGGTGATTAAACCAAAGCAATGGAGACCAATACTCTGATACCAATTGAAAGGATTGAGAAGAGGTGTCTAGAGGGGGGTGATTAGACCCTCAACAAGCAAAAGTGGCAGTTTTTAAGTTCTACAAGTTGAGGTGGAGTTTTAGCACAAGTTTAAGCATTCACAATACATTTCAAGCAAGCATGACAAGAGTATGAGCAGCGGAAAGAGTAAAGCATGCACTTTGCAAGAAAGTAAAGGGATGGGATTGGAGTGTGCAAACGCAATGAAGACACGGAGATTTTTTGCGTGGTTCCGATAGGTGGTGCTATTGTACGTCCACGTTGGTGGAGACTTCAACCCACGAAGGGTAACGGCTGCGCGAGTCCACGGAGGGCTCCACCTAGGAAGGATCCACGAAGAAGCAACCTTGTCTATCCCACCATGGCCATCGCCCACGAAGGACTTGCCTCACTCGGGTAGATCTTCACGAAGTAGGCGATCTCCTTGCCCTTACAAACTCCTTGGTTCAACTCCACAATCTTGTCGGAGGCTCCCAAGTGACACCTAACCAATCTAGGAGACACCACTCTCCAAAAGGTAATAAATGGTGTGTTGATGATGAACTCCTTGCTCTTGTGCTTCAAATGATAGTCTCCCCAACACTCAACTCTCTCTCACAGATTTGGCTATGGTGGAAAGATGATTTGAGTGGAAAGCAACTTGGGGAAGGCTAGAGATCAAGATTCTTGTGGTAGGAATGGAATGTCTTGATCTCAACACATGAGTAGGTGGTTCTCTCTCAGAAAATGAGTAGTGGAAGTGTAGGCTCGTTCTGATGGCTCTCTCTTGAATAGAGAAGGGGGTGGAGGAGTATATATAGCCTCCACACAAAATCCAACAGTTACACACATTTGACCCAACTCGGTCAGACCTAATAGAAGAACTCGGTGAGACCGATTTAGATCAAAATGTGAACGTTAGAATTCACGGTGGGACCGACATAATCAACTCGGTGGGACCGATGTGCAAGGGTTAGGGCAAGACCTTATCTCGGTGTGATCGATTGCATGAACTCGATGGGGCCGATTTCAGCAATGAGTTAAACAGAGAGTTGGTCAGGCAAACTCGGTGGGACCGATTGCATATTTCGGTGAGACCGGAATAATTGCAACAGGCAACAGAGAGTTTGCATTGTGAACTCCGTGGGACAGATCATGTAACACCCCCAGTGGTTAGTCACAGTAATCCCCTTTTGATAATGTCATGTCATCATAATCAACAGTGCTTAATCATCATTAGTAATATATCCCTTTCCAAATTTAAATTCAAAATGGAAATTCAAACCTAAGTGGAAAATAAAAGTTGTCCAACATAGAAACTAAATTGTTCATTAAATAGCAAATAAATCAGAGACAATTCTAAAATTGAAACCATCATCATTGGAGTTGGGTAAGTGACTCAAACATCCCCAAACAGTGACTAAAGACAATATATAATTACCTTTTATTTAATCTAAAATAAATATGAAAAGATATTTTTACCCAAACTAGTTTTTGGTGGTAGGATATATTGTGCTGTGATTTGTGGGCCAGCTCTCATATTTTACAAAACTCTAATGGGGGCCACACATTTTACAAAACAGAAAAGAAAAAGAAAGCAGGAACGGAGAAAAAGGAAAAGGCCCACTGTGCTGGGCCTCGAGTGCACAGTGCCGGCCCAGCCCAACCGGCGTCCCCTCCCACCTCCCACTGCTCACCCCGCGCCTCGCTGTCGAGCGCTCTGCGCGCACGCACGCCCGCGCCCCGGCCCCCCCTCGCTCGCCGCTCGACAGCGCGCCCGCGCGCGCGCTGGGTATAAGAGCCACCCCCGCTTCCCCCTGGCGAGCCCTAGCACCCCGCCCCTTTCCACCCTCGCTCTCTCCCACCTCGCCCGACGCCGCCATGAACGGCCGCGGTTGAGCTGCGCGGCCACCGTCACCGCCCCGCCTCCCGAACGTGTCCACGGTGCTCGCCATCGTCGCCTCCTTCGACCGCGCAAACGAGCCGAAGCCCGGAGCCATTGCATCGCCTCCACGCCGTCTTCTTCCTCCTCGGATCGCCGCCGCACTCCGTCGCCGATTCCGGCTACACCAAACCTCCCCCGAGCCCACTTTGACCGGCTACACCCCGCTGTGAGCTCCTGCTCCTTCCCCCTCTCCCCTCACGGCCCTCCGTGGCTTGTAGCGCTAGGTTTCGCCGTGCCCGAACCCACCGCCGCCTGTGCACGTCGCCGACGTGTCCCCGGCGACCTTTGGGCCCCGTGCCCGTGGCCATCGCACTCACTGCACCGCGTAGGCCACGCCTAGCCTCTTGGCTCGCTCGCACGCGCGCTGCAACGCCGTTCGCCGTCTCGCCCGAACGCTGCCCTCCGCCATTGCCGTCGCAGCGCTCGTCTCCAACTGCCCCACCTCGTGCTAGTGCCCTAGATCGACGCGGCGTCGTCTCCCCGTTCGACTGCCGCCAACCGCGTCGCAAATGATGCCCTGTGCGCCGTTTCCGAGCTCGCCGGAGTTGAGCCACCGCGTCGGGGCTTGCCGGAGAGCTCCGGCGGCCGGCGCTGACCTGGCCCCGATGGGCCCCGCTCCTGGGCCACTGACTGTGGGGCCCCGCGGGCCCCAATTGACCTGTTGACCAGGTCAACAGCTGACGTGGCCGCCCTGTCTCGCTGACATGCGGGCCCCACTCGGTTAAACTGATTTAATTAACTAGAAAATCTGTTAATTAGTTAATTAATTAGTTTAAACACTAATCAGTCACTGACTGCTGGGGCCCACCCACTAAATAACCTAGTTAGTTAATTTTAACCCCACGGTTAATGTCACAGTTTATGACATGTGGGCCCCACTGGTCAGGTTTGACCCTGGTCAGCCGACCGTTGACTGCTGACGTCAGCATTACGTCACAGTGACGTCACCCTGCTACTGTTTCGGATAATGTTGATTTAAATAATTAATTAAATTCCAGAAATTAATAAAAACTTTAGAAAATCATATCTTTTAATCCGTAACTCCGATCGGAAAACTTTGTACATGAAAATTGCTCAGAACGACGAGATGAATTCGGATACGCGGTCCGTTCGTCCGTCACGCGTCCCTAACTATACGAACATGCAACCGTTCCCCTCTTTTCGTCTGTCTGAAATGCCGGACACTGGGAATACTTTCCCGGATGAATCCCACCTTCGCCAGTATCACCCGGCACTGCGTTAGATCACCTCTGTCACCGCGTATTGCCATGTTATGCTTTGTGCTACACTTGATCGCTGTGTATTTATACTGTTTCCTCCCCCTTTTCTCTCTCGGTAGCCCCCGACACCGACGTCGTCCCCGAGGCCGACGCAGCTCCGGAGACCGAAGACACCATTGACAACCTTGCCCTTGCCGCCGAGCAACCAGGCAAGCCCCCCCTTTTGATCATCCCGATATCGCCCATTCTATTTCTCATGCTTGCATTAGAATTGATGCTGCTGCTTTACCTATTCTGATGCATAGCCTGATTATCGTAACCTGCCATTGATAATTACCTGCATATCCTAAACTGTTTAGTCTAGGCTGGGTAGAGACCTATCAGTGACCCCACTTATCCCGACTGCCGCGCTGGATTGTCAGAAGACCCGATCAACGGGATTGAAGACCAGGCCCCGACACCGCACATCACCCCCTTTAGTTGTAACGACACTGCAGCGTTACTATCGAGTGCCGAGGGTGAAACCTCTTGTAGCACTTCTGATGTTAACTCTGTAGAGTAGCTATTCGGTCGTGGTCATCGAGGGTGATTCCTCCTTCACCGCTTCCGATAACGACACCGTCGTACAACACCTCAAGTGTGAACCCATCGAGGGTGATTCCTCCGAGTTCACCTTGACGGATACATCGAGTGGGAAATCAAACGAGGGTGATACCTCAGATTCCCCTGATGTTATGGACACACGGATACTTGGACTGTACTGTTGATTACTTGGAAAGGCGGGTCAACCCTGAGGGGTACCCGCGTGCGCCTAAGTGGCGAGTGTTGTGAAGACGCATTGCCTGTATGGTGCCCGAGTGCTGAATACGAGGTGCGGCCGGGCATTCTTAACCCTTGCAGCAAGTCCTCGAGATGGGGCGATGGGGTCACATCTTTCGTGAGTCTCTGCTCGTTACCGCAAGCCCCTAGTCCTAACGATTTGGATATTTGATCCGAGCAGGCCTCTGGTCTGATAGCACTAACCATCACGTGGGCATAGTATGGGCGTTTTGCATCGTAGCATCAGCCGACAGTTCTGTCAGACGTCCAGTTCAGCATTGTGGCACGGTCGGATCGTACCAACCCTCCGAGGCGGTGCTGGTATCCACCCTGCACACAACGATCCGGAGTGCACAGGGCGATGGCCCAAGACCCCTGAGTGCTTAGGATGTAGACCGGCGGGGACCTCTCTGCTGAGCTTTAGGTAGGGCTGCGGTGTATCGTTTGGCCGAGGCCGGGCATGACCCAGGAAAGTGTGTCCGGCCGGAGTTAATCGAGCGTGTTGGGTAAGTTGGTGCACCCCTGCAGGGAAGAAAACTTCTATCAATAGCCGGTCCTACGGTAAAGGACACTCGGAGTTGTATCCTGATTGATACAATTTAGAACTGGATACTTGGATACTATGGCTCTGGGATTGCTTCTCGCAGGGAGTCGAGAAGGGATCTCAGGACGAGGTTGATGACTGTATGGCTCTGGGATTGCTTTCTCGCAGGGAGTCGAGAAAGGATCTCTGGGTGAGGATGAGACTTAATGATACTACTACATTATATTGTACTGTTCTACTCTCTTCTATTTCTGCAAGACCGATGAAGATGCTAGTCTTCGATAGGACTATGCCTTCTCTCTATTCTGGCATTTCTGCAGCCCAGTCCACATATACAGCCTCCCCTTGAAAATGTTGCATATGTAGTGTAGATCCTTGCTTGCTGAGTACTTCTGAGTACTCACGGTTGCTTTGTTTTCCTTTTCTCCCCATATCAGTTTGTCGTAACAAGATGACGGAGCCCCTGAGACAGCTGCCCTGCCGATGATCGCTACTACTACTACCCAGAGGATGGATACTGCTACGAGTTGACTGACGACCAGGAGTAGGATCGGAGGGTCCCAGGCAGGAGGCCTACGCCTTTCGATCGTAGTGTTTTATTTTGCCCCGCCTTTCTAAAGGCCTTTCTGTTTCTGTTTCATATATGTACTCAGATATCTGATGCTTCTGCTGACGCTTGTTCGCAAGCTTATGTATTCGAGCCCTCGAGGCCCCTGGCTTGTAATATAAAGCTTGTATGACTTTATTTATGTTTTAGAGTTGTGTTGTGATATCTTCCCGTGAGTCCTTAGGCTTGATCGTGTGCATTTGCGTGTATGATTAGTGCACGATTGGGCCGGGGGCATCACAGATCGCTCATTTCGGTAAGACCGAAACGTTACAAAGGGAAACAGAGAGTTTGCATTGCCATCTCGGTGAGACCGAGATCCCAATCGGTGAGACCGAATTGATTAGGGTTTCTGGTAGTGGCTATGTCAAGGAAACTCGGTGGCGCCGGATAGATCAAATCGGTGGGGCCGAGTTTGACTTTAGGTTTAGGACTTATATGGAAATGAGAAAGTGGTTGAGGGCTTTGGAGCATATCACTAAGCATTTTGAGCAAGTAGACCATTATGCAACACCTCATCCCCTTTTAATAGTATTGGCTTTTCCTATGGACTCAATGTGATCTTGGATCACTAAAATAGAAATGAAGAGTCTTGAGCTTTTGCCAATCTTTGTCCTTAGCATTTTGAGGGTTCCACATCCTCTTGTCCATGCCACACCATTGTTGAACTTTCTGAAATATACTAGATAAAGATATTAGTCCAATAAGAGATATGTTGACATTAATTACCAAAATCACCCAGGGAGCACTTGTGCTTTCAGCGGGCTTCTTCACGCCGGAGAGGAGCTCAAGCTCCCTCTCGGCCATGGCGATGACTTGGCATGGAGAGGCCTCACCTGGCGGTGGCAAGGAGGGGAGAAGGACAAAACTGGGCGAGGATGGCTAGGCCGAACCCTAGGGCTGGTTTTAAAGGAGGTAGGGCGCTCCTCCGGCCGTCAAATCTTGGGGCTGGCCTACGTGGCTCCGGTGGATGCCCTGCCGTACAGGAAAGGAGAAGATGAACAGGGCGTTGGTGCTGGTGGGCGCGGTGGCCGAAAGTGAACAGGTAAGTGGAAGGTGGGCTTTCTCTCTCTCCCCCAATATTACTACTCTGCCTATATTAAAATGAACAGAGATAACAAGGAAAATGCCAGGGAGATAGGAGAGGGGTATGAGAGATATAAGAATATCCCCAAGACGCTGGAATTATGCACTATTTGAAATAATTGGTTTGGGAATTTTTAGAGAAAGAAAATTATCGCAAGTTTGAATTAAATTCCAACTTGAGGCAATGTTGATTCCAACCAAATCAAGTCCAAAAGAGCTGAAAATTGGTAGAGAGGGTGTAGGCATGGTTTAAGATTAATAGGGAAAGAATGAACATTTATGGAGGAGGGAAAAGGTCACTTGCCAAAAATGAAAGAAAGAAGAAGGAAGGAGGTGATGATGCATGGGACATATGCATAGGGCAAGCAACATAGACAAACATAGTGCAAGTACAACAAGATGAATACCACAATGCATATGAGATGTTTTTGGCAACGACATAGGATGGCACAATGCAATATAATGGCAAGAGGCACAATGCAAACACATGGCACAACAAGTGAAATGAGCATGGTGCAAGAAGCAAAGATATGACAACGCACTCAACATGATCATGGCATAAACATATAGGAATGAAATATGCAAAACAATTATGATAATACAACAAACATAATAAACACACGACATCAACTAAAATAAATGGAAGGCATCTAGAGCATAGGTCTCATGGTGTCACAATATGCATTGGTATCAATAAATGGGCAGTATCTGTGGACTAAACTGCAGAATGCTAGAATGAGGGGGGAGAAGCTAGTCCTATCGAAGACTACGTCTTCTGGCAGCCTCCATCATGAAGCAGAGAAGAGAGTAGCTGTTATGGTATCAAGTATCATCGTATAGCAATAATCCTACCTGGAGATCCTCTCCTCACCTCCCTATCAGAGAGCGATTACTGGGTTGTATCTGTCACTTATCTGGGTGTGTTTTATTAAGTATCCGGTTTTAGTTGTAAGAGGTTGGAATACAACTCCAAGTCATCCTGTTACCATGGACACGGCTATTTGAATAGATTACTTCCCTGCAGGGGTGCACCACATTACCCAACATGCTCGATTACTCTGGCCGGACACACTTTCCTAGGTAATGCCTGGCCTCGGAAGATCAACACATCATAGTCCTACCTAGGCTCAACAGAGAGGCTAGCATGCCGGTCTACATCCTAAGCGTGTAGGGGTCTTGGGCCAATCGCCCTTTGCACTCCTGCACTTTGCATGGATAGCCGAGATCAGTCCTGGCTACCTCCTTAAACAAGGCAGGTGCTTACGTGGACCACCCGGGCGCGTGTCGCTCAATCGCTGACATCCGAAGAGCTTTCGGGAGAAATTGTATGACACCGAGTGCTCATAACTATTCCGGCGTGGCGGTTAGTGCATATATGTCAACAACCAACTCAGATCAAATACCCAATCTTGTTAAGCATGTTATTTTGAAGTAACCACGAACACCGACCAGGGACCAGGCCCACCTCTCTCCTAGGTGGTCTCAACATGCCCTTTCGCTCCGCAAAGAATCACTCGGGGGCCATCGGGAACCCAGGCCCACCACTACCTGGATGGAACCACCTGTCCGTTCAGCCCCCACATCCGAACAGTATCATAAGTAGTATAGTAGTATGTAGTATATCCGTGATCACCACCCAAAGGGATCACGGCCCGTTAATATAGCATGGCAGAAGGACAAGAATGTAGGGCCACTGATGGAATACGAGCATACCTATACTAAGCATTTAGGATAGCAGGTAAAAGTATCAACAACAGTAGCAAGGACAGGCTATGCAGCAGTATAGGATCAACCGATAAGACAGTAACAGTACCACTACTCTAATGCAAGCATTAGAGGGAAAGAGTAGGCGGTATCGGAATGATCAAGGGGATTTTGCTTGCTTGGAAGCTCTGCTGAGAAGGAGGGGTCGTCGACACCGTAGTCGTACACAACAGCAGCATTAGTCTCGGTGTCTACCGGAGAGAAGAGGGGGAAGAAACAATAAATATAATGCAAACAGATGCATCACGATGCATGACATGGCAATATGCAGTGCTAGGGGTGACCTAACGTAGTACTACATGATACAGATGAAGAGGGAAAACATCTGGGAATGTTATCCCGGAGTTTGGCAGTTTTCGGACAGACGAATCTGGGGGGAAGGATCCATGTTCATCATGTTAGAGGCATGTGACAGATGAACGAATTGCATATTCAAATTCATTATATTTTTCTGAGCAATTTTCAGATGTAAGTTATTTTCATCCGAGTTACGGATTATTTTATATTCATTTTCAAAGTTTTAAACATTTTTCTGAAATTATTTTAATTCAAAATAAAAGGTGAAATTGCTATGTGTACCCACAAAGTGTACACAGAAGTGTACAAGGGGCTGAAAGTGGGCCCCATTGACCAGGTCAACTATTGACCAGTTGACTGGTCAACTAGGTCCAGAGGGCCCACGTGTCATTGCCTGTTAATCTAACTAACTTAGTTAATTAGGCTAATTAACAATTTAATAAATTAACTAACTAATTAATTTTATTAATTATAATTATTTTATTTTTATTTTTATTTATTTATTTTGTTTCTTTTTCATTTCTCTAACAGGGCGGGCCCACTAGCTGAGGGCCTAGCCAGCCAGCCACGCCCGTGCGTACAGGTGCGCTGCGGCCGAACCAGCAGCAACGGCAGGCGCGGCACGGCGTGGCTCGGGCGGGCGCTGCTAGGCACCAGCGACGGCCAGCAACGCACCGACGGCGACACGGAGCGCGGCGGTAGCAGTGTGCGGCAACGGCAGCGCGGCTGCAGGGGCGGTCACAGGCGGGAGCTAGCGCGAGCGGGGAGGCGCCGCGCGGGCAGGGGGCACTCAGGGGCGTGGGTGACGGTGTCCTAGACTAGGGGGTACTCACCACATCGTCTCCCGATTAGTTGGATTGAGCCGAGGACCCCCAGGGCCATTTACTCATGGGCCAGTTCGGGCAGCCGAAGTATACACGAGGAAGATTCCACAAGACTTGGTGATCAAGACAAGGACTCCTCTCCACTGGCGTATTCGACTAGGACTCTTGTTATCCTAGGCCTCTGGTACATTATATAAGCCAAGGCCGGGCTAGTCGATAGGGGAGGCTAGATCATTATTACATTACTCATCATACCCCTTGGGTTTAGACCACAACATATGATCTCGAGGTAGATCAACTCTGTACCTTGATACTTCATCAATATAAACAAGAGCAGGACGTAGGGTTTTACCTCCATAGAGAGGGCCCGAACCTGGGTAAAACACCATGTTCATCGTCTCTGTTACCATCGATCCTAGATCCACAGCTCGGGACCCCCTACCCCGAGATCCGCCGGTTTTGACACCGACAATGGTGCTTTCATTGAGAGTTCCACTGTGTGATCGACAAAGGATCAATGGCTCGCCCGCAGATCAACTGCGACGTCGGCATCTTCGTCGCCGGCTCGACTAGTCACCTTGGCTCGACCGAGGACCGCGCTCCATCTCCGATCATCATGTTCGGACGAGGGCCTTCATCAAACATCAACTCCTATCTCTATCATGATCACGGAGGAATCATCCCTGGAGCTCGGGGGCTCAACGTCAACATTGCCCTCGGGCGACCGTGCTATTTTTCTAGACAGTAAACTTTTATCCGCCTCCACCGTCTCCTCGAGTGTCGTTTTAATGATTGCTTCGGTAGAATTGTACGGAATTAAGTCTACAACAACCATGCAAAATTTCGCTGAGTTCCGATGGAGGAATCTCCGGCGATCTCCGATATACCGGAGCCCTGTCGAATCTGGATGGGAATCTGGGTGAGTTTGGAGCGTAGTGTCCAGCATCTAGCTCAGACGTACTTTGGAAGATCCAACCATTGATCGGCTGCGGAATTCCTGTATCTACCACCCCTCAAAATTTCAGCTCGATCCAACGGTTCAAACTCCGGGAACCTTCCGATGAGTGGACCAATTTTCAGATCTGTTTTCTGCGTGAATATGGATCCGACCCGAATTCATGTTTGTTTATGAACGTGATATTGGACAACCTCTTTAAAGGAATTTTCTTCTAGGGTATTGTGCGTTGTTTTTAAACACGTGCCCATAAAATTTTAAGCCTCCTCTGAGGTAATCTTCACCATCACGCTGGTGTCAAACCAGTCCGGCAATATTGCTCCACGGCTGCCGACCTGCGCTAGACGCGTCGTCGCTTTTTGAGCCGAGCTCAACTTCTTCGGATCATCATCTCGGCGAGCCAAACAAGAGTTCGGAATCGCCAAAGATAAATTATCACCAACATCGCCGCCCCACGGATTACACGGAGCGGGCACACCGGCATCGCCGCATGGCCACTTCATCAAGCCGGCATTGACCGCGTCACAAGTTACAACCTGCGTCGGCATGGCCGCACTATTGCTTCTTCAAGCCGATGTCCATCACGCCGAACTACTTCAACACCTCGGCTGACATGGCAGCTGCAACGTCTCCTTACCGACCTACTCCGTCACCTCGGCTAGACCGGGGGCTTCGCCATCTCTTCATCAACCTACTCCGGAGACTTCGGTGTCACCAGCCGACCAGCTTCGTTACGTTAGCTGGACCGGGGGCTTTGCCTCGGCGAGAAAATCTTTGCCAGCATCGCCATGCCATCGCTTCATCACCCATCAGGCAATGGGTGTGCGGATCGAGTCCCAATTTTGGGAGTAACCTTTCTTCGGACTGCTACAACAAATAAACCAGGTGCTATTAATCCTAGCAATTTTTGCTTGTTTGGGTTTATTTTTCCCAAGGAATTATTACTCTGGTTTGTTCCATCATCTGTACACAGGTCTATCAAATGGTGGCCGCATTAACGACGGTCGCGTGGTGGTTCGGTCAGTTTCCGTACATAGTTCGGCGAACGCCGCATCCGGAACTCGGACCGACCTATGAATTCGGGCTTTGCCACGCCTTTACCGCATCACGCCGACGCCCTGCATCGACATTGACTTTGGCGCCAGGCCACATCTCTTTAAATAAATTATTTTTGCAAAAGCAATTATGCAAGGATTTTATATATATTTATATTATTCTTTTTGGACCGCACTATTTTATGTGTGCAGGTGATTGACTTCGACTGCGTCACGCAGTCACTTCGGCAAGCCAATGTCATCATCCCAATTGGCATAAATCGGCTCGCATGATCATCTTGTTGATTGAATTGCCATACCGACATGTTCGGTTGCCTCGGGGACTTCGGCATCATCAAGAGGGTCCTACCTCGTCGGGTGTTTGGCGCATGGGCCATATTTCTTTTATTACTCACTTTGCATGAATTATTAATCATGCAACCTTTTTTTATTACTGTTATCTCCGGCTTGCACTATCTTCCGTGCACAGGTAAATGATCCGGATTGGGCAGCGCTGTCACCTCGGCTGGACCGGGGGCTTCGTCATCACTTCATTAACCCACACCAGGAACTTCGGCGTCATACTGTCGGCCTACTCCGTCGCCTCGGACGGACGGTGGGTTCCACCTCGCCACATTGGCCGTGTTGTGTCGCCACTTCGGAGTGCCGAGCTCTTCGCTCCTCCATCTCGGGACCGGCTTAGGGGCTGGGACCTCGTCCTGCCGTAAACTCGGACCGCGTCATCGATGCCGAGCACATTAACCAGCTAAGTCGCTTTCATGCCCAAAGTTTTAAATTTTTATTTTGTGTTCGGTTCGACCGTGCTCACGTGAGTTGTTTGTTAAAAGAAACTCCCTTTACCCATGTTAGCTGGGGGCTCTTAAATTTACATGAGCCATTTTATAATAAGTGTGTTTTCTTCTTGTTCGTTGCAAAGTCTTTTTCTATCACTCCTTCCTCGACTCGAGTGTGTGGTCAATAGCCGGATAGCCTGGGTCCGATCTTGACCCACTTGCAGTCTTGAGATCGGATGTGTCATGTTAAAGCACGACAGAAGCACAAATTTTTTTAGACCAATTTTCGGATTGGCACCAATTGGCTTGGTTTAGTTCGGACGTGGAGTTTCCGCATAAGTCTTTTGGTTTTTAAGCCTATGGCACTTTTGAACTATTTGTGTGTTTCCAGCGTGAGTCTCGCAGTGCAACGCCGGACACCTTTAGAGATTCGGCAAAACATTCTCGGGTATTGCTTTATATGCATCGGTTTCGAATTGTGTCTTTGGTCAATAGTTGGGTTGCCCGGCTCCTGTGCTTGCCTCTTACGTTTCGCTTTGTTCGGCTAGGTGTGCAAAGGGAGAACCACTGCGATTGTGCTTCCAGCTAGCATGGTTAAGCGCCTCAGTGGAGAAAGCCAAAAACTGACTATCACAATAAGTGTAAACTGGTCAGCGATCCGATGACTGTGTTAAATTATAAGATCGATAGAGGTCACCCCATGTTAAATGACGATCCGTTCATAACATTGGCCGAAGTGTTTACGGCTTGACCTCGACTGTCGCCGAACACTAACTGGGGGCTAGTAACTGGCCTCCCAACTTTAAGCTCCTATGACTAAGTGAAAGTTATAAAGCCCGCATATCTGATTGCCGCGTTTCCGCTAACACAACCGCCTTCGGGCACCGAGACGTCGGCTAAGGGTTGTTTTGTTATTGCAAAAACACCCTGTGTAGCATCTACAAGGGGGTGGAAGCCGACGATGGGCCACTTTCAAATGATAAACGGTCACAACGGAGTCAAAATAAACATATCATCGGCGTCTGTATTTAATATACGAGGGCCTCCTTCCACAATCATCGTTATAAAGCCATAAATATGCATCAATATGACTTAAGATTTTGGCCAAGCTGGGTTGCCTGGCTCCTGTGCTTACCCCTACGTTCCTGATTGTTCGGCTAGGTGGTAAAGGGAGCACCTCTGTGATTGTTACTACCGGGTCATCCGAGTAAGTACCTCAGACTGGGCGAAGCCGAAAGCTAGCAATCTTAAAGGATCACATTGGTCGGCAACGACGGAAGTGAAAATTTTGGTTCATTAATACCATAGAGTTCGGGAACTTTCCCCGAACTAAATCCTCAATATTTTCCTCCCACATTGATCGGAGGTGAGGTTTCATGATCATGATAAGCATGACGACCCAAAGAAAGGAACCGATAGCGGGACTATTTTCTTTGGAAGATGTTTCTTACGTTAAAACGTAATATAACATATCTCTCCGTGTACCTTTGTTTATAAAACCGTATGACCGGATTGCCTTGTTTTTCATAAATCTTTGCCCTTATAACGGCTTTATAAAGTAGGAAAACACTCCTCAGCTACTGGCCGAAGAGGTTGAAGCCGATGGTCGGTCAACAAAGTTTTGTACAATGCGGATCCGAGCACTAATGATGTAAAGTACTTGGATACATAGAGTCATTACACATAATTTGTGATTTTACTATGGATATCGATCCTTAATTCGGCCACCCGTGCCCACATTAAGACTCGAGGGCTACTGGGCTTCGGGCTTATTATTTACAAATATTAAAGGGGCACATCGATCCCCTGATCTGGTGTTGCCACCCGACCAGTGTCTCGGGGGCTACTGCATTGCTTGTTCAATGCAGAAAATTCAAAGTGCTTAGTGTTCGGCTTGACCGAACTATAGGCAAACGCGTCTTCGGACAACAACAGGTACCATCTGGACCTATCTGGCATCAAGCTAATATATTACGGCAACTTCTCAAGACCCTCTCTCAAGGGCCCGTTCGCCGATCACTATTATCTCTAATATATTACACTGCGTTTCTATTCCTACGTATGCTGCCGAGCTAGGAGTTGATCCTCAGGCCGATTTCGCGCATCGACCTGAGTCTCAGGGGCTACTTGGATCAGCGGTTTCATGTTTTCCTTCAGGTGCATCTCGGGTTTTAGATCGACACACACCTTGAGGGCTACTGGCTATATATCTCGGCGGAGAATAAATTGCACCAATCAAAAATATTCACAAAAAATCAGCCCGCAGTCGGGGTGGTGCACCACCTCGGAAGCAGTCCGGCATAAAGCTCGGGCGCCAGTGGCTGGCTCCATAGAGGGCACTTCCGGCATTAAGCTCGGCTGAATTCATTCAATCTTTTAAAGACCGAGGTAGTTTATGACACCTCGGCCGCTGACCATCGTTAGAGCTCGGATACAGTTCGGCGTTAGAGCTCGGATACAGTCCGGCGTTGGAGCTCGGATACAGTCTGGTGTTGGTGCTCGGCTGCAAAAGATACCTCAAATACAGTCCGGCGTTGGAGCTCGGATGCAAGAGGACACCACCGCATGGGAAGAACTTCAAACCTGAGGTGTGGTGTATAAAATAACAAGGCATTGATAAAGGCCGAGAACTTAAAGGGGCTCCTCGGATACCCGACGTGTAAACTCTTCAGATTCACTTCGCCAATCCTCAAGATCGAAGATGAGAAGATTTGTTGAACCAGTTTTCAAGACCGACGACCGAAGATGAAGAACAGTTCGAAAGAATCGAGGAGCATCCCCAACTTGAAGACCGGTTCAGGGGGCTATTGACGGTGTCCTGGACTAGGGGGTACTCACCACATCGTCTCCCGATTAGTTGGATTGGGCCGAGGACCCCCAGGGCCGTTTACTCATGGGCCAGTTCGGACAGCCGAAGTATACACGAGGAAGATTCCACAAGACTTGGTGATCAAGACAAGGACTCCTCTCCACCGGCGTATTCGACTAGGACTCTTGTTATCCTAGGCCTCTGGTACATTATATAAGCCGAGGCCGGGCTAGTCGATAGGGGAGGCTAGATCATTATTACATTACTCATCATACCCCTTGGGTTTAGACCACAACATATGATCTCGAGGTAGATCAACTCTGTACCTTGATACTTCATCAATATAAACAAGAGCAGGACGTAGGGTTTTACCTCCATAGAGAGGGCCCGAACCTGGGTAAAACACCGTGTTCATCGTCTCTGTTACCATCGATCCTAGATCCACAGCTCGGGACCCCCTACCCCGAGATCCGCCGGTTTTGACACCGACAGTGGGCGCGCGCGCTGTGAGAGCACGGCCGAGTGCGGGCCGCGAGAGGCCGGGGCGTGACCTGGGGCGGGCGTGGGCGTGAGGGAGCGTGGCGTGCATCGGCAGGGGTGACGCGGCTCGGCACGGCCGGGCGCTAGGCGACCGCGGTGAGGCAGCAGCTGGCGCTCGGGGGCGAGGCCAAGCGCGGCTGGCACGGGCAGAGGCTCGTGGGGACGCGACCATGGCGGCCTCGGCGTGCACGGCAGCGGGCGGTAGAGAGCGGCATCAGCGCGACAGTAGAGCAGGGAAGGGGCTGCGAGCGTGCGCGAGCGCGAGCGGTAGCAGCGGGGCAAGCACGTGGGCGAGCGTACACGCACACGGCACGGCCAGGCCAGTAGCGGGCGAGCGCGATTGCGGGCTGGGCGCAGCCACGGTTGCGGCGACCGCGAGCTCGTGTGTAGAGGGGCGTCGGGACAGAGGGGGAAGAGGGCGGCAGAGCTCATAGTGGCGCGGGGAAGAGGGGGCGGCGAGGCTCGATGGAGCCGTTGGGGTGGTGAGCGACGACGGCGGGGCGGCGTGCTACTTCTTGAGCTTGCGTTGGTTTTTCCCTTGAAGTGGAAAGGGTGATGCAGCAAAGTAGAGATAAGTATTTCCCTCAGTTAGAGAACCAAGGTATCAATCCAATAGGAGGTACAAGCAAGTCTCCAATCTATGCACCTGCACAAATAATCAAACACTTGCACCCAACGCGATAAAGGGGTTGTCAATCCCTTCACAGTCAATTGCAATGGTGAAATCTGATAGAGATAGATATAAAAGATTACTAAAACATAAAACAAAATAAAAGTAAATAAATTGCAGCAAGGTATTTTTGGGTTTTTTGGTTTATAGATCTGAAAATATGTGATGGAAAATAGGCCCGGGGGCCATAGGTTTCACTAGAGGCTTCTCTCTTGAAGGCAAATAATACGGTGGGTGAACAAATTACTATCGAGCAATTGATAGAAAAGCACAAAGTTATGACGATATCCAAGGCAATGATTATGCATATAGGCATCACGTCCGTGTCAAGTAGACCGACTCCTGCCTGCATCTACTACTATTACTCCACACATCGACCGCTATCCAGCATGCATCTAGACTATTAAGTTCATAAAGAACTGTCGGGGCCGGGACACAAAATCCCAAAAATTAACCCCTCGTGTCATCACCAGCCCAGGATTACTGTTACTGGTGGACACGTCCTTGTTACAGAATACCAAGCTATTACAAGAATTGAATACAAGACCATAAAGATCCAATGATACAACACTGATATCCGGTGGAATTTACTCGTGGTTCTCCAATGTCAATGGGGCTCCATTCCCACAGGAACAGCTGACCCGGATAATTCCTATTCCGCATGGCTGCCATCCTAGGCTCCGCACGGACGTCGCTGTGGTACTTCTCGTAGAACTCCTGACCTGGCCAAGTAAATAGCCAGGGACAAGCCTGTGAGTACGTTTGAATGTACTCGCAAACATCCTGAACAAGAGATATACCGGATGCAGGAGACAAAATATATGATCATGATGAACTACACTATATGCGTAAGCTCATGATGAACTTAAATGCATGCTGTCAGGAATTAAATCATGGCATGATAAAATATTAGCATGTGCAAATAAATGGATATATAAAAATGTTAGTGATAAACAAGGAACGTTAAAGGAAAATAAAATAAAATAAATGCCGGTCGGATCTCTAAAGTGACACCACGGTAGGTCTTGAAGAGAAATGCCAAACGGGTGTCTAAAAGAGAATTCGGACGAGGCAGGTGTCGGTGTCAAAACCGGCGGATCTCGGGTAGGGGGTCCCGAACTGTGCGTCTAAGGTCGATGGCAACAGGAGACGGGGGACACGATGTTTACCCAGGTTCGGGCCCTCTCTATGGAGGTAATACCCTACGTCCTGCTTGATTGATCTTGATGAATATGAGTATTACAAGAGTTGATCTACCACGAGATCGTAATGGCTAAAACCCTAGAAGTCTAGCCAGTCTGATTATGATTGCCTCTACGGACTAAACCCTCCGGTTTATATAGACACCGGAGGGGACTAGGGTTGTACAAAGTCGGTTACAGAGAAAGGAATCTTCATATCCGAACGCCAAGCTTGCCGTCCACGCCAAGGAGAGTCCCATCCGGGCACGGGAGAGAGTCTTCTGTCTTGTATCTTCATGGCCCATCAGTCCGGCCCATGTTACGTAGCCTGGACACCCGAGGACCCCTTAATCCAGGACTCCCTCAGTAGCCCCTGAACCTGGCTTCAATGACGATGTGTCCGGCGCGCAGATTGTCTTCGGCATTGCAAGGCGGGTTCCTCCTCCAAATACTCTAGAACAGATTTCAAGCACGGAAAGCGTGTCCGGCTCTACAAAACAAGTACCACACACAACCGCAGAGAGTATAATATTTCACGAGTCCCATCTGCTGACAACTTTTTGTAATGCGACACCACGTTCCTGCACAGTCATTATTTCGAACCGTTTTCTTTTTAGCCTCCCGCTCCACGTTTCGAGAAGCGGTTTTATTGGCACGTCTTGTCGAAGCAGAGATCATGTCCCCTTATTACGGGATTCTCATCGATACGGGCGTGGGTAATCCAACTGTGCAGTCTGCACGGCCCTTTGGAATAGGCGAGTTTTAAGGCGAGTGGGGAGGCGCTTGATATTCACTGCCTTTATAAGGAGATAAGGATTCACCCCTTTCACCCACGCCTTCTCTTTTCCTCATCCTTTCCAACCTCGAGTTCTAGCATCCAAGGTTCAATTTATTCATTCCGAGCCTCCTAGTCATGTCCGGACCCAAACCTCAAGGCCGGTGGGTGGCCTCCTCTGTCACAGAGGAGGATATCACGAAGCTCCTGGCGGCAAAATACCTGACCGCGGAAATCCCCCACAGGCTCCCTGCTCAAGGGCAGGTCATTCCTACTCCCAGATCCGGCAAGAGGTTCATATTCATCTCTCACTTCCTCCGAGGGCTAGGGTTCGCTCTCCATCCCTTCGTCCGTGGACTCATGTTCTATTACGGGCTAGATTTTCATGATCTGGCTCCGGATTCCTTACTTCACATCTCGGCGTTCATCGTCACGTGTGAGGCCTTTCTCCGTATTCCCCCACACTTCGGCTTATGGCTCAAGACCTTTAATATGAAGCCGAAGGTAGTCGATGGGAAACAAGCAGAGTGCGGAGGTGCGATGGTGAGCAAACTCACCCACACGCCTTGGCCAAAAGGCTCTTTCACGGAAACCTCCAACCTATGGCAACGGGAGTGGTTTTACATCACTGAACCCCGTGGTACCAAGTGGGCAGCTACACCTGCGTTCCGGCCTAGCCCTCCATTATGGCTCGCATCATGGATTAATAAGGGGCTGGACTGGGGATCAATGGACGAAGTGCAGACGCTACAAAGCCACATCCGGAGCCTCCTCGAGAAGGACACCGGCCTCATCGACGTAATCCAGGTAATGCTAGTCCGCCGGGTCCTGCCATGCCAGCGACGGCCCCTCCGCATGTGGGAGTTCAATCCGGAAGGACCACTGACTCTTCAGCACTTCTTTGGCACGACGCACAAAGGAATGTGGAAGTTATTCTTCGGGACCCGAAAACAGTGGCCGGATACTACCGAGGACATCGGCCTCGACTGCAACCATCCGGATACCTCGGTAGGCCCTCGACTCCTGAACACAACTTAGTTAAATATCTCGTAACAATATACTGAGAAAACCATCTTCGACCAGGGCTGGATCAAGAAGGCGGAAAGAATTAGGTGTTTGGCCCCTCTTCCCAAAGACTCAGCAGATCCTGTGTTAACAAGGATGCTGGCTCCAGCGCCATACCAAGTGTCGGCGAAGGGGGACAAAGAGGAGAGCAAGAAGGCTAAAGGTGGCCTCTATTCTAAAGGTACACCAGACAATATGTCCGGGGAGATTGGCACTCCCTCTTCCGAAGACAAAAAAGAAGGAGAAACTGACATCCCCTCTCTCGATGGGAAGAAGAGGGCCGCCTCCGAAGATTTGGAAGCAAAGGCTCCTAAGCGAGGGAAGATGTCCCTGTCAGGTGGCTCGAGTTCAAAAGACGACGTTGTCCCGCAGTTCCGCCGTAAGGACAAGCCTTTAGCCGAATCGTAAGTGAACAGAGGCATCCGAAACATATCCCATTGCTTTCCGGTTACCAGGGTAACATTTAAAATATATGTTTGCAGTCCGGCACGCAGTCTTCCTCAACAGTCCTCCTCGGGGGATCTTCTTCCGGAGATGATGGAAAGCGAGACGCCTCCACAGACCTTCTCACCCGACCAACAAGCGGTGCGAGGGATAATGAAAACTACGCCCGAAGGTGATACTTCGGCCGTCCAGAGTCCGGGGCATGCGGACCGTATGGGGACCAACAACAAAGGGCCCGGACTATCCGGTTTATAGCCGGGGACGACTCTAGAGCTGGGTAAACATATTCTTTCGAAGGGAGTCCATACTCATGCGGCCGCTCCCAGGGATCCGAGGGCGCCGGATACAATGACGGGCATGCTGCAACATGCGTCCGTTTCAGAGGAACATCGTACCTTAATGGGTATTGTAGTTGAGAGGATTCTATCTGCGAGAAGCGGATTGAACGAATCCTTCATGAGCCTGCTAAGAGGCTTCGAGGTATGCAATGTAATATCTTTAATTGCACTTCTATGTGCAAAATGCACCTGTGTATAGATAGTAGCCCCTGAGACTCTGGTTGCCGTCCGAAGGGAGGCGATCAGAGGATCAAAAAAGATATTCCCAGGAAATAATCTGAGGAATTGGAACACAGGCTATTTCATCCATGACTATTGCCCAAGCTACAGAGGTTGCAAGGCTGAAGCAGAAACTTGATGTGGCGGATGATGACCTCACACTTATTAACAGGCGGCTCGACGAGGCGCAAGGTATGTTTTTGGGGCAGTCAGTATATGTAAGTATGATAATATGAGCATGACGCTGAAAATTGTATACTGAGATATGCATAACTGCAGATAATGCTGCAGCAGTTGAGGCCCTACGGGCTGAGCTTGCCCGGGCCAAGGAGCAAGCCAGGATGAGTGAGGCAGCTGCCAAGAAGGCAGCTGCTGAGTTAAAGGCCGAACAGGATGCTCGGCGCCAGTGCGAGGAGAGAATATCTACCATGACGCGCGAGCTAAAGGATGCCAATGCTCGATGCGAATTCCTCAAGAAGGATAACAAAGCCAGAATGGTTAAACTCAGCAAGGCCTTACAAGAGGCGAGAGAAGCACGGTCCGAGTCTAGAGCGGCTCGGGAAGAAATCCGGCAAGCTGGGGAGATAGCGGCCGGTAAGCCTTTCTTATTACAGACTAAATTCGGTGATCCGAAGTATGCCCCCCTTAATCAAATGTGGAGTTCTCCAGATGCATTCTTGGACTTGCCGAAGAGTGTCTCCGATGCGGCGCATTTTTTCCAAGCGCAAGAAGGACGTGCAACGGAGAAGCTTTTCTGGTCGCAATTCAGCATGCCGAAGCGTCCGCTGTTGCTGAACGAACAGATGGCCCAGTGGGCCGAGCTCCACAAGATATCCGGATCTACCATGAAGGACGTCGTGGTCCGGCTGTGGCCAACTGAGCCAATTCCGAATAGTTATTTCGGTTTGGTGCAGCGACTTGTTGATGCGGTGTCGCGTATCGATGCTGTTAAGTGGTCAACGTGCATTGAAGGTGCACGGATGGCCTTTGCCCGCGTCAAGGCGTACTGGGCGAAGATGAAGGCCACTGATATTGCAGCGAATAGTCCACCTGAGGGCCAGGACCATCACACGCCAGAGCATTATTTTGAGGACGTCCTAGAGGGTGCCCGCTTGATAGAGGGTCAGTGCTCGAAAGATATGATGTTCGAGTGAATATACCAAGTTTGTAAAAACAATATTATGATATATTAAGGCCATATTTTTATACTTTTGCCTGAAAGTATTGGTTCCTCCTATGCGGCCGCTCTTCATATAATCTGAAAGTTTGCCAGTCGTCGGCTTCAGCCCCCTCGCATATAATGCGGGGGTGTTCGGAAAAGCACTTGATCACTCTTGACCCAACTTCTTGGTCCATGAAGGAGGTGTCCATGCGGCGAACTAGGCAATCGGACTATAGGGCTTTAACACTTTCACTTAGCCATAGGAGTTTGACAGCGGGTCTACGATATAGCCCCTGGTGTGTACGCGTTTACCCGAATACGGTGCGTTACATAGGTGACCAGAAAAACGGTCCTTCGTGTAATACGGAAAGAATTGCGAAGGATTCTGATGAGTCATCGAGTGGTTGACCAGCTCTCGCCTCATCATGACAGTCAGTTTTCGGCTTTCTCTACTGAGGTGCTCATCCGGATAAACCAGGACACAATCGCAGTAGTTCTCCCTTTACTACCCTAGCCAATATAGCGGAACATAAGGTAGTAAGCACAGGAGCCGGGCAACCCAACTATTGACCAAAGACATGATTCGGAGCTGATGCATATAAGGCCAAACTCGTGACGCCGAAGTGTGCTGAAAAGCTGTTGGGACTTGTCGGCAACTCATGTGTTGCCGTATCGAGTCCCTGGCAATTTGTGTCGAGGTGCGTTCGTGAAACAACCGAAGAAGCAAAATTCAGTACGTAGAAAAAGCGAATACTGAATACGGGTTATGTTCACTGGAATCTGACTGATACGTTAAATGCAATTCTACAGATTATAACGCCCCTACCCGGGCTATTTAACATGCCGGGGGCCGAGTGCTGAGGAAAAAGGCACTTTACAGGTTTAAAAATAAAGAGTGCGCTCTTACAAAAATCATTAGGACCTCCTGTCGCACGTCTGCGCTGCCTTGCCTCGATGAAAGGGCTCCTTAGTAGGAATAGCCTTTGGTTATTTATACAAAGCCGAACTTTAGAAAGAGTCCGTAAGATGACCAGGCTTGGAATCACCTGTTGTAAAGGATAAAAAATAGTTAGGAAACATAAAAAGACTATGAGGGTGCGGACCGCATTGTAGGCCTGTCCGTACTGTGCCTCCACCGATGACCATGGTATTTTAGGTGCATAATTATATATGCGCGGTATAAACTTCGCGGCTATATGGGGCGGACGACGGAGGCCGAACTGCTAACCCAGCTTTGAGATTGATTGGTCCTGTTTAGTAGAGACCGGCGGCTTGACGGTCGATGAGATACGCGGCTTGATAAGGCCGCTTTGTACTTCGGCTACAGCAGCCATAGTACGCTCCTCTGTACGGAGGGAGCATTCCGTATTTCCGTTTATAGTGATGACGCCGCGTGGACCGGGCATCTTAAGATTGAAATAGGCGTAATGTGGGATCGCATTAAAACGAGTAAAAGCGGTACGCCCGAGTAGTGCGTGGTAGCTGCTGCGGAACGGTACAATATCAAAGGTCAAGCCTTCGCTTCTAAAGTTGTTCGGCGAGCCGAAAACGACTTCCAATGTAATTGATCCCGTGCAGCGAGCTTCTACGCCGGACACTGCTCCTTTGAAGGTAGCTGTGGTGGGCTCGATTCGTGAAGGATCAATGCCCATTTTGCGGACAGTGTCTTGGTAGAGTAGATTAAGACTACTGCCGCTATCCATAAGGACTTTAGTGAGATGGAACCCATCGATAATTGGATCGAGGATCAGAGCTGCCGAACTTTCATGACGGATACTGGCTGGGTGGTCCTTGCGATCAAAAGTGATCGGGCAGGCCGCCCATTGGCTTAATTTTGGGGTGCCTGGCTCTATGGCATTGGCGTCCTGTCATGCGCGCTTGCGCTCCTTTGTAGGGATGAGTGTCACGTATACCATGTTGACTATTTTTACTTCGGGGGGAAATTGCTTCTGACCCCCAGTGTTCGGTTGGCGAGTCTCTTCGTCGTCGCTGTCGCTGGGCGGCCCCTTCCCCTTGTGTTCGGCGTTAAGCTTGCCGGCTTGTTTGAAGACCCAACAGCTTCTGTTGGTATGATTGGCTGGTTTATCGGGGGTGCCATGAATCTGGCAGGGCCGATCTAGTATCTTGTCTAAATTGGATGGTTCGTCTCTGTTTACCTTGAATGGCTTTTTCCGTTGACCGGTTTTGGAGCCGCTAAATCCGGCGTTTACCGCCATGTCTTGCGTTCCTTCATTATTATTTCGACGCTTGTGTTTATTGCGTCGTGGCTTGCCGTTGCCGTCTCGAACTTCGGAAGTGCCCGGGTCACAGGTGCTGTTGCTTCTACGAGCGAGCCAGCTATCTTCTCCCGCGCAAAAGCAGGTCATCAAAGCGGTAAGGGCTGCCATGGATTTTGGTTTTTCTTGACCGAGGTGGCGGGCAAGCCATTCGTCTCGGACGCTATTTTTAAAGGCCGTGAGGGCTTCGGCGTCCGGACAATCGACAATTTGGTTCTTTTTAATTAGGAACCTAGTCCAGAGCTTCCTGGCTGACTCCCCGGGCTGCTGGCTGATGTGACTTAGGTCGTCGGCATCCGGAGGCCGGACATATGTACCTTGAAAGTTATCGTGGAAGGCGTCTTCCAAGTCTTCCCAGCTGCCAATGGAGTTCTCTGGGAGGCTGTTCAGCCAGTGCCGCGCTGGTCCCTTTAATTTTAGTGGGAGGTATTTGATGGCATGGAGGTCATCACCGCGGGCCATGTGGATATGGAGAAGGAAATCTTCAATACATACTACGGGATCTGTTGTTCCATCGTATGATTCGATATTCATGGGTTTAAACCCTTCCGGGAATTCGTGTTCCATTACCTCATTAGTGAAGCAGAGGGGATGTGTGGCGCCTCTATATCGGGCCAAGTCGCGACGTAGTGCGGATGTAGTCCGTCTGCGATTTTTGGCCCGGACGTGGTTATGCTCGGTACGTCTGGCTTGATAGCCGTCGTCGCGCGCCAGGGTATGCCCCCGCGATCCGTAGATCAATCTGGACTGACCTGCTCTGTTCTCCAGGTTTTGCCGCAGGTCATATGTGTATTCCCGAGCTATGGTGTCTTTGCCTTTACGGTGAGGTAGTATGGGCTGGTGTTCGGCTTGAGTTGCCGCTTTGTCCCGGCCACGTGGTGGTCGGTCAGCCGCATTACGTGTTGATGGCATGGGCTCAAGTGCCTCGTCGTCGAATTGGGGTAGCAGTTTATGCTTCGGGTAACTTTTAATGGGGCGCTCGAGTCCGTATTCCTCGGCTGCCAGGACACCAGTCCATCTGTCGTTGAGTAGATTTTGATCAGCTTGAAGCTGCTGCTGTTTCTTTTTCAGGCTCCTCGCAGTGGCTATTAGCCGGTGCTTAAAGCGCTCCTGCTCGATGGGTTCCTCAGGCATGATAAAGTCTTCGTCGCCGAGGCTCGCCTCATCTTCGGAGAGTGGAAGATAGTTGCTGTCCTCCGAGTCTTCATTTATGGCCTGTTCGTCAGGGCTGACTTGCCCATCTTCCCTATCGTCCTGTTCGGAAGTCGGCTCGACGGGATCTTCTTTGTCTTCGGCATCGTCCGGAGTATTGTTTTCTCTTGTGCCGGTATTGCTGTCTTTTCCACGGCGTGATTTAGATTGGTGCCGCTTACGTCGGCGCTTTGGCTATGTCTCAGGAGGTTTATTCTCGACTGGATCTTTCTCGTTATCGTTGTTATTCTCTTTGGGAGTATCCACCATGTACACGTCATACGAGGAGGCGGCTGTCCAGCGCCCAGTAAACGGCGGGTTTTGGGCCTGCTCCTCTCCGGCATCGTCATCCATACCGTCGATGTCTTCGGAGTCGTAATCGAGCATGTCGGTTAAGTCTTCGACAGTGGCAATGAAGTGGGCGGTGGGTGGGAAGCGAAATTCTCCGTCATGAGCCTCCAGTTCAAACCGGATATAATTCGGCTGTGAGTCCCCCACTAAGGAGAGGGTTTTTAATGACTTTCGCACATCACCCAAAGGTGAGTGTCGGAAGATGTCCGCGGAGCTGAACTCGACGATCAGCGCCCGATCGAGCTCGATGGGCCCGGACGCACGCGGTTCGGAACTTGTGGCCGAAGATGAATCTGAGGCTCCGGTGACACAGATCCTGTTCGAAGTTGGGTCTATGTGCGGCTCCAACGCTGCTGAGTCTGCGGCTTGCGTGGCGGGGTTGAGCTTCCCGTCCTCGGATGGCGCAATTTGCTCCGGATCTAGGGCCAGGGCAGTTACAGGCGCTATCTCCCGGGTATGGTCCGATGACAGATTTAGGTCATGTTCATCGTGGTGTTAGGGAGCGGCTGCCATGGGCTCGAATCCGTCGAAGATCAAGTCTCCACGGATATCAGCAACGTAGTTCAAGCTTCCAAACCTGACCTGATGGCCAGGGGCGTAGCTGTCGATCTGCTCTAGATGGCCAAGCGAGTTGGCCCGCAGTATGAAGCCGCCGAATACGAAGATCTAGCCGGGGAGAAAGACCTCCCTCTAGGCCGCACCGTTGTGGATGATTGATGGAGCCATCGAGTCTTCTAGCGACGACACAGCGGAACTCTCAATGAAAGCACCAATGTCGGTGTCAAAACCGGCGGATCTCGGGTAGGGGGTCCCGAACTGTGCGTCTAAGGTCGATGGCAACAAGAGACGGGGGACACGATGTTTACCCAGGTTCGGGCCCTCTCTATGGAGGTAATACCCTACGTCCTACTTGATTGATCTTGATGAATATGAGTATTACAAGAGTTGATCTACCACGAGATCATAATGGCTAAAACCCTAGAAGTCTAGCCAATCTGATTATGATTGCCTCTACGGACTAAACCCTCCGGTTTATATAGACACCGGAGGGGACTAGGGTTGTACAAAGTCGGTTATAGAGAAAAGAATCTTCATATCCGAATGCCAAGCTTGCCGTCCACGCCAAGGAGAGTCCCATCCGGACACGGGAGAGAGTCGTCTGTCTTATATCTTCATGGCCCATCAGTACGGCCCACGTTACGTAGCATGGACGCCCGAGGACCCCTTAATCCAGGACTCCCTCAATAGGACCATCCGAGAACTCAGGCGACGCCACGAGAGGTCTTGAAGAGAAATGCCTGTCGGGCGTCAAGTGACGCCACGGTCGGACTTGAAGAGAAATGCCAATCGAGTGTCCACAAGAGTAGTGGCGGGATAAACCGCCTGTTAACTCGAGAGACGCCACGAGAGGTCTTGAAAATAAAATTGAGTGCCCGGGGTAGTCTAGCCAGCCCCTGAGACACTCAGGAAATACAAAATAAGAGAAACGGGTTAGTCCTCAATAATATGCATAACCATAATAATATTAACATGCATAAAATATTCATGGTAGCATCAGGGTGACAACAATTATCCTGCAAAATAATTCAGGCTCAATTTAATTATTTTCCTCCGAAGACCGACACTAAGACCGACACTTGACCAACCCAGACTGTAGCCCTTAACCGCGGACACGGCTATTCGAATAGGTTTAAACTCTGCAGAGGGTGTACTCTTTACCCACAAGTAAGGGATTTCTTTAGTCAGTACCGTGACACTGACTAATTCCCATTACGGTCTTTGGGCTGAAAACACACCTAACCAGCACACACTAGATTAACCGTCCGGATGCCAGGAATCACCCAAAGCATCGTTTCAGAAAACTCTAAGTCGGGGAGACAACAATCTCGAGTAGCATGGGATCACTATTAATACATGCGGATTCCAAGGGGTGCCCCCCTCTCGGACACAACCGGAAACACCCATGCCCCCTGACCCGATGACAGGATTTAGTCCATGGCCATGGAAACCCTCATCATGGCCCTCTGTACGGTGTGTGCGTGGAAAGGGATTAACAACTTACTAAACCATACCCCACCTGTGGCAGGGACAAGTGGCAGCACGAATCAAGTATGGGGGTTACCGGAAAAAGACTCGATCTACGGTCGACTCAGGAGGTTTAAGTTTCCTGCAACGGTTAGCACAACAAAGTATTCCTTCAACAGCAATGCCAACAGGGCCACAACCCTTGCATGCTCCAACAAGCATAACAAACAAGGCATGATCACGCTCCAACATGATCACTCTTCTGCCGGTAATGGTATTACCCTTATGCCTACTCCTGCAGGTTAGTCATGACAAGTACACAATGCATGGTACGATGAAACATGCCAACACTACGTGCATGCAAATTTTACTCAAATTCAAACCATGCAAGCACTACTAGCAATATGCCAATTTAATGTGAATTCAACATAGTCATGTTCAAATTATTCTAGCAAATAATCTACCATACATTCACCATATCAAGTGTTCAAGATGCTTGCCTTGAGCATGCAGAAATATTGGGTGCACTCCAAAAGTTTGAAAAGTTTCTTCCCTCCATTTTTCCTATTTTAAAGATTATAGCAATTACCACATAATTCAAAAACAGTACTAAAAAGTTGTTTTGGAAATTTTTGAAATAAATACTAAAATTAAACTAGATAAAAATTAGAAATAACAGAAAAGGAATCAACTCATTTGGAGTTAATATGAATTACTTAGGGAATTCCTAAGTTTGAAATAGATGATTAAATGGACTATTTAATTGCTCCAACAGAAACAAGGTTTAGGAAAAAAATGTTCACCTAGGCAGGAATAATAGAGAATGATTTTATCAGTCTACATAAATTTGAATCATCTAATTTGGATTTGAATTGGCTGCTGTGGAAATTATTAATTCACTGGTTAAAAGATAAAGTCAAAGCAACCTGACGGGCTGGGCACGCACCGGGCGAGGCCCAGCTAATCGACGCCTCTGGGCTGAGCCCAGAGACACAGCCGCGCGGGGCGAACCGGTGACTCATCGACAGGTGGGACCCACCTGTCGGGTTTGTCCTCTCCCTCGCGCGCGCGCCTGGACGGAAACAGGGGAGAAGCTCCAGCGACCGGTGCCGGTGATTGGAGGCGCCCTTTGGTGAGCTGAGCTCACCATCGAGCTCAGGAGGCTCGTGCGGCCCTGCCAGTGGCCTGCATGGCCGGTAGGGAGCCCTATCTCGCCGGTGATGAGGATCCCCGAAGATCTCCGGCGGAGGCAAATTTGGGTGTTTCGTCCACGGGCCATTTTCGGCGGAATTGACGATATTGAAGGATTCGTGGGTACTCCAGGAGGCCATTGGTGAAGAAAATGGGGAGGGGGAGGCACTGGAGAGGTGGGAATCATCGGGAAAGAGGCGGTGGCCGTGGCTGTCGGAGACGACGAGGACGGCCATTTGCGGTCTACTGGACGTTGCTGGAGGGATCGGGAGGAGGGGGGTGTGCTGCCGTGTGGCGAGGCAAGCTCGAGGTGGCCTTATATTGCCGTGCGATGTCAATTCCGTGGGCTCCCGAGGATTGACACGGCGGGGCGGCCATTCATGGCGCCGTCGAGGCCGCTGAGGGAGTGTTCGGTTCGGCAGGGGTAGGTATGGGCGGTGGCCATCCATAATAAGAGCGGGGGCGTGCTGGCAGCCTCTTGCTGGCACCAAGTGCCCTGGGTGGTGCCTACCCGAGTGGATTGCGGGAGCGGCCATTGATGGCGAGCTCAGTCGGGGGCGAGGCCGGTGATGAGCGGTGGGGTAGGTGCGGACGGTGGCATCTCTCAGTAATGGCGGAGGTGCGTTGGCTAGCTCGGGAACGGCCAGGTGGATTCGCCGGTGGGGGACAGCAATGGGCGCGCGTCGGTGGCGGCACTGGTCGATGGAGGGCGGCGCCAGAGGCCGGCGCTAGCGGACAGGGGAAGTTGCGGGCGACCTGCGGGGTGGCTGCAGGTGCTAGCTGGTAGTGGAGGGAGTCCGGGGAGGCAGCAGAGGGGAGTGGCAGGGGCTCGGGCATCGGCAATGCAATACGTATGCTCCGGCCGTGCTCTGGCACGCCCGCCAGGCGTTCGACAAAATGCCATGTCGCTCCAGGGTGATCCGAATGGTCTGGTTCTTGGCAGGGTGGCAAAAATTGATCTGGTAGGAGTGATGGACATGTTGTTTTGGTCAGGTGCTCAAATTCCCATTGTAGTTTAGGAAGTGGAAAAATTTCTGTCATGCACACAAGGTGCTTGATAGAATGCTATGGCTACCTAGCAAGCTTTGTTGAGTGTGAAAATTCATAGGATGGTGTCTCCTTGGATGAAAAAGATGATGGTGAAGTTGGTTTGGCAAGAAGAGAAACTTGTCAGTGCAAGTTTTACTGAAATTCATTTCTGGACAGAAACTTCAGAGGAATATTTGGTGAACTAAAAGATTCCAATGGAGCTAAAATTTTGGACTTGAGGGTTTGGTTGGAAGGACTATAAGTGGGAAAATTTTCAGAATTTTTGGAGTAAGAAAAATTAGGGTTGCAGTTGAAACTCAAAAATAAGACAGAAATGAAAGGAGGTTGTTTCACTCAAAATTTCCAAAAGACCAAGTTAGGTTTTTGCATAAAAGTGATCTGTGGACATCACATGACCTCCCATAATTTTTGTGGAATTTTAAAAGAATTATCTAAAGCGGTTGCAGTGCAACAAAGGCATTTAAATTATTGAAAAAGCTATTAAAAGAATTGTTTTGGGGCAATTTTTATTATGAAAGTAATTCTTACTGTTATTAAACTATAATTGAAATGTTTTAAGAGAGCTACCCAAGCCACAATATTATTTCCAAAAATTTCTATATGGAGGGAAGAATTTTGAAATCAGAAAACAGAAAAGGTTCTGAAATTAAATAAAGACCTAGTATAATTCAAAATTTTATTTCTGGCCAAATTTTTACTTAGTAAAAACATGATTAAATTTTGGTGTGTTACAAACTCTACCCCCCTTAAGAAAATCTCGTCCTCGAGATTTGTTAGGCGGTCACCAAAATTAAACCCACCTTTCGAGGAGATTTTTCCTAAGCTATTTAAAATAACCTATTTAGGCACAGTTGACGTGGGCTCCTGATAATTGGTGTAACTACAGTGGGGCACTAGTGTTGTGGTTCTACTGTGACTGTTACGACAAATTTGGAAAAAGTGTAAATTCCAAAATTGCTTGTCGTACTCCAGTGCACAGTGCTCTCTCCGGCTAACAGGTGGACCCAGGGCCCACTGTCAGTCTCCTCTTCTTCCTCCGGTTCTCTTCTCCTTCTCCCTCTCGCGCGCTTTCTCCACCTGCGGCGTCTAGCGCGTAGGGTATCTAGGGTCGTACTGTGGTAGTGCGCGGCGTGCAAGCTGCCGGTGCAGCGTGCACTCACCTCGCGGGCCAGCACCTTGTCGGCACTGCCCGCGATTTCACCTCCGAACACCGGTGATCGGGCGACGAGCGGTGCTGGTGGACCTCGTTCACCATGCACCGAGCCCGAGCTATAAAACGAACGCAGTGTTACTCTCTTCTTCATCACACCTTGCCTCACTTCTCCTTCCTCCTCTTTTTCTGATCGCAGGAGCTCGGACGGGGCTCCAATGGAGGACGCGCTTCCGGGGTGGTTTACGATTCTCATGTCCGGAGCGGTGGCGGCGTTGCTCGGGTTCTCGCTGCTCCTATGCGCGATGATCCTTGACGATCGCCGTGATGCCGCAGCTCGAGTGGTGGCTCTTTGAGGCGGCGGTGATCGTGAGGATTAGGCATCGGTGGTGGTTACGAGTGAGTGTTAGTGCGCTCTACAGCAGTTCCGTAGAAATAAAAGAAAACCCACAAATTTTTCTTCAGAAAAACTTGTGGTGTGATGAGAGTGGTCTGGTGTGTGAGGCGGTTGATTAGCTGCTAAATGTGTGTGTGTGGTTCTGCACTTAGTGCATGTAGTGGAGTGAGTGTGACTGTAAGCCGGGTGTCGTGGCGGTGCGTGAATTAATTCTGTGTTTGCAAAAATTATTAGTCACGATGATCCTTAATAAAATCTCAACCCGAGATTTGCTAAGGGTGAAAAAAATCCATTATAAAATATGGTAACCAAATTACTCATACGCAACTGCAACCAAACAATTCACTCATAGGGTAAATCCTAAGATGCAACACAGACATCAAATTATGCAATTAAATGCTAGACTATTGAACACAACCATGGTCCCTACGGTACAAAGCTAAAATCGATAGGGTCCTGAGGAAATATTCCCGGCATTGGGACACATTCTTCTTCCCCTGGGGAAAGTGGATGGAGGAGTCGGAGAACGTTCCCTCCTTGGTCTGGCAACAGTGGTCCGCCGATGGCGATCTGAGGATTCAGAATAGCAAGAGTCTGGAGGAAGTCCATCACTTGCTGGGTCAGACGCTCCTGCGCGATGACATATTGAACAAGGTTGGCTAGCATTGGATCTCTCTCTGATTGTCTGCAGGGAAAATATGCTTCTTCTCCGGATGCTGCGTGGCTCGGGAAGTAGTAATACCCCCTTTCGCTGGCACGGGGCACTGCGTACCGGAGATGGGTAATTGCTTCATAGGCAGCAACTTCTATAGCCATTTCTGAAGTTGGCATAGATGTCCCGATGAAGATGACACTTGTAGGGCCTTGGTTTGGGTCTACTGGTGGGATGTGCGCGACTACCCAATATTTCGAGGCGTTGTGGTTGATCCTTGATTTGAACAGCTCGTACTGGGGTGGCTGAGTGGAGCCAAGGGTGTTGCGGGTGAAATCCCACAATATCTTGACAAAACTGCCCGGGGTTGCATCTGGGGTTCTCAGATGAATCCCAAGGTGCGACATGGGGGAAATGGTGGTGGAGGCAGTGTACAAGGTGAGGGATGCTAGTTATGGACGCGAGAGTGGTCTCCTATATAGTGCCTGGGCTAGGAAACATAAATCAGCAGGGTTACGATTCTGGGTATCGGCTCTGCTCTAGAGTGGTCGGGGTCAAAGTCACATATACAAATCACAAAATGTGACGTATTACTGTGGTTGCCGGCTAGGATGATAGGTTGGGCACCGATTATCAAAAAGGTGCCGGCTGGCCACTGTGTAGGCTTTATCGGATGGGATGGGATGGGCTGACTATGGATAAGAAAAGATGTGGGCAGTGTGGAAACCTAGGGATAGTGACCAGGCTAAGATAGGATTAGCCAATGGTCAGCCTGGCTCTGATACCAAGGTTGTCGGGGCCGGGACATGAAATCCCAAAAATTAACCCCTCGTGTCATCACCAGCCCAGGATTACTGTTACTGGTGGACACGTCCTTGTTACAGAATACCAAGCTATTACATGAATTGAATACAAGACCATAAACATCCAATGATACAACACTGATATCCGGTGGAATTGACTCGTGGTTCTCCAATGTCAATGGGGCTCCATTCCCACAGGAACAGCTGACCCGGATAATTCCTATTCCGCATGGCTGCCATCCTAGGCTCCGCACGGACGTCGCTGTGGTACTTCTCGTAGAACTCATGACCTGGCCAAGTAAATAGCCAGGGACAAGTCTGTGAGTACGTTTGAATGTACTCGCAAAAATCCTGAACAAGAGATATACCAAATGCAGGAGACAAAATATATGAACTACACTATATGCGTATGCTCATGATGAACTTAAATGCATGCTGTCAGGAATTAAATCATGGCATGATAAAATATTAGCATGTGCAAATAAATGGATATATAAAAATGTTAGTGATAAACAAGGAACGTTAAAGGAAAATAAAATAAAATAAATGCCGGTCGGATGTCTAAAGTGACACCATGGTAGGTCTTGAAGAGAAATGCCAAACGGGTGTCTAAAAGAGAATTCGTATGAGACAGGACCATCTGAGAACTCAGGCGATGCCACGAGAGGTCTTGAAGAGAAATGTCAGTCGGGCGTCAATGACGCCACGGTCGGACTTGAAGAGAAATGCCAATCGGGTGTCCACAAGAGTAGTGGCGGGATAAACCGCCTGTTAACTCGAGAGACGCCACGAGAGGTCTTGAAAATAAAATTGAGTGCCCGGGGTAGTCTAGCCAGCCCCTGAGACACTCAGGAAATACAAAATAAGAGAAACGGGTTAGTCCTCAATAATATGCATAACCAAAATAATATTAACATGCATAAAATATTCATGGTAGCATCAGGGTGACAACAATTATCCTGCAAAATAATTCAGGCTCAATTTAATTATTTTCCTCCGAAGACCGACACTTGACCAACCCAGACTGTAGCCCTTAACCACGGACACGGCTATTCGAATAGGTTTAAACTCTGCAGAGGGTGTACTCTTTACCCACAAGTAAGGGATTTCTTTAGTCAGTACCGTGACACTGACAAATTCCCAATACGGCCTTTGGGCTGAAAACACACCTAACCAGCACACACCAGATTAACCGTCCGGATGCCAGGAATCACCCAAAGCATCATTTCAGAAAAACTCTAAGTCGGGGAGACAACAATCTCGAGTAGCATGGGATCACTATTAATACGCGCGGATTCCAAGGGGTGCCCCCCTCTCGGACACAACCGGAAACACCCATGCCCCCTGACCCGATGACAGGATTTAGTCCATGGCCATGGAAACCCTCATCGTGGCCCTCTGTACGGTGTGTGCGTGGAAAGGGGTTAACAACTTAGTAAACCATACCCCACCTATGGCAGGGACAAGTGGCAGCACGAATCAAGTATGGGGGTTACCGGAAAAAGACTCGATCTACGGTCGACTCAGGAGGTTTAAGTTTCCTGCAACAGTTAGGACAACAAAGTATTCCTTCAACAGCAATGCCAACAGGGCCACAACCCTTGCATGCTCCAACAAGCATAACAAACAAGGCATGATCACGCTCCAACGTGATCACCCTTCTGTCGGTAACGGTATTTCCCTTATGCATGCTCCTGCAGGTTAGTCATGACGAGTACATGATGCATGGTACGATGAAACATGCCAACACTACGTGCATGCAAATTTTACTCGAATTCAAACCATGCAAGCACTACTAGCAATATGCCAATTTAATGTGAATTCAACATAGTCATGTTCAAATTATTCTAGCAAATAATCTACCATACATTCACCATATCAAGTGTTCAAGATGCTTGCCTTGAGCATGCAAAAATATTGGGTGCACTCCAAAAGTTTGAAAAGTTTCTTCCCTCCATTTTTCCTATTTTAAAGATTATAGCAATTACCACATAATTCAAAAACAGTACTAAAAAGTTGTTTTGGAAATTTTTGAAATAAATACTAAAATTAAACTAGATGAAAATTAGAAATAACAGAAAAGGAATCAACTAATTTGGAGTTAATATGAATTACTTAGGGAATTCCTAAGTTTGAAATAGATGATTAAATGGACTATTTAATTGCTCCAACAGAAATAAGGTTTAGGAAAAAAATGTTCACCTAGGCAGGAATAATAGAGACTGATTTTATCAGTCTACATAAATTTGAATCATCTAATTTGGATTTGAATTGGCTGCTGTGGAAATAATTAAGTCACTTGTTAAAAAGATAAAGGCAAAGCAACCTGACGGGCTGGGCGCGCACCGGGCGAGGCCCAGCTAATCGACGCCTCTGGGCCGAACCCAGAGACACAGCCGCGCGGGGCGAACCGGTGACACCGACAGGTGGGACCCACCTGTCGGGTTTGTCCTCTCCCTCGCGCGCACGCCTGGACGGAAACAGGGGAGAAGCTCCGGCGACCGGTGCTGGTGATTGGAGGCGCCCTTTGGTGAGCTGAGCTCACCATCGAGCTCAGGAGGCTCGTGCGGTCCTACCGGTGGCCTGCATGGCCGGTAGGGAGCCCTATCTCGCCGGCGATGAGGATCCCCGAAGATCTCCGGCGGAGGCAAATTTGGGTGTTTCGTCCACGGGACATTTTCCACGGAATTGGCAATATTGAAGGATCCGCGGGTACTCCAGGAGGCCTGTGGTGAAGAAAATGGGGAGGGGGAGGCACTGGAGAGGTGGAAATCATCGAGAAAGAGGCGGTGGCCGTGGCTGTCGGAGACGACGAGGACGGCCATTTGCGGTCTACTGGACGTTGCTGGAGGGATCGGGAGGAGGGGGTGTGCTGCCGTGTGGCGAGGCAAGCTCGAGGTGGCCTTATATAGCCGTGCAACGTCAGTTCCGCGGGCTCCCGAGGATTGACACGGCGGGGCGGCCATTCATGGCGCCGTCGAGGCCGGTGAGGGAGTGTTGGGGTCGGCAGGGGTAGGTATGGGCGGTGGCCATCCATAATAAGAGAGGGGGCGTGCTGGCACCAAGTGCCCTGGGCGGTGCCGTACCCGAGTGGATAGTGGCGGCGGCCATTGATGGCGAGCTCAGTCAGTGGCGAGGCCGGTGATGAGCGATGGGGTAGGTGCGGATGATGGCATCTCTCAGTAATGGCGGAGGTGCGTTGGCTAGCTCGGGAACGGCCAGGTGGCTTGGCCGGTGGGGGCCAGCGACGGGCGCGCGTCGGTGGCGGCTCTGGTCGGTGGAGGGCGGCGCCAGAGGCCGGCGCTAGCGGACAGGGGAAGTTGCGGGCGACCTGCGGGGTGGCTGCAGGTGCTAGCTGGTAGTGGAGGGAGTCCGGGGAGGCAGCAGAGGGGAGTGGCAGGGGCTCGGGCATCGGGAATGCAATACGTATGCTCCGGCCGTGCTCTGGCACGCCCGCCAGGCGTTCGACAAAATGCCATGTCGCTCCAGGGTGATCCGAATGGTCTGGTTCTTGGCAGGGTGGCAAAAATTGATCTGGTAGGAGTGATGGACATGTTGTTTTGGTCGGGTGCTCAAATTCCCATTGTAGTTTAGGAAGTGGAAAAATTTCTGTCATGCACACAAGGTGCTTGAAAGAATGCTATGGCTACCTAGCAAGCTTTGTTGAGTGTGAAAATTCATAGGATGGTGTCTCCTTGGATGAAAAATATGATGGTGAAGTTGGTTTGGCAAGAAGAGAAACTTGTCAGTGCAAGTTTTACTGAAATTCATTTCTGGACAGAAACTTCAGAGGAATATTTGGTGAACTAAAAAGATTCCAATGGAGCTAAAATTTTGGACTTGAGGGTTTGGTTGGAAGGACTATAAGTGGGAAAATTTTCAGAATTTTTGGAGTAAGAAAAATTAGGGTTGCAGTTGAAACTCAAAAATAAGACAGAAATGAAAGGAGGTTGTTTCACTCAAAATTTCCAAAAGACCAAGTTAGGTTTTTGCATAAAAGTGATCTGTGGACATCACATGACCTCCCATAATTTTTGTGGAATTTTAAAAGAATTATCTAAAGCGTTTGCAGTGCAACAGAGGCATTTAAATTATTGACAAAGCTATTAAAAGAATTGTTTTGGGGCAATTTTTATTATGAAAGTAATTACTGTTATTAAACTATAATTGAAATGTTTTAAGAGAACTACCCAAGCCACAATATTATTTCCAAAAATTTCTATATGGAGGGAAGAATTTTGAAATCAGAAAACAGAAAAGGTTCTGAAATTAAATAAAGACCTAGTATAATTCAAAATTTTATTTCTGACCAAATTTTTACTTAGTAAAAACATGATTAAATTTTGGGGTGTTGCAAGAACGGAGTAACGCCTTAAGTAAGATGACATGATGTAGAGGGATAAACTCAAGCAATATGATGAAAACCCCATCTTTTTATCCTTGATGGCAACAATACAATACGTGCCACGCTACCCCTACTATGTCACTGGGTGAGGACATCGCAAGATTGAACCCAAAACTAAGAACCTCTCCCATTGCAAGAAATACCAATCTAGTTGGCCAAACCAAACCGATAATTCGAAGAGAAATACAAAGATATCAAATCATGCATATAAGAATTCAGAGAAGATTCAAATAATATTCATAGATAATCTGATCATAAATCCACAATTCATCGGATCTCGACAAACACACCGCAAAAGAATATTACATCGGATAGAACCCCAAGAACATCGAGGAGAACATGGTATTGAAGATCATAGAGAGAGAAGAAGCCATCTAGCTACTAGCTATGGACCCGTATGTTTGAGGTAAACTACTCACGCTTCATCGGAAGGACAATAGGGTTGATGTAGATGCCCTCCATGATTGAATCCCCCTCCAGTAGATTGCCGAAAAAGGCCCCAAGGTAGGATCTCACGGGTACAGAAGGTTGCGGCGGCGGAAAAGTATTTTCGTGGATGCCTCTGATGGTTTGGTAATATTTGGGAATTTATAGGCCGAAGAATAGGGTTAGATGAGCTCCGAGGGACCCACCCTGGGGCGCGCCCTACACCCTTGCCCTCGCCTCGGGACTCCTTTTCCTTGGTCTCCAAGTCCTACGTGTGTCTTCTGGTCCAAGAAAAATCATCGTGAAGTTTTATTCCGTATGGACTCTGTTTGATATTCCTTTTCTGCGAAACTCAAAAACAAGGAAAAAACAGAAACTGGCACTGGGCTCTGGGTTAATAAGTTAGTCCAAAAATAATATAAAATAGCATATTAATGCATATAAAACATCCAAAACAGATAATATAATAGCATGGAACAATCAAAAATTATAGATACGTTGGAGACGTATCAAGCATCCCCAAGCTTAATTCCTGCTCGTCCTCGAGTAGGTAAATGATAAAAACAGAATTTTTGATGTGGAATGCTACCTAACATATTTATCCATGTAATTTTCTTTATTGTGGCATGAATATTCAGATCTATAAGATTCAAAATAAAAGTTTAATATTGACATAAAAACAATAATACTTCAAGCATACAAATAAAGCAATCATGTCTTCTCAAAATAACATGGCCAAAGGAAGTTATCCCTACAAAATCATATAGTCTGGCTATGCTCCATCTTCATCACACAAAGTATTAAATCATGCACAACCCCAATGACAAGCCAAGTAATTGTTTCATACTTTTGATGTTCTCAAAAAAAATTAACTTTCACGCAATACATGAGCGTGAGCCATGGATATAGCACTATAGGTGGAATAGAATATGGTGGTTGTGGAGAAGACAAAAAGAAGGAGATAGTCTCACATCAACTAGGCGTATCAACGGGCTATGGAGATGCCCATCAATAGATATCAATGTGAGTGAGTAGGGATTGCCATGCAACGGATGCACTAGAGCTATAAGTGTATGAAAGCTCAAAAGAAACTAAGTGGGTGTGCATCCAACTCGCTTGCTCACAAAGACCTCGGGCAATTTGAGGAAGCCCATCATTGGAATATACAAGCCAAATTCTATAATGAAAAATTCCCACTAGTATATGAAAGTGACAATATAGGAGACTCTCTATCATGAAGATCATGGTGCTACTTTAAAGCACAAGTGTGGAAAAAGGATAGTAGCATTACCCCTTCTCTCTTTTCTCTCATTTTTTTATTTTGGGCTCTTTGGGCTCTTTTTTTCCTTTTTTCTTTTTTTTCTCTTTTTATTTATTTATTTTTCGTCTTGAGTCTCATCCCGACTTGTGGGGGAATCATGGTCTCCATCAACCTTTCCTCACATGGGACAATGCTCTAATAATGATGATCATCACACTTTTATTTACTTTACAACTCAAGAATTACAACTCGATGCTAGAACAAATATATGACTCTATATGAATGCCTCCGGCGGTGTACCGAGATGTGCAATGGCTAAAGAGTGACATGTATAAAAAAATATGAATGGTGGCTTTGCCACAAATACGATGTCAACTACATGATCATGCAAAGCAATATGACAATGATGAATCGTGTCATAATAAACGGAATGGTGGAAGTTGCATGGCAATATATCTCAGAATGGCTATGAAAATGCCATAATAGGTAGGTATGGTGGCTATTTTGAGGAAGGTATATGGTGGGTGTAATGCACCGGCGAAAGTTGCGCGGTAATAGAGAGGCTAGCAATGGTGGAAGGGTGAGAGTGCGTATAATCCATGGACTCAACATTAGTCATAAAGAACTCACATACTTATTGCAAAAGTCTATTAGCTATCGAAACAAAGTATTACACGCATGCTCCTAGGGGGATAGATTGGTAGGAAAATACCATCGCTCGTCCTCGACCGCCACTCATAAGGAAGGCAATCAATAAATAAATCATGCTCCGACTTCATCACATAACGGTTCACCATACGTGCATGCTACGGGAATCACAAACTTTAACACAAGTATTTCTAAAAATCCACAATTACTCACTAGCATGACTCTAATATCACCATCTTTATATCTCAAAACAATCATAAGGAATCAAACTTCTCATAGTATTCAATGCACTTAATATGAAAGTTTTTATTATATCCCTCTTGGATGCCCATCATATTAGGACTAAATTCATAACCTAAGAAAATTACCATGATGTTTAGAGACTCTCAAAATAATATAAGTGATGCAAGAGAGTTCAACAATTTCTATAAAATAAAACCACCGCCGTGCTCTAAAAAGATATAAGTGAAGCACTAGAGCAAAATTGCCTAGCTCAAAAGATATAAGTGAAGCACATAGAGTATTCTAATAAATTCACGATTCATGTGTGCCCCTATCAAAAGGTGTGTACATCAAGGATGATTGTGGCAAACTAAAAATCAAAGACTCATATCATACAAGACGCTCCAAGTAAAACACATATCATGTGGTGAATAAAAATATAGCCTCAAGTAAATTTACCAATGGATTGAAGACGAAAGAGGGGATGCCTTCCGGGGCATCCCCAAGCTTAGGCTCTTGGTTGTCCTTGAATATTACCTTGGGTTGCCTTGGGAATCCCCAAGCTTAGGCTGTTGCCACTCCTTATTCCATAGTCCATCAAATCTTTACCCAAAACTTGAAAACTTCACAACAGAAAACTCATGAGATCCGTTAGTATAAGAAAATAAATCACCACCTTTTGGTACTGTTGTGAACTCATTCTTTATTTATATTTGTGTAATATCTACTGTATTCCAACTTTTCCATGGTTCATACCCCCCGATACTACTCATAGATTCATCAAAATAAGCAAACAACACATAGAAAACAGAATCTGTCAAAAACAGAACAGTCTGTGAAGATCCGAATATTACATGTACTTATATAACTCCAAAAATTCTGAAAAATTAGTAAAACATATTTAATTTTTATTTCAATCTTTTTTAAAAAAAATCAGAGCTTTTCGTCACTTCTGTGAATTATTAAAATTCTGCAACTGAATGCAAAAGTTTCTGTTTTTCAGCAAGATCAAATCAACTATCACCGTAAGCCATCCCAAAGGTCTTACTTGGCTCAAACACTAATTAAAACACCAAAACATAATTAATACATAGGTAATAATGTGTATTTTCATAAAAACAGAAACGAAAAATATTGGGTTGTCTCCCAACAAGCGTTTTTCTTTAAAGCCTTTTAGCTAGGCGTTGAGATTTCAATGATGCTCATATGAAAGATAGCAATTGAAACACGAAGAGAGCATCATGTGGCATGTGAAAAACAAGTTTAAGTCTAACATATTTCCTATGCATAGGCTTTTTATAAGCAAACAAATTATCAAGACAAGCAAAAACTAGCATATGCAAGGAAGAAGAAAGAAACAATAGCAATATCAACATAACGAGAGGTAATTTAGTAACATGAAAATTTCTACAACCATATTTTCCTCTCTCATAATAATTCCATGTAGGATCATAATAAAATTTAACAATATAACTATCACATAAAATATTCTATTCATGATCCACATGCATGCAAAGTTGACACTCTTCCAAAATAGTGGGATTAACATAGAATAAAGTCATTACTTCTCCAAGCCCACTTTTATCAAAAAATTCATAAGATTGATCAAACTCCAAAGTAGTGGGATTATTATTTCCTAAAGTTGACACTCTTCCAAACCCACATTCAATATTATTGCAAACACTATTATCAATATCATAATCATCATGAGGCTTAAATAAATTTTCAAGATCATAAGAAACATTATCGCCCCAATCATGATCATTGCAACAAGTAGTGGACATAGCAAAATTAGCATCCCCAAGTTTAGGGTTTTGCATATTATTAGCACAATTGACATCAATAGAATTTATAATAACACCATTGCAATCATGCTTTTCATTCAAGGAGCTATCATGAATCACTTCATAAATTTCATCACAATTTTCAGATTCACGAATTTCAAGCAAAACTTCATAAAGATAATCTAGTGCACTCAACTCACTAGCAATTGGTTCATCATAATTGGATCTCTTAAAAAGATTAGCAAGTGGATGAGGATCCATAAACTTTTTGCTTTCTGATTTTCAATAAATACACAATTATTCCAAGCGAACAAGAAAACAAACCAAGTAAGACATAAAGGCAAACGAAAAGGCGAACGGAAGAAGGGAGAATAAAAAGGCAAATCTTTTTGTGTTTTTCTGAAAATCGTTTTAGAAGTGGGGGAGAGGAAAACGAGAGGCAAATGGCGAATAATGTAATGCAAGAAATGAGAGTTTATGGTGGGTACTTGGTAGGCTTGATGTAGATCTCCCCGGCAACGGCGCCAGAAATTCTTCCTGCTACTTCTTGAGCTTGCGTTGGTTTTTTCCCTTGAAGAGGAAAGGGTGATGCAGCAAAGTAGAGATAAGTATTTCCCTCAGTTAGAGAACCAAGGTATCAATCCAGTAGGACGTACAAGCAAGTCTCCAATCTATGCACCTGCACAAACAATCAAACGCTTGCACCCAACGCGATAAAGGGGTTGTCAATCCCTTCACGGTCAATTGCAATGGTGAAATCTGATAGAGATAGATATAAAAGATTACTAAAACATAAAACAAAATAAAAGTAAATAAATTGCAGCAAGGTATTTTTGGGTTTTTTGGTTTATAGATCTGAAAATATATGATGGAAAATAAACCCAGGGGCCATAGGTTTCACTAGAGGCTTCTCTCTTGAAGGCAAATAATAGGGTGGGTGAACAAATTACTGTCGAGCAATTGATAGAAAAGCGCAAAGTTATGACGATATCCAAGGCAATGATTATGCATATAGGCATCACGTCCATGTCAAGTAGACCGACTCCTGCCTGCATCTACTACAATTACTCCACACATCGACCGCTATCCAGCATGCATCTAGAGTGTTAAGTTCATAAAGAACGGAGTAACGCCTTAAGTAAGGTGACATGATGTAGAGGGATAAACTCAAGCAATATGATGAAAACCCCATCTTTTTATCCTTGATGGCAACAATGTAATACATGCCTCGCTACCCATACTATGTCACTAGGTGAGGACACCGCAAGATTGAACCCAAAACTAAGCACCTCTCCCATTACAAGAAATACCAATCTAGTTGGCCAAACCAAACCGATAATTTGAAGAGAAATACAAAGATATCAAATCATGCATATAAGAATTCAGAGAAGATTCAAATAATATTCATAGATAATCTGATCATAAATCCACAATTCATCGGATCTCAACAAACACACCGCAAAAGAATATTACATCGAATAGAACTCCAAGAACATCGAGGAGAACATGGTATTAAAGATCGTAGAGAGAGAAGAAGCCATCTAGCTACTAGCTATGGACCCGTACGTCTGAGGTAAACTACTCACGCTTCATCGGAAGGGCAATAGGGTTGATGTAGATGCCCTCCGTGATCGAATCCCCCTCCGACAGATTGCCGGAAAAGGCCCCAAGATGGGATCTAACGGGTACAGAAGGTTGCGGCGGTGGAAAAGTATTTTTGTGGATGGCTCTGATGGTTTGGGAATATTTGGGAATTTATAGGCCAAATAATAGGGTTAGAGGAGCTCCGAGGGACCCACAAGGCAGGGGGCGCCCCCCTGGGGCGTGCCCTGCACCGTTACCCTCCCCTCGAGACTCCTTTTCCTTGGTCTCCAAGTCCTACGTGTGTCTTCTGGTCCAAGAAAAATCATCATAAAGTTTTATTTCGTTTGGACTCAGTTTGATACTCCTTTTCTGCGAAACTCAAAAACAAGGAAAAAAACAAAAACTGGCACTGGGCTCTGGGTTAATAAGTTAGTCCCAAAAATAATATAAAATAGCATATTAATGCATATAAAACATCCAAAATAGATAATATAATAGCATGGAACAATCAAAAATTATAGATACATTGGAGACATATCACGGCGTCCTCGGCGCGGCGATGAGCGGCAGAGGGGAAGAGGCGCGAGGGGGGAGTGGCGCTAGGGTTAGGGTTCGGAGGCGCCCGGTCGGAGTTTTAGGCGGGGGCGGTGGCCGGATGGCCCCCACGGCGATGGCCGGGGCCGTGGCGGGCATCGGCGGCAGCCACGACACCACACCCCCCCCACCGCCGCCCCCTGTAGCAGAGGACGAGTGGGGGCGGCTGGGCCAGCCTGGCTGGGTTGCCCTGGTGGGCTAAGGCCCTGGGGGCAGGGTTTTCCGCTTTTCTTTTTTGTTTCTTTTGTTTTTTTCTTTTTCTTTTTAATTATTTTCCATTTTCTTTTATTTTTAATAGTATTTAGTTTTATAAAAATACAAAACCAGCACCTAAATTAATGTTTTAATTTAGTCTACTGCCACAAAAGGTTTGGCACACAAATAAAATAGTTTGCAAATTTTTATAATTTAAAAAGCCTTTAAATTACTGATTTGGCCCCTGTTTTAATTATTTTGGGGCATTTAAATACTTTATAAAAAGTTGATTTCTCCACCATAATTATCTATGGATTATTTGCCACATTATGAACAATTTAGTTTTCTTGTTTGAGAACTTTAATTATTTGACTTGAATTTGAATTTGAATTGTGTTTGAATCAAAGTGAGATTTAGCAACAGTAATTGTGATGACAAGGCACCATTAGTAGGGAATCACTGTAGCTTAATTATCCGGGCGTTATAGTGGGAGACTAATCGATTTTGTGTTTTTCACCGGGTGATTCTTAGACTTTTCCCATTTTTCATTGGGTCATGCTACGTGTCTGCGGCCTTGCGAGCTGTCCGATTGTATGGAGCGAGCCATCCGTTCAATTTCATGCAACAATGCTCTTGTTGCAAAACCTCCTCTTATCTAATTTTCTGTAACAAGACCCATGTTACAAAATCTATTTTTCTAATTTGTGCAACAAGACCTCTATTGCAAAATCTTCTCTTCTCTAATATTTTTGCAACAAGATTCATGTTGCAAAACTTCTTCTTCTCTATTTTTCTAACATCACCCTTGTTGCAAAACTTCTTCTCTATTTTTCTGCAACAAGACCCTTGTTGCAAAACCTCCATTGTAACATGACCAAACATCTCCAGTCTCTTCTATGTATTCCTGCAACAAGACTGTTGTTGCGAAAACTTGCAAGAATGCCGAGGACTGCAACAGAGAGAGCACCCCGTGGTCTCTGTAGCATCCGTGTTTTTGCAGCAGAGGATGGACGCCAGTGGCCACCGCCAATGTGGTGGGGTTGCAGCAGCGTTCTTGTTTGAGAAGAGGTGGGGATGGGATCCATGGAAATAGGCAGGGGATGGAGAGATAGAGGTAGGGGATGGGAGGGTCAACGGAAGAATGTGTAGCTACTAGGATAAAGATAGAGGTGAGCGATTGATGTGCCTCACGTGGGACGCGTGGCTAGCGGGGAAGGCCGCGGACGCGAGTGAGCCATCCGCCGACTGATTAATAGCGTTTCCTTTTTCATTTCCAAAAAATAAAAGAAAAATATCATATATATTTTTCGTACAAGAGTTCGGATAGATAGATAGAAGTTTCTAACAAATCGCATGGGAGACGGTGTTTTGTTGCCGAGCCACAGATGCACCTAGTACCCTGTCCGTTGCATATTCTGTTGTGATTCAGGAAATTAGCTATCACATGAAAGGTCTACTGCGTGGGTAAATAACGTACCCAACATATATGTTCTACTCCCTCCGTTTTATAATGTAGTGCGTATGGATGTTTTGAAAAGTCAAACTTTGCAAACTTTGATCAAGTTTATAAAGAAACCAAATAGTATGAACCTACATCTTATGATGAATCTAATTATATGTGTATGGTCATCTAGATGTAAATGTTTTTCTCGACAAACTTGGTCAAAGTTGATGAGGTTTAACTTTTCAAAAAAATGCACTACATTATGAAACGAAGGGAATAGTAAACTACATGTATTTGTTTTTTTTTGTGAATGAACTGCACACGTTTCTTGCACGTCGTCAGCTACCAAAATCAAGAAGCAAGTAAAAAGTACAATGAATTTTGAACTCAAACAAGTGTAAAAATACGAATTGGACTTTGGGTTATATTTCTTAATCTATATAGAAAAATTGACCTCTTCCTGTGTTTACTTCATTTCACTAGTTACACTATTTTTTGTTAGCTCATAATGTTTTTCCTTAGGCAACCTTTTCCCCTTAAACTTAAATTTTTTAAATGTGCTATAGTGCCATGGGCCAATCTCTTTATTGATGCTTGATTAAGAATCAGTCGGCACACGATATAAAAACATATGAAAAAATAATGGCAAAAAAAGTGAAAGTTGATCTTCCAACTTGAAGGAATGCTGAGAATAAGAATACTCCTAAATCTTTAAGTGAATTGGTAAAATTGCCTAAGAAACAATATTGTATATGGTTCTCCCTAGAACATTAATTTGCAACTTCTCAAACGAAACCAATGAAACAGGAGGGACCACACTAGAGAGCACAATCACTTGATGACCAACAAAGAACTAACAATTTTATGAATGCGGATTGACTGAGCTCGAGCTCAGGTGAACGGTAAAATTCAAAAAAATAAAAACAGATTTTTTTGGCAATATTTGACAAATATTTTAAATGCTTGTGTTGAAAACATTTGTCAAAGTTTTTCACCAAACAATTTTAGAATTTTTTGAATTGTTTTCAATTTTTTCTAATTTTACTATTCATTCAAGCTCATATGAGCTTGAGCTGAGAAGGACACTTTTGTAATTTTATACTTTGCATTGGTCAACGCAAACTACTCTATAAAAAAATATTTTACTCCAGTCATCTGGATTTTTCTGAACGATATGTCTTCCATCCTTTATCAGATGTCAATATTACCGAGTAATAACAACATCAGTAGTAGTGTACCGGCCCCTCACCATTTTTTTCACTATGAAGACTGCAGGGCTTACACCCCACAACATTTTAGTAAAAGAATATAAGAATTGTATGTACAAGTTCCTCCAGGAGAGGGAAGACAGAAGAAAAGAAGAAACCAGAAAAAAAAACTACCTTTACAATCTAGGGTGGCAAAAATCAATACATGTGAGGAGAGGATCCTTATATATATATTCTTTATTACGTGGGTGAGAGGGTGATGTCATGGAAAACCCCACTTCTCCACTGCCTAAAAGAATGCTGAATGTGTCTGAAAGCTTTGTCATTTCTGATCTTCCATATGTTCCACCATGCCAAAAAGACTACCTCTACAAAGAAAGTTTTGTTAAAGTCCTTTCTGGCTCAAAAAGCAATTGCCACCATGTCATGATTGTTTGGCCAAACGATCTGCAGGTAATTCCATATTCTGGCACTAAAATTGCACAGGAAAAACATATGATTTCTGTCCTACAAGGTAGAGGTTGGTGATACGTCTCCAACGTATCTATAATTTTTTATTGTTCCATGTTGTTATATTATCAATCTTGGATGTTTTACATTCATTTAGTAGCAACTTTATATCATTTTTTGGGACTAACCTATTGGCATAGTGCCCAGTGCCAATTGCTGTTTTTTACTTCGCAGAATATCCATATCAAATGAAGTCCAAATGCCATGAAACTTTTTGGAGATTTTTTCTGCCCAGAAGAGACCCAGGGAGCCCAGGAGGTGTACCAGAGGAGGCCCGTGGGGCCCACAAGACACCAGGGCGCGCCAGAGGCCCCAGGCGCGCCCTGGTGCCTTGTGGGGCCCATGATGCTCTTTTCCACTGCCTCTCAGCTCTATAAATACTTAGATATTCCAGAAACCCTAGGGAAGTCGACGAAAAACAATTCCAGCCGCCGCAAGTTCCAGAACCACGAGATCCAATCTAGAGCCCTTTTCCGGCACCTTGCTAGAGGGGAAACGATCACGGAGGGGTTCATCATCCTCGTTGGTGCTCCTCCGATGATGCGTGAGTAGTTTATCACAGACCTACGGGTTCGTAGGCAATAGCTAGATGGCTTCTTCTCTCTCTCTTTGATCTTCAATACAATGTTCTCCTTGATGTTCTTGGAGATCTATTTGATGTAATGACTTTTTGCGGTGTGTTTGTTGGGATCCGATGAACTTTGAGTTTATGATCAGTTCTATCTATGAATATTATATGAGTCTTCCCTGAACTCTTTTATGCATGATCTTTATAGCCTCGTATTTCTTCTCTGAAACTTTGGTTTGGTTTGGCCTACTAGATTGATGTTTCTTGCAATGGGAAAAGGTGCTTTGTGATGGGTTCGATCTTGCGGTGCTTATTCTTAGTGACAGAAGGAGACATGACATGCATGTATCATTGCCATTAAGGATAAAAAGATGGGGTCTATTTCTACATGAATAGATCTTGTCTACATCATGTCATCGTTCTTATTGCATTACTCCATTTTTCCATGAAATTAATACACTAGATGCATGCTGGATAGCAGTTGATGTGTGGAGTAATAGTAGTAGATGCAGGCAGGAGTCGGTCTACTAATCTTGGACGTGATGCCTATATACATGATCATTGCCTTGGATATCGTCATGATTATTTGCTTTTCTATCAATTGCCCAACAGTAATTTGTTTACCCACCGTATGCTATTTTCTCGAGAGAAGGCACTAGTGAAATCTACGGCCCCCTGGTCTATTTCCTATCATATCATTTTTAGATCTATTATTCCAAAACCCAAAAATACCTTGCTGCACTTTTTCTTTATTTATTTTATTTTGTGTTTTTGTCAGATCTATTTACCAAATCTCAGACAATTTTATCTATCTCAATACCGAGGAGGGATTCACAACCCCTCTTACACGTTGGGTTGCAAGTATTTGTTATTTGTGTGCAGGTGTTGTTTACATAGTGTTGATTGGTTCTCCTACTGGATTGATAACCTTGGTTTCATAACTGAGGGAAATACTTACCGTTGTTGTGCTGCACCATCCTCTCCTCTTCGGGGAATTACCAACGCAGATACAAGCAATCAGTTGGGCACAACACACACTGTGGGCCATCATCAATTCTCCAATGCCTATGCAGGATCATATCTTTTGTGTTAACCATGTCCATAATGACCAACCAGGCAAACATCTTAATTGACCTTGTACAACAGCTCTTCCATACCCAGTTTAAAACTGGTTTTCCAACAATTGGGTGGTGTAACTTACCTTTGCTGTGCTGCATCATCCTCTCCTCTTTGGGGAAATACCAACCCAGATTCAAGCAATCAGGAAGAATTTATGGCATCGTTGCTGGGGAGGATCAAGTCAAGGTAGTCTCCCGTCAACTTGCCAATTTCTAGCGCCGTTGCCTGGGAGACATCATCAACATCTATCAAGTACCCAATCATAAATCTCATCTCCTTGCAATTACTTTATTTGCCATTTGCCTCTCATTTTCAACTCCCCCACTTCTAAAACGTTATTTTACAAAAATCCAAAAATATTTTTCGTTTGCCTTTTTCTTGTTTGATCCTTTTTGTTTGCCTTGTCATTATGACTAGCATGACTACCCCTCCTTTGTCACCGGATTTTGAAGTTCTATACTTCAAACAGAAATAAGGAGAAAATTTGAAGGATACTTGGTATAGGTTAATGGAATCTTACCGTATTTGCAATATAAAAGGAGATGCAAAAATCTTGCTTTGTAATTTTTATATAGGTTTAACCATGCATCATAGACAACTTTTGGATTTTGCCGCTAAGGGAAATTTTGTTGACATTGACGCTAATGCTGCTTATGAAATAATAGAGGGAATATTGGGAGTTCCACCACCACATACGAGATTTACTTTTACTCAATAAGGGATTCAAATACTAGACAAATTGGGTGATATACAGAAAATTTTGGTTGCATTGCAAAAGTCTAATGAACCTCTCAAAAATATTAGTGGAAATCTCAATCGAATGAATACTTTGATTACCTTGTGTAATAAGCGGCTGGATATTTTGGATCTCAAGATGGTCTCATTCCCTGAGAATGATGGGAAGCGTAAAGATCCCCCCGGGTTTGAGAAAACTCTTACAAAGATAGCAAAAACTAAAGATGACAACACTTCAATCTATGCATTATGCCTAGCTAGGGGCGTAAAACAATAGCGCTTATTGGGAGGCAACCCAATATTTATCCTTTAAATTTTTGTTTCTTTTCTGTTTTCAATAATTACACAATTATGCCTCTGTTATGATTGTGCTTTTTTATGTTTTAATTAGTTTTTGTGCCAAGTAATGCGTTTAGGATGGCTTGGGTGATAGTTGATTTGATCCTGTTGGAAAACAAAAACTTTTACATCCAGTAGCAGAATTGTTAAAAATCACTGGAGCAACAAAAAATTATGAATTTCTTTACACAAGATTGATTTACAAATTGCCTCTGTTGTCCTAATTTTTCAGAATTTTTGGAGTTACATAAGTATGAGCTTAATTCGGTTTTCTATAGACTGTTCTGTTTTTGACAGATTATGTTTTTGTTGCATTGTTTGCTTATTTCGATGAATCTATGGATTGTATCGGGGGTATAAGCCATGGTAAAGTTAGAATACAGTAGGTATAATTCAATAACAAAATATGAATGGGTGGCAACAGTACTTAAAGTAGTGAATTGTTTTCTTATACTAACGGATCTCACGAAGGTTTTGTTAAGTTTTGTGTGATTGAAGTTTTCAAGTTTTGGGTGAGATCACGATGGATGAAGGAATAAGGAGTGAAAAGAGCCTAAGCTTGGGGATGCCCATGGCACCCCAAGGTAATATTTAAGGAGTACCAAGCAACTAAGCTTGGGGATGCCCCGGAAGGCATCCCCTCTTTCTTCTAACGACCATCGGTAATTTTACTTGGAGTTATATTTTTATTCATCACATATCATGAGTTTTGCTTGGAGCGTCTTGTATTATATGAGTCTTTGCTTTTTTTTCTTTTTAGTTTGCCACAATCATCCTCGCAGGACACACCTATTTGAGAGAGCCATAATGATACTATAATTTGTTAGAATTGCTCTATGTTCTTCCTTAAAAATTTTGAGCTATGGAATTGCTCTAGTACTTCACTTATATCTTTTTGAGCACGGTCATAGTTTAATTTTTGAAGAAATTCTCTCATGCTTCACTTAGATTATTTTGAGAGTTAGTAAAATATTGAAGAAATATGCTCTCATGCTTCACTTATATTATTTTGAGAGTTGAAAATTTTTGAACAAATATTTATGCTCTCGTACTTCACTTAAATTTATTTGAGAGCTTGAAAAGTAGCAATGGTGATATATGAATTTAGTCCCAAAGTGATAGATATTCAAGGGGGATATAATAAAAACTTTCATGAAGATCATTGGATATTATAAACTTGATTCCTTATAATAGTTTTGAGATATGGAGATAGTAACATGGGAGTCATGTTGGTGAATAATTATGCTTTAGTAAGAATATTGGTGTTAAGGTTTGTGATTCCCTATGCAAGAACAAAGATCAATAGTTATGCAATGAAGTTATATCCTACTTGTGGTGCATTATTTGGTGTTACTTATGTTTAATGCTCGTTTATGATCGTTTTTGTTTCTTGGTTGGTCGCTTCTCAATCTATTTGCTAGCCTTCATTTGTACTAAGCGGAATACTGCTTGTGCATCCAAACTCCTTAAACCAAGTTGTGCCAAATGAGTCCACCATACCTACCTATAAGCGGTATTTCCATGTCATTCCAAGTAAATTTGTATGTGCCAACTCTAATTTTCAAAATGACTTTCCTTTTTGTGTGCCCGTACCGCTCATGATGCGGCAGGGGGTGGCCAATATTTTCCATGCTAGATATGTTATTCTCAAGATGAGTGTTTATTCACTTGTCATTGCACGAGAGTGTGGCAGGTAATAGGGATGCCCAGTCCCAAAATGAAAAAAAAATTATGTTGTCAATAATAAATTCCTTGGAAAGTGTTGGTATGGAAGGCACCCATGGATACGGCTAGCCATGGATTGTGAAAGAATTGTGGAAAAAGGAATAAACTTTATTTTATGTTCGGGAACGTGATGGCTCGTATCCGCGTCAGTATTTCCCCGAAGAGGAAGGGATGATGCAGTACAGCTTCGGTAGGTATTTCCCTCAGTTATGAAACCAAGGTTATCGAACCAGTAGGAGAACCAAGCAACACTATGTAAACGGTACCTGCACACAAAGAACAAATACTTGCAACCCGACGCGTAAGAGGGGTTGTCAATCCCACTCGGGTAAAAGATAGATTGGTTTGTATGATTTTGGATAAATAGATCTCGTAATAAAATAAAATAAATAAAGAAAAAGTGCAGCAAGGTATTTTTGTGTTTTTAGAATAATAGATCTGAAAACAAAAGCAAATAAAATAGATCTCAAAGCAAATATGATAAAGAATAGACCCGGGGGCCGTAGGTTTCACTAGTGGCTTCTCCCGAGAAAAATAGCATACGACGGGTAAACAAATTACTGTTGGGCAATTGATAGAACTTCAAATAGTTATGATGATATCCAGGCAATGATCATTATATAGGCATCACGTCCAAGATTAGTAGACCGACTCCTGACTGCATCTACTACTATTACTCCACACATCGACCGCTATCCAGCATGCATCTAGTGTATTAAGTTCATGGCAAAATGGAGTAATGCAATAAGAATGATGACATGATGTAGACAAGATCTATTCATGTAGGAATAGACCCCATCTTGTTATCCTTAATAGCAACGACCAATACGTGTCTTGCTGCCCCTTCTGTCACTGGGAAAGAACACCGCACGACCGAACCCATCACAAAGCACCTCTTCCCATGTCAAGAAAAATCGATCTAGTTGGCCTAACTAAACCAAAGATTCAAAGAAGAAATACGAGGCTATAAGTAATCATGCATATAAGAGATCAAAGGAACTCAAATAACTTTCATGGATAAATAGATCTGTTCATAAACCCAAAGTTCATCGGATCCCAACAAACACACCGCAAAAAGGGTTACATCAAATAGATCTCCAAGAGACCATTGTATTGAGAATCAAGAGAGAGAGAGAGAGGAAGCCATATAGCTACTAACTACGGACCCGTAGGTCTACAATGAACTACTCACGCATCATCGGAGAGGCACCAATGAGGATGATGAACCCCCTCCGTGATGGTGTCTAGATTGGATCTGGTGTTTCTGGAACTTGCGGCCGCTAGAATTGTGTTTTGTCGACTCCCCTAGGGTTTTTGGATTTTCGGGGTATTTATAGAGAAAAGAGGCGGTGCGGGAGGCGACCGAGGTGGCACAACCCACAAGGGTGCGCCTGGGCCCCCAGGCGCGCCCAGGTGGGTTGTGCTCCCCTCCGAGCCCCCCTCTGGTACTTCTTTGGCCCAACAGGTGTCTTCTGGTCCAGAAAAAATCTCCAAAAAGTTTCACTATGTTTGGACTCCGTTTGGTATTGATTTTCTGCGAAGTAAAAAACAAGCAAAAAACAGCAACTGGCACTGGGCACTATGTCAATAGGTTAGTCCCAAAAAATGATATAAAGTTGCTATAAAATGATTGTAAAACATCCAAGAATGATAATATAACAGCAAGGAACAAGCAAAAATTATAGATACGTTGGAGACATATCAGCATCCCCAAGCTTAATTCCTACTCGTCCTCGAGTAGGTAAATGATAAAAACGGAATTTTTTATGTGGAATGCTGCCTAACATGTTCATCACATATTCTTTTCTTTTGTAGCATGGACAGTTGGACTTTTATATGATTCAAAGCAATAGTCTAGTTTTGACATGAAGATTTCAATACTCAAGCATATCAACAAGCAACCATGTCTTTCAAAATATCAACACTAAAGCAAGTTATCCCTAGCCCAATATGCTCAATCATTGATCCATTCATGAAACACACTCGCATATTAGCTACACCCAATGCTCAAGTACAATCATAGTGCCCCTTAGTTGGTGCTTTATAAGAGAAGATGGAGACTCAAATAAAAATAAAAATTGCATAAAGTAAATAGAAAGGCCCTTCGCAGAGGGAAGTAGGGATTTGTAGAGGTGCCAGAGCTGAAAGCGAAAAAAATAGAGATAAAACATTTTGGGTGGCATGCCTTTCCTATCAACGAAAATGATCGAGTAATTCCCAATACTTTTCATGCTAGATATATCATAGGCGGTTCCCAAACAGAAAATAAAGTTTATTCCTTTTTCCACCATACTTTCACATTCCACGGCTATCCGTATCCATGGGTGTCGTCCATACCAACACTTTCCAAGGAATTTATTATTTGACAACATAAAGTAAATTAATTTTTCATTTCGGGACTGGGCATCCCTAATACCTTTGTCGTACTCTCATGCAACGACAAGTGAATAAACACTCATCTTGAGAATAACACATCTAGCAAGGAAAAATATCAGCCACCCCCTACCGTTTCATGAGCGGTACGAGCACACAAAAAGGAAATTATTTTGAAAATTAGAGATGGCACATACAAATTTGCTTAGAACGGCACGGAAATACCGCATATAGGTAGGTATGGTGGACTCATATGGCAAAACTGGGTTTAAGGATTTTGGATGCACAAGTAGTATTCCTACTTAGTACAAGTGAAGGCTAGCAAAAAGATTGAGAAGCATCCAACCAAGAAACGAAAAATCACATAAGCGAGCATTAAGCATAACTAACACCGAATAATGCACCACAAGTAGGATGTAACTTCATCGCATAACTATTGACTTTCGTGCTTGCATAGGGAATAACAAACCTTAACACCAATATTCTTACTAAAGCACAATTACTCATCAACATGACTCACATATCACTATCATCATATCACAAAACTATTACAAAGAATCAAGTTTATTTTATCCAATGATCTTCATGAAAGTTTTTATTATATCTCTCTTGAATATCTATCACTTTGGGACTAGTTTCATACGTTGCTTTTGACAGCTCAAACAAATTTAAGTGAAGAACATGAGCATAAAAAATTTCATCTTTCTAAATAATATAAGTAAAGCATGAGAGAATTTCTCTAAAATTACTAACTCTCAAATAAATCTAAGTGAAGCATGAGAGCATTTCTTCAAAAATATTAAAGCACACCGTGCTCAAAAAGATATAAGTGAAGCACTAGAGCAATTCCATAGCTCAAAAAAAATTAAGTGAAGCATAAAGAGCAATTCTAACGAATCATAGTATAATTTTGGCACTCTCATATAGGTGTGTCCAGCAAGGATACTTGTGACAAACTAAAAAGAAAAACAAGCAAAGACTCATATAATACAAGACGCTCCAAGCAAAACTCATGATATGTGATGAATAAAAATATAGCTCCAAGTAAAATACCGATAGTCGTTAGAAGAAAGAGGGGATGCCACTCGGGGCATCCCCAAGCTTAGTTGCTTGTTTCTCCCTGAATATTGCCTTGGGGTGCCATGGAGCATCCCCAAGCTTAGGCTCTTATTACTCCTTATTCCTTCATCCATCGTGATCTCACCCAAAACTTGAAAACTTTAATCACACAAAACTTAACAAAACCTTCGTGAGATCCGTTAGTATAAGAAAACCAATCTTTACTTTAAGTACTGTAGAAAACCCATTCACATTTTGTTATTGCATTATATCTACTGTATTCTAACTTTTCCATGGCTTATAACCCCGATACAATCCATAGATTCATCAAAATAAGCACACAATGCAAAGAAAACAGAATATGTCAAAAACAGAACAGTCTGTAAAGACTCGAATCTTACTCATACTTATGTAACTCCAAATATTCTGAAACATTAGAAAAACAGAGGGAATTTGGAAAAAAATATTGTGTAAAAAATTCAGAATTTTTCGTCGCTTCTGTGAATTTAAATAATTTTGTTACTGGACGCAAAAGTTTCTGTTTTTCAACAGGATCAAATCAACTATCACCAAAGCTATCCCAAAGGCTTTACTTAGCACAAACTCTAATTAAAACATAAAAAACACAATCATAACAGAGGCATAATTGTGCAAACACTCAAGAACAGAAATAAAAAAGCAAAAATAAATTTTATTCATTGGGTTGCCTCCCAACAAGCGCTATCGTTTTACGCCCCTAGCTAGGCATAATGCATAGATTCAAGTATTGTCATCTCTAGTTCTAGATCCATAGGATGCACTCATGATTGATTCATATGGTGGCTTAATTATTGTCCTAGGGAAGTGTTCCATTCCCTTTCTGAGTGGAAATTGAAATTTAATATTGCCTTCTTTCATGTCAATCACGGCACCAATAGTACGTAAAAATGGTCTACCAAGTATAATTGGACAAGACGGATTGCAATCAATATCAAGAACAATAAAATCTATGGGCACATAATTCCTATTTGCAAGAATAAGAACATCATTAATTCTTCCCAAAGGCTTTTTAATAGTAGAATCCGCCAAGTGCAAATTTAAAGAACACTCTTCAATATTGGTAAGACAAAGCACATCACATAAAGACTTCCGAATCGTGGAAACACTAGCACCCAAATCACATAAAGCAAAACACTCATATTTTTTTATCTTGACTTTAATGGTGGGTTCCCATTCATCATGTAATTTTCTAGGGATTGAGATCTCTAATTCCAACTTTTCTTCAAAGGCTTTCATCATAGCATCAACAATATGGTTAATAAAAGTTTTATTTTGTTCATAAGCATGGGGTGAATTAATCATGGATTGAAACAAAGAAATACAATCAATCAAAGAGCAACTATCATAATTAAAGTCTTTGTAATCCAAAAGAGTGGGCACATCACTAGTTAAAGTTTTGACCTCTCCAAACCCACTTTTATCAAATTTTTCATCAAGATTTTCACCCTCCGAATTATTGGGACGCCTTCTAACTAAAGTTGACTCTTCTTCAGTCCCTTTATCATCAATTTTAATATTACTAAACAAGGAATCAATAGAATAAACACCAATCACTTTAAGATCTTCATCATTTTTATCTTCTAACGAGATTGGTTTAGCGGCCATTTCATTTACTAAGGTAGCTTGTGCATCGGATATTTTGCCTAACAAACTTTCAGCAAAAGCATACTTAGATTGGAGATTACAAACTTCTCTACTAATATCATCAAGTTGTTTTGTTATAGCATCCAGCACAACAGAGTGTTCTTTAAGTTCTTCAGTAAAATATTTATTGTGCTCAAATTGTGTAGTCATATATTCCTTAGTACTTTTCTCAATTTCAAGAAAAATACTGGGGTAAGGAACATCATAATATTTTCTTTGAGGCATCATGACTACGCTAACAAGATTGCACACAAAAACAGATCTGACGAGAAAACGGTGAACGAAAAAGAGGGCGAATAAAAAGGCAAATTTTTGTGAAGTGGGGGAGATGAAAATGAGAGGAAAATGGCAAATAATGTAAATTGCAAGGAGATGAGATTTGTGATTAGGAACCTGATAGATGTTGATGATGTCTCCCCTGCAACGACGCCAGAAATCCTTTCTTGATGGCTCGTATCCTCGTCAGTATTTCCCGCGAAGAGGAAGGGATGATGCAGTACAGCTTCGGTAGGTATTTCCCTCAGTTATGAAACCAAGGTTATCGAACCAGTAGGAGAACCAAGCAACACTATGTAAACGGTACCTGCACAGAAATAACAAATACTTGCAACCCGACGCGTAAGAGGGGTTGCCAATCCCTCTCGGGTAAAAGATAGATTGGTTTGTATGATTTTGGATAAATAGATCTCGCAATAAAACAAAATAAAATAAATAAAGAAAAAGTTCAGCAAGGTATTTTTGTGTTTTTAGAATAATAGATCTGAAAACAAAAGCAAATAAAAATAGATCTCAAAGCAAATATGATAAAGAATAGATCCGGGGGTGCTACTTCTTGAGCTTGCGTTGGTTTTTTCCTTGAAGAGGAAAGGGTGATGCAGCACAGTAGAGGTAAGTATTTCCCTCAGTTAAGAACCAAGGTATCAATCCACTAGGAGAAGAACGCACAAATCACCAACACCTGCACAAACAATCAAACACTTGCACCCAACGCGATAAAGGGGTTGTCAATCCCTTCACGGTCAATTGCAAAAGTGAGATCTGATAGAGATAGATAAACAAAAGATAAATATTTTTTGGTTTTTTTGGTATATAGATCTGAAAACAAAAGATTGCAAAATAGTAGATCGGAAAGTAATATGATGGAAAATAGACCCGGGGGCCATAGGTTTCACTAGAGGCTTCTCTCATGAAGGCAAATAATACAGTGGGTGAACAAATTACTGTCAAGCAATTGATAGAAAAGCGCAAAGTTATGACGATATCCAAGGCAATGATTATGCATATAGGCATCACGTCCGTGTCAAATAGACCGACTCCTGCCTGCATCTACTACTATTACTCCACACATCGACCGCTATCCAGCATGCATCTAGAGTATTAAGTTCATAAAGAACGGAGTAACGCCTTAAGTAAGATGACATGATGTAGAGGAATTAACTCAAGCAATATGATGAAAACCCCATCTTTTTATCCTCGATGGCAACAATGCAATACGTGTCTCGCTACCCCTACTTTGTCACTGGGTGAAATCACGCAAGATTGAACCCAAAGCTAAGCACCTCTCCCATTGCTAGAAAAACCAATCTAGTTGGCCAAACCAAACCGATAATTCGAAGAGAAATTCAAAGATATTAAATCATGCATAAAAGAATTAAGAGAAGATTCAAATAATATTCATAGATAAGTTGATCATAAATCCACAATTCATCGGATCTCGACAAACACACCGCAAAAGAAGATTACATCTGATAGATCTCCAAGAACATCAAGGAGAACGTTGTATTGAGAATCAAAGAGAGAGAAGAATCCATCTAGCTACTAGCTATGGACCCGTAGGTCTGAGGTATACTACTCACGCGTTATCGGAAGGGAAATGGAGTTGATGTAGAAGCCCTCCGTGATCGATTCCCCCTCTGGCGGGATGCCAGAAAAGGCCCCAAGATGGGATCTCATGGGAACAGAAGGTTGCGGCGGTGGAAAAGTGTTTTCGTGGATGCCTTTGGTGGTTATGGAATATATGTGAATATATAGGAGGAAGGGCTAGGTCAGAGGAGTCCCGAGGGACCCACAAGGCAGGGGGTGCCCCCCCTAGGGCGCGCCCTCCACCCTTGTCGCCGCCTCGTGGCTCTTCTGACTTGGACTCCAAGTCCCCTGGGTGTCTTCTGGTCCAAGAAAAATCATCGTGAAGTTTTATTCCGTTTGGTATTCCTTTTCTACGAGGCTCAAAAACAAGGAAAAAACAGAAACTGGCACTGGGCTCTAGGTTAATAGGTTAGTCCCAAAAATAATATAAAATAGCATATTAATGCATATAAAACATCCAAAACAGATAATATAATAGCATGGAACAATCAAAAATTATAGATACATTGGAGACGTATCAAGCATCCCCAAGCTTAATTCCTGCTCGTCCTTGAGTAGGTAAATGATAAAAACAGAATTTTTGATGTGGAATGCTACCTAACATACTTATCCATGTAATTTTCGTTATTGTGGCATGAATGTTCAGATCCATAAGATTCAAAACAAAAGTTTAATATTGACATAAAAACAATACTACTTCAAGCATACTAATAAAGCAATCATGTCTTCTCAAAATAGCATGGCCAAAGAAAGTTATCTCTACAAAATCATATAGTCTGGCTATGCTCCATCTTCATCACACAAAGTATTCAAATCATGCACAACCCCGATGACAAGCCAAGCAATTGTTTCATACTTTTGATGTTCTCAAACATTTTCAACTTTCACGCAATACATGAGCGTGAGCCATGGACATAGCACTATAGGTGGAATAGAATATGGTGGTTGTGGAGAAGACAAAAAGAAGGAGATAGTCTCACATCAACTAGGCATATCAACGGGCTATGGAGATGCCCATCAATAGATATCAATGTGAGTGAGTAGGGATTGCCATGCAACGGATGCACTAGAGCTATAAGTTTATGAAAGCTCAAAAAAAAACTAAGTGGGTGTGCATCCAACTTGCTTGCTCACGAAGACCTAGGGCAATTTGAGGAAGCCCATCATTGGAATATACAAACCAAGTTCTATAATGAAAAATTCCCACTAGTATATGAAAGTGACAACATAGGAGACTCTCTATCATGAAGATCATGGTGCTACTTTGAAGCACAAGTGTGGAAAAAGGATAGTAACATTGCCCCTTCTCTCTTTTCTCTCCTTTTTTTTGGTGGACTTCTTTGGCCTCTTTTATTTTATTTGTGGGCTTCGTTGGCCTCTTTTATTTTTTTTCCTCACATGGGACAATGCTCTAATAATGAAGATCGTCACACTTTTATTTACTTACAACTCGATACTTAGAACAAAATATGACTCTATATGAATGCCTCCGGCGGTGTATCGGGATGTGCAAGGACTAAAGAGTGACATGTATAAAAATTATGAACGGTGGCTTTGCCACCAATACTATGTCAACTACATGATCATGCAAAGCAATATGACAATGATGGAACGTGTCATAATAAAACGGAACGGTGGAAAGTTGCATGGCAATATATCTCGGAATGGCTATGGAAATGCCATAATAGGTAGGTATGGTGGCTGTTTTGAGGAAGGTAAAAGGTAGGTGTATGGCACCGGCGAAAGTTGCGCGGTACTAGAGAGGCTAGCAAAGGTGGAAGGGTGAGAGTGCGTATAATCCATGGACTCAACATTAGTCATAAAGAACTCACATACTTATTTCAAAAATCTATTAGTCATCGAAACAAAGTACTACGCGCATGCTCCTAGGGGGATAGATTGGTAGGAAAAGACCATCGCTCGTCCCCGACCGCCACTCATAAGGAAGACAATCAATAAATAAATCATGCTCCGACTTCATCAGATAACGGTTCACCATACGTGCATGCTACGGGAATCACAAACTTTAACACAAGTATTCTTACCAATCCACAATTACTCACTAGCATGACTCTAATATCACCATCTTTATATCGCAAAACAATCATAAGGAATCAAACTTCACATAGTATTCAATGCACTTTATATGAAAGTTTTTATTATATCCCTCTTGGATGCCTATCATATTAGGACTAAATTTATAACCAAAGCAAATTACCATGCTGTTTAGAAAGACTCTCAAAATAATATAAGTGAAGCATGAGAGTTCAAAATTTCTATAAAATAAAACCACCGCCGTGCTCTAAAAAGATATAAGTGAAGCACTAGAGCAAAATTGCCTAGCTCAAAAGATATAAGTGAAGCACATAGAGTATTCTAATAAATCACGATTCATGTGTGTCCCTCTCAAAAGGTGTGTACATCAAGGATGATTGTGGCAAACTAAAAAGCAAAGACTCATATCATAGAAGACGCTCCAAGCAAAACACATATCATGTGGTGAATAAAAATATAGCCTCAAGTAAATTTACCGATAGATGAAGACGAAAGAGGGGATGCCTTCCGGGGTATCCCCAAGCTTAGACTCTTGGTTGTCCTTGAATATTACCTTGGGGTGCCTTGGGCATCCCCAAGCTTCGGCTATTGCCACTCCTTATTCCATAGTCCATCAAATCTTTACCCAAAACTTGAAAACTTCACAACACAAAACTCAACAGAAAACTCGTGAGATCCGTTAGTACAAGAAAATAAAATCACCACATTTGTTACTGTTGTGAACTCATTATTTATTTATATTGGTGTAATATCTACTGTATTCCAACTTATCCATGGTTCATAACCCCCGATATTACCCATAGATTCATCAAAATAAGCAAACAACACAAAGAAAACAGAATCTGTCAAAAACATAACAGTCTGCGAAGATTCGAATTGTTCTAATACTTATGTAACTCCAAAATTTCTTAAAATTTAGGAAAACATAGTAAATTTGTATATAAATCTCTTTTAAAATATTCAGAGTTTTTCAGCTCTCCAGTGAATTATTAAAATTCTATGACTAGATGCAAAAGTTTCTGTTTTTCAGCAAGATCAAATCAACTATCACCGTAAGCCATCCCAAAGGTCTTACTTGGCACAAACACTAATTAAAACACCAAAACACATCTAACCAGAGGCTAGATGAAAAATTTATTGAAAAACAGAAACAAAAAAAGTAAAAATAAAAATAAAATTGGGTTGCCTCCCAACAAGCGCTATTGTTTAATGCCCTTAGCTAGGCATAAAAACACATAGATCTAGGTATTGTCATCTTTGGTATGCAATCCATAAGTAGCTCTCATAATAGGTTCATATGGAAACTTAATTTTCTTTCTAGCAAAGTGTTCCATGCCCTTCCTTAACAGAAATTGAAATCTAATGTTTACTTCTTTCATATCAATAATTGCACCAATCGTTCTACGGAAAGGTCTACCAAGAATAATAGGACATGTAGGATTGCAATCTATATCAAGAACAATGAGATCTACGGGCACATAATTCCTATTTACAACAATAAGAACATCATTAATCCTTCCCATAGGTTTCTTAATAGTGGAATCCGCAAGATGCAAATTTAAAGAACAATCATCCAATTCGCGGAAACCTAACACATCACATAAAGTTTTTGGAATTGTGGAAACGCTAGCACCCAAATCACACAAAGCATGGCACTCATAATCTTTTATTTTAATCTTAATAGTAGGTTCCCACTCATCATAAAGTTTTCTAGGGATAGAAACTTCCAATTCAAGCTTTTCTTCAAAAGATTTCATCAAAGCATCAACAATATGTTTAGTAAAAGCTTTATTTTGAATAAGCATGAGGAGAATTCAACATGGATTGCAACAAGGAAATACAATCTATTAAAGAAAAATTATCATAATTAAAGTCCTTGAAATCCAAAAGAGTGGGTTCATTGCTACTTAAAGTTTTGACCTCTCCAATCCCACTTTTACCAATTTTTGCATCGAGATCTATAAACTCCGAATCATTGGGACGCCTTCTAACTAAAGTTGACTCATCTCCAGTCCCATATTTATCAAGATTTATTTTAGAAAACAAAGATTCAATAGGAGTCACATCAATCACTTTAAGATTTTCATTATTATTTTCACAAGAACTAGAAGAGCACGCTTTCACAAACCAATCTCGCTTAGCACGAATCTTAGCGGTTCTTTCCTTACATTCATCAACAGAAATTCTCATAGCTTTTAAGGACTCGTTAATATCATGCTTGGGTGGAATAGATCTAATTTTCAAAGAATCAATCTCAAGAGAAATTCTATCCACGTTCCTAGCCAAATCATCAACCTTAAGCAATTTTTCTTCAATCAAAGCATTGAAATTCTTTTGCGAACTCATAAATTCTTTAATACTATTCTCAAAATCAGAGGACAATTATTATAATTTCCATAAGAATTGTTGCAGTAATTTCCATAATTATTAGAGGAATTACTAGGAAACGGCCTAGGATTAAAATTACCTCTATACGCACTATTACCAAAATTGTTCCTACCAACAAAATTCACATCCATAGATTCATTATTGTTCTCAATCAAAGTAGACAAAGGCATATCATTAGGATCAATAGGAGCACTCCTACTAGCAAACAATTTCATAAGTTCATCCATCTTTCCACTCAAAACATTAATCTCTTCAATCGCATGCACTTTTTTACTAGTAGAAGATCTTTCGGTATGCCATTATGAATAATTAACCATAATATTATCTAGGAGTTTAGTAGCTTCTCCTAAAGTAATTTCCATAAAAGTACCTCTAGTGGCCGAATCTAAAAGATTTCTAGAAGCAAAATTCAATCCGGCATAAAAAATTTGTATGATCATCCACAAATTTAAACCATGAGTAGGGCAATTTCGTATCATCAATTTCATCCTCTCCCAAGATTGTGCAACATGTTGATGATCAAGTTGCTTAAAATTCATAATATCATTCCTAAGGGAGATGGTCTTAGCGGGAGGAAAATACTTGGAAATAAAAGCATCTTTACACTTGTTCCATGAATCAATACTATTTTTAGGCAAAGATGAAAACCAAGTTTTAGCACTATCTCGTAGTGAGAACGGAAATAGCTTCAATTTAACAATATCATTATCCACATCTTTCTTCTTTTGCATATCACACAACTCAACGAAATTATTTAGATGGGATGCGGCATCTTCACTAGGAAGGCCGGAAAATTGATCTTTCATAACAAGATTCAGCAAAGCAGCATTAATTTCATAAGATTCCACACTAGTGGTGGGAGCAATCGGAGTACTAATAAAATCATTATTATTAGTATTGGAAAAGTCACACAATTTGGTATTCTCTTGAGCCATCATGACAAAGCGAGCAATCTAACACACGAGCAAACAAAAGGCAAATGAAAAAGACGAACAGAAGAAGGGCGAATAAAAAGGCAAATCTTTTCGAAAATCGTTTTAGAAGTGGGGGAGAGGAAAACGAGAGGCAAATGGCGAATAATGTAATGCAAGAGATGAGAGTTTGTGATGGGTACTTGGTATGTCTTGACTTGGCATAGATCTCCCCGGCAACGGCGCCAGAAATTCTTCCTGCTACTTCTTGAGCTTACGTTGGTTTTTCCCTTGAAGAGGAAAGGGTGATGCAGCACAGTAGAGGTAAGTATTTCCCTCAGTTAAGAACCAAGGTATCAATCCAGTAGGAGAAGAACGCCCAAATCACCAATACCTGCACAAACAATCAAACAATTGCACCCAACGCGATAAAGGGGTTGTCAATCCCTTCATGGTCAGTTGCAAAAGTGAGATCTGATAGAGATAGATAAACAAAAGATAAAATATTTTTTGGTTTTTTTGGTATATAGATCTGAAAATAAAAGATTGCAAAATAGTAGATCGGAAAGTAATATGATGGAAAATAGACCCGGGGGCCATAGGTTTCACTAGAGGCTTCTCTCATGAAGGCAAATAATACGGTGGGTGAACAAATTACTATCGAGCAATTGATAGAAAAGCGCAAAGTTATGACGATATCCAAGGCAATGATTATGCATATAGGCATCACGTCCGTGTCAAGTAGACCGACTCCTGCCTGCATCTACTACTATTACTCCACACATCGACCGCTATCCAGCATGCATCTAGAGTATTAAGTTCATAAAGAACGGAGTAACGCCTTAAGTAAGATGACATGATGTAGAGGAATTAACTCAAGCAATATGATGAAAACCCCATCTTTTTATCCTCGATGGCAACAATGCAATACGTGTCTCGCTACCCCTACTTTGTCACTGGGTGAATCACGCAAGATTGAACCCAAAGCTAAGCACCTCTCCCATTGCTAGAAAAACCAATCTAGTTGGCCAAACCAAACCGATAATTGGAAGAGAAATACAAAGATATTAAATCATGCATAAAAGAATTCAGAGAAGATTCAAATAATATTCATAGATAAGATGATCATAAATCCACAATTCATCGGATCTCGACAAACACACCGCAAAAGAAGATTACATCGGATAGATCTCCAAGAACATCAAGGAGAACATTGTATTGAGAATCAAAGAGAGAGAAGAAGCCATCTAGCTACTAGCTATGGACCCGTAGGTCTGAGGTAAACTACTCACGCATCATCGGAAGGGCAATGGAGTTGATGTAGAAGCCCTCCGTGATCGATTCCCCCTCCGGCGGGATGCCGGAAAAGGCCCCAAGATGGGATCTCACGGGAACAGAAGGTTGCGGTGGTGGAAAAGTGTTTTCATGGATGCCTCTGGTGGTTCTGGAATATATGTGAATATATAGGAGGAAGGGCTAGGTCAGAGGAGTCTCGAGGGGCCCACAAGGCAGGGGGCGCCCCCCTAGGGCGCGCCCTCCATCCTTGTCGCCGCCTCGTGGCTCTTCTGACTTGGACTCCAAGTCCCCTGGGTGTCTTCTGGTCCAAGAAAAATCATCATGAAGTTTTATTCCGTTTGGACTCCGTTTGGACTCCGTTTGGTATTCCTTTTCTGCGAGGCTCAAAAATAAGGAAAAAACAGAAACTGGCACTGGGCTCTAGGTTAGTAGGTTAGTCCCAAAAATAATATAAAATACCATATTAATGCATATAAAATATCCAAAACAGATAATATAATAGCATGGAACAATCAAAAATTATAGATACGTTGGAGACGTATCAGGGGGGCGTAGATTTCACTAGTGGCTTCTCTCGAGAAAAATAGCATACGGAGGGTAAACAAATTACTGTTGGGAAATTGATAGAACTTCAAATAATTATGATGATATCCAGGCAATGATCATTATATAGGCATCACTTCCAAGATTAGTAGACCGACTCCTGACTGCATCTACTACTATTACTCCACACATCGACCGCTATCCAGCATGCATCTATTGTATTAAGTTCATGGAAAAATGGAGTAATGCAGTAAGAACAATGACATGATGTAGACAAGATCTATTCATGTAGGAATAGACCCCATCTTGTAATCCTTAATAGCAACGATCAATACGTGTCTTGCTGCCCCTTCCGTCACTGGGAAAGAACACCGCACGACCGAACCCATCACAAAGCACCTCTTCTCATGGCAAGAAAAATCGATCTAGTTGGCCTAACTAAACCAAAGATTCGAAGAAGAAATATGAGGCTATAAATAATCATGCATATAAGAGATCAAAGAAACTCAAATAACTTTCATGGATAAATAGATCTGATCATAAACTCAAAGTTCATCGGATCCCAACAAACACACCGCAAAAAGAGTTACATCAAATAGATCTCCAAGAGACCATTGTATTGAGAATGAAAGGGGAGAGAGGAAGCCATCTAGCTACTAACTACGGACCCGTAGGTCTACAATGAACTACTCACGCATCATCGGAGAGGCACCAATGAGGATGATGAACCCCTCCGTGATGGTGTCTAGATTGGATCTGGTGTTTCTGGAACTTGCGGCGGCTGGAATTGTGTTTCATCGACTCCCCTAGGGTTTTTGGATTTTTGGGGTATTTATAGAGCAAAGAGGCGGTGCGGGAGGCAGCCGAGGTGGGCACAACCCACCAGAGCGCGCCCAGGTGTGTTGTGCTCCCCTCGGAGCCCCCCTATGGTACTTCTTTGGCCCAACAGGTGTCTTCTGGTCCAGAAAAAATCTCCAAAAAGTTTCGCTGCGTTTGGACTTCATTTGGTATTTATTTTCTGCGAAGTAAAAAACAAGCAAAAAATACCAACTGGCACTGGGCACTATGTCAATAGGTTAGTCCCAAAAATTTATATAAAGTTGCTATAAAATGATTGTAAAACATCCAAGAATGATAATATAACAGCATGGAACAAGCAAAAATTATAGATACGTTGGAGACATATCATAACCGCCTATGATGTATCTAGCATGAAAAGTATTGGAAATTCTCGGTCGTTTTCGTTGACAGGAAAAGCATGCCTCTCAAAACAATTTTATCTCTCAATTTAAGCTTTGAGCTCTGGCACCTCTACAAATCTCTACTTCCCTCTGCGAAGGGCCTATCTATTTACTTTATGCAATTTTTATTTTTATTTGAGTCTCCATCTTCTCTTATAAAGCACCAACTAGGGAACACTGTTATCATACTTGTGCATTGGATATAGCTAATATTCAAGTGTATTTCATGAATGGATCAATGATTGAGCATAATGGGCTAGGGATAGTTTTCTTTTGTGTTGATATTTTGAAAGACATGCTTGCTTGTTGATATGCTTGAGTATTGATGTCTTCATGTCAATTATAGACTATTGCTTTCAATCATCTAAAAGTCCAAATTCCATGCTACAAAAGAAAAATAATATGTGATAAACATGTTAGGCAGCATTCCACATCAAAATTTCGGTTTTTATCATTTACCTACTCGAGGACGAGCAGGAATTAAGCTTGGGGATGCTGATACGTCTCCAACGTATCTATAATTTTTTATTGTTCCATGATGTTATATTATCAATCTTGGATGTTTTATATTCATTTACTAGAAAATTTATATCATTTTTTGGGACTAACCTATTGACATAGTGCCCAGTGCCAGTTGCTATTTTTTGCTTGTTTTTACTTCGCAGAATATCAATACCAAACGAAGTCCAAATGCAACGAAACTTTTTGGAGATTTTTTTCTCGACAGAAGACACCCAGGGAGCCAAAGGAGCACACGGGACGAGGACCGTGGGGCCCACTATGCACCAGTGCGCGCTAGGGAGCCCAAGCACGCCCTGGTGGGTAGTGGAGCCCACGGGAAGCTTCTCCATGAACCTCCACCTCTATAAATACTCTAAAATCCCAAAAACCCTAGGGGAGTCGAGAAAATACAGTTTTTGCCGTCGCAAGTTTCAGAACCACGAGATCCAATCTAGAGGCCTTTTTCTGGCACTCTGCCGGATGGGGCAACGATCACGGAGGGGTTCTTCATCATCCTTGTTGCCCCTCCGATGATGCGTGAGTAGTTTACCACAGACATACGGGTCCGTAGCTAGTACCTAGATGGCTTCTTCTCTCTTTATGATCTTAAATACAATGTTCTCCTCGATGATCTTGGAGATCTATTTGATGTAATGACTTTTTACGGTGTGTTTGTTGGGATCAAATGAATTGTGGGTTTATGATCAGTTCTATCCATGAATATTATTTAAGTCTTTCTTGAACACTTTTATGCATGATTGTTATAGCCTAGTATTTCTTCTCCGAAATTTTGGTTTGGTTTGGCCAACTAGATTGATTTTTCTTGCCATGGGAAGAGGTGCTTTGTGATGGGTTCGATCTTGCGGTGTTCAATCTCAGTGACAGAAAGAGACATGACACGCATGTATAGTTGCTATTAAGGATAAAAAGATGGGGTCTATTCCTACATGAATATATCTTGTCTACATCATGTCATCGTTCTTACTGCATTACTCCATTTTTTCATGAACTTAATACACTAGATGCATGTTGGATAGCGGTTGATGTGTGGAGTAATAGTAGTAGATGCAGAATCGTTTCGGTCTACTAATCTTGGACGTGATGCCTATATACATGATCATTGCCTTGGATATCGTCATGATTATTCTCTTTTCTATCAATTGCCCAACAGTAATTTGTTTACCCACCGTATACTATTTTCTTGAGAGAAGTCTCTAGTGAAATCTACGGCCCCGGGGGTCTATTTTCCTATCATATAAAACCAAAAATACCTGAAAACCCACAAGTATAGGGGATCAATTGTAGCCTTTCTCGAGAAGTAAGAGTGTCGAACCCAACGAGGAGCTAAAGGTAGAACAAATACTCCCTCAATTTCTATCGACCACCGATACAACTCTACGTACACTTAACGTTTGCTTTACCTAGAACAAGTATGAAACTAGAAGTACTTTGTAGGTGTAAAGGGATAGGTTTGCAAGATAATAAATAACACGTAAATAAAAGTTAGGGGATGTTTAGATAAAGAAACAATTAAGTTAGTTTTAGTACAGAGCTTTTTTTCACAAGAAAGTTATTTGTCCCTAGGCAATCGATAACTAGACCGGTAATCATTATTGCAATTCTATATGAGGGAGAGGCATAAGCTAACATACTTTCTCTACTTGGATCATATGCACTTATAATTGGAACTCTAGCAAGCATCCGCAACTACTAAAGATCATTAAGGTAAAACCCAACCATAGCATTAAAGTATCAAGTCCTCTTTACTCCCATATGCAACAACCCACTTACTCGGTTCGGTGCTTCTGTCACTCACACCACCCACCATAAGCGAATCATGAACATATTGCAAACCCTACAGCGGGGATCCGTCATGCTTGCGCGACATGGAGAGCACCATAGGATAGCACCAATAATAAAACATACAAATCAAACCAATCACGATCATCAATCAACCCATAGGACAAAACGGACCTACTCAACCATCATAGGATAGCCACATATCATTGGATAATAATACGTAGTGTTGAGCACCATGTTTAAGTAGAGATTACAGCAGGGAGAAGGGGTGTTACACCGCTGCAAAGAGGGGGAGAGAGTTGGTGATGACGGCGGCGAAGTTGTTGGTGTAGATCGCCGTCACGATGATGGCCCCGGCGGCGTTCCGGCGCCACCGGGAGAGAGGGGGAGAGAGACCCCCCCCCCCCTCCCTCTTCTTCTTCCTTGACCTCCCCCCTAGATAGGAGAAGGGTTTCCCCTTTGGTCCATGGCCTCCATGGTGGCAGAGGGGCGAGTGCCCCTCCGAGATTGGATCTCTCTCTCTGTTTTGCATTCCTGTTTTCTGGCCTTTCACCGTTTCTTAAATTCCCGGAGATCTGTAACTCCGATTGGGCTGAAATTTTAACACAATTTTTATCCAAATATAAGCTTGTTTGCGGCCGAAGAACACCTCCAACTGACCTACGGGGTGGCCACAAGCCTTCCAGCCACGCCCTGGGTAGGGGTGTTCCCCTAGGGCTTGTGGGCCCCTCGGGCATCGTCTCGCATTGATTCCGCTTCCCAAAAATCACATATATTCCAAAATAATTCTCCGTAAATTTTTATCGTGTTTGGACTTCGTTTGGTATTCCGTGAAACAAAAAACATGCAACAAACATGAACTGGCACTGGGCACTGGATCAATATGTTAGTCCCAAAAATAATATAAAATGGTACCAAAAGTATAGGAAAGTTGTAGAATATTGGCATGACAATAAAAAGTTATAGATATGACGGAGATGTATCAGCATCCCCAAGCTTAATTCCTACTCTTTCTCGAGTAGGTAAATGATAAAAAAAGATAATTTTTTGTCTGGAATGCTACCTAGCATAATCTTGATCATATAATCTAATCATGGCATGAATATTAAGACACGAGTGATTCAAAGCAATAGTCTATAGTTTGACATAAAGACATAAATACTCAGGCATCCCAACAAACAATCATGTCTTTCAAAATATCAATGCTAAAGCACATTATCCCTACAAAATCATATAGTATTGTCATGCTCCATCTTCTTAACACAAAGTATTTATCATGCACAACCCGGTTGACAAGCCGATCAACTGGTTCATACTTTTTAACGCGCTTCAGCTTTTTCAACCCCCACGCAATACATGAGCGCAAGCCATGGATATAGCACTATGGGTGGAATAGAATATGATGTTGGAGGTTGTGTGGCAATATATTTGGGAATGGCTATCGAAATGCCATAATAGGTAGGTATGGTGGTTGTTTTGAGGAAGATATAATGAGGCTTATGTGTGATAGAGTGTATCATATCACGGGGTTTGGATGCACCGGCGAAGTTTGCACCAACTCTCGAGGTGAGAAAGGGCAATGCACGGTACCAAAGAGGCTAGCAAATTGCGGAAAGGTGAGAGTGCGTATAATCCATGGACTCACATTAGTCATAAAGAACTTACATACTTATTGCGAAAGTTTATTAGCCCTCGAAGCAAAGTACTACTATGCATGCCCCTAGGGGTATAGATTGGTAGGAAAAGACCATCGCTCGTCCCCGACCGCCACTCATAAGGAAGACAATCAATAATAAATCATGCTCCAACTTCTTAGCATAACGAGAGACTATACGTGCATGCTTCGGGAATCACAAACCTTAACACCAATATTCTTACTAACCACAACCGTTTACTAGTACCTCCCACATATTATCATCTCTATATCACAAAACTATTGCAACGAATCAAACATATCATATTCAGTGATCTACAAGTTTTATGTAGGATTTTATGACTAACCATGTGAATGACCAATTCCTGTTACCTCTCTAAATAGATATAAGTGAAGCATGACAGTTTAATTCTTTCTACAAAAGATTTCCCCACGCTCTAACAAATATAAGTGAAGCAAAAGAGCATTCTACAAATGGCGGTTTTCTATGTGTAGAGAAACAGGCAATCTAAACTTCAAATGATATAAGTGAAGCACATGAAGCATTCTATAAAGCCATACTCAAAAGATATAAGTGAAGTGCAAAGAGCATTCTATAAATCAACCAAGGACTATCCCATACCAGCATGGTGTATAAAAGAAAAGGAAAAATAAAAACAAAATACGCTCCAAGAATTTGCGCATATCATGTGACGAATAAAAATATAGCTCCAACTAAAATTACCGATGGTCGTTAGAAGAAAGAGGGGATGCCTTCCGGGGCATCCCCAAGCTTAATTGCTTGGGAGTCCTTGAATATTACCTTGGGGGGCATTGGGCATCCCCAATCTTAGTCTCTTGCCACTCCTTATTCCTTCATCCATCATGATCTCACCCAAAACTTGAAAACTTCAATCACACAAAACTTAACAAAACCCTCGTGAGATCTGTTAGTATAATACAGCAAATCACTACTTTAAGTACTATTGCAAACCCATTCATATTTTATTTTTGCATTATAACTACTGTACTCTAACTTCACCACGGCTTATATCACCGATACAATCCATAGATTCATCAAAGCACGCAAAACAATGCATCAAAAACAGAATCTATCAAAAACAGAACAGTCTGTAGCAATCTGAACATTGACCATACTTCTGTAACTCCAAAACTTCTGAAAAATTAGGAAAAAATAAAAAAATTGCATAGCAGTATTGTGTAAAAATTTCAGAAACTTTTGACATTCCAGTAAAAAATGTAAATTCATGCACCACAGCCAAAGTTTCTGTTTTTGCACTGCACATACCAAACAAACAATCTAATCATCCTAAAGGCAAATCTTGGCACATTATTTTTATAATACAATGGATTTGTACAAGGGGATAATTATTATTTTTTTGACAAGTTTCTGTAATTCAAGATTTGCAAAGTTTCCATGGGCATGAACAAAGTTCAAGGAGCTCCCCCACTTTAACGGTGCTCGTCTTTCTTACTTTCACTTTTCTTTTTGAAAAGTTTTAGGTTCCCCTATATATTTTTTTGTTTTTAAACTTTTTAAAAGCACACAACAGAATAAAATGACTCTCTAAAACTTCTGGGTTGTCTCCCTGGCAGCGCTTTCTTTAAAGCCATTAAGCTAGGCATAAAGTGCTTAAGTAATGGATCCACCCGGATCCCAAGGTATATCAAAGCCAATTTTAATTAACAAATATTTGTAATTTAGTATTGAGCACAAAGTAGTATATACCATGCAACAACAAAGTCTAACTCTCTTCCTATGCATCGGCATGTCATAAAAGAACAATTCATGCACACAAAGTAAAGGTCAATGCATAGTATAAACAGTTTCTTGCAATTTTATCGTATTGGGAACATAGAGAGGTGGAGATGTACTTCCTCTCTCATAATAATTGCAATTAGGAGCAGAAATCACATGCATATTATATCTATCAAAATCATCATGTGTAATGGTAAAACGCAACCCATCAATATAATCCTTAATAACCGCAAACTTCTCTGATATAGTGTAGTTAGGAGAATTCAAAAAGATAATAGGACTTTCATGTGTGGGTGCAATAGCAAAAATTTCATTCTTAACATAAGGAACCATAGCAAGTTCATCTCCATAAGCATAATTCATATTGGCATCATGGCCATAAGCATAGCAAGCATCAATTTCATCAAAAAGGGATATTTCAAACGAATCCAAGGGATCATAGCAATTATCATAGCATTCATCCTTCGGTTAGCACGAAGGGAAATTAAAGAATGTATGAGTTCAAGAGTTACTCTCATTAGAAGGTGGGCATGGTAGCTAATCTGCTCTTCCAACTTTTGTTCTTCGCTCTCCTCCTCATCATTTTCATCTAATGGGCTCACAATTTCAGCAATTTCTTCTTCCATAGATTCCTGCAAAATATTATTCTCTTCTTGGACAGCGGAGACTTTCTCAATAAAATCATCAATATCGGCATTGTATTTGTAATTCTCATAGCAATATTTAAGTATAGCAAAATTTTCAGGTCTATAAACAGCATCATCAAAATCTTCATACTTTTCAAACAAAGATTCAACTTCATAAGCACCCTTAAAAGCAACTAATTCTTCTATTCGTTCCACATCATAGTAATCATATCTACCATTAGCATAAGAAGCCAAGGTTTCATTATCATTAAATTTACATGAAAAGGGAAGGTGTGGAGTGAGGGAGTCCTGGATTAGGGGGTCCTCGGGTGTCCGGTCTATTTGATATGGGCCGGACTGATGGGCCGTGAAGATAAAGCAGAAGACCATCCCCCGTGTCCGGGTAGGACTCCTATATGCGTGGACGGCAAGTTTGGTGTCCGGATGTACTATTTCCTTCTTCTGTAAACCGACTCTGTACAACCCTAGGCCCCTCCGGTGTGTATATAAACCAGAGGGTTTAGTCCGTAGAGGCAATCAGAATAATTATAGGCTAGACAGCTAGGGTTTAGCCATTACGATCTCGAGGTAGATCAACTCTTGTAACCCCTATACTCATCGAATACAATCAAGCAGAACATAGGGTTTTACCTCCATTAAGAGGGCCCGAACCTGGGTAAACATCATGTCCCTATTGTCCATTGTTACCATCGATCCTCAGATACACAGCTTGGGACCCCCTACCCGAGATCTACCGGTTTTGACACCGACATGGAGTCTTCATCCTAGAGCAACAAGTATAATCATATCTCAAGCATACCAATGCAACATCTCAATTTGATCCCATAAGTGTTTCCCTTTTTGAGTCAAGCGATAATCCCTAAAGTATTCATGTTGATCCAACGTGTCTCCCATTATCAAGTTGAATGGGGTTTTCTCAGGATTATCAAAGTAGTGTTTAATATTTTTCACATAACGAGCATCGAGGGTTTTAGGAGGTTCCCCATCTCCATGTGTAGCAAGTACACCTAATTTTTTTGGTATTTCGTGTTCCATATCCATAGCTAAAGATAGAGAACAACTTAGAATAGAAAATAAAAACTACTTAGTGATAAAGCAAACAAGCACACACGAGCATATTCACCACACGCTATTGCTCCCCGGCAACGGCGCCAGAAAAAGGTCTGGATAACCCACAAGTATAGGGGATCAATTGTAGCCTTTCTCGATAAGTAAGAGTGTCGAACCCAACGAGGAGCTAAAGGTAGAACAAATATTCCCTCAAGTTCTATCGACCACCGATACAACTCTACGCACACTTAATGTTTGCTTTACCTAGAACAAGTATGAAACTGGAAGTACTTTGTAGGTGTAAAGGGATAGGTTTTCAAGCTAATAAAGAACACGTAAATAAAAGTTAGGGGCTGTTTAGATAAAGAAACAATTAAGTTAGTTTTAGTAGAGAGCATTTTGTCACAAGAAAGTTATTTGTCCCTAGGCAATCGATAACTAGACCGGTAATCATTATTGCAATTTTATATGAGGGAGAGGCATAAGCTAACATACTTTATCTACTTGGATCATATGCACTTATGATTGGAAATATAGCAAGAATCCGCAACTACTAAAGATCATTAAGATAAAACCCAACCATAGCATTAAAGTATCAAGTCCTCTTTACTCCCATACGCAACCCACTTACTCGGGTCTGTGCTTCTGTCACTCACGCCACCCACCATAAGCGAATCATGAACATACTGCAAACCCTAAAGCGGGGATCCCTCACGCTTGCGCAACACGGAGAGCATCATAGGACAGCACCAATAATAAAACATACAACTCAAACCAATCACGATCATCAATCAAGCCATAGGACAAAACGGACCTACTCAAACATCATAGGATAGCCACATATCATTGGATAATAATACATAGTGTTGAGCACCATGTTTAAGTAGAGATTAAAGCGGGGAGAAGGGGTGTTACACCACTGCATAGAGGGCGAGAGAGTTGGTGATGATGGCGGCGAAGTTGTTGGTGTAGATCGCCGTCACGATGATGGCCCCGGCGGCGTTCCGGCGCCACCGGGAGAGAGGGGGAGAGAGCCCCCTCTCTCTTCTTCCTCCTTGATCTCCCCCTAGATAGGAGGAGGGTTTCCCCTCTGGTCCATGGCCTCCATGGCGGCGGAGCGGCGAGAGCCCCTCCGAGATTGGATCTCTCTCTCTGTTTCTCTTCTGTTTCGCATTCCTGTTTTCTGGCCTTTCACCGTTTCTAAAATTCCCGGAGATCCGTAACTCCGATTGGGCTCAAATTTTAACACGATTTTCATCCGGATATAAGCTTCCTTACGGCCGAAAGACACCTCCAACCGACCTACGGGGTGGCCACAAGCCTTCTAGTCACGCCCTGGGTAGGGGGACGCGCCCCTAGGGCTTGTGGGACCCTCGGGCATCGTCTCGCGTTGATTCCACTTCCCAAAAATCACATATATTTCAAAATAATTCTCCATAAATTTTTATCGCGTTTGGACTTCGTTTGATATGGGTATTCTGCGAAACAAAAAACATGCAACAAACAAGAACTGGCATTGGGCACTGGATCAATATGTTAGTCCCAAAAATAATATAAATTGATGCCAAAAGTATATGAAAGTGTTAGAATATTGGCATGAAACAGTCAAAATTTATAGATACGACGGAGACGTATCAATACCTTGCTGTGTTTTTCCTTTATTTATTTTATTTTGTGTTTTAGTTAGATCTATTTCTCAAATCTCATATAATTTAATCTATCTCAATACCGAGGAGAGATTGACAACCCCTCTTACGCGTTGGGTTGCAAGTTTTTGTTGTTTGTGTGCAGATGTTGTTTACATAGTGTTGCTTGGTTCTCCTACTAGATTGATAACCTTGGTTTCATAACTGAGAGAAATACTTACCTTTGTTATGCTGCATCATACTCTCCTCTTCGGGGAAATATCAACGCAGATTCAGGCAATCAGGGTGGACCAACGACGTTCCAACAAAACCAATTTATTGCATGACACTCTCCCAGGCACTCCAACAAACTCCCATCTGGGCTATGTCATGGGTGGCCCCGATATCACCGCGTGACATCCGCCACCTTCGTGGCCGCCACCATCGTGGCCAAACTAAACTGCCACTTCGTGGCTAAAATCATCCCAAACGGGGACCTATGCGCATATAAAACTCGGGCACACAAGGTTATTGCCGCCTACCAGGCCAGGGTAGCACGCGCACATAACCTTACCTCGTTGGAGGCACCGGCAAGAGGCATGACAATAGACCGAATTAGGACCCCCATAAGGCAAGTGTGGCTGCATTGGTGAACTCTATTCGGTGGCACTATGACTCAGCCAACAGATTTGTTCAAGTTTGATTAATGTCAAGTTTAACTTTAATGGTGATGAGCTGAGCCGTAGCAAAATAACATGAGGAATAACAATGCATTATGAGTATAATATCAACATTAGCATGGATGGGCAACATAACCATTTAACATATGAATCATAACATCAACAACAATAAATCATTTAGTCTACTGGATGTAAATAAGCATGGCATAGTGATGATCATGAATCTCACAAGTATTTTCATAACAAACAATAACTATTCATGCGAGCATATCATTATCACTAGCATAGAAAATAAATACAAAGACTAAACATGAGAATAATCACATTAGCAAATAAGCATCTAACTTACTGGATGTACATAATCATGGCATGAGAATGAGCATGGATTTACAAGCACATACATAGCATTTACAAAATAATTAAATGCACAAACAATTATTCGAATACTCAGGTAGAAACCATGGTCATTGAAATGCCATCATGCAAGTGGTTGTTGTGGCTTGCCTGGGGTTGATGAATTCATCGGGAAGAAGTGTGAGGAGCTCGCGGAAAGATTTGTCGGAAAAGTTTCTCTCACGACGGAGCTGATTAGAGGGCCGGAGCAAAATGGTCATTTTCAGAATGTGACATCATTGTGAAAATGACACCAACGGAATGGGCTCGGCGAACAGAGAACGTGGGCTTTTGAATCACCTGAATCGGAGATACGGTTGCAAAATTACGGTCGTTCGTTCATTAGGCACAAAACCAAACAGAAATTTGTTTGTTTATGCGCTTAACGGGTGAACGTCCGCAATATAACGATTTCCGCAGCTGGGCTGAAACTGAAAACATATTCCACTGAATAAGCTTTCTCTGCAGAGAAAGCGTGTTTTACCCCGAAGCTGCAGAGGAATACACTTTCAGAAAGGGAAAGTGCATTCTGTTAAAGGCGCCTCCACTTAAACGGCTGGGCCCGGGGTCAACGCCCCTGACTAGCTGATGAGTTGGGCCGTGGGGAGGCGGGACCCGCATGGCAGGTCCTTCTTCTTCAACCTCGCGCGCCCGCGGGACAAAGGGGGTTTTTGATTTTTTGCCACTACCTACTTTACACTTTGATAATTTGCCACTTTTTACATTGTAATTGATCTGTTGCCACTCTTTACTTTACACTTTGATCTTTTGCCCTCTATTTGATGGGTCCCATGTAAAATGACTAGAATATCCCTGCCCTGTAGATTGACTATGTGCACCCTCTCGCGGGCAACAATGCCAGGAGACGGCGGTCGGCAGCGGCCATTCCCGGCCAAGCCCCACTCTGCCCCTCCCTCCCTTCATCTGTGCCATGGCCGCCGGCCCACAACCGCGAGTCATGACCACGCGAGGCTGGGCGGACACCAGAACGCGCACTGGCGGGAGCGCACGCTGGCGCGGTTCTCCAGCGACTGAAGCGCGCCCATCAGCCGTGCCGACGCGTTTGGAGTGGATCCCGTGGCCTTAGTCGCGCACACCTCCACTACCTCGTCGCCAACAAGGTGATGATGGAAAGAGCCGCTGTTGCCGTCGTGCTTGTGGCCCCATTGACCACGTCGCTGCTCCGCTGCTTCTTCTCCATGGGCCGTGGCGCCACTCCCCTCTCAACTCTGGCGAGCACAAGCAGCAGCAGCACGCGGCCCTGGCGAGCATGTATACGTTGTACATACACAAGCTAGCCAAGGTAAGCTAACATGGTGCTTGATGGATTCTTTGGAAGACAAGCACGTACATGCTGCACGTACACAGCTCAATTGATTCCGGCGAGTTACACAACACGCAGGCAGCGCACGAGGAAACATATCGATTCCATCGAGACACACACGCGGCCGCGGACAGACTGGGGGAGAGCGGCGCCCACATCATCGATGGCATCTGGTACTCCGGCAGCGTGGCCACGGATAGACTGGAGGAGAGCAGCGCACGGAGGAGGGGAAGGCGGCCATCAACAGAGGCGGCGGCGGCAGGGCAGCAGGGGCGGCGGCGGCGGTGAACGAGTTCATCCCCTTTCAATTTAATTTCAATTGGTGAATCAGCTGATGCACCGGTCAAACTAGCACCAAGGGTAACTTGGTCCACTGTTTTATGCATACTAGTACAAATGCCCGTGGGTTGCAACGGGCATGGAATCTTGCAAAACCTGCTTCATTTGTCATTAGGTACAATTTCTTTTTTTGTTGTTGAAATCAGCGTGATAACACACTCCGAAGGGACATGAAACCATGTTTTACAAAGCTTATTCACACATCCTTAGCCAAAATATGGGCAACTTTGTTCGCGAATGACGCACCCAGCAAACCTTGGACTCCGCAATGTCCTGAAAAGTTCTTTGTCATTACGCACCATTTCTAATATCCAGTTTTAATAAACATCGCTATTAATGCTACATTGATTATTGCTTCTCAGTTGAATTTTGGTCGTTAAGAAGCCACCTTGGCATTCTTTGCCTGATTGAAGAGTAGTTCATGGAATAGTTTCTAAATTTGTTTGCTTTTTTTTTATTTTCAAAAAACATGATTTTGTTTAATAAAAATAAATTTTTTGAACATTTCTAAATGCAATTTTAAAAAAAACTGGAACAACTTTTGGGAATTTTGACCAGTTTTTAAAAAGTGTGAATATACATAACTGTGTACTTATTATAAAAACTATTTTTTACTATGTTCAGTCTTTTTAGATATATAAGTTTGTTGTTTGGTTGGGCATTGTTATTCTTGTACTTTTCATTATTTGCGCTTGGCCCAAACAAAGCACTTGGCATAGACACTTCACGTACACCTCCTGTATGGCGCGGTGCGCGCCAGCAGTCGCGAAAGCGCGAACCCACAGCCCCCCGCGCGCCTTGTTGGGCCGGCCCATGCGCGGGGACGAACGCTCCCTGTTTTTTTCGTCTTTTTTCTGTTTTTGTTTTATTCTATATTACAGTAATTCGGGATTACAAAAAGTTTCTAAAATTTAAATAAAATTGTGAGTTTCGAATTTTCAAAAACAGTTCTTAAATTCAAAAAATTGTCCATGATTTCAAAAAATATAAACATTTTTAATTTTAATGAACTTTTTTTATTTTCATGAAAAAATTTATGAGCACTCTTTAATAATGATGAACAATTTTTAAACTTGAAGAACAAATATTAAATTCGGTGAATATTTTTTGAACTTGATGATCAAAATTTGTATTTGAAAACTTTTAAAAAAATGACGAACAAATTTTATATTTGATGAACATTTTTTGAAACTTTTTTTTGAACTTGATGAACTTTTTTTTGAATTTTGATAAACATTTATTAAATCAGATAAAAAATTGAATTCGGTGAACATTTTTTTACATCAATGAACATTTTTTGAATTCGATGAACAAAAAAATCTTCACGAATTTGAAAAGAAAATTCACAAAGAAAGTGAAAAGTAAAGATGGAAAAAGAGGAAAGAAAAAGAAAAACATAAAAGAAAAGGAAAGGAAAAAAGAAAGAAAGAAAAAACGAAGGGAAAAAACCGAAAATAGGCTGACCCATGAGAACGCCCAGCACGCGAGGGAGGGTGCGCGCTACCTCGCTAGGGTGCACGGTACGCGCCGTATAGGATTCCCCCACAGAAAAATGGCTTTCAATCAAAAAAAGGAAGTGTCTATATTACAATCGACTGAAATTGAATTGGTCTTCAATCAAATATGCCAACCAGTAACAATCTGACACCAACGGAGAAAAAAAAACTTGACTGGAAATAAAGGGGCATTCAACCAATTTTTTCAGGCACTACAAACATGGCACATCCGCGGAGCCAAGCAGGGATAGGCCGGGGAGCCATAGCCGAGGCCGGCGACGCCGAACGACACCGGCCTGGACACCGTGCGACGGTCTGCAGAGATCCCTTCCGATGTTGTCGTTGCTTGCAGAACGGTCATCATGCTCGCGACTGCCGCAACCCATGGCGTCCTCTTAGCTCGCTGGCATGTCTTGTCGCCCCGCCCGTCTCTCGCCACGACACCCAGCATCGTCAATCTCCTGCTCCAAGAGAGGGCCGAATGAAATCCACGCTCCCCTCCATTGCGATTCGTCGTCGATCTTAAGCGTCTGTGGTTTCTGCTTCCGCTAGCCCGACATCCCCATCCAATGTGATGCTTCAGACCACTCTGGCTGATCAGACTGAGTTGCTTCAAGGTTGGCAGGCACGAATTGAGAGCTTCCTGGAGCGAGCGGAGGCTGCTTTGAGTAGGCTCTCTCTTGTGCCGACTACATTGCTGGCCACGCAGACGCCACAGCCTTTTGGTGTGGCCGTTGTTGGCTCCACGGAGGATGGAGGGGCAGAGCCCTATGGTTGTTTCTCCCCTCGTGTTCAGGACAATTCATCGTCGATGTCTGCTCCGTCAGTTGTGTTGCCTACCGCTGTGGGTGAGTCCATCGCCGTGCTTGCGGCTCCGGTGCTGCAGCTCATGCCCGAGCTTCGGGATATATGTTCGAGCCCTGCTTCGCCTCTGTCATTGAAGCGATTGGAGGTGGACTCATCAGCGACTTTGTGTGAGGGACATGTTTCGCCTCTGTCATGTGAGCAACTGGAGGCGCCGAAGTCCATTGTGTCGATGGTTCCTGTGGTGGAGGATGTCGTGTTGGGGGTTCCTAGGGCCGACGATGTCGATGCGGCCGGTTTGTTGGTGCCTGCCCCTAGGAGCCCCTTGGTTGACGACAATTACATCAAGAAGTACAATGAGTTCTACGACTTTCTTGACAAATGGGTGGCTGATCAGGATCTGGCAACACAAGTGGATGCCTCCTCAAGAAGAAACCCAATAGGGAGAAAGCAAAGAGAAACAAAAGCAAGAAGGGCGGCGTTATCTGGAAGGCGCCCGCAATTTCATGATGGAGAGTGCTTCGGTTTTATTGTTGTCGGTGTTCTTGTGTGAAGCTCTGTTGTGTTGTACAAGTGTCGAGGGTTGCGGTTGTGGTGCATTGGGAGGGCCACATGTGCGGTCACGGTGTTTCTTGTTGTGTGAGTGTACGCCTTTGAGTTGCTTGTAACGGTTTTCGCCCGGTTTTTCGAAAATTAACTGGGCAATTCTCTTCTTCTTAATTAATCGATGAGGTAAATCTTTTGCCTCCGTTTCGGAAAAAAAAAACATGGCACGTGTATGTATGATCTATGCGCTCTATGATCCATGAGCAAGCAATGAAAGGGGCCAAAAAGCAACACTGCCAGGTCAGTACCCTCTTTATTGACAGTTTTGTTTTCTTCACAACACTTTTGAAAGAAAACCTGAAATTCTCATGGCATTATCAAGAATCTGAAGTTGATACTTGTGGAAGAAACTCCTGAACACAAACATACTATAAATTCAACATTAGGCTGCCGTAAAATCATCATCAACCTGCTGTACAATGATCAACACATGATGAACTAATCACATACTAAACATTTCATCGTCATGAAGCTTTAAATACAGTGGCTTCAGTTGAAATTTACAGTAAACTCACTATGAATAAACAGTAACTTTTAAAGTGTATCACATATTCAGCTTTGATGAATTTTATAGTGTTCATTATACTAAAATTCCAGTCAGCAACAACCAGATCACAACAAAGATACTGGAACTTGGGTAAAAATAAGGAGAAGCAACCAGTAACAGTGTGTGCTTTATGATCAGATAAGAACGAGAAAGAGGATGGAGGAAGAAGGGGACAGAATAGCTACACAATCAGGAAACTTCAGTCACGCCAAGAAGACAAACTACAGGTCAGTACTCTCACAATCTCCTTCAAATAGTTCTTCCAGTAAAAAAAGGATCAATACCTAAGCACATCATCAAAAGATGTCTAGAACACCAATAGTTCAGAAAAATGTAGCACTGTAAATTCAGGTAACTGTATAGTGTAAAATCTATACCAGGTCACTATAAAATACAACAATCACAACCTTTAGGCTACTACTATAAATTACAGAAGTTATAGGATTGTAAATCTTCGAACAGGGTAGTGTAAACTCAAGCATGAGGTCACTGTAAATTCAAACAATAAAAAAATTATAGTGCGGTAAATTATAGAAGCTATAGAACAGTAAATCCATCATCAGGTTAGTCATCAATTAACTATAACGTACTATGAAAACAAAAAAAGTAGACTTCTATGAATACTATAGTACTGTAAAATCCATCATAGCAATTCAAAAAATTCTAATAAAAAGAACCACTAAAATATACAGAAGCTATAGGACCATAAATCCATCATCAATGTATTATCAATTAAACACCAGGAAACTGTAATATACATTCAGACAAATTCATGTGATCAAGCATTCTATATGAACTCACTGTACGAACAACAATGACACACTATATGGAGCTACTACAATAAATAAAAAATCTATAGGACAGTGTAAATCCACCATCACCATACTGTAAATTCAACATATGAGTAATGTAAATATGCGGCCCAGATTAGTTTGTGTGATCAAGCATTCTATATCAGCTCACTGTACAAACAACAGTCACCAAATTTGTGGAGCAACTGTAAATTACAAAATCTATGAGACAACAAATCCACCATCAGGACCTTGTAAATTCAACATCAAGGTACTGTATATGCATTCAAACTAATTCCAGTAAGTATATATGCATTCAAACAACGTCAGCATTCTTGTAAACTGAAAACAACATTGCTGGTTACCTACATATTCTAGAAACAAAATTATATGATGATACTCATATCTACCAGACAACTTTGGGCTATTGTGTAATAGCATGGTTCAGTTTAGCCGCTTCAGATCACAGGGGTCAGGGAAATAAACTGACTATCCTTTTGGCTACTGTGCAGTAGCATGGTTCAGTTCAATCGCTTGACCAAAACAACTCCAAATCAGTATTGCTCGAGCAGTTTGAACGATGTGCCTTGGCTACACTGGCGGATGTAATTCCGGTGAAGTCGGCAGTACGGAGAAATTCCTACCAGGTTGGCAAAACAGCGAGATTTCCACGGCTTCGGCAGAATGGAAAGACACCAATGTCGAGCACGACGAAACGACACAATTGGGCTGGGGCTTCGGTCGAGGGAGTAGTTGTGTATTTATATGTGTGTACGGCCTCTGGAACAGCCAAAGCAGTCCCTGCAGGACACCCCATGGGCGCAGGAAGGATTGGATCAAGACAAAAACATTGCAATCCATTATGTAGAAGGCAAAAGCATAGAGATAAAAACTACCAATACATATGTTTTGAAAGTGAGTCACTGATAAGATGAGAAAGCTAGGATGCTTGTAGTAAAATATATATGCCTTTCATTGCTACATCTGCCATTATCTAGAATGAGAAAGTAAGTCATATCAGTAAATGTGGTCTGCCAGACTGCCACACATCATAAAGGAACTCAGTTGATTAAGTAGCTATATATGCGCATGTTAAAAAATTCTAGGCTGCAAAACCAAAGAAAACAGGAAAGACCAAGACACACAATTGATCCATTACATGAGAAGTAATATGATATTATTGCTCCAGTTTATACAAAAGCCCCATTGTTCAGTTTAGATGGCAGTTTAAAAGCAAGAGCACCAGCTCATACTATGGAAACCTAAAGATACTTACTTACTTACTAAGCCTTTTGTCCCAAACAAGTTGGGGTAGGCTAGATATGAAACCCTTTCACGAGGACTTCCCAGGAGGTCACCCATCCTAGTACTACTCTCGCCCAAATGGGTTTCATACCCAAAGGACTGGCTAGTTTTTACGTTGGCTCGCCAAGCCTATCACAACCCTTAGATATGAAACCCTTTCACAAGGACTTCCCAGGAGGTCACCCATCCTAGTACTACTCTCGCTCAAAAGGGTTTCATACCCATGGGACTGGATAGTTTTTACGTTGGCTCGCCAAGCCTATCACAACCCTCCTCCTTTACCCGGGCTTGGGACCGGCTATGCCTAGAAGACATAGGCGGAGTTTATGGAAACCTAAAGAGCAGACAACAAAATTACCCATTTACATAATCTAACAAACTTTAAGCTAGCAGTCCTGTGACCACAAGTTTATTACTATGGACATTTTCTTGTCTACTTCTAATATATAATGGGCAAGCACAAATTTCCAGTATAGGATATGCATACGCACACAAATGTGGACCAAATTTCATCGGCTAGAAGCAATATATCATGTAAGTGCAGAGTAAATTGATCCAAGGTCAGAGAACCAATGCCAGGAGGCATTCTACAAACTGTTTGTAAAAAATCATAAGTTAAACACACTCAGCTATCTACCACAGACCAAACATTGCTTCTACCTTTCAAATCAACCTGTTGTTACACACATGTTTGCTGAATAGATGCACCCTAAAAAAAATCCTACATTTACTTTCTCAAATAGAATTGCATTTTTTTGGTTGTCAAAATAGGGTGAGCAGCAACTTTCTTGTCAACATGATGCCCTCTTGAAAATAAATGAGACCTGTCCATCACTTATTTGTGAACTACTTTTCAGTGCCTTCTATCGACGATAAGTGAGACAAAATACATATGGAACTTAATAATTAGCAGTTTCATTTTGATATACTGTAGGATAACTCCTCAAATTTGAGCAATTGCCTAAATTTTGAAGAAACCTCTATGCCTTTTAAAAGTGTATCATGTGTTTATTGGAACCTTGCAACTCCACATCAGAATAAGCTTTATGCAGAGGGAGATCAAGCTTGACTAAATCCTAACTGTAACAAAAAATAGTTGATCATTCTTTTCATTACCTATTGTACTTTCACTAAGCATGTAACGGGTATTTTTAATTTATTGCAGGTATGGCAGTGCAATTCTGAATATCAAGTGGCTGCAGATATGAGGCAAACTGAAAACAAAGAGTTCAGTCCTAGTGCAGAAATAATATGCATATCAAAGCTAACATGGTATGGACAATGGCTAACAAGTACAATCGAAGTAGTATGCAGTCCCTGAAGCACTATTATAGATGCAGTTATAATCAGTATAGCCATGAAGAAGTTTCTTAATCCAGATTATGAGAAGTGCCCTCTGCAGGTCAGTACGCTATGGCAAAAGATTACTGAAACGGAAAGTAAATTTATCTAAGAGTATAAACTGTACTGCAGACAATAAACTTCATCTACTAAGTTGTTGGGTGGAAACGGAAGGAAATTCAGATCTGGATGGTACTCAGATCTACTTACAGTGGCTCCAGATCGACATACAAGGCACTTGAAACGTGTTGAATGCATCCGTTGCAACCCGGCCCAACACAGCTATCACTACAAAAAGATAGCACAACTTAGGATTGGCAATATACAGGACTTTATCGTTGGTACAAGCCAAGCCACATGTTAGTATGAAATCTCGAGAAGATTGTTTCAGAAAAGTAAAAATAATACTGTAGGATTTAAGCAAGGTGCACTATCAATTCATAAACAGTACCCAGATGCCTACTAAAATTAAACCGGATCAACAAATCATCTAGCAAAAATCCTTGAACATTACACCTTTTCATCATTCGCCAATTCAATTATAAAAAAACAAATCATCAATAGATGATATGAAATAGTAACAGTATGCTGCTTTTGGGCTATAGTTTCTGCAGCTGATGGAGCAAGTGCAAAAGATACCCAACACTCCACACAGCAAGGCACATCTTGTTCCCTATTTCAGCTTTTGGACTAAGACCACAGAGATACACCCGTCGTTCATGGCAAGAACTGTCCTGGCAAGGATTGAAAAGATTCAAGGCCCTACAATGGCGATGGATCCCAGTGCTAGCTAAATCTGTCTTCTAATCTACTGAATGCCTGAATGCAATGCTCTAATGACAGAGCGGCGACTTTTGAATGTGATGCGCTAATCTCACGACTCCTCATGTGGAAGCGGCAGATTAGCCTGCCACGCCGCCACCGACGTCCGAGCTCTACGCCAACTTGTGGGATCCTGGGGGAGTGAACGCCCAGGATAGTACAACACCTATGCATATGCACACCAGTACAATAAGTTCTCCCTACGAAACGTCGCAGAACAGCTGGTCGAGCCGCCGTCGACCGCCGAGCTCTCCTTCCACGCTGCCGCAGATCAGTCGGACGTCCCGCCATCGTTGACTGCTCTCCATTCGTGCCGCTGCAGAGCAGCCTGCCACATCGCTGCGCCAAGCTCTCCATCCGACCCACTACATAACTTTGCCTTGTACTCTAAGAACAGAATAGTTAGCAAATCAATTGGTTGTCAAGAAATAAACAAGCGATTGTGTTCTGTATATTACTTTCAGTTGTTCAATGAAGATGGCTGTGCATTGTGGAATTACTCCACTCAAAATACTGGAATGCCCGACCTAGACACCTAATAATTATTGTTCTTCACAAGTTTCAGGTCAAGACAACTTGACGTTCTGTAGCTTTGACATTGTTGTTCACAGAATCTTTTTGTAATGAGCGTGCATTTCCAGTTTCATATATTATGAAACCAAAATGTCCAAGGTTACAAAAAACCAAGCAGTCACCCTGCCGACACAGAAACATCACTGTGCCTCAACGACCATAAACTGGACCAACGAACTTGACCAACTATTGACTCTACTAGCACGAATTCACCTACTAACAGACTCTTGAATCCAGATAAGTTAGTTAGTCCAACAGATGATTAAGAAACATATGTACAAAAGCATAAGGCCATCAATTATTGTTGTCAATAAACAAAGAAGAAGCGATCTGATAAAATATGTATCCAACCAAAGAAGTACTGTAATTGTAATAAAAGAATCGGAAATAAGACAGCGACCTGAGTTTTGCTTCTCTATCATATCAGCTCCACCATGGGTGAGGTTCTTGCACGAGTATCGCCTCAGGCCCTCTGCAGCTTTCCATCTTCATTATTTTGACCCTGAAAATTTTGAAGGACTTCAGAAAATGAAGATTTCAGTTCTGAACTGCCGGAAAGGCTCCAGCACATCTCATGCTTGGGCGTTAATGATTCAGCGACCCGAGACGGCAAGGAGAACACGTTGATGATGAGGTGAACGCCGACGGTAAGAAGAGAATCCTGTAGGCGTGGAGCCTGTAGCGGACACGCGCGAGGCAAGCGATGAGGGCGCGGAGGTGATCGATCTCGGCGTCGAAGCGGCGGAATTGGCAAAGCTCCATCTAGACCTCGGCCTTCTCCTTCTGCAGGCGCCGCATCATGGCCATGGCATTGCTGGCGGCGCTGGCCGCGGCGAGGCGCTCCTCCTCCACCTCGCCCCACAGCGCCCGCGGTCTCCTCCTCCGCCTCCTCCCTCGCCGCCCCTCTTCCTCCCTGTCTCCACCCCCGCCCCTCTTCCTCCCCATCCCCGCACCCGCCCTTCTCCCTCCCCGCGGACTTCTCCTCCGCCTCCACCCTCGCCGCCCCTCTTCCTCCCCATCCCCGCCCCCGCCCCTCTCCCTCCCCGTGGACTCCTCCTCCGCCTCGACCCTCGCTGCCCCTCTTCCTCCTCGTCCCCACGCCCGCCCCTCTTCCACCCCGTTCCCGTCCCCACCCCTCTCCCTCCCCACGGACTCCTCCTCCGCCTCCATCCTCGCCGCCCCGCTCCCTCTCCGTCGCCGCCCCCGACCCTCTCGACGGAGCGCCGCCACCGAACCGCCGCGGACGGCGAGGAGCAGCACGGGCGTGGGGGCGAGTCGGGGACGCAGTCGTGGTCATCGTCCACTTAAACGGAGGACTGCGGGTTGAATACCCAAAATCTCAGGGACTTTTCTGCAAAAACGTCGACGACGTAAGACCAGAGACAATAGCTGCTTTATTATTAATTAGTCTTCAAGAAAAGAGCAAACTTAAATTACTCTACAACCACACCTAAAAATATACACAGGATTATCACGAGCTTTGGATCTAATCCACTTAGCTAAACTAGTAGAACGCTCGTGCGTTGCTACGGGCTATAATGCATATATAAATGAATCAAACAAATGATTAAAGTCGTCTCTAAGATCGAAACTTATTTCTCCCTCATACATCCTGGCGTGTTCGAACATCAAACAGACGTCCGGTAGGATCCTCTAAATTCAACCATCTAGACAGTCCGGGATCCCCCAAATCCAGACTATATGTGGGAGAGAAATGTGATTTGTCCGGACTATCTGCCATGTTATCTCCAATATGCAGGCCCAACACAAAAACATATCCCATGACGCAGCCTTCTCTTTTTTCTGTCGGAGCCTCCCTTTCCCGCTCAGTTTCCAGCCGCAGCTGGACATTTCTCGCTGGACTCCTCTCTTTTAAAAATGGGTGATGCCCACCTCACCTTCGTTGTGCATTGCCCGTGCATTGCTATAGGGGCATATAAATTCTAGTATTCAACATTAATTTTGTCTAATTTTTTTTTTAAGATCCTCGTGTACATCAAGCAGCATTCTCGGCTTTCTTTTACCACTAAATCACTCTGCTTCCTCTTCTTCTTCCACCCACTATCTCCAGTTCTCCAATTCAAGCACCCATTCAAATACGAAACCGTGTAGTTGGGGCATCTCTCTCTCTCCCCCTCCCTCCCTCTCTCTGCAGTTTGGGTATATTTTAGAATGTTCTTGTCTTAGCAAGGCGTGCATGCAGTTTTTTGTTGCGTCATGGTAGCTAGTCTCCCTCCCTGTCTCTCTTTCTCTCTCCTTTTCCCTCCCCCTCCCCCTCCCCTGTGACGACCCCGGTTTAATCGTGCACTAACCATACACGCAAATGCACACGATCAAGCCTAAGGACTCACTTGAAGATATCACAACACAACTCTAAAACATAAATAAATTCATACAAGCTTTATATTACAAGCCAGGGCCTCGAGGGCTCGAATACATAGCTCGATGGCATACAAGTGTCAGTGGAAGCATCAGATATCTTGGTACAGATATATTACAGAAATAGAGATAAGCCTTTAGAAAGGCGGGGCAAAATAAAATCTACGATCGAAAGGCGTAGGCCTCCTGCCTAGGACCCTCCGAATCCTACTCCTGGTCGTCTGTCGGCTCCTCGTAGTAGTACTCGCCGGGAGGGTAGTAGTAGTAGCCGTAGTCGTCGACGGGGGCTGCTATCTCAGGGGCTCCGTCATCTGGCGGCGTCAAATGGATATGGGGAGAAAAAGAAAATAAAGCAAACGTGAGTACTCATCCGAAGTACTCAGCAAGCAAGGATCTACACTATGCAACATTTTCAAAAGGGGGCTGTATATGTGGACTGGGCTGCAGAAATGCCAGAGTAGAGGGGAAAAGCCTAGTCCTATCGAAGACTAGCATCTTCAATCATCTTCAGCGGTCTTGCAGCATTAGAAGAGTGCAGATTAACATAATGTAAAGTAGTAGTAGTGTTATCAACCTCAGCCTGAGATCCTTTCTCGACTCCCTGCGAGAAAGCAATCCCAGAGCCATACTATCCATTTCATTCCAAGTTCTAGTTATACCGATCGGGATACAACTCCGAGTGTCCGTTACCGTAGGACAGGCTATCGATAGATTGTTTCTTCCCTGCAGGGGTGCACCAAGTTACCCACCACGCTCGCTTAACTCCGGTCGGACACACTTTCCTGGGTCATGCCCGGACTCGGCCAAACGATACGCCGCAACCCGACCGAATACTTAACAGAGAGGTCAGCACGCCGGACTAACCTATGCCCCTAGGGGTCTTGGGCCATCGCCCCGGGAACTCCTGCACGTTGCGTCAGGCGGCCGAGAGCAGACCTAGCAACCCCTTAATACAAGCGCAGTTGTGTAACCAGTCCAACTCGGCGTGCGCCGCTCAGTCGCTGACGTCCATTAAGCTTCGGCTGAAGTATACGACGTAGAACGCCCATACTATGCCCACGTGATGCTTAGTGCTATCAGGCCAGAGGCCCCTCGGATCAAATATCCAAACCGTTAGTGTGTTGGTAGTGCGGTAACGAGCAGAGACTCACGAAAGATGTGACCCCGTCGCCCCGTCTCGAGGACTTGCGGCAAGGGCTAGGAATGCCCGGCCACGCCTCGTGTTCAACCCTCGGGCACCATCCAGGTCCACCCGATTCTACATCACTCGCTAATAAGCTCGCGCGGGTACCCCTCAGGGCCGACCCGCCTTTAGTATCATGTTACAGTGTACAGTCATAGTAACCAAAGTATCCGTGTGTCTGACACCAAAGGGAACCCTGAGGAATCACCCTCGATGGAATTCCCTCTGATGTTACCGTCAAGGTGAACGGAGGAGGAATCACCCTCGAGGTCCACACTTGAGGAGTTGCGCGACGACGTCGTTATCGGGGGTGGTGTAGGAGGAATCACCCTCGCTTACCACGACCGAATAACTAACCTACAAGGCTATCATCAGAAGTGCTGATGAGGTATCACCCTCGGCACTCGATAGTAACCCAGAAGTGTCGGCAACTAAGGGGGGATGTGACGTGCGGTGTCGGGGCCTGGTCTTCAATCCCGTTGCACGGGTCTTCTGATCATCCAGCGGGGCAGTCGGGATAAAGTGGGGGTCTCTGTCGGTCTCTACCCAACTTATTCTAAACAGTTTAGGATAACAGGTAAGTATCAACAGCAAGTTACAAGTAAACAGGCTATGCAGCAGATATAGGATACAGTAACAGCAGCAGATTCTAATGCAAGCATAAGAGAGAAGAGAATGGGCGATATCGGAATGCTCAAAAAGGGGGTGCTTGCCTGCAAGCTCTGGGGCAAGTGGCTGGTCGTCAGGGACATAGTCGTACTCCGGAGCGGCGTCTGTCTCAGGAGCTACCTCAACGTTGGGGTCTAATCGAGAGAGAAAAGGGGGAGGAAACAGGTAAACATAATGCAATCAATTTCAACACGGGGCATGCTATGCTACAATGCAGTGCAGGGTTGTCTAAAGATGCATCTAGGTCATTTTAGTTATTTTTAGGATTATCGTGGGATTTATTACCCGGTGTGTGTGTGCACTATTCATCTACCGGAATCGGGCTCGGAGTTACGAGTTCTCCTACGTAGGAGGCTCCGACATGGAAACAAATGACACGATCAAATTCGTCTCGTCGTTCTGAGCAACTTTCATGTTTTAAGTTTTTCAATCCGAGCTACGGTTTAAAAGTTATTAATTTTCAAAGATTAAATAATTTTCTGGAATTATTATTAATTCAAAAATCATTTAACAGAAAATGCTACGAGTGCACAGGGAAGTGTACCCAGTTTTGCAACCAGAGGCTGACATGTGGGCCCAGTGAGCTGAGTCAGTGCTGACTAGGCTCATCTTATCCATAGAAACAGTGCAGGGACCCCACTTGTCATTGACTCAATCATTAGAACAGAGGTTAAATTAAACCAAGGTTTAATTAGATGGGTGGGCCCCTGTGTTAGTGAGTGATTAAGTTAACAGGGTCGATTAATTAGTGTTAAACCTAATGCTACAGTGGACGGGCCCACTAGTCAGCGGCTGGGTTGCCCAGTCAGCATAGTTGACTGGGTCAACCCAGTCAACAGGTCAGCAGGGCCACTGGGGGCCATCAGTCAGTGACGGTGAGGGTGGCCCCAGCGGCGCCACGTCAGCCCACCGGCGACCAACGCCGGCGCGCGCTCCGGCGACAACCAAAGACGGTGGCGTCGCGCGGAAACGGCCGTCCGGCCATGGTTCGGAGCGCGGAGAAGTGCTACGGGACCCTGGCGTTCGCGCGCATCCGGAGGCGGTGTCCATTGGTGCTGTGGTGGCCGGCGTCGAGCACGGCAGCGGCCTGAGCGGCGACCGAAGCTCGGACGAGGAAGGATCTGGGGCTAGGGGGCACGGCAAAACGTGTGTGTGCGCGTGTTGGCTTCCTTAGGAACCCAGGAACACGATGCGATGCTCGTACGCGAGCTTTGCTCGCCAGGTCTGCGGCGTCGAGGTGCACTGCGGCGGTGAATGCTCGGACGCGGCGGAAACGGGGGCTAAAGGACGAGCAAGAGAGCAGGGAGAGAGGGGAAACGAAGGGAAGCTCACAGCGGAGCCGTAGGGGATGGCAGCGGGCTCGAGGGAGGCGCGGAGTAGCCGGATTCGTCGCCGAAGTTCATCGGGGCCGAGGAAGAAGAAGAGCTCGAGGAGCTCCTCGTGGGGGCTTCCGGCTCGAACGGCTGGGTCCAGGCGGCGTAGCGAGCGGAGGCGGTGCTCTACGACATCTTGGCGATGGTCGGGGACGACAGAGAGCTCGGAATCGACGGCAGCGACGGCGAGAGGTTTCGGGTGAGCTCGACGCAGAGCGATGGAGAGAACGAGTGGGGATTCTGATGTGCTAGGGTTTCGCGGGGAGGGGAGAGGCGCTCGGGGCGGCTTTAATGGCGCCGAGGGACCGTGGGATAGGCGACAGCGCGACCGGTCGTCGTCGTGTCGGCGTCTGCGCGCGACAGCGCGGGAGGAGGGGGATGACCGGCTGGTGGGCTGGCTCAGGTGGACTGGGCCACTATTGCCAGCTGGGCCGCGGCGTCCAGGTAAGTGTACAGGTGAGTTCACTGTGCCGTTTCCTTTTATTTATTTCTGTTATATAGATTAGCTCATGTTTTGTCATTGTTTAGTCGCTATTAGAGTTTTGTAAAATACGTGACTTAGCTCAATAAATGCAGTGCAATATTACCTACCACCAAAAATTAGTTTGGGCAAAATATGAGTTCATTTGGATTTTTATTAAATGAAAAGGAATCAAAAGGGTGTTGTTTGCTACTGCTCTAGGTTGTTAGAGTTACTTAACTAATTTCATTAATGTTGATTACAATTTTATAATTGCCTCTGAATTAGTTGCTATTTAATGGACATTTTAGTTTCTGATTTGAACAACTTTTATTTTTACTTTGTATTTGAATTTCAATTTGAATTGGAATTGGAAATGAGATATGATGCAATGATGATCAAGCTTAGTTAATCATGGTGACTTGGCATGATCAGAGGGTGATCACTGTGGTGTGAGGCTGGGGATGTTACAAATCTCCTCCACTACAAGAAATCTCGTCCCGAGATTTGAGTGGGGAAGTAAAGGGTAACTGCGGGAGAACTAACCTTTGCAGGTTCGGTTATCGGGCAAATAACTCAGAGAATGTGGCAGGAAAAATTCTCGAGTTGAAACTTAAGAAACATCGAGAGCAAAGTAAGAAGGTACGATAAGAAGTATCAAGCGAACGGACATTCGATTGATACCTGAACAGAGTGTGAGAAGGGGGGTTCAGAGCATCGGGAATAGATCATCTCTCGGAGGGTAGCTCGTGATAACACACAAAGCCAAGAGCATATGATACTTCGGAATCAAGGATGTACAAGAGAGTCAGGTTCCGATCCTGTGGAACTGTGGGGGTGTCGATCGAGAGTGGGGGGAAATGGTACCATCTTACCGGTCACGACAACAAGGTAAGTCAGAGGATAGTCTGTCAATTATGTCAGTGACAAGATCGGTACCAAGGGCGAGGGACGAAGAGAACCATTTTCCTGCTCGTTGAACGAGGCGGACCAATAGGCAAAGTTCTCGTCCATCGGTGGTTACCGGAATGTCATCAACACTAGTAACAGGGTCTCTTCGACAGAGTTGTAGACCGAGGTGTTTACATAAGCAGGAGATTATTACTGCTTAGATCATATAGACCATAAGAAAGGTTAAACAAAACAATGGAAAGGAAAATATGTTTATTCACAAGAATTAGGAGTATATTCTTCTGAACAAAAGGCGGAGCATGATATACATGATGGGACAACAAGTTCAAAAGTGCTTAATTGAAAGGGGCGAGGAAAAATTCATGATGTTTATCCGAACATCGGTGTTTGGATAATAGGTCAAGAAACTTTTGTCAATGTGCCTCAAATGTTCTTGTTGATATTCGGAATACCACAACCATGCTTCGAGGTAGCAATAACATGGTGTTTCGGATAAAAGTTGGATCTGAAGATCACAAAAGTTACAAAGGAATACTTCCAAGATTATCTTGGAACGTAAAGAATAACCAAACACGACCAGGTCTTGTGTTGGAAGAAAGTCAAGGATGTCATCGATGATATCACAAATCATCGAGGGGCAGGGATGGTATTTCTAGCCATGAATTCAATTGATATCTCTGAAGAAGCCAAAGTGTTGATGGTGATCACGACAAATTTTGTCGAGAGACTCTATGAAGATGCCATCAAGCTGCGACGACATCAAGCAAAAGGAAGGATGAAGTGAAAGGTTATGAGAATCCATGGATTTGACACAAGCTCGAAGTCAAGCTTGTTGTTCGAGGTGAAATGATAAGATGGGGAAGATCGACGTAAGCTTAGCTCATCGTCGGAAGTTGCTCCAGGCAATAGAACCAGGTAGCACACTTAAAATTAGCTCGATAGTGATATAGCTGATCGGGCTAGGAACGACTTGAAGGATTGTTAAACCCGTAAGCGATGAGAATTACTTAGAGTTATCAAATCGGGGTGCGGAATCGATTCACTTACCGGTGTCTCCGAGTGACCAACAACTCAGAACCCGGGGATATTGGAATGGGTGATCAATAGTAGTTTGATAAAGAACTCATAAGGAGTTATGTAGTTCCTGTGATATTCCCGAGATACCAGGGGGTATTACTCGAGGGTAAATCAAGATAGAGGTTGGGCAGGCATATTGGTTTGCAGAAGACAAGTGCCTCAACTTGTCCGAGAAATGGGATCAAAGAAGGACAGTCATGGTAGGAACCATGATGGCGAAGACCAGATCCCAGATATAAGATAAAATTATACCAAGGGGAATTTTTTTTTCTTTTTTTACGAGCAGTTTCCATGATAAGTTCTACATCGGGTCCATGGGCATGAACACAAAGGTTCAAGGTCGACTCCCACTTCTTCAATGCATAACCTTTCATTCACTCCTCGTTTTCGAAGAAATTATAGTGCGGAAGATTTATCTGGTGAAGCACCAGAAGAGTATGACTCGCATAACTTTTGAGTTTACACGGATTAGAGAAAGCATAGGTTCAACCCGTAGGGGTATCTTAGGAACATATACCACAAACTGCAAGAGTAAAGAACTCAAGCTCGGAAGCAGAGCATGGTTGACAAACATAGAGGATACAATTTACCGAAGGCAATATGTATCAGGGGAGAACTCACAAGATTTGTTGAATAAAAAGGACATTGTCGGATAACAACCCAACAAAATATCAGATGGTCGGCAAAGGATCTGATGTGAGTATCGGTACTCAAACAGAGGAAGAAAGAATGCGAGGGCATCGGACTATAGGAACATCTGAATAGTCTGACGCTTAAATTCAAAGGAAATATGGTTTCCAAAACGAAGGATTACAAGCAGATGCTTTGATCAAAAGATGAGTAAGCTGACTAGAACTAGATGGACAATCATTTGCAACTTGATTGGCCGAGATCCAACTCATGTCCAAATTGACGTCTGAGCCGGAAGGACGAGTTCTAGGAATCGACTGACGATTGCGAACATTCGCAGCATATTGATTCAAGGGATTCAAAATGGTAATAGCAAAGGATGTTGACGGGGATTACTAGACATATGGAATTAGCCATAGTGCAGGCATGTAAGAATTTCAAGAGCAATAGACTGCAAAGGAATCTCGAAAGATCGGATAGCATTATGAAATATTTCAGGAAACAGAAGAACAACTGGGGACAAACGGACCTCGGGTAAGCATGAGGATTTATTGGTAGGTGTGTTCAGGCGGAAAGGAACTGCAAGGCAGTAGGTTCAGAAAATTCTCGAAATGTCAGATAGTATTTCGATATATCAGATAGAACCCTAGAGTAACTGGAATGACTATATGAATGACAGGTGTAAGTAGTTACCCATCGGAGTCTATCGGTGGTCAGGAACTGCAAAGCAGTGCGCACAGGGTCTCGGGAAACATCGAGAAGTATCTTCAGAGTTTTCTGATGTAGCAGACGATCATCTGTGGTGAAGGGGCTCTCCGGGAGGAAGCGGTTACGAGAACCTAGTGTTGGAGTTAGCAAATTCATTTAACCCGAAAAGAAGAGAGATCAGAGTCCCAGAGTATAGACGAGGAATAAAAGATCCTAATACCACTCATTTGGCGACGTGGGCCCGTAAGCCACACAACCAAGTTAGTAAAACAGTTTTGGACCACTAGACTCAACTTCGGCCAAGGAGTTGGAAAGGGGGATTCCTACAGGCAGTCGGCTCTGATACCAACCTGTGACGACCCCGGCTTAATCATGCACTAACCATACACGCAAATGCACACGATCAAGCCTAAGGACTCACTTGAAGATATCACAACACAACTCTAAAACATAAATAAATTCATACAAGTTTTATATTACAAGCCAGGGCCTCGAGGGCTCGAATACATAGCTCGATGGCATACAAGTGTCAGCGGAAGCATCAGATATCTGGGTACAGATATATTACAGAAATAGAGATAAGCCTTTAGAAAGACGGGGCAAAATAAAATCTACGATCGAAAGGCGTAGGCCTCCTGCCTAGGACCCTCCGAATCCTACTCCTAGTCGTCTGTCGGCTCCTCGTAGTAGTACTCGCCGGGAGGGTAGTAGTAGTAGCCGTAGTCGTCGATGGGCGCTGCTATCTCAGGGGCTCCGTCATCTGGCGGCGTCAAATGGATATGGGGAGAAAAAGAAAATAAAGCAAACGTGAGTACTCATCCGAATTACTCAGCAAGCAAGGATCTACACTATGCAACATTTTCAAAAGGGGGCTGTATATGTGGCTGGGCTGTAGAAATGCCAGAGTAGAGGGGAAAAGCCTAGTCCTATCGAAGACTAGCATCTTCAATCATCTTCAGCGGTCTTGCAGCATTAGAAGAGTGCAGATTAACATAATGTAAAGTAGTAGTAGTGTTATCAACCTCAGCCTGAGATCCTTTCTCGACTCCCTGCGAGAAAGCAATCCTAGAGCCATACTATCCATTTCATCTCAAGTTCTAGTTGTACCGATCGGGATACAACTCCGAGTGTCTGTTACCGTAGGACAGGCTATCGATAGATTGTTTCTTCCCTGCAGGGGTGCACCAAGTTACCCACCACGCTCGCTTAACTCCGGTCGGACACACTTTCCTGGGTCATGCCCGGCCTCGGCCAAACGATACGCCACAACCCAACCGAATACTTAACAGAGAGGTCAGCACGCCGGACTAACCTATGCCCCTAGGGGTCTTGGGCCATCGCCCCGGGAACTCCTGCACGTTGCGTCAGGCGGCCGAGAGCAGACCTAGCAACCCCTTAATACAAGCGCAGTTGCGTAACCAGTCCAACTCGGCGCACGCCACTCAGTCGCTGACGTCCATTAAGCTTCGGCTGAAGTATACGACGCATAACGCCCATACTATGCCCATGTGATGGTTAGTGCTATCAGGCCAGAGGCCCCTCAGATCAAATATCCAAACCGTTAGTGTGTTGGTTGTGCGGTAACGAGCAGAGACTCACGAAAGATGTGACCCCATCGCCCCATCTCGAGGACTTGCGGCAAGGGCTAGGAATGCCCGGCCACGCCTCGTGTTCAACCCTCGGGCACCATCCAGGTCCACCCGATTCCACATCACTCGCTAATAAGCTCGCGCGGGTACCCCTCAGGACCGACCCGTCTTTAGTATCATGTTACAGTGTACAGTCATAGTAACCAAAGTATCCGTGTGTCTGACACCAAAGGGAACCCTGAGGAATCACCCTCGATGGAATTCCCTCTGATGTTACCGTCAAGGTGAACGAAGGAGGAATCACCCTCAAGGTCCACACTTGAGGAGTTGCGCGACGACGTCGTTATCGGGGGTGGTGTAGGAGGAATCACCCTCGCTTACCACAACCGAATAACTAACCTACAAGGTTATCATCAGAAGTGCTGACGAGGTATCACCCTCGGCACTCGATAGTAACCCAGCAGTGTCGGCAACTAAGGGGGGATGTGACGTGCGGTGTCGGGGCCTGGTCTTCAATCCCGTTGCACGGGTCTTCTGATCATCCAGCGGGGCATTCGGGATAAAGTGGGGGCCTCTGTCGGTCTCTACCCAACTTATTCTAAATAGTTTAGGATAACAGGTAAGTATCAACAGCAGGTTACAAGTAAATAGGCTATGCAGCAGATATAGGATACAGTAACAGCAGCAGATTCTAATGCAAGCATAAGAGAGAAGAGAATGGGCGATATCGGAATGCTCAAAAAGGGGGTGCTTGCCTGGAAGCTCTGGGGCAAGTGGCTGGTCGTCGGGGATGTAGTCGTACTCCGGAGCGGCGTCTGCCTCAGGAGCTACGTCAACGTCGGGGTCTAATCGAGAGAGAAAAGGGGGAGGAAACAGGTAAACATAATGCAATCAATTTCAACACGGGGCATGCTATGCTACAATGCAGTGCAGGGTTGCCTAAAGATGCATCTAGGTCATTTTAGTTATTTTTAGGATTATCGTGGGATTTATTACCCGGTGTGTGTGCACTATTCATCTACTGGAATCGGGCTCGGAATTATGAGTTCTCCTACGTAGGAGGCTCCGACATGGAAACAGACGACGCGATCAGATTCGTCTCGTCGTTCTGAGCAACTTTCATGTTTTAAGTTTTTCAATCCGAGCTACGGTTTAAAAGTTATTAATTTTCAAAGATTAAATAATTTTTTGGAATTATTATTAATTCAAAAATCATTTAACAGAAAATGCTATGGGTGCACAGGGAAGTGTACCCAGTTTTGCAACCAGAGGCTGACATGTGGGCCCAGTGAGCTGAGTCAGTGCTGACTAGGCTCATCTTATCCAAAGAAACAGTGCAGGGGCCCCACTTGTCATTGACTCAATCATTAGAACAGAGGTTAAATTAAACCAGGGTTTAATTAGATGGGTGGGCCCCTGTGTCAGTGAGTGATTAAGTTAACAGGGTCGATTAATTAGTGTTAAACCTAATGCTACAGTGGACGGGCCCACTAGTCAGCGGCTGGGTTGCCCAGTCATCATAGTTGACTGGGTCAACCCAGTCAACAGGTCAGCAGGGCCACTGGGGGCCACCAGTCAGTGACGGTGAGGGTGGCCCCAGCGGCGCCACGTCAGCCCACCAGCAACCAACGCCGGCGCGTGCACCGGCGACCACCAGAGACGGCGGCGTCGTGCGGAAACGGCCGTCTGGCCATGGTTCGGAGCACGGAGAAGTGCTACGGGACCCTGGCATTCGCGCGCATCCGGAGGCGGTGTCCATTAGTGCTGTGGTGGCCGGCGTCGAGCACGGCAGCGGCCTGAGCGGCGACCGGAGCTCGGACAAGGACGGATCTGGGGCCAGGGGGCACGGCAAAACGTGTGTGTGCGCGTGTTGGCTTCCTGAGGAACCCAGGAACACGATGCGATGCTCGTACGCGAGCGTTGCTCGCCGGGTCTGCGGCATCGAGGTGCACGGCGGCGGTGAGTGCTCGGACTCGGCGGAAACGGGGGCTAAAAAACAAGCAAGAGAGCAGGGAGAGAGGGGAAACGAAGGGAAGCTCACAGCGGAGCCGTAGGGGATGGCAGCGGGCTCGAGGGAGGCGCGGAGTAGCCGGATTCGTCGCCGGAGTTCGTCGGGGCCGAGGAAGAAGAAGAGCTCGAGGAGCTCCTCGTGGGGGCTTTCGGCTCGAACGGCTGGGTCCAGGCGGCGTAGCGGGCGGAGGCGGTGCTCTACGACATCTTGGCGATGGTCGGGGACGACGGAGAGCTCGGAATCGACGGCAGCGACGGCGAGAGGTTTCGGGTGAGCTCGACGCAGAGCGATGGAGAGAACGAGTGGGGATTCTGATGTGCTAGGGTTTCACGGGGAGGGGAGAGGCGCTCGGGGCGGCTTTAATGGCGCCGAGGGACCGTGGGATAGGCGACAGCGCGACCGGTCGTCGCCGTGTCGGCGTCCGCGCGCGACAGCGCGGGAGGAGGGGGATGACCGGCTGGTGGGCTGGCTTGGGTGGACTGGGCCACTATTGCCAGCTGGGCCGCGGCGTCCAGGTAAGTGTACAGGTGAGTTCACTGTGCCGTTTCCTTTTATTTATTTCTGTTATATAGATTAGCTCATGTTTTGTCATTGTTTAGTCGCTATTAGAGTTTTGTAAAATATGTGACTTAGCTCAATAAATACAGTGCAATATTACCTACCACCAAAAATTAGTTTGGGCAAAATATGAGTTCATTTGGATTTTTATTAAATGAAAAGGAATCAAAAGGGTGCTGTTTGCTACTGCTCTAGGTTGTTAGAGTTACTTAACTAATTTCATTAATGTTGATTACAATTTTATAATTGCCTCTGAATTAGTTGCTATTTAATGGACATTTTAGTTTCTGATTTGAACAACTTTTATTTTTACTTTGTATTTGAATTTCAATTTGAATTGGAATTGGAAATGAGATATGATGCAATGATAATCAAGCTTAGTTAATCATGGTGACTTGGCATGATCAGAGGGTGATCACTGTGGTGTGAGGCTGGGGATGTTACACCCACCCTCTCTCCCTCTCCCCCTCTCCCTCTCTCTCTCAAGACATATTTATTACGCATTATCGACAAGCTAGGAGAACGATGATGCTACTTTACTGTTTGGCATGTCTCTGTGAAAGATAAAGAGATATAGGGGAGGAGGACATATACTTAATGGAGTAGGTGGCCACTTATGTTGTTGTATGGTTGTTACGGAGAACGATGATCACGGCGTTGACGGGGTTCGGGGCAACGACATGTAAAAAAGCGAAAGGTATATTATCTTCAGATATAAGATGCACTTTGCATTGCAATAATAAAGAGTTTTTCCCGCTAGTCCTAGAGCATCCTCACACTATGTACTGCAAAGAAATTAATGCGTCGGAAGTTCTGCTCAGTGGTATTTATTTCACACTGATCATGTGTGCAATGAACTTTTTTTGAAGCTTCCCAATAAAATCTGAAGTGCTAATATATCAGTTAAACAGATTACTGGGAGTGATGCAACACATTCTCCCCATTAGTGATCTCCACTGATATATTACAAATGTGTATGGGTAGATAGAAACACTATCGGTGTAGTGAACAGGGGGTGTTCATTACCCCTGGACACGCACCGGCGAGTTGCAGCCCCCTGGCGGGAAGGGCATGGCAGGGGAGCGAGCCTTCCTGGGAGAAGACAACTGGGAACAAGCACAAGACTATCCAAAAAGCATTCAAGTCAATAATTAGAAGGCAGAAGACCAAAGGCCGAAGCCCCAGCAAGATTCTTGCTGGGATGAGCCCCAGCAAGATTCTTGCTGATGGGCCCCAGCAAGACTTGCTGGGGATGGCTGACGAAAGCCCCAGCAAGATTCTTGCTGGGATGAGCCCCAACAAGATTCTTGCTGATGGGCCCCAGCAAGATTCTTGCTGATGAGCCCCGGCAAGATTCTTGCCGATAAGCCCCAGCAAGATTCTTGCTGATGCGCCCCGGCAAGATGATCCCGGCAAGCTTGGCCCCGGCAAGATGACCCCGCCAAGATCCCGCCACTCTGCCATCGCTCCAGTGCAGCGACCAAACCTGTCAGATGGGTTTTGTCCTCCTGGATGCGTGTCAAGGCACCAATGGCGGGTGGGCATAAGCGGTGCTGATGGGACGGCCCCTTTTCCCGTCCCCAAGAAGCTAAGGGACACCTAGACAGAGCATTTAGTGCACTCGTCCTAATCCGTCAGTGATAAGCATGTAAACCCTGTAGCTACTTTACACCTCAATGTATGTACATTTTGCCACTGTGGTGACCCCTTTGAGCGTATAAAAGGAGGCCCAAGGCAACTGCTACACGAGAGGAGATCTTTTAGCCCATTCTGCATGCGTAGCTGCTCTTTGAATGTACTGTTCATTGCGAGCGCTCCTGGAGCCTGGGCTCAAGAACACTCATAATTAAACAAGGCAGGAGTAGGGTTTTACGCTGATCAGCGGCCCGAACCTGGGTAAAATCGCCCCGCGTCGATCGTTGGTTCTGCTCTTTGTGCATACCTCTCTCCCTGCCGAATCATAAAGGGGTCTTTTGGGGCCCCATAGGTGTCGCACGCCGGCGCGCCAGGTAGGGGGATCGAGGTTGCGCGAACCTGATCCAGCGGTCGGCGCGTCAGCTTCATCGTCCATGGCGACTTCGCTCCACATACAGAAAGCTAAGTTCTAAAACTTTAATGCTTTTTTCTGATTTGATTTTATCCATGAGGATGTTCTTTGCACATAACCTGTGCGCAAAGGAGCACTCTTGAGACATTCTGCGCTCCGGGTTGTTCGGGTCTGCCTAGCAACACCTGTGCAGCCGCGTTTGTTCTTGGAGTGTGAAGCTCTCGAGGAGGCGGCGTCCTCGATAGGCTGCTAACTAGGATCCATTCCTAAGCGCCATTGACTAGGACGTGCGCGATCGAGATGCATTCCGGCAAGCGTAGGGGACAACTGTGCAAAAACAAAATCATGTGGAGAAGAGCTCTAAATAAAGTTACGCACAAGTTGAAATGCTTTTAAGATGCTAATTAACTTGTCGTATTTAAACGCAGTTGTGGCCCGGGGGCTGGCAGCGTCCTCTGGACCAATCTTCTCGACGTCGAGAACGACGAAGTTCTCCGCCATAAGCCTTCCTGGAAACAAGCTTGCCGGAAGCCAGCGTCGAGAACGACGAAGTCCTCCGTCATGAGCTTTCCCGGCAACTCCTTGCCGGAAGCTAGCGTCGAGAATATCAAAGTTCTCCGCTAAAGTCAAAAGTTTCCCGACAACCACCCTTTGAGCAAAAAAATAAGCTCGGGGGCTGGCAGCGCCCTCTCAAGAAAAGCTAAGTTGCCAAGATTTATTACATTCATTTTGCTATCCTCACTTGCTTCTTATACCTACACGCGAAGGAGCCTTCTCGGGGCTAATTGCGCCCCTAGTTGTCTCGAGTCCGCTCGACAATTTAGGTGGATGCATAAGCACCGAGGAGGTAAACCTTTCCGGGAGGCGGCGTTCCCGGCAAGTTGCTTAGGACCCGTTCCTCAAGCACTGCCGACTGGAGCGTGCGCACCGGAAAGCTTTCCGGCGAACGTGGGTCGCCTTGATTAATTGTTTGTCCTTGTACATCAACCTGCACGCGGAGGAACCTTGTCGTGGTTAGCCCGCGCTCTAGCTTCGCCTCGAGTCCGCTCGGCAAGCTTAGCAGCTGCGTTCTGGCCCGGCAAGTCGCCTTGCCGGCGGCGGCGTTTCCAGCAGGCTGCTAAAGACCCGCATCTAGCGCTCGCGGCAAACGTGCGCACCGGCAAGGTTTCCAGACAGCGCAGGGACTAAAATAAGTGCAAGGACTGAATTAATCAAGGGGGAAGCATACATTCATTCAGCATAAAGTAACATGCATTGCATGCATAAAGATTGATTTAACTAAGATAAATTGCTTCTTTATATGCGCCATTGTAGCAACAGGCCGGCAAGACGGCAGTGAGACATTCGCGGTAGACGGCTGCGGCAGCAGGGGTGACTATATGGATCGAGCACCGCACCCGCAGTACCCTATATGGGGAAAGCTTGGGGACTGGCTCCTCGTCGCACAGTGTGGCACTTCCTTTCGGGCACACGACTCCTGTTGCCGTCCTGCTCTGTCTGCCCATGCTGCCGGCAAGCCCAAGGCCCGGCAAACTGCAAGCTCTCTTGCGTCATCACCAGCATGCAGTTAAAAGTCAAGAGTAATGGTTACTTCTCGCCGCGCGTGTCCTGGTGCATGTTTTTGGGCCTAGCCCAGACAAACATTGTGCGCGTTTGTCCGGCCCAGGCCCGGGGGCTCCTGTCGGTGTAGTGAACAGGGGGTGTTCATTACCCCTGGACACGCACCGGCGAGTTGCAGCCCCCAGGCGGGAAGGGCATGGCAGGGGAGCGAGCCTTCCTGGGAGAAGACAACTGGGAACAAGCACAAGACTATCCAAAAAGCATTCAAGTCAATAATTAGAAGGCAGAAGACCAAAGGCCGAAGCCCCAGCAAGATTCTTGCTGGGATGAGCCCCAGCAAGATTCTTGCTGATGGGCCCCAGCAAGACTTGCAGGGGATGGCTAACGAAAGCCCCAGCAAGATTCTTGCTGATGAGCCCCGGCAAGATTCTTGCCGATAAGCCCCAGCAAGATTCTTGCTGATGCGCCCCGGCAAGATGATCCCGGCAAGCTTGGCCCCGGCAAGATGACCCCGCCAAGATCCCGCCACTCTGCCATCGCTCCAGTGCAGCGACCAAACCTGTCAGATGGGTTTTGTCCTCCTGGATGCGTGTCAAGGCACCAATGGCGGGTGGGCAAAAGCGGTGCTGATGGGACGGCCCCTTTTCCCATCCCCAAGAAGCTAAGGGACACCTAGACAGAGCATTTAGTGCACTCGTCCTAATCCGTCAGTGATAAACATGTAAACCCTGTAGCTACTTTACACCTCAATGTATGTACATTTTGCCACTGTGGTGACCCCTTTGAGCGTATAAAAGGAGGCCCAAGGCAACTGCTACACGAGAGGAGATCTTTTAGCCCATTCTGCATGCGTAGCTGCTCTTTGAATGTACTGTTCATTGCGAGCGCTCCTGGAGCCTGGGCTCAAGAACACTCATAATTAAACAAGGCAGGAGTAGGGTTTTACGCTGATCAGCGGCCCGAACCTGGGTAAAATCGCCCCGCGTCGATCGTTGGTTCTGCTCTTTGTGCATACCTCTCTCCCTGCCGAATCGTAAAGGGGTCTTTTGGGGCCCCATAGGTGTCGCACGCCGGCGCGCCAGGTAGGGGGATCGAGGTTGCGCGAACCTGATCCAGCGGTCGGCGCGTCAGCTTCATCGTCCATGGCGACTTCGCTCCACATACAGAAAGCTAAGTTCTAAAACTTTAATGCTTTTTTCTGATTTGATTTTATCCATGAGGATGTTCTTTGCACATAACCTGTGCGCAAAGGAGCACTCTTGAGACATTCTGCGCTCCGGGTTGTTCGGGTCTGCCTAGCAACACCTGTGCAGCCGCGTTTGTTCTTGGAGTGTGAAGCTCTCGAGGAGGCGGCGTCCTCGATAGGCTGCTAACTAGGATCCATTCCTAAGCGCCATTGACTAGGACGTGCGCGATCGAGATGCATTCCGGCAAGCGTAGGGGACAACTGTGCAAAAACAAAATCATGTGGAGAAGAGCTCTAAATAAAGTTACGCACAAGTTAAAATGCTTTTAAGATGCTAATTAACTTGTCGTATTTAAACGCAGTTGTGGCCCGGGGGCTGGCAGCGTCCTCTGGACCAATCTTCTCGACGTCGAGAACGACGGAGTTCTCCGCCATAAGCCTTCCTGGAAACAAGCTTGCCGGAAGCCAGCGTCGAGAACGACGAAGTCCTCCGTCATGAGCTTTCCCGGCAACTCCTTGCCGGAAGCTAGCGTCGAGAATATCAAAGTTCTCCGCTAAAGTCAAAAGTTTCCCGACAACCACCCTTTGAGCAAAAAAATAAGCTCGGGGGCTGGCAGCGCCCTCTCAAGAAAAGCTAAGTTGCCAAGATTTATTACATTCATTTTGCTATCCTCACTTGCTTCTTATACCTACACGCGAAGGAGCCTTCTCGGGGCTAATTGCGCCCCTAGTTGTCTCGAGTCCGCTCGACAATTTAGGTGGATGCATAAGCAGCGAGGAGGTAAACCTTTCCGGGAGGCGGCGTTCCCGGCAAGTTGCTTAGGACCCGTTCCTCAAGCACTGCCGACTGGAGCATGCGCACCGGAAAGCTTTCCGGCGAACGTGGGTCGCCTTGATTAATTGTTTATCCTTGTACATCAACCTGCACGCGGAGGAACCTTGTCGTGGTTAGCCCGCGCTCTAGCTTCGCCTCGAGTCCGCTCGGCAAGCTTAGCAGCTGCGTTCTGGCCCGGCAAGTCGCCTTGCCGGCAGCGGCGTTTCCAGCAGGCTGCTAAAGACCCGCATCTAGCGCTCGCGGCAAACGTGCGCACCGGCAAGGTTTCCAGACAGCGCAGGGACTAAAATAAGTGCAAGGACTGAATTAATCAAGGGGGAAGCATACATTCATTCAGCATAAAGTAACATGCATTGCATGCATAAAGATTGATTTAACTAAGATAAATTGCTTCTTTATATGCGCCATTGCAGCAACAGGCCGGCAAGACGGCAGTGAGACATTCGCGGTAGACGGCTGCGGCAGCAGGGGTGACTATATGGATCGAGCACCGCACCCGCAGTACCCTATATGGGGAAAGCTTGGGGACTGGCTCCTCGTCGCACAGTGTGGCACTTCCTTTCGGGCACACGACTCCTGTTGCCGTCCTGCTCTGTCTGCCCATGCTGCCGGCAAGCCCAAGGCCCGGCAAACCGCAAGCTCTCTTGCGTCATCACCAGCATGCAGTTAAAAGTCAAGAGTAATGGTTACTTCTTGCCGCGCGTGTACTGGTGCATGTTTTTGGGCCTAGCCCAGACAAACATTGTGCGCGTTTGTCCGGCCCAGGCCCGGGGGCTCCTGTCGGTGTAGTGAACAGGGGGTGTTCATTACCCCTGGACACGCACCGGCGAGTTGCAGCCCCCAGGCGGGAAGGGCATGGCAGGGGAGCGAGCCTTCCTGGGAGAAGACAACTGGGAACAAGCACAAGACTATCCAAAAAGCATTCAAGTCAATAATTAGAAGGCAGAAGACCAAAGGCCGAAGCCCCAGCAAGATTCTTGCTGGGATGAGCCCCAGCAAGACTTGCAGGGGATGGCTGACGAAAGCCCCAGCAAGATTCTTGCTGGGATGAGCCCCAGCAAGATTCTTGCTGATGAGCCCCGGCAAGATTCTTGCCGATAAGCCCCAGCAAGATTCTTGCTGATGCGCCCCGGCAAGATGATCCCGGCAAGCTTGGCCCCGGCAAGATGACCCCGCCAAGATCCCGCCACTCTGCCATCGCTCCAGTGCAGCGACCAAACCTGTCAGATGGGTTTTGTCCTCCTGGATGCGTGTCAAGGCACCAATGGCGGGTGGGCATAAGCGGTGCTGATGGGACGGCCCCTTTTCCCGTCCCCAAGAAGCTAAGGGACACCTAGACAGAGCATTTAGTGCACTCGTCCTAATCCGTCAGTGATAAGCATGTAAACCCTGTAGCTACTTTACACCTCAATGTATGTACATTTTGCCACTGTGGTGACCCCTTTGAGCGTATAAAAGGAGGCCCAAGGCAACTGCTACACGAGAGGAGATCTTTTAGCCCATTCTGCATGCGTAGCTGCTCTTTGAATGTACTGTTCATTGCGAGCGCTCCTGGAGCCTGGGCTCAAGAACACTCATAATTAAACAAGGCAGGAGTAGGGTTTTACGCTGATCAGCGGCCCGAACCTGGGTAAAATCGCCCCGCGTCGATCGTTGGTTCTGCTCTTTGTGCATACCTCTCTCCCTGCCGAATCATAAAGGGGTCTTTTGGGGCCCCATAGGTGTCGCACGCCGGCGCGCCAGGTAGGGGGATCGAGGTTGCGCGAACCTGATCCAGCGGTCGGCGCGTCAGCTTCATCGTCCATGGCGACTTCGCTCCACATACAGAAAGCTAAGTTCTAAAACTTTAATGCTTTTTTCTGATTTGATTTTATCCATGAGGATGTTCTTTGCACATAACCTGTGCGCAAAGGAGCACTCTTGAGACATTCTGCGCTCCGGGTTGTTCGGGTCTGCCTAGCAACACCTGTGCAGCCGCGTTTGTTCTTGGAGTGTGAAGCTCTCGAGGAGGCGGCGTCCTCGATAGGCTGCTAACTAGGATCCATTCCTAAGCGCCATTGACTAGGACGTGCGCGATCGAGATGCATTCCGTCAAGCGTAGGGGACAACTGTGCAAAAACAAAATCATGTGGAGAAGAGCTCTAAATAAAGTTACGCACAAGTTAAAATGCTTTTAAGATGCTAATTAACTTGTCGTATTTAAACGCAGTTGTGGCCCGGGGGCTGGCAGCGTCCTCTGGACCAATCTTCTCGACGTCGAGAACGACGAAGTTCTCCGCCATAAGCCTTCCTGGCAACAAGCTTGCCGGAAGCCAGCGTCGAGAACGACGAAGTCCTCCGTCATGAGCTTTCCCGGCAACTCCTTGCCGGAAGCTAGCGTCGAGAATATCAAAGTTCTCCGCTAAAGTCAAAAGTTTCCCGACAACCACCCTTTGAGCAAAAAAATAAGCTCGGGGGCTGGCAGCGCCCTCTCAAGAAAAGCTAAGTTGCCAAGATTTATTACATTCATTTTGCTATCCTCACTTGCTTCTTATACCTACAGGCGAAGGAGCCTTCTCGGGGCTAATTGCGCCCCTAGTTGTCTCGAGTCCGCTCGACAATTTAGGTGGATGCATAAGCACCAAGGAGGTAAACCTTTCCGGGAGGCGGCGTTCCCGGCAAGTTGCTTAGGACCCGTTCCTCAAGCACTGCCGACTGGAGCGTGCGCACCGGAAAGCTTTCCGGCGAACGTGGGTCGCCTTGATTAATTGTTTGTCCTTGTACATCAACCTGCACGCGGAGGAACCTTGTCGTGGTTAGCCCGCGCTCTAGCTTCGCCTCGAGTCCGCTCGGCAAGCTTAGCAGCTGCGTTCTGGCCCGGCAAGTCGCCTTGCCGGCGGCGGCGTTTCCAGCAGGCTGCTAAAGACCCGCATCTAGCGCTCGCGGCAAACGTGCGCACCGGCAAGGTTTCCAGACAGCGCAGGGACTAAAATAAGTGCAAGGACTGAATTAATCAAGGGGGAAGCATACATTCATTCAGCATAAAGTAACATGCATTGCATGCATAAAGATTGATTTAACTAAGATAAATTGCTTCTTTATATGCGCCATTGCAGCAACAGGCCGACAAGACGGCAGTGAGACATTCGCGGTAGACGGCTGCGGCAGCAGGGGTGACTATATGGATCGAGCACCGCACCCGCAGTACCCTATATGGGGAAAGCTTGGGGACTGGCTCCTCGTCGCACAGTGTGGCACTTCCTTTCGGGCACACGACTCCTGTTGCCGTCCTGCTCTGTCTGCCCATGCTGCCGGCAAGCCCAAGGCCCGGCAAACCGCAAGCTCTCTTGCGTCATCACCAGCATGCAGTTAAAAGTCAAGAGTAATGGTTACTTCTCGCCGCGCGTGTACTGGTGCATGTTTTTGGGCCTAGCCCAGACAAACACTGTGCGCGTTTGTCCGGCCCAGGCCCGGGGGCTCCTGTCGGTGTAGTGAACAGGGGGTGTTCATTACCCCTGGACACGCACCGGCGAGTTGCAGCCCCCAGGCGGGAAGGGCATGGCAGGGGAGCGAGCCTTCCTGGGAGAAGACAACTGGGAACAAGCACAAGACTATCCAAAAAGCCTTTAAGTCAATAATTAGAAGGCAGAAGACCAAAGGCCGAAGCCCCAGCAAGATTCTTGATGGGATGAGCCCCAGCAAGATTCTTGCTGATGGGCCCCAGCAAGACTTGCAGGGGATGGCTGACGAAAGCCCCAGCAAGATTCTTGCTGATGAGCCCCGGCAAGATTCTTGCCGATAAGCCCCAGCAAGATTCTTGCTGATGCGCCCCGGCAAGATGATCCCGGCAAGCTTGGCCCCGGCAAGATGACCCCGCCAAGATCCCGCCACTCTGCCATCGCTCCAGTGCAGCGACCAAACCTGTCAGATGGGTTTTGTCCTCCTGGATGCGTGTCAAGGCACCAATGGCGGGTGGGCATAAGCGGTGCTGATGGGACGGCCCCTTTTCCCGTCCCCAAGAAGCTAAGGGACACCTAGACAGAGCATTTAGTGCACTCGTCCTAATCCGTCAGTGATAAGCATGTAAACCCTGTAGCTACTTTACACCTCAATGTATGTACATTTTGCCACTGTGGTGACCCCTTTGAGCGTATAAAAGGAGGCCCAAGGCAACTGCTACACGAGAGGAGATCTTTTAGCCCATTCTGCATGCGTAGCTGCTCTTTGAATGTACTGTTCATTGCGAGCGCTCCTGGAGCCTGGGCTCAAGAACACTCATAATTAAACAAGGCAGGAGTAGGGTTTTACGCTGATCAGCGGCCCGAACCTGGGTAAAATCGCCCCGCGTCGATCGTTGGTTCTGCTCTTTGTGCATACCTCTCTCCCTGCCGAATCATAAAGGGGTCTTTTGGGGCCCCATAGGTGTCGCACGCCGGCGCGCCAGGTAGGGGGATCGAGGTTGCGCGAACCTGATCCAGCGGTCGGCGCGTCAGCTTCATCGTCCATGGCGACTTCGCTCCACATACAGAAAGCTAAGTTCTAAAACTTTAATGCTTTTTTCTGATTTGATTTTATCCATGAGGATGTTCTTTGCACATAACCTGTGCGCAAAGGAGCACTCTTGAGACATTCTGCGCTCCGGGTTGTTCGGGTCTGCCTAGCAACACCTGTGCAGCCGCGTTTGTTCTTGGAGTGTGAAGCTCTCGAGGAGGCGGCGTCCTCGATAGGCTGCTAACTAGGATCCATTCCTAAGCGCCATTGACTAGGACGTGCGCGATCGAGATGCATTCCGTCAAGCGTAGGGGACAACTGTGCAAAAACAAAATCATGTGGAGAAGAGCTCTAAATAAAGTTACGCACAAGTTAAAATGCTTTTAAGATGCTAATTAACTTGTCGTATTTAAACGCAGTTGTGGCCCGGGGGCTGGCAGCGTCCTCTGGACCAATCTTCTCGACGTCGAGAACGACGAAGTTCTCCGCCATAAGCCTTCCTGGCAACAAGCTTGCCGGAAGCCAGCGTCGAGAACGACGAAGTCCTCCGTCATGAGCTTTCCCGGCAACTCCTTGCCGGAAGCTAGCGTCGAGAATATCAAAGTTCTCCGCTAAAGTCAAAAGTTTCCCGACAACCACCCTTTGAGCAAAAAAATAAGCTCGGGGGCTGGCAGCGCCCTCTCAAGAAAAGCTAAGTTGCCAAGATTTATTACATTCATTTTGCTATCCTCACTTGCTTCTTATACCTACAGGCGAAGGAGCCTTCTCGGGGCTAATTGCGCCCCTAGTTGTCTCGAGTCCGCTCGACAATTTAGGTGGATGCATAAGCACCAAGGAGGTAAACCTTTCCGGGAGGCGGCGTTCCCGGCAAGTTGCTTAGGACCCGTTCCTCAAGCACTGCCGACTGGAGCGTGCGCACCGGAAAGCTTTCCGGCGAACGTGGGTCGCCTTGATTAATTGTTTGTCCTTGTACATCAACCTGCACGCGGAGGAACCTTGTCGTGGTTAGCCCGCGCTCTAGCTTCGCCTCGAGTCCGCTCGGCAAGCTTAGCAGCTGCGTTCTGGCCCGGCAAGTCGCCTTGCCGGCGGCGGCGTTTCCAGCAGGCTGCTAAAGACCCGCATCTAGCGCTCGCGGCAAACGTGCGCACCGGCAAGGTTTCCAGACAGCGCAGGGACTAAAATAAGTGCAAGGACTGAATTAATCAAGGGGGAAGCATACATTCATTCAGCATAAAGTAACATGCATTGCATGCATAAAGATTGATTTAACTAAGATAAATTGCTTCTTTATATGCGCCATTGTAGCAACAGGCCGGCAAGACGGCAGTGAGACATTCGCGGTAGACGGCTGCGGCAGCAGGGGTGACTATATGGATCGAGCACCGCACCCGCAGTACCCTATATGGGGAAAGCTTGGGGACTGGCTCCTCGTCGCACAGTGTGGCACTTCCTTTCGGGCACACGACTCCTGTTGCCGTCCTGCTCTGTCTGCCCATGCTGCCGGCAAGCCCAAGGCCCGGCAAACCGCAAGCTCTCTTGCGTCATCACCAGCATGCAGTTAAAAGTCAAGAGTAATGGTTACTTCTCGCCGCGCGTGTACTGGTGCATGTTTTTGGGCCTAGCCCAGACAAACATTGTGCGCGTTTGTCCGGCCCAGGCCCGGGGGCTCCTGTCGGTGTAGTGAACAGGGGGTGTTCATTACCCCTGGACACGCACCGGCGAGTTGCAGCCCCCAGGCGGGAAGGGCATGGCAGGGGAGCGAGCCTTCCTGGGAGAAGACAACTGGGAACAAGCACAAGACTATCCAAAAAGCATTCAAGTCAATAATTAGAAGGCAGAAGACCAAAGGCCGAAGCCCCAGCAAGATTCTTGCTGGGATGAGCCCCAGCAAGATTCTTGCTGATGGGCCCCAGCAAGACTTGCTGGGGATGGCTGACGAAAGCCCCAGCAAGATTCTTGCTGATGAGCCCCGGCAAGATTCTTGCCGATAAGCCCCAGCAAGATTCTTGCTGATGCGCCCCGGCAAGATGATCCCGGCAAGCTTGGCCCCGGCAAGATGACCCCGCCAAGATCCCGCCACTCTGCCATCGCTCCAGTGCAGCGACCAAACCTGTCAGATGGGTTTTGTCCTCCTGGATGCGTGTCAAGGCACCAATGGCGGGTGGGCATAAGCGGTGCTGATGGGACGGCCCCTTTTCCCGTCCCCAAGAAGCTAAGGGACACCTAGACAGAGCATTTAGTGCACTCGTCCTAATCCGTCAGTGATAAGCATGTAAACCCTGTAGCTACTTTACACCTCAATGTATGTACATTTTGCCACTGTGGTGACCCCTTTGAGCGTATAAAAGGAGGCCCAAGGCAACTGCTACATGAGAGGAGATCTTTTAGCCCATTCTGCATGCGTAGCTGCTCTTTGAATGTACTGTTCATTGCGAGCGCTCCTGGAGCCTGGGCTCAAGAACACTCATAATTAAACAAGGCAGGAGTAGGGTTTTACGCTGATCAGCGGCCCGAACCTGGGTAAAATCGCCCCGCGTCGATCGTTGGTTCTGCTCTTTGTGCATACCTCTCTCCCTGCCGAATCGTAAAGGGGTCTTTTGGGGCCCCATAGGTGTCGCACGCCGGCGCGCCAGGTAGGGGGATCGAGGTTGCGCGAACCTGATCCAGCGGTCGGCGCGTCAGCTTCATCGTCCATGGCGACTTCGCTCCACATACAGAAAGCTAAGTTCTAAAAATTTAATGCTTTTTTCTGATTTGATTTTATCCATGAGGATGTTCTTTGCACATAACCTGTGCGCAAAGGAGCACTCTTGAGACATTCTGCGCTCCGGGTTGTTCGGGTCTGCCTAGCAACACCTGTGCAGCCGCGTTTGTTCTTGGAGTGTAAGCTCTCGAGGAGGCGGCGTCCTCGATAGGCTGCTAACTAGGATCCATTCCTAAGCGCCATTGACTAGGACGTGCGCGATCGAGATGCATTCCGGCAAGCGTAGGGGACAACTGTGCAAAAACAAAATCATGTGGAGAAGAGCTCTAAATAAAGTTACGCACAAGTTAAAATGCTTTTAAGATGCTAATTAACTTGTCGTATTTAAACGCAGTTGTGGCCCGGGGGCTGGCAGCGTCCTCTGGACCAATCTTCTCGACGTCGAGAACGACGAAGTTCTCCGCCATAAGCCTTCCTGGCAACAAGCTTGCCGGAAGCCAGCGTCGAGAACGACGAAGTCCTCCGTCATGAGCTTTCCCGGCAACTCCTTGCCGGAAGCTAGCGTCGAGAATATCAAAGTTCTCCGCTAAAGTCAAAAGTTTCCCGACAACCACCCTTTGAGCAAAAAAATAAGCTCGGGGGCTGGCAGCGCCCTCTCAAGAAAAGCTAAGTTGCCAAGATTTATTACATTCATTTTGCTATCCTCACTTGCTTCTTATACCTACACGCGAAGGAGCCTTCTCGGGGCTAATTGCGCCCCTAGTTGTCTCGAGTCCGCTCGACAATTTAGGTGGATGCATAAGCACCGAGGAGGTAAACCTTTCCGGGAGGCGGCGTTCCCGGCAAGTTGCTTAGGACCCGTTCCTCAAGCACTGCCGACTGGAGCGTGCGCACCGGAAAGCTTTCCGGTGAACGTGGGTCGCCTTGATTAATTGTTTGTCCTTGTACATCAACCTGCACGCGGAGGAACCTTGTCGTGGTTAGCCCGCGCTCTAGCTTCGCCTCGAGTCCGCTCGGCAAGCTTAGCAGCTGCGTTCTGGCCCGGCAAGTCGCCTTGCCGGCGGCGGCGTTTCCAGCAGGCTGCTAAAGACCCGCATCTAGCGCTCGCGGCAAACGTGCGCACCGGCAAGGTTTCCAGACAGCGCAGGGACTAAAATAAGTGCAAGGACTGAATTAATCAAGGGGGAAGCATACATTCATTCAGCATAAAGTAACATGCATTGCATGCATAAAGATTGATTTAACTAAGATAAATTGCTTCTTTATATGCGCCATTGCAGCAACAGGCCGGCAAGACGGCAGTGAGACATTCGCGGTAGACGGCTGCGGCAGCAGGGGTGACTATATGGATCGAGCACCGCACCCGCAGTACCCTATATGGGGAAAGCTTGGGGACTGGCTCCTCGTCGCACAGTGTGGCACTTCCTTTCGGGCACACGACTCCTGTTGCCGTCCTGCTCTGTCTGCCCATGCTGCCGGCAAGCCCAAGGCCCGGCAAACCGCAAGCTCTCTTGCGTCATCACCAGCATGCAGTTAAAAGTCAAGAGTAATGGTTACTTCTCGCCGCGCGTGTACTGGTGCATGTTTTTGGGCCTAGCCCAGACAAACATTGTGCGCGTTTGTCTGGCCCAGGCCCGGGGGCTCCTGTCGGTGTAGTGAACAGGGGGTATTCATTACCCCTGGACACGCACCGGCGAGTTGCAGCCCCCAGGCGGGAAGGGCATGGCAGGGGAGCGAGCCTTCCTGGGAGAAGACAACTGGGAACAAGCACAAGACTATCCAAAAAGCATTCAAGTCAATAATTAGAAGGCAGAAGACCAAAGGCCGAAGCCCCAGCAAGATTCTTGCTGGGATGAGCCCCAGCAAGATTCTTGCTGATGGGCCCCAGCAAGACTTGCAGGGGATGGCTGACGAAAGCCCCAGCAAGATTCTTGCTGATGAGCCCCGGCAAGATTCTTGCCGATAAGCCCCAGCAAGATTCTTGCTGATGCGCCCCGGCAAGATGATCCCGGCAAGCTTGGCCCCGGCAAGATGACCCCGCCAAGATCCCGCCACTCTGCCATCGCTCCAGTGCAGCGACCAAACCTGTCAGATGGGTTTTGTCCTCCTGGATGCGTGTCAAGGCACCAATGGCGGGTGGGCATAAGCGGTGCTGATGGGACGGCCCCTTTTCCCGTCCCCAAGAAGCTAAGGGACACCTAGACAGAGCATTTAGTGCACTCGTCCTAATCCGTCAGTGATAAGCATGTAAACCCTGTAGCTACTTTACACCTCAATGTATGTACATTTTGCCACTGTGGTGACCCCTTTGAGCGTATAAAAGGAGGCCCAAGGCAACTGCTACACGAGAGGAGATCTTTTAGCCCATTCTGCATGCGTAGCTGCTCTTTGAATGTACTGTTCATTGCGAGCGCTCCTGGAGCCTGGGCTCAAGAACACTCATAATTAAACAAGGCAGGAGTAGGGTTTTACGCTGATCAGCGGCCCGAACCTGGGTAAAATCGCCCCGCGTCGATCGTTGGTTCTGCTCTTTGTGCATACCTCTCTCCCTGCCGAATCATAAAGGGGTCTTTTGGGGCCCCATAGGTGTCGCACGCCGGCGCGCCAGGTAGGGGGATCGAGGTTGCGCGAACCTGATCCAGCGGTCGGCGCGTCAGCTTCATCGTCCATGGCGACTTCGCTCCACATACAGAAAGCTAAGTTCTAAAACTTTAATGCTTTTTTCTGATTTGATTTTATCCATGAGGATGTTCTTTGCACATAACCTGTGCGCAAAGGAGCACTCTTGAGACATTCTGCGCTCCGGGTTGTTCGGGTCTGCCTAGCAACACCTGTGCAGCCGCGTTTGTTCTTGGAGTGTGAAGCTCTCGAGGAGGCGGCGTCCTCGATAGGCTGCTAACTAGGATCCATTCCTAAGCGCCATTGACTAGGACGTGCGCGATCGAGATGCATTCCGTCAAGCGTAGGGGACAACTGTGCAAAAACAAAATCATGTGGAGAAGAGCTCTAAATAAAGTTACGCACAAGTTAAAATGCTTTTAAGATGCTAATTAACTTGTCGTATTTAAACGCAGTTGTGGCCCGGGGGCTGGCAGCGTCCTCTGGACCAATCTTCTCGACGTCGAGAACGACGAAGTTCTCCGCCATAAGCCTTCCTGGCAACAAGCTTGCCGGAAGCCAGCGTCGAGAACGACGAAGTCCTCCGTCATGAGCTTTCCCGGCAACTCCTTGCCGGAAGCTAGCGTCGAGAATATCAAAGTTCTCCGCTAAAGTCAAAAGTTTCCCGACAACCACCCTTTGAGCAAAAAAATAAGCTCGGGGGCTGGCAGCGCCCTCTCAAGAAAAGCTAAGTTGCCAAGATTTATTACATTCATTTTGCTATCCTCACTTGCTTCTTATACCTACAGGCGAAGGAGCCTTCTCGGGGCTAATTGCGCCCCTAGTTGTCTCGAGTCCGCTCGACAATTTAGGTGGATGCATAAGCACCAAGGAGGTAAACCTTTCCGGGAGGCGGCGTTCCCGGCAAGTTGCTTAGGACCCGTTCCTCAAGCACTGCCGACTGGAGCGTGCGCACCGGAAAGCTTTCCGGCGAACGTGGGTCGCCTTGATTAATTGTTTGTCCTTGTACATCAACCTGCACGCGGAGGAACCTTGTCGTGGTTAGCCCGCGCTCTAGCTTCGCCTCGAGTCCGCTCGGCAAGCTTAGCAGCTGCGTTCTGGCCCGGCAAGTCGCCTTGCCGGCGGCGGCGTTTCCAGCAGGCTGCTAAAGACCCGCATCTAGCGCTCGCGGCAAACGTGCGCACCGGCAAGGTTTCCAGACAGCGCAGGGACTAAAATAAGTGCAAGGACTGAATTAATCAAGGGGGAAGCATACATTCATTCAGCATAAAGTAACATGCATTGCATGCATAAAGATTGATTTAACTAAGATAAATTGCTTCTTTATATGCGCCATTGCAGCAACAGGCCGGCAAGACGGCAGTGAGACATTCGCGGTAGACGGCTGCGGCAGCAGGGGTGACTATATGGATCGAGCACCGCACCCGCAGTACCCTATATGGGGAAAGCTTGGGGACTGGCTCCTCGTTGCACAGTGTGGCACTTCCTTTCGGGCACACGACTCCTGTTGCCGTCCTGCTCTGTCTGCCCATGCTGCCGGCAAGCCCAAGGCCCGGCAAACCGCAAGCTCTCTTGCGTCATCACCAGCATGCAGTTAAAAGTCAAGAGTAATGGTTACTTCTCGCCGCGCGTGTACTGGTGCATGTTTTTGGGCCTAGCCCAGACAAACATTGTGCGCGTTTGTCCGGCCCAGGCCCGGGGGCTCCTGTCGGTGTAGTGAACAGGGGGTGTTCATTACCCCTGGACACGCACCGGCGAGTTGCAGCCCCCAGGCGGGAAGGGCATGGCAGGGGAGCGAGCCTTCCTGGGAGAAGACAACTGGGAACAAGCACAAGACTATCCAAAAAGCATTCAAGTCAATAATTAGAAGGCAGAAGACCAAAGGCCGAAGCCCCAGCAAGATTCTTGCTGGGATGAGCCCCAGCAAGATTCTTGCTGATGGGCCCCAGCAAGACTTGCAGGGGATGGCTGACGAAAGCCCCAGCAAGATTCTTGCTGATGAGCCCCGGCAAGATTCTTGCCGATAAGCCCCAGCAAGATTCTTGCTGATGCGCCCCGGCAAGATGATCCCGGCAAGCTTGGCCCCGGCAAGATGACCCCGCCAAGATCCCACCACTCTGCCATCGCTCCAGTGCAGCGACCAAACCTGTCAGATGGGTTTTGTCCTCCTGGATGCGTGTCAAGGCACCAATGGCGGGTGGGCATAAGCGGTGCTGATGGGACGGCCCCTTTTCCCGTCCCCAAGAAGCTAAGGGACACCTAGACAGAGCATTTAGTGCACTCGTCCTAATCCGTCAGTGATAAGCATGTAAACCCTGTAGCTACTTTACACCTCAATGTATGTACATTTTGCCACTGTGGTGACCCCTTTGAGCGTATAAAAGGAGGCCCAAGGCAACTGCTACACGAGAGGAGATCTTTTAGCCCATTCTGCATGCGTAGCTGCTCTTTGAATGTACTGTTCATTGCGTGCGCTCCTGGAGCCTGGGCTCAAGAACACTCATAATTAAACAAGGCAGGAGTAGGGTTTTACGCTGATCAGCGGCCCGAACCTGGGTAAAATCGCCCCGCGTCGATCGTTGGTTCTGCTCTTTGTGCATACCTCTCTCCCTGCCGAATCGTAAAGGGGTCTTTTGGGGCCCCATAGGTGTCGCACGCCGGCGCGCCAGGTAGGGGGATCGAGGTTGCGCGAACCTGATCCAGCGGTCGGCGCGTCAGCTTCATCGTCCATGGTGACTTCGCTCCACATACAGAAAGCTAAGTTCTAAAACTTTAATGCTTTTTTCTGATTTGATTTTATCCATGAGGATGTTCTTTGCACATAACCTGTGCGCAAAGGAGCACTCTTGAGATATTCTGCGCTCCGGGTTGTTCGGGTCTGCCTAGCAACACCTGTGCAGCCGCGTTTGTTCTTGGAGTGTGAAGCTCTCGAGGAGGCGGCGTCCTCGATAGGCTGCTAACTAGGATCCATTCCTAAGCGCCATTGACTAGGACGTGCGCGATCGAGATGCATTCCGGCAAGCGTAGGGGACAACTGTGCAAAAACAAAATCATGTGGAGAAGAGCTCTAAATAAAGTTACGCACAAGTTAAAATGCTTTTAAGATGCTAATTAACTTGTCGTATTTAAACGCAGTTGTGGCCCGGGGGCTGGCAGCGTCCTCTGGACCAATCTTCTCGACGTCGAGAACGATGAAGTTCTCCGCCATAAGCCTTCCTGGCAACAAGCTTGCCGGAAGCCAGCGTCGAGAACGACGAAGTCCTCCGTCATGAGCTTTCCCGGCAACTCCTTGCCGGAAGCTAGCGTCGAGAATATCAAAGTTCTCTGCTAAAGTCAAAAGTTTCCCGACAACCACCCTTTGAGCAAAAAAATAAGCTCGGGGGCTGGCAGCGCCCTCTCAAGAAAAGCTAAGTTGCCAAGATTTATTACATTCATTTTGCTATCCTCACTTGCTTCTTATACCTACACGCGAAGGAGCCTTCTCGGGGCTAATTGCGCCCCTAGTTGTCTCGAGTCCGCTCGACAATTTAGGTGGATGCATAAGCACCGAGGAGGTAAACCTTTCCGGGAGGCGGCGTTCCCGGCAAGTTGCTTAGGACCCGTTCCTCAAGCACTGCCGACTGGAGCGTGCGCACCGGAAAGCTTTCCGGCGAACGTGGGTCGCCTTGATTAATTGTTTGTCCTTGTACATCAACCTGCACGCGGAGGAACCTTGTCGTGGTTAGCCCGCGCTCTAGCTTCGCCTCGAGTCCGCTCGGCAAGCTTAGCAGCTGCGTTCTGGCCCGGCAAGTCGCCTTGCCGGCGGCGGCGTTTCCAGCAGGCTGCTAAAGACCCGCATCTAGCACTCGCGGCAAACGTGCGCACCGGCAAGGTTTCCAGACAGCGCAGGGACTAAAATAAGTGCAAGGACTGAATTAATCAAGGGGGAAGCATACATTCATTCAGCATAAAGTAACATGCATTGCATGCATAAAGATTGATTTAACTAAGATAAATTGCTTCTTTATATGCGCCATTGCAGCAACAGGCCGGCAAGACGGCAGTGAGACATTCGCGGTAGACGGCTGCGGCAGCAGGGGTGACTATATGGATCGAGCACCGCACCCGCAGTACCCTATATGGGGAAAGCTTGGGGACTGGCTCCTTGTCGCACAGTGTGGCACTTCCTTTCGGGCACACGACTCCTGTTGCCGTCCTGCTCTGTCTGCCCATGCTGCCGGCAAGCCCAAGGCCCGGCAAACCGCAAGCTCTCTTGCGTTATCACCAGCATGCAGTTAAAAGTCAAGAGTAATGGTTACTTCTCGCCGCGCGTGTACCGGTGCATGTTTTAGGGCCTAGCCCAGACAAACACTATGCGCGTTTGTCTGGCCCAGGCCCGGGGGCTCCTGTCGGTGTAGTGAACAGGGGGTGTTCATTACCCCTGGACACGCACCGGCGAGTTGCAGCCCCCAGGCGGGAAGGGCATGGCAGGGGAGCGAGCCTTCCTGGGAGAAGACAACTGGGAACAAGCACAAGACTATCCAAAAAGCATTCAAGTCAATAATTAGAAGGCAGAAGACCAAAGGCCGAAGCCCCAGCAAGATTCTTGCTGGGATGAGCCCCAGCAAGATTCTTGCTGATGGGCCCCAGCAAGACTTGCTGGGGATGGCTGACGAAAGCCCCAGCAAGATTCTTGCTGGGATGAGCCCCAGCAAGATTCTTGCTGATGGGCCCCAGCAAGATTCTTGCTGATAAGCCCCAGCAAGATTCTTGCTGATGAGCCCCGACAAGATGATCCCGGCAAGCTTGGCCCCGGCAAGATGACCCCGCCAAGATCCCGCCACTCTGCCACCGCTCCAGTGCAGCGACCAAACCTGTCAGATGGGTTTTGTCCTCCTGGATGCGTGTCAAGGCACCAACGGTGGGTGGGCATAAGCGGTGCTGATGGGACGGCCCCTTTTCCCATCCCCAAGAAGCTAAGGGACACCTAGATAGAGCATTTAATGCACTCGTCCTAATCCGTCAGTGATAAGCATGTAAACCCTATAGCTACTTTACACCTCAATGTATGTACATTTTGCCACTGTGGTGACCCCTTTGAGCGTATAAAAGGAGGCCCAAGGCAACTGCTACACGGGAGGAGATCTTTTAGCCCATTCTGCATGCGTAGCTGCTCTTTGAACGTACTGTTCATTGCGAGCGCTCCTGGAGCCTGGGCTCAAGAACACTCATAATTAAACAAGGCAGGAGTAGGGTTTTACGCTGATCAGCGGCCCAAACCTGTGTAAAATTGCCCCGCGTCGATCGTTGGTTCTGCTCTTTGTGCATACCTCTCTCCTTGCCGAATCGTAAAGGGGTCTTTTGGGGTCCCATAGGTGTCGCACGCCGACAAACACTCAATACTATTGGATGGTATTTCATTTCTTCTTATTTTGAATGTGTACGACTCCCTGGAAGGTTGATGTGAAGATAACCAAACTAATCAATATCCTTATTCAAACCTTGAATAATGACTGAATTGCCAAAAAAATAGGATAATGAGATGAGGAAAACCTTGAATCATGTGTGGTGTATGCATTAGTTCTAAAAACACAAATTAAATTTCAGAGTTCAATGATATAATCGTGTGTTTGACAAATCTTAGCATATAGAAACAACGGTATAACGCAACATACCAAATAGAGATGGTTTGTTCTTACTGAAATGAATAAGCTAATATGATGCGGCTTACAAAAGATTGTTGCTAAAAGCAAAATATAACATGAGATCTCGAATCCTTGAGCATAACCTATATAATAACCGATGTGACATCTCATTACCAAATTAATTATTATTGGTTGAACCTTCTTTTTGTGATGGTGTGCTTCTCCCTTGACAAGACACATGTCCGTGTATGTGATTTTTTTTAAGAATGACTACCCAAACTTCACACAACGGTGTTACATTCAGCTAGCATGAGAGAGCGCAGCTTCGCCGGCATGTCCGCGAGCATCAAGTCTTCTTATCTTCTGGCTCTAGCTGCTAGCTCATGAGCGAACTTGTTTCTTTCCCTGGGAATAGCATTGATGCAGAAAGAATCAATGGTCGTCAGTGCATCTTTTATTTCACAGATGACTGAAAAACAGTTAGACTGGCTAGATCTCCCCAACTGCAGTTCCTTGGCAATTAGTACGCAATTAGTTTAAATGATTATTGGGCCTTTGTAAATAATGGACAATGCCTTGAGGCTGATCAGAATGGCCTACCCCTCGGCCTCCTCTACTGACGTACACGGCTGCACATGTTGGCTCACTGAAACAAACACCCATCCTCTATAGTCCCTTGCAACTGAACCAGCAGAACTCTCACCTGAATATGCGAAAACACAACATCTATGCTATCCATGTATGTGCAATTTACAAACACTAATAATTAAATAAACTAAATTCCTCACTTTGCAACAAGCTTCTACAGAAAATCTTACTATATTTGACAAATTTAAAGAAATCAGAAGAAGAAATCTTGCACTAATAAAAGAATTGAGAGTTTAGGAGTTATTCTAGGTACCTTGAGCTTGATTAAGGGTAGTGGTTGGTCGGTGGATGCAACAACCTTTGGCCGTCCATGTGTTGTCAGCTGTATTTCGTAGATCCATCGTGTGAACCCTGTGCCTGATCCGTTAATCATGGAAGATGAGAAGCTCGATTCCTTTATAAACCCCATACAACTACTTGTATTACCTGATGCACATGCAGACAATAGGTCCTAGTTAGCACTGAATAAAATTATTTGCATCAGGGATTCACCAAGTAGCTTGGCCCCCGGCGAGCGACACACACGTACATCAGGTAGATGGATTATAGAGGTTATATGTGCATCGATGTGTTCTTGGGAAACAGAAAAAAAGAGGGCTGCTATACCTTGGCAAGTGGGAGGCGAGATGATCCACAACGGCGAGGCGCACCATGTTCGTCGAGTCCGGATGGGGACGACGGTGTTGGCTTTGTCGTGGAGGCGGCTTGGACACGTCAGCGTAGGTGTCCTGGATGGCCTAGAGCTCTGTCTCCCGCAAAGTCTCGGTACAATCGCTAGCGTCACCGCCGCCGGTCGGCCGGTGTCGTGGGCGGAGTATGTAAGTGCGGCGGCGGCCGGTGTTTGGTTAGGGAGATTGTGATCCCTGTCGATCGCTAGGCAGGACGTGCGCATGGATTGCTGGCAGAACATTGAATCTGGGGCCTTGAATTGGATGGCAAACCGTGAAAGCAAAATTGGATGGCAAACCGTGAAAGCAAAATTGGATGGCAGATCGTAGAGCGTTGATTTTTCTGTGTACGCTAATCTGGCTGGCCTTGGGGTAATTTAAGTTTATAGCCTTACTATACCTGGATTGATTGATTACCATGCCAGATGGGTGCATCCTTTGCCTTCCGCCCGCTCAAGTCGTCGACGTCAAGCTCCGGGTTTTCAAAACCTGGGCGATCTTCGACGACCAGCCAGTCCCCCTTGATGACGACGACGACGACCTTCCACGCCAGCCGCATGTCCATGGCGCCTGGCGTTGGAACTGCGGTCACAACAGCCCCTGCCCCGGTCTGCATGGTGTTGACACCATGCCACCCCCCTCGCCACACGGACCATCACCACCTCCTCCCTCAGCCCAGCCGGAGCGTGCTCGGGTGAACTTCCTCCAGCCTCTCGTTGGTGGACCGCTGCTGCCTCCTGCTGCGGTGCACGATGACGAGAACGCGCTCGATGACCACCTGGCCGGCGATGCCGACGACTCCTTCTCGCCCACTGTGGAGGTCTCCAACTCCTTCTCCTCGTTGGCCCTAGACGAAGGCGAGTGCTCTCAGCTCTCTGGTAATTGCCTCGACCCTCACATTCCCACTCCCACGTCCCCCCTCTCAAGCTTACCTAGTTCTCCTCCATGTACAGTCACGGTTTCTGCTGCGTTCAACTCCGACGACCATGAGGCCACCGTCCGTCGCATCCAGGGCGCCGGCAAGAGGGCTACCGATGCGGCCAAGCTACGTAGGAGCCGTCGCCTTGCGGAGAAGGATGGGGGGCAGTTCGTTGACATGACCACCAAGGCCATGCGCGCAAAGGCTTGCCGTTTCGACCTGCAGCAGGCCACGGCCGAGCTCATCGCGGCCATCGACGCGTCCGGCCTCACCAGCACCCCGGAGGAGCCGGTCCATGATGCTGCATCCTTGGCCCAGATTGTGATCATCTGCGGTGCTGAGCAGCTGGAGATCGATGAGGTGACCTCCCCGGCACCGTGATCGAAGCTGGACTGCTCTGGACTCCGGTTTCTCGCCAAAACCGCTTAGTCCTTACTTGTTATGGCCGTATCTGCCCTTATGGCAATGTTTTAATTCCTAGTTTTCCCTTTCCAGCCCTACTCACTCGATCCCATGGGTGCATGGGCGAGCAGAATCTCGATCCTTTTGTAACGCTTGTTCACAACCTGGACTCTTGGTGCCTCTCTTTAGCTTATGGGTAGCCTCAAGTTTAATTTTTGTTGCTGGAATGTTCGTGGTCTTGGCCAAAGTCAGAAGTGCTCGGACGTTCTCTCTGAGCTCCTGGCCATTAATCCTCATGCGTGTTTTCTTCAGGAAACTAAGCTCAACTCTATCACTAACTCAAAACAAAAAAAACTTCCTCCCAAAACACCTCGATCTCACCCACACCCTGCCGGCTACGGGCTCGGCCGGGGGCATACTTTCGGCCTTCTCATCCTCTCAGTTTTCTCTCCTCACTTCGGACGCCGACTTATACTCCCAAACCTCCATGGTCTCCTGCCTTGCCTCCCCTCACAAGCTTGCCGTAACAAACGTATACGCCCCCACTGACCATGCTCTCAAGCAAGATTTCCTGTCTGAGCTAGCCTCCTTCGTGCCCCTCTCGCCCACCCCCTGGCTTATCTTGGGCGACTTCAACCTCCTGCGGCAACCCTCGGACAAAAACACGCCAAACTTCAGACAATCTGAAGCGGACATGTTCAACGCTTTTATCCACCAACATGCTCTAATAGAGCTCCCTCTCCTTGACCGGTGCTACACTTGGTCGAGCAAGAGGGATAAACCCACCCTTGAAAAAATAGACAGAGTTTTCATTAACGTTGACTGGGACCTCCTCTTCCCCAACACCACAATTGCTTCGCTAACCCGTTATGTCTCCGATCATGTTCCCCTAGTAATCACGATTGAGACCATCATCCCGCGCCCCGCTCTTTTCCGCTTTGAAAATAGATGGGTTGTTCGACCAGCCTGCCTTACTATTGTTCAAACAGCTTGGGCCGAGGCCCGTATACGTTCAAACCATGCCCTGAACCTTGCTGCCGCTCTCAAACGAACGCGCTCCAATCTTAAAGGATCGAGGCGCTCCGCTATTCCTCTGAACACTCGTGAAAATAACTGCAAAGCCGTTATCTCAGTTCTCAATATTATTGAAGAATCACGCTTCCTGTCGCCCCTCGAACTTGTCCTTCGCCGGGTTATCATAAAAGTTCTTCAACGCACTATTCGTGAGAAGGCGTTGTACTGGATCCAACGAGGGAAAATCCGAACTGCTCTTGAGGGGGACGAAAATTCCCGTTTCTTCCATGCCTCGGCCTCTGCCCATCTTCGTAAAAATAAGATCACGGTCCTTGAGGCGAACGGTTTGGAATTTTTTTCTCATGACGCTAAATCAAAAATTCTCTCTGATTACTACACCCCCCTTCTTGGCACTGCTTTTCAACCCACTTGGTCCTTCTCCCTCCTAGATCTTTACCCCTCTCCTATCCCCCAACTTCGCTCTCTGGGTGACCCTTTCACGGACGATGAGATTTCAGACGCTTTCTTTTCCATGAATAAAAATGCTAGCCCTGGCCCAGACGATTTTGGCCCTGGGTTTTATAGGAAATTTTGGCATACTCTCAAGGGAAAAATCCATAACTTCTTCAAAGAATTCCATGCCCTGTGTTCTGATATTTCCTGCCTTAACCGAGCCCTCATTATTCTTCTCCTGAAGAACACTGACGCCAGGTCCCCCAATGACTTTCGCCCAATCTCCCTCCAAAATTGCCCAATTAAAGGAGTCGCAAAACTTTTAACTAACAGACTAAAAGCCCATATCCCTCTTTTGGTCCATGCCGACCAAACTGGCTTCTTGTCCGGTCGCAATATCTCGGAAAACTTTCTCTACGCCGCCGACATTCTTCACTGTTGCGCTAAGAAAAAAGCCCCAGCCATCATCGTCAAACTGGACTTTCGGAAAGCGTTCGACTCAATCTGTTGGTCCTCCCTCCTCCATACCTTGCAGGTTAGGGGCTTCCCACCACGCTGGTGTGACTGGATTCGCTCTCTGCTTACCACTGGATCCACTGCTGTTATGCTTAATGGCATCCCAGGGAAGTGGATCCAGTGCAAGAATGGACTCCGGCAAGGCGACCCCCTATCCCCGTACCTGTTCATTATTATGGCCGATATTCTCCAACAAATGATCATTAAAGCCTACAAGGATGGTACTCTTTTGCACCCCTTGTGCCCCCACCTCCCGTGCCCTGTCCTGCAGTATGCCGACGACACTCTAATCATCGTTAAAGCTACTAAGGATGCAGCCAAGCACCTCAAACACATCCTTGACGCCTTTGCTGCAGCCACTGGCCTGCAGATCAACTTCACCAAAACGACCTTCACCCCCCTAAATGTGGACCCGCAGGATGCCACTCAAATGGCCTCAGACCTTGGAACGAACATCTCCTCCTTTCCCCAAACGTACCTAGGACTGCCTCTCTCTCCGCATAAACTTCCGCCCTCTGCCTTCCAGCCAGTCATTGACCGCTGTGACACCTATCTTGCTGGCTGGTGTGCCTTACTTCTCTCACGTTGCGGTAAACTAGTTCTCCTCTCTGTCGTCCTAGACAGCCTCCCCACGTATTTTATGCTTTGTTTTTCTCTGCCCATCCAGGTTATTGAAGCTATTGATAAACGTAGACGCACCTTCTTCTGGTCCAAAGACGAGACTTGCTCAGGGGCTAAATGCTTGGTTGCTTGGGATAAAGTGTGCACTCCTAGAGATGCAGGTGGTTTGGGTGTTAAAAACCTTCGCGCACAAAACTTTTGTTTACTGCTGAAATTTGCTTACAAATTTTTACATTCCACCTCCCTCCCTTGGAAGGACTGGGTTTTGCATCACTCGCCTCTCCACATTGGTTATGGCAAAAACAACTCCTTTCTTGCAAAGACTATTTTCAAACATCTACAGAATTTGAGAGATATCCCAGTGCACTGTTGGAGACGGTTGCTCCACCTTCTTTTGGTTAGATCGATGGCTAAAGCCAGAACCTCTGGCTATAGTCTACCCAGCCCTTTTTTCCCACCATACAAAACCAAATGCCATGGTAGCTACAATTATGCAGGAAGGGATCGAACTTGCTCTTCGTAATCGGCTAACCACTACTGCGATTGCAGAACTTGCCTCTCTAAACTCTTTGTTGCAGGATTGTGCTCTCTCGCAGGTTCCGGACACTCGTCGCCTGCTTAACGGGTCTGCCTTCTCGACCCGGGGTGCGTACGCGGCTCTCTCGGACCATCTCTCCGATCCCATGCTTGCCGCCATTTGGGACTCAAAAGTGCCCAAAAAGGTTATGATCTTCGGATGGCTCTTCTACCTCGACCGCCTTAACACCCGTAAGAACTTGCATAAAAAGAGCATCCTGGATACAGAGGCATGCCCAAGATGTTCTCACCAGGTCGAAGATCGCGAGCACCTTTTCTTCACATGCCCGGCAGCTCGGAGGATTTGGCAGGCTACCTCCATTCGCCCGTGCTTCACGCCTATTGGTGACCTCTTCACCACGAGTTTACCGGCTGAGTTGCCAAATTCGGTCCGCCCCTTCATGTTCCTTATCGTTCTCTGGAAGATTTGGGATGCACGGAACAAAAAAGTTTTCCAAGGAGTAGATCTTCCTACTGCTGATTCCATTAGGGCTATTATTGATGACATGACTATATGGGCTCCTCGGCTCAAAACCGAGAGTCTAAAGGAACACGCCGGGCTGTGGCGTGATTTCCTCTCCTCGCACAATGTGTGAGCTCTGTACACAACTGCTATGTTTGAAATATATTCAGGTGGGGAGCCTCCCCCCCCCCCCCCCCCCCCGTGACCATTTCAAAAAAATAATTACCATATTTGAAATTTCCTGAGTTTATGGCCTTACTATACCTGGATTGATTTATTCCTATAATTATCATATTTGAGATTTCTGAGTTTATAGTCTTACCATACGTGGATTGATTGTGATTGATTACAATAAGTACGCTGGGTATTCCCGGCCAGATGAGAAAAGAGGAAAACCGGTGAGAGAGGATGAAGGGAGGTGAGAGAAAATAAAATCGGACAAAAATAAAACCAAAGTACCATGCTACCAACTGCTTCATTAGGAGTAGAGATCTGAGAGTCCTTATTGCTTTGATGGTCTGCCAATCTAATCAAAGGCCAGGATTCAATGTTCTACCAAGCAGAACAATCACCGCGCACGTACTGCCGTCCTGCCCCTCGCGAGTCACGAACTCACCACTGTCTCAGCAAACCGCTGCCGCCTATTTTTCCTCTTTTCTCCTAACTTCCTCCACCCTAGCGCCGCGTCGCCCTTCCTCTCCTCGCGTCTCACCCTTTCCCGGCTGCTCCGACGGACCGCCCCCCGCTTGCATCCCACCCGCCGCCTGGCCGCCGCAATCCTCCGCCCACCATTGAGGCGTACAGGCGCGCATCCACGACCGGCAGATCCCGCAACCGCCGATCCTATCAACGCCGCACAGACGTTGCAAAGCGATCTTCTACTTCCCCAGCGGTGGTCCGCCTCGCATTCTCTCTGACACTTCCTTCCCCGCCCCCGCTCCTCCATGGCCTGGCCCGCTCCTTGCACAGCTCCGTCGTGCGCGCGGACGCTGCAGGTGGAATATGCGGACACGTTACCATTTGTCTTCTCCATCAACGCAAGGGGCTAGCTGGGCAGTTCAACTCTTCTGCGACAGGCCGACAGCCACAACAATGAGGACTCTATAGAGGTACTGTTGGGGATCGAGTCCATCTCTGTCTCCAGAACAGGCTGGACAGGTCCACGATTCGATTGATTGACGGAATCGGAGCAATGCGAACACCTTATGGGCAGAGGTAGAGAAGCAGAGTATGGGCACTAGCACAGTGTGGCTTTTTTTCTTGCTGTAGGCAGCTGCACTCTGAGGCGCTTTGCTCTTTCATTTGTACTATCAACAGGTACACACGGTATACAAACCCAGTTTTACTATGACGTCGTAACTTTGTTCAGTTCTTCTGTAGAATTAATTCATCTGAATTACTAGCTATGATCCCTTATTATTCTTATTCTAATTAGCAGACAAACTTAAGATATATTTTTTCACCTGAATCTACAACTGATATTGTTATCTCTGTTTATCTCATTTGTTGGGCACCGCTGCTATGTTTAGGGCTGCTTGTTGAGCATTTCCTTGGTAAATCAATCCCAGATTCAAACAATGCATTCTTACACTTCCATGTATCACAGTTTATATTCTTCTTTCGTTGATGCAGGCCTTCATGTTTACCCGAAAGATTTTGAATATGTAATATATGTCTTACGTACAATCCAGCCTAGACACAACGTCAGAAATTATCTGCTATCTGTTACAGATTCAGCTCGACGTCAACCCCTTTCCTGTTGTGCTTATGGTCTTGGTTTCGGATTTAGAATATCTTTTGATTTAGAGATGCAGAGACGATGGAGAGCTATTGACAAGCCTCATTTTCTGTTTCTTCTGGAGGGTCTGGGTCTAAATGTCGGTGAAATATTTGATTTTTAGCTGAATGATGAAATAATGGATAGTGGTGCTCATCTCGAAGTAGGGCAACTGGATCTAAATGTCAGTGAAATATTTGATTTTTAGCTGAATGATGAAATAATGGATAGTGGTGCTCATCTCGAAATAGGGCAACTGGATGTAAATGTCAGTCAAATATTTGATTTTTAGCCGAATGATGAAATAATGGATAGTGGTGCTCATCTCGAAGTAGGGCCACTGGGTCTAAATAATTTGGTTATCTCAAAATTTGACTAGCATACGAGATATGTGTAGTAATTTGTGTATGCATTACAGCCTGGACTGGAAAATTGTCCCAACCATCTTGGACAAACCCAAGGCAGGTGTTTCCAGCTGCCATGGCCGAGGCACGGGGTTCGACATGGTGATCAAGGAGGTGCAGGGTATGCTCTTTTAATTAGTATGATGATTTCCGCATGTAGTAATGCTACTCTCAATGTTTTTGCATAACAATCTTGAGATTATTTATTGAAATCTTCGTAGTGGTTCTTCCAGTTAAGTTGAGCTTAAGACATTTGTCTCTGCTCTCAGCTAATTTAGGATTTTGTATTATATTTAGGTAAGCATTTGCCTTACATGTCGTGATACCTTACAAGCACTGTGTTAATCAATTTTTTCTTGATCAAGTTTACTATTATTTCCATCGCTCTGCAGTCTATTTAATTACACTGCTTTACATTATTCTGGTGTGAAGTTTTCCAAATGCATTTTCCAATACAAAATTTCTTTTTTCGGATACAGACTCTTTTTGCTATGGAGTAATAAATAGGCCAATCTGGATTCATCAAAGTTAAATAAAATTTATGGCCTTGTGTTGATAGATGGCATTACACACTGATGGGTTATGATTTTCTATTTTTCTTATAGAAACAGAGAAATCGAATATTCTGTTTGCAAGACGATTATCATATATTCTAATTCAGACATAAGTGATGATACAACAACGCTCTTCGCCAAATTCTAATTCAGTCGAGCGTAGCTTAACTTGGGACCAAGCCCGTGCAACAGTTATTGCCATCTTCATGCCCCATAAGTTGCTTCTGTCATGCATGGAAACAAAGACGCCACCGACAATAACGATATGCATAGTAAGGTCATTGCCCGGCAGGATTTTGCTTTGACCTGCTTGGATGATACTGTGTCGGTGTATTCCCGCTTCATTGTCCTGTTTTTTCAGTGAAAATCTGAAGATATATAGTTGATTGCCTGTATTTGATTGCCCTGCAATATTTTTTCACTTGGTTATTTGTACATAGTACGAGCTTGAATATTGAATAAGCAGCGTATCTATTAAATATATGCAATAAAATTTTGTGCATTAGTTTGTACGTGCATTTGCACACATGCATATGATTATTCAGGTCAGATTTGCCATGTGCTCTGTTTACCACCGAAGTTACCCCTCCTTATTTTCAGGTTATGAATTGAAGTCTTGTTTGAATAGTCATATTCGTATTTGGTGGATCGTATCTATATACCATGTTAAAAGCAGATGTAACCTCATTTATTTTCAAATTAATATTAAATGCCTCATCAGTGTATCAAACTGACCTTTCTCTATGAGGACCCTGCAGTTTGTGATGTTGTAATTTTTCTTTGGGCAAATGCACTGCAGAAAAAACATTCTTTGCTGAGCAGCCCGCGAAGGCAGATCTGTATTCGGCATAGGGTTTTCCGAGTGTAAAACTCAGTGAAGTGCACTTGGCATACACCTGGCATGGCATTTGCTGAATGTATTTATCGGTTTTTGAAAGGAATGTTAAGATTCATATGTTCAATTGTAATTTATCTCCGAAAGCTCATTCTAGAATATTTGTATGTAGATTCCTATTTATGAACGTTTTTTTTATAAATTATACTAGGACATGGATTTTAAATTCGGGGTCCTTTGAGCATACTCACATTCATATTTGATTACGAACACGTGCGTTGCACGTGCATGGTTACTAGTTATTATTAGGGGTAGATAGATATTATGTCAATCATTTGCAAGTGTTATTTTTTATGAAAAAGTGGCAAAAGATCAAAGTGTAAAGTAAAGAGTGGCAATAGATCAATTACAATGTAAGGAGTGGCAAATTATCAAAGTACAAAGTAAGTGGTAAAGTAAGTGGTGGCAAAAAAATCAAAAACCCCGGGAAAAGGAGGCCGCGCGCTCCAGCGGTGACCCCCGGCGTCACGGGCCACCTCCCGCCGAGCTCCAGCCACCGACGTGCTCAACGGAACAAGGCACACCAGCCTGGAGGTCACACGCTCGCCGGCGAGCCCAGGAACGGGGAGGGCCTCGGCAGTGGCGAAAGATGGCGTCGACCGACGATGGGGAGCACGACACGGTGCACGGGAGGAAGAAAGGGGTTGCGGGGCGACCTTGGAGGTGAAGGTGGGAGCCTCTAGTGGTGGCAGAGTGGAGAGGGAGGGGCCGTGGTGCTCTAATTTGAGCGGTGGTCGGCGGTGGGGCTGCCGCCATTTGAGGGATAGGAGAGCTCCTGGAGCTCGATTTAGAGGTCGGGGAGGGCTATAGGAGAGAGGGGGCTGGTGGAGTGCTCGGAGAGAGCTCGGGCGAGCTCGCGGCCGTCGCGACGCGTAGGCCAGCGCGCTGGAGCTCGGGGGACACGCGTAGGGGAGGGGAGAACACGTCCAGAGGGTTTACGCGATGTGGAGGGGCTCGGGGCGCTCGAGAGAGCTCGGGGGAGGCGTGGCCGGCCGGCCGTGATGGTGTGGACGGCGGACAGCGCGTGGACGGGGCTACCGTGGCGCTTCGGGGAGGAAAGAGAAGGGGAATGGGCTGGAAAGCGAGCGCGTGGATGCCACGGAGCCATAGGACATGCTGGGACGCGCGGAGACGGACATGAAGAAGAGGCTCGAAGCAAAACGACGAGCAAAGCGCGTCCAGTGCTTGCCAACAGTGTGGTCACCGCGTGGCATGGTCCATCGAGGGCACGATGGCCTGGCAAAAGGTGTCTAGCGTGTAGTCCCTTCACCCTAGAGCACCACGGAAGCATTGGTCCGATTAAAGCAACTTTGTGCTGAAGGGTGCCATCAGCTATAGTTTATGGCAACAAGGTGTTTGTAGAAAACTGGGGGAGGCTCACTTGGGGATAGATGCTGATCTTTAGCTGGGGTTGATCACGCACTAAGAAGACCACCTTGGAAAAAATTTAGCCCAAATGGAGTTGTCTAACTAGCACTTCCTTTGCAAAGTGTCCAACTGGACAAAAAATGGAAATGGAAGCTGCACTCACATGGATGAATGTATTGAGCTGAATTTTGGTGTAGGGTGATGATTTCATCCTATGAAGGCACTGTAAAAATTTCATACCATTTGGCTAAATATAAATGGTACTTCCTTCACAATGCTTCCCACTGGACAAAAACTTGGCGAAATTCTTGAGAAATATTGGCTAGATTAAATGAGCTCAAATTTGGTGGATGGAAGTTATATAGGTGGGAGGATGTCCTAGAAAAATTTCAGGAACTATGGAGCAATATAAAATATAGTTTCTTCACAAACTGAAATTATGACCAGAAGCAAAGATTGGATGGTATGCTCACCATGAGCATGGAATCTTGAATATTTTTACATACCCGAGGCCCATATGAGTCAAAGGAATTTTGAGAATTTTGTGTGAATTTTAGGAAAGACATAAACATAGGTTGCTTCACAACCTAGGGCAAACAGGGTTATTCCTTTAATAGAAAAAGGAATATTCTCAAGAAATAAAGATTGGGGTTGGGCTAAGATGGAAATGACATGGTCTTGGGAAGGATTTGAGAATGTTAAACCACTTGGGAGAGGAAGGAGAGGTGATCTTCCCAGGTTTCAAGACCACAGAGCCAAACCAGAAGAAATCCAAAAGAAAAAGAAAGGCCAAAGATTGGGGTGTCATAGACTTGCAATTGGGACACCTACAACTACGAGGTCAGTTTTGAGTCGAAGGTGGACTAGCAACTGAGCCGACAGCAATACGAGGCCAATTGCGAGTCGATGGTGGGCTTGCAACTAGGATGAAAACAAACTATGGGCCTAGTTGCGAGCCGAGAGTGTTCTTACAACTGAGGCAACTACAACTACAATCCCCAGTTGTGAGTCGAGGATGGACTCGCAACTAGGGAAACTACAACTACAAGCCCAGTTGTGAGTCGAGGATGGACTTGCAACCAGGGCACCTACAACTACAATCCCAGTTGCGAGTCAAGGGTGAAATTGCAACTGGGACAAATACTACGGGACTCCAGTTGCGAGTCGAGGGTGGGCTCACAACTGGGAGGAGAATAAACTATGGTTCCAGTTGTAGTCGAGGGTGGACTTGCAACTATGACAACAAACAACTACATGGCCCAGTTGCGAGTCAGGGCTTGAGTTGCAAATGGGACGACAAAACAACTACGGGGCCAGTTGCGAGTCAAATGTGGACTTGCAATTGGTACACCTACAACTACGGGGCCAGTTGTGAGTCGAAGATGGACTTGCAACTAAGGCGACGAGGCCAGTTGCGAGTCGGTGGTGAGATTGCAACTAGGATGGAAACAAACTACGAGCTCAATTGCGAGTTGAGTATGGACTTGCAACTGGGGCAACTAAAACTACAAGCCCCAATTGCGAGTAGAGGATGGACTTGCATCTGGGGCAACTACAACTACAAGCCCAGTTGGGAGTCGAGGGTGGACTTCCAACTGGGGCACCTATAACTACAATCCCACATGCAAGTCGAGGGTGGACTTGCAACTAGAACAAATATTATGGGACACCAATCGCGAGTCGAGGGTGGACTCACGGCTAGGAGGAGAAAAAACTAGGGTTCTAGACTTCTAGTTGCGAGTCTGGGTGGGCTTGCAACTATGACAACAAACAACTATGGAGCCCAGTTGCGAGTCACAGATTGAGTTGCAAATGGGACGACCAAAAACCTATAGGGCCGATTGCGAGTCAAACATAAACTTGCAATTGGGACACTACAACTACGATGTAACACTAATTAGCAAATATTCCAAGAGCACACATAAAAATAACACCAGTAGCACTTGGACTAATTAAATGACTTAAACAAATTGAAACAGCACCAAAACAGCAATATTAAATCCAATTAAAATCATTTCAATTTAAAATGGAATCCAAATCTGTCCAAACCAGTTTTTGGTGAAGGGTAATATTGCATTACATTATTTGGGACAAGTCCCACAATTTACAAAAATGCATAAAGCCCTAAGTATTTCCAAAACAGCACAGAAATAAAAAAAACAGAAACAGAAAATAGAAAAATGGAAAAGGCCGAAGCCGCTTACCAGCAGGCCCAGCCCACCTAGCTCTCCCTCTCTCTCTCCATCGCCGTGTCGGCGCGCCCGTGGCTGCGCGCGCGCGCCATCAAGCGCGCGACACGCCGACGCCACCGACAGCCACCGACGCCGCGGGTAGATAAGGCCGAAGCCGTGCACCCCCTCTGGCCTCCCCGTCACTACCCAACTCTCTCCCTCGTTCGCTCCGTTTTCTTCCCCCTCAGATCCGCGCGAGGCCGAGCGCTGTCGACACCGCGCCTCTGCTCTGTCGCGGCCACCGGCGACCCCGCGCTCGTCCACCGTGTCGGCCAGCTCCGCTGTCGTCTTCTTCATCTACTGGAGGCCTCAGGTGGAGCCGGAGGACACCGCAACGCCGAGCCCCTTCGTCCGCATCTCCGACCAACGCCGCATCTTCTCCGACTCCGGCGACCGTCCTGCAGCTACTAAACCCCTCGACGAGCCTTCCTTGAGCTCTGCGGTGAGCAAACGAGCGGAACCCCTCTTCTCTCCCTCTCTTGCCGCGTCTGTAGTCGCCGTTCCCCGCATACCTGAGCTCGCCGCCACACGAGCTCGTCGCCGGCCACGTTCCGGTGACCTAACGTCCGCGCACGCATGACCATTCGATTCGTACGCACGCGTAGATCATCGCTGACCCCCTAGTTCGAGTTGCCGCGCGCTGTATCGCCGAGCTCATCGGCACCCGAACTCCGGCGCCGCTTCGGCCATCGCCGCCGACGTTTCCGTCCATCTCCGGCCCAGAGACCACCTCCGTTGGATGCGCGCTGCCCTACCCTTTCGAACGCATCCGAGCACGCTCAAAATGGTGGCCTGTAGCCATTTTCCGGCGAAGCCCAAGCCGCGCCGCCGCGTTTTACGCCACCGGCGATGCGCCGCCGGCCGTGCTGACCTGGCATGGCCTGGGCCCCGCCCAGGGTCGCTGACGAGCGGACCCCGCCGCGTGTTTGACCAGATTGACCGGGTCAACGCGTGACACTGTTCACCTCAGTCACTGACCAGTGGGCTCGCGTGGTTAATTAAGCTAATAACGTTTAATTAAATAAAAGCTAGTTAGTTTAGTCAAATGGCTCACTGACATATGGGGCCCACTCCCTAATTAACCTGCTAATTAAACTAATCCACTGTTAGTCTAAACAGAGACTGACATGTGGGTCCCACTGGACCCACATGTCATGTTTGACTGGTCAGCGACGCTGTTGACCGCTGACGTCACAGTGACGTCATGCTGACGTCATAATTCATTTCTATAAATAAAATAATTCCAGAAAATCATTTAAACTTCGAAAATTAATAACTTTTAAACCGTAGCTCAGATCGAAAAAGTTAAAACATGAAAGTTGCTCAGAACGACGAGACGAGTCTGATCGTGTCGTCTGTTTCCATGTCGGAACCTCCTACATAGAAGAATTCGTAACCCCGAGCCCGAATCCGGCAGATAAATAGTACACACACACCGGTTAATAAATTCCAGAATAATCCTAAAATTAACTAAAATGACTTAGATGCATATTAGGCTACCCTGCACTGCATCATAGCATCGCACGCACTATGTTGCATCTGATTGCATTATATTTACTTGTTTCCTCCCCCTCTCCTCTTTCGGTAGACCCCGACGTTGCCGTAGCTCCTGAGGCAGACGCCGCTCCGGAGTACGACTACGTCCCCGACGACCCTGCCCTTGCCATCGAGCAGACAGGCAAGCACCCCCATTTGAGCATTCCGATATCACCTATTCTCTTCCCTCTTATGCTTGCATTAGATGTTACTGCTGCTGTTACCATCCTATATCTATTGCATAGCCTGTTTAATTGTAGCCTACTGTTGATACCTGCCTGTTATCCTAAACTATTTAGATAGGATGGGTAGAGCCTGATTAGAGACCCACTTGTCCCGACTGCCCCGCTGGACTCTCAGAAGACCCGAGCAATGGGATTGAAGATTAGAACCTGGCAGCGCACGTCACTTCCCCTAAGATGCTCGACACTACTGGGTTACTATCGAGTGCCGGGGGTGATACCTCGTCAGCACTTATGATGATAACCTTGTAGGTTAGTTAAGTGGTCGTGGTAAGCGAGGGTGATTCCTCCTACACCACCCCCGATACCGACGCCGTCGCGCAATCTCTCAAGAGTGGACCTCGAGGGTGATTCCTCCTTCGTTCACCTTGATGATAACATCGAGTGGGAATTCCATCGAGGGTGATTCCTCAGGGTTCCCTTCGGTGTCAGACACACAGTTACTTTGGATATTATGACTTGACTTTGAAACATGATACTAAAGACGGGTCGGCCCTGAGGGGTACCTGCGCGAGCATGTATGCGAAGTGATGTGGAGTCGGGTTGACCTGAGAGGTGCCCGCGAGATAACTACGAGGCGTGGCCGGGCATTCTTAGCCCTTGCCGCAAGTCCTCGAGACGGGGCGACGGGGTCACATCGATCGTGAGTCTCTGCCCGTTACCGCGCGCTCCTAATCCACTACGGTTTGGATATTTGATCCGAGGGGCCTCTGGCCCGATAGCACTAGCCATCACGTGGGCATAGTATGGGCGTTCTGCGTCGTAACTTCAGCCGAAGCTTAATGGACGTCAGCAACTGATGCGGCACACACTGGGTTGGACTGGGAACGCAACCGCGCTTGTATAAGGGGTTGCTAGGTCTGCTCACCGGCGGTGCACGTAACGTGCAGGAGTTCCCGGGGCGATGGCCCAAGACCCCTGGGGGCATAGGTTAGACCGGCGTGCTGACCTCTCTGTTAAGTATTTGGTCGGGTTGCGGCGTGTTGCTTAGTCGAGGCCGGGCATGACCCAGAAAAGTGTGTCCGGCTAGAGTTAAGCGAGCATGGTGGGTAAGTTGGTGCACCCCTGCAGGGAAGAAACTTCTATCGATAGCCTGTCCTACTGTAACGGACACTCGGAGTTGTATCCCGATCGGTACAACTAGAACATGACATGAGATGAGAACTGGATAGTACGGCTCTGGGATTGCTTTCTCGCAGGGAGTCGAGGAAGAATCCCCGGCCGAGGTTGATGACATTACTACTATACTTTACATTATGTTGGTCTGCTCTCTTCTAATGCTGCGAGACCGTTGAAGATGCTGAAGATGCTAGTCTTCGATAGGACTAGGCTTTCCCCCGCTATTCTGGCATTTCTGCAGCCCAGTCCACATATTCAGCCCCCTTTTGAAAATGTTGCATATGTAGTGTAGATCCTTGCTTGCTGAGTACTTCGGATGAGTACTCATGTTTGCTTTATTTTCCTTTTTTCCCCCTTTATCCATTTGTCGCATCCAGACGACGGAGCCCCGGAGCCAGATGTCCCCGTCGACGACCAGTACTACTACCAGCCCGGAGACTACTACTACTACGAGGAGCCGTCTGACGACCAGGAGTAGGATCGGAGGGTCCAGGGCAGGAGGCCCACGCCTTTTCGATCGTAGCTTTTATTTTTACCCCGCCTCTGTGAAGGCTTATTCCTCTGTCCTGTAATATATATCTGTACCCAGATATCTGACGCTTCCGCTGACACTTGTATGCCATCGAGCTATGTATTCGAGCCCTCGAGGCCCTGGCTTGTAATATTAAGCTTGTATGAATTTATTTATGTTTTAGAGTTGTGTTGTGATATCTTCAAGTGAGTCCTTAGGCTTGATCGTGTGCATTTGCGTGTATGATTAGTGCACGATTAAGCCGGGGTCGTCACAGGTTGGTATCAGAGCCGACTGCCTCTAGGAATCCCCCTATCCAACTCTTTGGCCGAAGTTGAGTCTAGTGGTCGAAAACTGTTTTACTAACTTGGCTGTGTGGCTTACGGGCCCACGTCGCCAATTGGGTGGTATTAGGATCTTTTATTCCTCGTCTTTACTCTGGGACTCTGATCTCTCTTCTATTCGGGTTTAATAAAATTTACTAACACCGACACTTAGGATCCCGATAATTCTATCCACCCGGAGAGCTGGATTCAGTGTGATTTCCTTGTCTTTGATCTGATTAGTCTGATAATCATTTCCTTTCCATTGTTTTGTTTAATCTTTCCATTTGAGATCTGTTATGTTTCTCATCGTCGAATGACAATCCTGAATCTTCTTATTTCAGATGGACCGTCTGTTGACACCTCGCCCTGCGACGCAGCTTGTGCTTCGCACCTGTGCTCGAGACGTCCCTGGGTTTCCAGCTGTTCTGATTGCCCTCTTGATCAGGCTGGGATACCGCTGGTGCCCCGAGTACATGGTCTACGAGGTTTATCGTGAGTTCAACCAGGAGCAATACTATGCTGATGTTCGCATCTATGATCAGCAGGATGACTCAGACACTGAGCTACATCTTTTCCACGGTATCGGCATGACGATTGAGATGGCAGTCCATGATGCCGCCTACTCTGCTGTCGTACGTCTTCGAGGACAGTTCAGTGCTGACTTGGATTCTCTGAGTATCGGTACATTCCGTATGCCCCTGCTGGAGATGCTTCTGGATTCTACACAGCTGTCTGTGCCCCTTACGAGCCTCGTCGCTACGATCAGCGAGTTCTGATTCACTGTACTCAGGCTCTGGATCGCACTGTTCGGGCTCTTGCTGTCGAGTTGTTCGCCACTCGAGCACGGCTATACGAGGTTATGACACAGTTGCTACCAGCTGTTCGTGCAGGGATACACCCGGAGCAAATTCTTTACCCGAGCAGGACCGAGATGCCATCAGGGATCGATTGGCCTGCTGTGGGAGGTCACACGCCTGCACGTGGACCTCTTCTTACAGTTCGAGACCGGGTTCTGCATCAGAGTGCACATGGAGCGCAGGATCCTTCTGCGACTAACGTCCGTCGTCCGCACTTGCAGCTACCCCGTTTCAGTGGTTTTCTCCGATGTTGATGTAGCCTTTGCTATGTCTCGTTGTGTACTTCCTTACCGCGTGCCTGCGCGCCGCCTAGCATGTCTAGCTTTTGAATTTGCGTCGTTATGCTGCCCGAATGTAACCGACGCTGTATGGATCTGTATGACTTAATGACTACTATTAAGCATCTGCTGTACTATTTAAATTCTGTCACGTTACATCATGCATGACGCTTTACACTCGCATTGGCTTCTGCTAAACTACCCCTGTCGATTTAACAGGATGGCTGACAACAATCCACCACCACCGCCGCCACCTGACTATATGGCTGCGATGATGCAACAGTTCGAACTCAACCGCCAATTCATGACGGGAATTATGCAGCAATTCCCCCGTCCCAATGCCGACCAGCCGCTACCTTCCATCACCTTGCCAGAATTTATGCGGCTCAACCCATCGTTCTTCCGCAACACCGTCAACCCATTGGATGCAGATGACTGGCTGTGTGACATCTCCCATGAGATGGAGTCTGCTGGTGTCGCCCAGGTCAACTATGTCACCTTTGCGACATACCTTCTGAAGGGTCCCGCATCACAGTGGTGGGCTACTCATCGACAGACTCTACCACCTGGTACCGTCGTCACCTGGGCTGAATTCAAGATTGCTTTCCGTGCCCGCTACATTCCTCAAGCTGTCATAGCTCGGAAGAAGGCCGAGTTCCGCAGTCTCGTTCAGGGCAACAAATCTGTAGAAGTTTATTAGCGCGAGTTTCTTGACTTGTCTCGCTACACTGAAGAGGACGTTCCCACTGATGAACGAAGGCAGGAGAAATTCCGCGAAGGGCTGCACCATGACATTCAGTTAGCCCTGCTTATTCAAGACTACCCTGATTTCGCCACCTTGGTGAATAAGGCTATTATGGTCGAGACTGGATTGAAGAAGCATAAAGAAGCGACCAGACGCACTCGTGAGGCGGGCTCATCTTCGGGCTCATCTTCCCAGAAGCGCCGTATCTGGATCCCTCAGAGTATGTATCGTCCAGCAGCACCAGTGCACAGGCCTTCCTATACTGCACCACGTCTGCCTCCTCCACCGCCGAGGCAGCCTCTGCAAGCTCCAGCACCTCGAGCTCTTGCACCACGTCCTGACAATGGACTCTGCTTCAAGTGTGGCCAGCCAGGTCACCGTGCGAGAGATTGCTCTCAGAATCAGAATCAGTTGGCTCTCCCTTCTGCTGGCCATGGTATTGGCCATGGTACTCCTCAGCAGCGCAACAACAATGCCAGACCTTCTTATGGTCGTGGGCAGTACTACCACGTTAACATGTCTGAAGCTCCGGATCAACCAGATACTGTGATGGGTACACTTCTCGTTAATTCAGTACCAGCATCCGTTTTATTTGATTCAGGAGCATCGCATTCATTTATGTCAGATAAATTCACACTCATGCATGAAGTTAAATGTGATATGCTACCCCAAAAGTTACGAGTAAATACTCCCGTGGGACACTGTCACACCTCCTTGGTTAGCCCTGATGTCGTGATTAATATCGAAGGGTTGGAGTTTCGAGCATCCCCCATTATTCTCAACTCCTCTGATATTGATCTTATTCTGGGAATGGATTGGTTGAAGGCTCACTACGCCTCAATCAATTGTGCCACTAAGGTGGTACACCTTCTGCATCCATCGAATGAGATAGTGAATTATCAAGCTCACCTCACCCAGAACGCTGAGGCTCAGATTTATGCCTTAAATGCGTTGAACACTTCTCCGCTTGAGGGGATCGAGAACATCCCAATTGTCTGTGACTTCCCGGATGTTTTTCCAGAAGAACTTCCAGGAATACCCCCTGCTAGAGCTATCGAGTTCGTCATCGACTTGAAGCCTGGCACCACTCCTATTGCGAAGCGTCCCTACAAGATGCCACCGCACCACCTTATTGAGCTTAAGGAAGAAATTGATAAATCCTTAAGGAAGGGTTTCATCCGTCCTATTTCCTCTGCCTGGGGAGCACTGTCTCTTTTTGTCAAGAAGAAAGATGGTACGAATAGGTTGGTCCAAGATTACCGTCCTATCAACCAGGCAACCATTCAGAATAAATATCCGCTTCCCCGGATCAATGACTTATATGATCAACTTGCTGGATCATCGGTGTTCTCTAAACTCGACTTGAGGTTGGGTTATCACCAGATCCGTGTCCGTGAAGAGGATATTCCAAAGACTGCATTCGTTACTCGTTATGGCTCTTACGAGTACACCGTCATGTCTTTTGGCTTGACCAATGCCCCAGCTACGTTCTCTCACCTAATGAATTATATATTCATGGATTACCTCGACAAGTTCATCGTGGTATATCTGGACGATATCCTAGTATATTTGAAGAATAAGGAAGAACATGCCGAGCATCTTCGCCTTGTTCTGGAGAGGCTTCGAGAGCACAAGTTATATGCCAAGTACTCCAAATGTGAATTCTGGCTTTCCGAAGTGACCTACCTTGGACATGTGATTTCCAAGGACGGTATTACCGTTAACCCAGAGCGTGTTCAGGCTATCCTTGACTGGACTCCTCCGAAGAATGCCAAGCAAGTCCGAAGCTTCCTCGGTCTAGCTAGTTATTGCCGACAATTCATCGAGAACTTCTCCAAGATCGCCAAGCCCTTGACTAATCTGCTCCACAAAGGCGTTAAGTTTGAGTGGACAGACAAATGTCAGGAAAGTTTCTAGACCCTCAAGGACAAGCTTACTTCTGCTCTAGTGCTTGCTCCTCCTGATTCCCGCAAGGACTTTGTGATATACTGTGATGCCTCTCGTCAGGGATTAGGCTGTGTCCTAATGCAAGAACGAAGAGTGATTACGTATGCTTCACGTCAATTGCGTCCACATGAAGAAAATTATCCAGTGCATGATCTTGAACTCGCTGCAGTGATCTATGCATTAAAGTTATGGCGACATTACGTTCTGGGTAATCGGTGTGAGATTTACACCGATCATCAAATTCTGAAGTACTTGTTCACCCAACCGGATCTTAACCTCCGTCAGCAGCGATGGTTAGAAACAATTACGGACTATGACTGCGGTATTTCATATACCCCGGGCAAGGCTAATGTAATGGCCGATGCCCTGAGCCGCAAGTCATATTGCAATGACCTCATGGTTAGGCGAGCTCAACCTCGTCTCTATGCAGAATTGAATCAGTTGAATCTGCGAATTGTTCCCCAAGGTTCTCTTAATAACCTTGTGGTACAGCCAGACCTTCAAAAGGCTGTTAAGGAAGCGCAAGCTAAAGATGCTGAGATTGACCTAATGAAGAAAGAGCGTCACCTTGATAAGTACCGGGATTTCTCAGTTGCTGAAGATGGAACATTATATTTTCGAGACCGCATCGTAGTACCTCGTTTCGAGCTGATGACCGACAAAGTCATGAAGGAGGCTCATGATACACCGCTGTCTATCCATCCGGGTAGCACTAAGATGTATCGCGATCTCCGACAGAGGTACTGGTGGTCCAGAATGAAGCAGGACATTGCTCGATACGTTGCTGAATGTGACGTATGTCGTCGCGTGAAAGCAGAACATCAGAAGCCTGCTGGAATTCTGCAACCGCTCCCTATTCCTCTATGGAAGTGGGATAAAGTGCAGATGGATTTCATTACTGGTCTTCCCAAGTCTCAGAAAGGTCACGACGCTATTCTTGTCGTCGTCGATCAACTTTCCAAGGTTGCTCATTTCCTACCTGTCAAGGAGACTATCACTGCTAGCCAGCTAGCAGAGCTGTATATCTCCAGAATCGTTTCACTCCACGGTATTCCGAAGGAGATCAGTTCGGACCGTGGCGGTCTTTTCACGTCCAAGTTCTGGGAAAGTTTTCAAGAAGCTATGGGAACTCACATTACATGGAGTTCAGCTTATCATCCCCAATCCCAAGGCCAAGTTGAGCGCGTTAATCAAGTGCTTGAAGACATGCTTCGAGCCTGTGTTATATCCTTCGGTAAGAAATGGGAGGAATCTCTCCCGTATGCCGAGTTCTCTTATAACAACAGCTATCAAGCCAGCTTGAAAATGGCCCCCTTCAAAGTGCTTTATGGACGTAAGTGTCGAACCCCACTGAATTGGTCAGAAACTGGGGAACGACCTCTTGTTGGACCGGACATTATTCAGCATGCCTAAGAACAAGTCAGAATTGTCCGAGAAAATCTCAAGGCGGCTCAGGACCGCCAAAAGAGCAATTATGATCGCAAACGATGCGGTCTGACTTATCAACCAGGTGATCATGCTTATCTTCGTGTCACTCCTATGAAGGGCACCCGTCGTTTCGGAATCAAGGGCAAGCTAGCTCCTCGCTATATCGGTCCTTTCCGCATTGTTGCCAGACGTGGACAGGTGGCATATAAATTGGAGTTGCCGCCACAATTCTCTCATATTCATGATGTCTTCCACGTGCCGCAACTTCGCAAATGCTTCAAGGAATCTCCGCACCGCGCAGTGGATCACGAGATGCTTCAGTTGCAAGACGACTTATCTTATAAGGAGCATCCGATCCGCATCCTTGATGAAGCTGAACATTGAACTCGTCAGAAGACGACCAAGTTCCTGAAAGTGCAGTGGTCGAATCATACTGAAGATGAAGCCACTTGGGAACGCGAGGATCATCTTCGGGAAGAATATCCCGGACTCTTTCCTTCTACCTCCTAAATTCTCGGGACGAGAATTTCTTTTAGAGGAGTAGAACTTGTAACACCCCTGTGTAACTACCACTGTGATCAACTGCTAATATTGCCAAGTCATACCATTTTGCAGTGCCAAGTCACATGGGTTAAGGATCCAATTCAAATTCAATTATGGAAATCAACTCAAATTCAAAAGTGCAAAATAAGTTTGCTCAAGCACCTTTGGAAAAATGTTCACTAATTAGCAAATATTCCAAGAGCACACATAAAAATAACACCAGTAGCACTTGGACTAATTAAATGACTTAAACAAATTGAAACAGCACCAAAACAGCAATATTAAATCCAATTAAAATCATTTCAATTTAAAATGGAATCCAAATCTGTCCAAACCAGTTTTTGGTGAAGGGTAATACTGCATTACATTATTTGGGACAAGTCCCACAATTTACAAAAATGCATAAAGCCCTAAGTATTTCCAAAACAGCACAGAAATAAAAAAACAGAAACAGAAAATAGAAAAATGGAAAAGGCCGAAGCCGCTTACCAGCAGGCCCAGCCCACCTAGCTCTCCCTCTCTCTCTCCATCGCCGTGTCGGCACGCCCATGGCTGCGCGCGTGCGCGCTGTCAAGCGCACGACACGCCGACAGCCACTGACGCCGCGGGTGGATAAGGCCGAAGCCATGCACCCCCTCTGGCCTCCCCGTCACTACCCAACTCTCTCCCTCGTTCGCTCCGTTTTCTTCCCCCTCAGATCCACGCGAGGCCGAGCGCTGTCGACGCCGCGCCTCTGCTCTGTCACGGCCACCGGCGACCCCGCGCTCGTCCATCGTGTCGGCCAGCTCCGCCGTCGTCTTCTTCATCTACTGGAGGCCTCAGGTGGAGCCGGAGGACCCCGCAACGCCGAGCCCCTTCGTCCGCATCTCCGACCAACGCCGCATCTTCTCCGACTCCGGCGACCGTCCTGCAGCTACTAAACCCCTCGACGAGCCTTCCTTGAGCTCCGCGGTGAGCAAACGAGCGGAACCCCTCTTCTCTCCCTCTCTTGCCGCGTCTGTAGTCGCCGTTCCCCGCACACCCGAGCTCGCCGCCGCACGAGCTCGTCGCCGGCCACATTCCGGTGACCTAATGTCTGCGCACGCATGACCATTCGATTCGTACGCACGCGTAGATCATCGCCGACCCCCTAGTTCGAGTTGCCGCGCGCTGTATCGCCGAGCTCATCGGCACCCGAACTCCGGTGCCGCTCCGGCCATCGCCGCCGACGTTTCCGTCCATCTCCGGCCCGGAGACCACCTCCGTTGGATGCGCACTGCCCTACCCTTTCGAACGCATCCGAGCACGCTCAAAATGGTGGCCTGTAGCCATTTTCCGGCGAAGCCCAAGCCACGCCGCCACGTTTTACGCCACCGGCGATGCACCACCGGCCGTGGTGACCTGGCATGGCCTGGGCCCCGCCTAGGGTCGCTGACGAGCGGACCCCGCCGCGTGTTTGACCAGATTGACCGGGTCAACGCGCGACACTGTTCACCTCAGTCACTGACCAGTGGGCCCGCGTGGTTAATTAAGCTAATAACGTTTAATTAAATAAAAGCTAATTAGTTTAGTCAAATGGCTCACTGACATATGGGGCCCACTCCCTAATTAACCTGCTAATTAAACTAATCCACTGTTAGTCTAAACAGAGACTGACATGTGGGTCCCACTGGACCCACATGTCATGTTTGACTGGTCAGCGATGGTGTTGACCGCTGACGTCACAGTGACGTCATGCTGACGTCATAATTCATTTCTGTAAATAAAATAATTCCAGAAAATCATTTAAACTTCAAAAATTAATAACTTTTAAACCGTAGCACAGATCGAAAAAGTTAAAACATGAAAGTTGCTCAGAACGACGAGACGAGTTTGATTGTGCCGTCTGTTTCCATGTCGGAACCTCCTACGTAGAAGAACTCGTAACCCCGAGCCCGAATCCGGCAGATGAATAGTACACACACCGGTTAATAAATTCCAGAATAATCCTAAAATTAACTAAAATGACTTAGATGCATATTAGGCTACCCTGCACTGCATCATAGCATTGCACGCACTGTGTTGCATCTGATTGCATTATATTTACTTGTTTCCTCCCCCTCTCCTCTTTCGGTAGACCCCGACGTTGCCGTAGCTCCTGAGGCAGACGCCGCTCCGGAGTACGACTACGTCCCCGACGACCCTGCCCTTGCCGTCGAGCAGACAGGCAAGCACCCCCATTTTGAGCATTCCGATATCACCTATTCTCTTCCCTCTTATGCTTGCATTAGATGTTACTGCTGGTGTTACCATCCTATATCTGTTGCATAGCCTGTTTAATTGTAGCATACTGTTGATACCTGCCTGTTATCCTAAACTGTTTAGATAGGATGGGTAGAGCCTGATCAAAGACCCACTTGTCCCGACTGCCCCGCTGGACTCTCAGAAGACCCGAGCAACGGGATTGAAGATTAGAACCTGGCACCGCACGTCACTTCCCCTAAGATGCTCGACACTACTGGGTTACTATCGAGTGCCGAGGGTGATACCTCGTCAGCACTTATGATGGTAACCTTGTAGGTTAGTTAAGCGGTCGTGGTAAGCGAGGGTGATTCCTCCTACACCACCCCCGATACCGACGCCGTCGCGCAATCTCTCAAGTGTGGACCTCGAGGGTGATTCCTCCTTCATTCACCTTGATGATAACATCGAGCGGGAATTCCATCGAGGGTGATTCCTCAGGGTTTGCAACTAGGATGACAACAAATTAGGGCCCAGTTGCGAGTCAAAGGGTGGACTTGCAACTGAGACAACTACAACTACATGCCTAGTTGCAAGTTGAGGGTGGGCTTGCAATTGGAGTACCTACAACTACAAGCCCGGCTGCGACTTGAGGGTGGACTTACAACTAGGGAACCTACAACTATATTCCCAGTTGTGAGTCAAGAGTGGACTCACAACTGGGACAAATAAACAAAACTACAGGACCCCAATTGCAAGTCGAAGAATGGACTCGCAACTGGAATGATAACAAACTGCGGTCCCAGTTGCAAAAAATATCAAGAACCCAGTTATGAGTCGATGGTTGTCTTGCAACTGGGATAAAAAAGGGTGAGCTCGGTTGTAAGTTGATGGCGGACTTGCATAACTGGTAAAAAATGTTAGCCCTGGTTACGGCCTTACGGGTCCATGGTGGACTTGCAGCTGAGGTGAAAAAAATTAGGCATGGTTCCAAGTTGAGGGTGTGACTTGCAACTAATACAAAAATGATGGGCCTATTTGTGACACAATTGAAACATCAAGACTAGTTGCGAGTCGAGGGTTGACTTGTAATTGGGTTACAGTCAATGTTGGACTTGCAACTAGGACGGAAAAAATGGTCAGGCGGAGTTATAGTCGTTGGTTGACTTGCAACTACGTAAAAAAAATCAGTAGTTCAGTTGTGAGCCAATGGTTGACTTGAAACAGAGACAAAAACATAGCCCCTGGTTGCAAGTTCATGGTGGACTTGCAACTGACACACACACAAAAGTCTGGCCTAGTTGCAAGGTGAAGGTGTGACGACCCCGGCTTAATCGTGCACTAATCATACACGCAAATGCGCACGATCAAGCCTAAGGACTCACTTGAAGATATCACAACACAACTCTAAAACATAAATAAAGTCATACAAGCTTTATATTACAAGCCAGGGCCTCGAGGGCTCGAATACATAGCTCGATGGCATACAAGTGTCAGCGGAAGCATCAGATATCTGAGTACGGATATAATACAGAGAGAGAAATAGGCCTTCACAGAGGCGGGGTAAAATAAAATACTACGATCGAAAGGCGTAGGCCTCCTGCCCTGGACCCTCCGATCCTACTCCTGGCCGTCAAACGGCTCCTCGTAGTAGTAGTACTCACCAGGCGGGTAGTAGTACTGGTCGTCGGCTGGGGCTTCTGGCTCAGGGGCTCCGTCGTTTGGTGGCATCAAATGGAATATGGGGGAAAAAGAAAATAAAGCAAACGTGAGTACTCATCCGAAGTACTCAGCAAGCAAGGATCTACACTACATATGCAACATTTTCAAAGGGGCTGTATATGTGGACTGGGCTGCAGAAATGCCAGAATAGAGGGGGAAGCCTAGTCCTATCGAAGACTAGCATCTTCAACAATCTTCGACAGTCTTGCAGCAATAGAAGAGAACAGATGAACATAATGTAAAGTATTAGTAGTAGTATCATCAACCTCGACCTGAGATCCTTTCTCGACTCCCTGCGAGAAAGCAATCCCAGAGCCGTACTATCCAGTTCTCATCACATGTTCTAGTTGTACCGATCGGGATACAACTCCGAGTGTCCGTTACCGTAGGACAGGCTATCGATAGAAGTTTCTTCCCTGCAGGGGTGCACCAACTTACCCACCACGCTCGCTTAACACTGGTCGGACACACTTTTCTGGGTCATGCCCGGCCTCGGCTAAGCAACACGCCGCAACCCGACCAAATACTTAACAGAGAGGTCAGCACGCCGGACTAACCTATGCCCCCAGGGGTCTTGGGCCATCGCCCCGGGAACTCCTGCACGTTACGTGCACCGCCGGTGAGCAGACCTAGCAACCCCTTATACAAGCGCGGTTGCGTTCCCAGTCCAACACAGCGTGTGCCGCATCAGTCGCTGACGTACATTAAGCTCCGGCTGAAGTATACGACGCAGAACGCCCATACTATGCCCACGTGATGGTTAGTGCTATCGGGCCAGAGGCCCCTCGGATCAAATATCCAAACCGTAGTGGATTAGGAGCGCGCGGAAACAAGCAGAGACTCACGATCGATGTGACCCCGTCGCCTCCTCTCGAGGACTTGCGGCAAGGGCTAAGAATGCCCGGCCACGCCTCGTAGTTATCTCGCGGGCACCATCCAGGTCAACCCGACTCCACATCACTTCGCGTTAAGCTCGCGCGGGTACCCCTCATGGCCGACCCGTCTTTAGTATCATGGTTCAGTGCAAGTCACAGTATCAATGGTATCCGTGTGTCCAACACCAAGGGGGAACCCTGAGGAATCATCCTCGATGGAATTCCCGCTCGATGTTATCATCAAGGTGAACGAAGGAGGAATCACCCTCGAGGTCCACACTTAAGGAGTTGCGCGACGATGTCGTTATCGGGGGTGGTGTAGGAGGAATCACCCTCGCTTACCACGACCGAGTAGCTAACCTACAAGGTTAACATCAGAAGTGCTGACGAGGTATCACCCTCGGCACTCGACGGTAACCCAGCAGTGTCGGCAACTAAGGGGGAAGTGATGTGCTGTGCCAGGGTCTAGTCTTCAATCCCGAAGATCGGGTCTTCTGATATCCAGCAGGGCAGTCGGGATCAAGTGGGGGTCTCTGTCGTGTCTCTACCCAGCCTATACTAATCAGTCTAGGATAACCAGAAAGGTAACAAGGCAGGGTACAATAATCAGGCTATGCATCAGATATAGGAAAACAGTAGCAGTAGCAGTTCTAATGCAAGCATAAGAGAGAAGAGAATAGGCGATATAGGCATGCTCAAAATGGGGGTGCTTGCCTGTTTACTCGGGGGCAAGGGCAAGGTCTTCAGTAGTATCGTCGGGGACGTAGTCCTACTCCTGTGCGGCGTCTGCCTCGGGAGCTACGTCAACGTCGGGGTCTACCGAGAGAGAAGAGGGGGAAGAAACAGGTAAACATAATGCAAACAAATGCAATACGGTGCATGTGATGCTATGATGCAGTGCAGGGTTGCCTAATTATGCATCTAAGTCATTTTAGTTATTTTTAGAATTATTCTGGGATTTAATATCCGACGTGTGTGCACTATTCATCTGCCGGATTCGGGTCCGGAGTTACGAGTTCTTCTACGTAGGGGGTTCCGATGAAGAAACAGACGGCACGATCAGACTCGTCTCGTCGTTCTGAGCAACTTTCATGTTTTAACTTTTTCGATCTGAGCTACGGTTTAAAAGTTATTAATTTTTAAAGATTATTTGAATTTCTGGAATTTATATATTTATCAAAAAATGAATTATGACATCAGCCTGACGTCATGCTGACATCAGCAAGTCAACAGGACGGCTGACCAGTCAAACCTGACATGTGGGTCCAGTGGGACCCACATGTCAGCCTCTGTTATCTTAACAGTGCATTTAAATTAATCACCAGAGTTAATTAGGGGGTGGACCCCACCTGTCAGTGGAACATCAGCATATCTATTTGGATTTTATTTAAATAAACGTTATTAGACTAATTAACTGAGTGGGTCCCACATGTCAGCTACAGGGGGAAACAGTGCCCCGCGTTGACTTTGGTCAACGCGGTCAAAGGGGGCCCGCGGGGCCCACTGGCAGTGGCCCAGGGGTGGCCCCAGGTATGCCATGTCGGCCGGCCGGCGTTTAAACGACGGCGGGCGCGAGAATGCGGCGGCGCGGCTCGGGCTCCCGTCGGGAATCGCCATCCGTGGACCGTTTGGCTCGGGGTTGGGTGCGTTCGAACGAGCGCTCGCCCGCGCGTCGAACGGAGGCGGTGGTTTCGCCGGAGTTGGCCGGGAACGGCGCCGGCGACGAGCGCAGCGGCGGCGCTGTCGGGTCCTCGACAGGTGACACGCTAGGGGGTACGGGGAAGCTCGGGCTCGAGCTCATCGGACTCCTGGAGGTGTCAGGAGCACAACGGTGGCCTCTGGCGGCGACGACAAAGGCCACAACGACGGACCCGAGCTCATCGGCGGCGGGCAGAGCACGGGCTTGGGGCACCTAGCTACGGCGCGCATCGAGGGTTCTGGAGGGAGGAGAAGGGCGGCAAGCTCACCTCACGGCACGCACGTAAGGCCGTTGGGGGGATTAGTAGCTGCCGCGCTCGCCGGAGTCGGAGAAAGCCGACGGTGTCCCGAGGAGGAAGATCACGGAGATCCGGCGTTGCCGTGCTCCTCAGCTCCGTCCGGTTGCTCCAGGGGACGCGGTCGTCCGTGGCGCTCCTTCCCGGCACCTCCAGGCGACGTGGGGAGACCGGTGGCCACGGCGGTGCCGAAGCGCGGCGACGGCGGCGCTCGGGTGCCGTGGATTTGGAGGGGAAGAGAAGGCGAGGCGAGCGAGGGAGAGGACGGGGGAGTGGATATAGTGGCCAGGGGGGAAGCACTGGGGCTTGCCCTTATCCCCTCGGGTGGCTGCGGCGTCGGTGGCCGTCGGCGTGTCGCGCTGCGACCGGTGCGCGCCGGCGCGACCACGGAGAGAATGACACGGCGGGGGAGAGAGGAGGAGATGGGCCAGCTGGGCTGGGCCAGTGCACTGTGCACTTGGTCCAGTCCAGCTTTAGCCTTTTTCTTTTATTTCTTTTCATTTTCTCTTTTCTTTTCTGTGGCCAAATGATTAGGCCACTGCTGCCATTTTGTAAAATATGAGAACTGTCCCAAATATTGTAATGCAATATTACCCTTCACCGAAAAGTGGTTTGGACAGATTTGGTTCTCATTTGAAGTTGAAATGATTTTAAATGGATTTAATATTGCTATTTTGTTGCTGTTTCAACTTGATTGAGTCGTATATCTAACTCCAAATATTTTGATAATGGTTTTATAAATGTCCCTGGATTATTGTCCTATTAATGAACATTTTTCCATCAGGATTTAAACAACTCCATATTTCACTTTTGAATTTGAGTTGATTTTCAGATGTGAATTTGAATTGGATCATTAACCCATATGACTTGGCACTGCAAATGATCATGACTTGGCAGTTTTAACAGAGTGTCACAGAGCTTATTACAAGGGGGTGTTACAAGTTCTCCTCCTCTAAAAGAAATTCTCGTCCCGAGAATTTAGGAGGTAGAAGGAAAGAGTCCGGAATATTCTTCCCGAAGATGATCCTCGCGTTCCCAAGTGGCTTCATCTTCAGTGTGATTCGACCACTGCACTTTCAGGAACTTGATCGTCTTCTGACGAGTACGACGTTCAGCTTCATCGAGAATGCGGATCGGATGCTCCTTATAGGAAAAATCATCTTGCAGATCGAGCATCTCATGATCCACTGCACGGTGCGGAGATTCCTTGAAGCATTTCCGAAGCTGCGACACGTGAAAGACGTCGTGGATATGAGAGAATTGTGGCGGCAACTCCAATTTATATGCCACATGTCCACGTCTAGCCACGATGCGGAAAGGACCAATATAGCGAGGAGCTAGCTTGCCCTTGATTCCGAAATGACGGGTGCCCTTCATTGGAGTGACACAAAGATAGGCTTGATCACCAGGTTGATAGATCACACCCCATCGCTTACGATCATAATTACTCTTCTGACGGTCTTGAGCTGCTTTGAGATTCTCCCGGACAATTCGGACTTGTTCTTCAGCATGCTGAATAATGTCCGGTCCAACAAGAGATCGTTCCCCAGTTTCTGACCAATTCAGAGGGGTTCGACATTTGCGACCATAAAGAACCTCAAAGGGGGCCATTTTCAAGCTGGCTTGATAGCTGTTGTTATAAGAGAACTCGGCATACGGGAGAGATTCCTCCCATTTCTTACCGAAGGATATAACACAGGCTCGAAGCATGTCTTCAAGCATTTGATTAACGCGCTCAACTTGGCCTTGGGATTGGGGATGATAAGCTGAACTCCAAGTAATATGAGTTCCCATTGCTTTCTGGAAACTTTCCCAGAAATGGCCAATGAAAATGCTGCCACGGTCTGAACTGATTTCCTTGGGAATACCATGGAGTGAAACAATTCTGGAGATATATAGCTCTGCTAACTGACTAGCAGTAATAGTCTCCTTAACTGGCAGAAAGTGTGCAACCTTGGAGAGTTGGTCGACGACGACAAGAATGGCATCGTGACCCTTCTGAGACTTGGGAAGACCAGTAATGAAGTCCATTTGCACTTTATCCCACTTCCATAGAGGAATAGGGAGCGGTTGCAGAATTCCAGCAGGTTTCTGATGTTCTGCCTTCACGCGACGACAAACGTCACACTCGGCAACATAACGAGCAATATCTTGCTTCATTCTAGACCACCAGTACCTTTGACGAAGATCTCGATACATTTTGGTACTACCCGGATGGATAGATAGCGGTGTATCATGGGCCTCCTTCATGACTTTGTCAGTCATCAGCTCGAAGCGAGGTACTACAATGCGGTCTCGGAAGTACAAGGTTCCATCTTCAGCAATCGAGAAATCCCTGTACTTTTGAAGGTAAAGTTCTTTCTTCATTAGATCAATTTCGGCATCTTTAGCTTGCGCAATCTTGACAGCTTTCTCAAGATCTGGTTGTATCACAAGGTTATTAAGAGAACCTTGAGGAATGATACAAAGGTTAAGCTTGCGCAATTCTTCATATAGCTGGGGCTGAGCTTGCTTTACCATAAGGTTACTGCAATATGACTTGCGGCTCAAGGCATCAGCCATCACATTAGCTTTGCCAGGAGTGTAGGAAATACCACAGTCATAATCGGTGATTGTTTCCAACCAACGCTGCTGACGAAGATTAAGTTCCGGTTGAGTGAATAAGTACTTCAAGCTCTGATGATCGGTGTAAATCTCACACCGATTACCAAGGAGGTAATGACGCCACTGCTTCAAAGCATAAATGACAGCAGCAAGTTCGAGGTCGTGCACTGGGTAATTCTCTTCATGTGGACGCAGTTGTCGCGAAGCATAAGCAATAACTCTTCGCTCTTGCATTAGGACACAACTTAGTCCTTGGCGAGATGCGTCGCAGAAGATCACGAAATCTTTACGAGAGTCTGGAGGAGCAAGGACTGGAGCAGAAGTCAGCTTGTCCTTGAGGGTCTGGAAGCTTTCCTGACATTTGTCTGTCCACTCAAACTTAACGCCTTTGTGAAGCAGATTAGTCAGGGGCTTGGCAATCTTGGAGAAATTCTTAATGAAACGGCGACAATAACTTGCAAGCCCGAGAAAACTTCTGACTTGCTTGACATTCTTCGGAGGGGTCCAGTCAAGAATAGCCTGAACTCGCTCCGGGTTAACTGCGATACCATCCTTGGAGATGACATGTCCAAGGTAGGTTACTTCAGAAAGCCAGAATTTGCACTTAGAGTACTTGGCATATAATTGGTGCTCTCGAAGTCTCTCCAGAACTAGTCGAAGGTGCTCAGCATGTTCTTCTTTGTTCTTCGAATAAACCAGAATATCATCCAGATATACCACGACAAATTTGTCGAGGTAATCCATGAATATGTAATTCATTAGGCGGGAGAATGTAGCTGGAGCGTTTGTTAAACCAAACGACATGATTGTGTACTCGTAAGAGCCATAACGAGTAACGAATGCAGTCTTCGGAATATCCTCTTCGCGGACACGGATCTGGTGATAACCCAACCACAAGTCGAGTTTAGAAAACACCGAAGATCGATCAACTCGCTGGATCCTACTCTCTGCGTGCACTCTGATGCAGAATCCGGTCTTATCGAATGACAACTCGGAGTATAATACAACTCGGAGAGAAAGGTTAAACAAAACAATGGAAAGGAAAATGATTATCAGACTAATCAGATCAACGACAGGGAAATCGCACTGAATCCAGCTCTCCGGGTGGATAGAATTAACGAGAACCTAAATGTCGGTGTTAGTAAATTTTATTAAACCCGAATAGATGAGAGATTAGAATCCCAGAGTAAAGACGAGGAATAAAAGATCCTAATACCACCCAGTTGGCGACGTGGGCCCGTAAGCCACACAGCCAAGTTAGTAAAACAGTTTTTGACCACTAGACTCAACTTCGGCCAAGGAATTGGGAAGGGGGATTCCTAGAGGCAGTCGGCTCTGATACCAACCTGTGACGACCCCGGCTTAATCGTGCACTAATCATACACGCAAATGCGCATGATCAAGCCTAAGGACTCACTTGAAGATATAACAACACAACTCTAAAACATAAATAAAGTCATACAAGCTTTATATTACAAGCCAGGGCCTCGAGGGCTCGATGGCATACAAGTGTCAGCGGAAGCATCAGATATCTGAGTACAGATATAATACAGAGAGAGAAATAGGCCTTCACAGAGGCGGGGTAAAATAAAATACTACGATCGAAAGGCGTAGGCCTCCTGCCCTGGACCCTCCGATCCTACTCCTGGCCGTCAAACGGCTCCTCGTAGTAGTAGTACTCGCCAGGCGGGTAGTAGTACTGGTCGTCGGCTGGGGCTTCTGGCTCAGGGGCTCCGTCGTCTAGTGGCATCAAATGGAATATGGGGGAAAAAGAAAATAAAGCAAACATGAGTACTCATCCGAAGTACTCAGCAAGCAAGGATCTACACTACATATGCAACATTTTCAAAGGGGCTGTATATGTGGACTGGGCTGCAGAAATGCCAGAATAGAGGGGGAAGCCTAGTCCTATCGAAGACTAGCATCTTCAACAATCTTTGACAGTCTTGCAGCAATAGAAGAGAACAGATGAACATAATGTAAAGTATTAGTAGTAGTATCATCAACCTCGACCTGAGATCCTTTCTCGACTCCCTGCGAGAAAGCAATCCCAGAGCCGTACTATCCAGTTCTCATCACATGTTCTAGTTGTACCGATCGGGATACAACTCCGAGTGTCCGTTACCGTAGGACAGGCTATCGATAGAAGTTTCTTCCCTGCAGGGGTGCACCAACTTACCCACCACGCTCGCTTAACTCTGGTCGGACACACTTTTCTGGGTCATGCCCGGCCTCGGCTAAGCAACACGCCGCAACCCGACCAAATACTTAATAGAGAGGTCAGCACGCCGGACTAACCTATGCCCCCAGGGGTCTTGGGCCATCGCCCCGGGAACTCCTGCACGTTACGTGCACCGCCGGTGAGCAGACCTAGCAACCCCTTATACAAGCGCGGTTGCGTTCCCAGTCCAACACAGCGTGTGCCGCATCAGTCGTTGACGTACATTAAGCTCCGGCTGAAGTATACGACGCAGAACGCCCATACTATGCCCACGTGATGGTTAGTGCTATCGGGCCAGAGGCCCCTCGGATCAAATATCCAAACCGTAGTGGATTAGGAGCGCGCGGAAACGAGCAGAGACTCACGATCGATGTGACCCCGTCGCCCCGTCTCGAGGACTTGCGGCAAGGGCTAAGAATGCCCGGCCACGCCTCGTAGTTATCTCGCGGGCACCATCCAGGTCAACCCGACTCCACATCACTTCGCGTTAAGCTCGCGCGGGTACCCCTCAGGGCCGACCCGTCTTTAGTATCATGGTTCAGTGCAAGTCACAGTATCAATGGTATCCGTGTGTCCAACACCAAGGGGGAACCCTGAGGAATCATCCTCGATGGAATTCCCGCTCGATGTTATCATCAAGGTGAACGAAGGAGGAATCACCCTCGAGGTCCACACTTAAGGAGTTGCGCGACGATGTCGTTATCGGGGGTGGTGTAGGAGGAATCACCCTCGCTTACCACGACCGAGTAGCTAACCTACAAGGTTAACATCAGAAGTGCTGACGAGGTATCACCCTCGGCACTCGACGGTAACCCAGCAGTGTCGGCAACTAAGGGGGAAGTGATGTGCTGTGCCAGGGTCTAGTCTTCAATCCCGAAGATCGGGTCTTCTGATATCCAGCAGGGCAGTCGGGATCAAGTGGGGTCTCTGTCGTGTCTCTACCCAGCCTATACTAATCAGTCTAGGATAACCAGAAAGGTAACAAGGAAGGGTACAATAATCAGGCTATGCATCAGATATAGGAAAACAGTAGCAGTAGCAGTTCTAATGCAAGCATAAGAGAGAAGAGAATAGGCGATATAGGCATGCTCAAAATGGGGGTGCTTGCCTGTTTGCTCAGGGGCAAGGGCAAGGTCTTCAGTAGTATCGTCGGGGACGTAGTCGTACTCCTGTGCGGCGTCTGCCTCGGGAGCTACGTCAACGTCGGGGTCTACCGAGAGAGAAGAGGGGGAAGAAACAGGTAAACATAATGCAAACAAATGCAATACGGTGCGTGTGATGCTATGATGCAGTGCAGGGTTGCCTAATTATGCATCTAAGTCATTTTAGTTATTTTTAGAATTATTCTGGGATTTAATATCCGACATGTGTGCACTATTCATCTGCCGGATTCGGGTCCGGAGTTACGAGTTCTTCTACGTAGGGGGTTCCGATGAAGAAACAGACGGCACGATCAGACTCGTCTTGTCGTTCTGAGCAACTTTCATGTTTTAACTTTTTCGATCTGAGCTACGGTTTAAAAGTTATTAATTTTTAAAGATTATTTGAATTTCTGGAATTTATATATTTATCAGAAAATGAATTAAGACGTCAGCCTGACGTCATGCTGACATCAGCAAGTCAACAGGACGGCTGACCAGTCAAACCTGACATGTGGGTCCAGTGGGACCCACATGTTAGCCTCTGTTATCTTAACAGTGCATTTAAATTAATCACCAGAGTTAATTAGGGGGTGGACCCCACCTGTCAGTGGAACATCAGCATATCTATTTGGATTTTATTTAAATAAACGTTATTAGACTAATTAACTGAGTGGGTCCCACATGTCAGCTACAGGGGAAACAGTGCCCCGCGTTGACTTTGGTCAACGCGGTCAAAGGGGGCCCGCGGGGCCCACTGGCAGTGACCCAGGGGTGGCCCCAGGTATGCCATGTCGGCCGGACGGCGTTTAAACGACGGCGGCCGCGAGAATGCGGCGGCGCGGCTCGGGCTCCCGTCGGGAATCGCCATCCGTGGACCGTTTGGCTCGGGGTTGGGTGCGTTCGAACGAGCGCTCGCCCGCGCGTCGAACGGAGGCGGTGGTTTCGCCGGAGTTGGCCGGGAACGGCGCCGGTGACGAGCGCAGCGGCGGCGCTGTCGGATCCTCGACAGGTGACATGCTAGGGGGTACGGGGAAGCTCGGGCTCGAGCTCATCGGACTCCTGGAGGCGTCAGGAGCACAACGGTGGCCTCTGGCGGCGACGACAAAGGCCACAACGACGGACCCGAGCTCATCGGCGGCGGGCAGAGCACGGGCTTGGGGCACCTAGCTACGGCGCGCATCGAGGGTTCTGGAGGGAGGAGAAGGGCGGCAAGCTCACCTCGCGGCACGCACGTAAGGCCGTTGGGGGGATTAGTAGCTGCCGCGCTCGCCGGAGTCGGAGAAAGCCGACGGTGTCCCGAGGAGGAAGATGACGGAGATCCGGCGTTGCCGTGCTCCTCAGCTCCGTCCGGTTGCTCCAGGGGACGCGGTCGTCCGTGGCGCTCCTTCCCGGCACCTCCAGGCGACGTGGGGAGACCGGTGGCCACGGCGGTGCCGAAGCGCGGCGACGGCGGCGCTCGGGTGCCGTGGATCTGGAGGGGAAGAGAAGGCGAGGCGAGCGAGGGAGAGGACGGGGGAGTGGATATAGTGGCCAGGGGGGAAGCACTGGGGCTTGCCCTTATCCCCTCGGGTGTCTGCGGCGTCGGTGGCCGTCGGCGTGTCGCGCTGCGACCGGTGCGCGCCGGCGCGACCACGGAGAGAATGACACGGCGAGGGAGAGAGGAGGAGATGGGCCAGCTGGGCTGGGCCAGTGCACTGTGCACTTGGTCCAGTCCAGCTTTAGCCTTTTTCTTTTATTTCTTTTTATTTTCTCTTTTCTTTTCTGTGGCCAAATGATTAGGCCACTGCTGCCATTTTGTAAAATATGAGAACTGTCCCAAATATTGCAATGCAATATTAGCCTTCACCGAAAAGTGGTTTGGACATATTTGGTTCTGATTTGAAGTTGAAATGATTTTAAATGGATTTAATATTGCTATTTTGTTGCTGTTTCAACTTGATTGAGTCATATATCTAACTCCAAATATTTTGATAATGGTTTTATAAATGTCCCTGGATTATTGTCCTATTAATGAACATTTTTCCATCAGGATTTAAACAACTCCATATTTCACTTTTGAATTTGAGTTGATTTTCAGATGTGAATTTGAATTGGATCATTAACCCATATGACTTGGCACTGCAAATGATCATGACTTGGCAGTTTTAACAGAGTGTCACAGAGCTTATTACAAGGGGGTGTTACAGAAGGTGGGCTTGCAACTGATGCAAAAATAAAGAGTCGGAACTAGTTGCGATACAAAAGAAACATCGAGCTCAGTTGCGAGTCAATGATGGACTTCCAACTAGAGACAAAAAAGTCAGACGCAACTGCAACTTTATACTGGACTTGTAACTAAGTCAAAAAAAGGTTGGCCCCAATTACAGTTAAGAGTGAAGTTGCAACTTGTGCGAAAAAAAGCACCGCACAAAAAAGGTGCCGCCTGTAATAAAAGGCAAAGGGAACATGAAGAGAGAATGAATGAGGAGTGGCAAATCAGTGGTAGAATAGAGATAATCAAAGAGGCAACAGAGAACCCTGTCTCTTCTACTTCGACAAAGCACTTCAATAACAATCGACAAAAAAGGCCTATGAAAATTGCCAAGAAAAAATAAAACAGAGGCCGAACAAAAAAAGCCTAACAACCACCGGCCTACAAATGGACATCACGACGACGAGGGATGCGCGCAACAAACGGAGCAGGATCAAGTTTGCGCAAAGATTACAATAAAAATAAATCAGACGGACCACAACTTAGATAAGATACTGTGAAAATCTTCATGAGATATAGCAAATCTGATTTGAAAAACATTCAAATATTTTTAAATGTTCATGAAATTTTCAAAAATCATAAATTTAAAGAAGTGTTCACAAAAATAAAAAATTATGAATTTTAATAAGTGTTCACACACTTTTGAAAGTGTTTCACGTACTAATTTTTTTATGAACGGGACAAAAAAAAGAGTGGGATATGGAACCAACCAATATTGTACTCCCTCCGTCCCAAAATAAGTGTCTTGAGCTTAGTATAAATTTGTATTAGAGCTAGTATAAAATTGAGACACTTATTTTGGAATGGATAAAGTACATTATATGGGCAAATAGAAACGGATAGCCTCTTCGAATTTTACAACACAGCCCAGAAAAGACAAAAAAAGATAAACGGGTCGGCCTGCCCGTGCAACAAGAGGCTGGAGCAACAAAAGGGAAAACAACGCCCGAGCGACAGCTACGTGCGCGACTGGAAACGAGGGGCGCGCGCTACGGAAATCAACTATGCACAATATTTACAGTGGAATAGATCCAATGGATAAAAATTTAGATGTGACATCCTTAAAAAATATCTAGATGTGTCTTAGCATTTCCGTTTGGTAATTTGTCACTCATAGCAACTTTTTATGAAAGCCAAACATTTTCATGTGGGGTGTTACTTTATTGCATCCATCGAATAATTGTCACTAATCCGTATAAGATGGATATAGAACATTTAATGCATGCTTTATAAGCATGGATTTATTTATACAAAACCAAGTAAGATAGATATGCAACTAATCAATGGATGCCAAACTATACAAGATAGATATTGCCTTCCCATCAGTGACTACTAATAAATAATAAATCACAAAAGGGGCACACATTCAACTAATTTCCACCACCATGTCCTGCAAATCTATTTATACCCCTCTGTTCAGCTGTCCTTACCATCACCACGCCACAACAGTGTCCTCGACTCATCCCATTGTTCTTAATCTTGCAACCCCGTTAATCGACCCTCACCCAAGAGAAACCACAAGCCATCAACCATGAGGACCAGCCTCCTCCTTGTCGTCGGCGTCGGCGTCGGCATCATCATTTGCTCCATCATCATGCCCGCCACGGCGATATCGATGCCTGGGGCATGGGAGTACTGCAACGTCGACGCCCTGAAGATGCAGGAGCTCGGGAAGTGGGCAGTGGCGGAGCACGTCAAGATGGCGAACGATGGCATCCGATTCATCGAGGTGTGGGGTTGCGAGGAGCAGGTTGTTCAGGGCATTAACTACCGTGGCTTCCTCCACGCGTTCCACAACTCCGGCGAGAAAGGCCGATTCCAGGCGAGCGTGTACGAGGGGGCGTCGAGCAGTGTGCGCAAGCTCGTCTCCTTCGACCCGATCATGTAAACGAGGTTTTCTCGTGTATCTGTAACTGTGAGGTCGTAACAAGATATGTTTATCAAGCGTAGTGTCGTTTCTTTGATTGTTTGCCATCGGTAATAAAGAAGTTAAGACTATATGCAAGCCTTGCCGGTGATTAGTGTACGAACCCAAAGGTATCACCGTGGCAGTCCTAGCAAGCAGCCAAGGAGTATCCTCCTCGGTGCTATCGTCGCCATCGTTGGTCATGGGGCACGCTAGCCATGGCAAAGCCAAAACCCAGAAGCTCAGCCGTTGAGGCCTTTTGGTTTTGGTTTGTAGGAATTTTGTAGGAATTCTATAGGATAGGATTTGCAAAGAAAAATTTCATTTGAAGCCCTTTGGTTTGTAGGAATGGATTCCTATTCCTATGTAGGATAGGAATCAATCCTTCACATTTTGGAGAAAAAAACATTAGTCTAGACTCAATGGAAAAAATCATATCTTATACACCAAATGACATCTCTTTCTCTATGGAAATTGACATGCATGTCATCTCACTTCCTATGATTTTCCTATTCCTATAAAATTTCTATCCTATAAACCAAAGAAGGCCTGAGTGGGTGACAGAGCACGTCGAAGGCTAAGGAACACGCTCTCATTCAGAGTTTCAGACCCGAGCTTCTCTCATTCAGACAGATCATCTGAGCGACAGCCGGCAATATCGGAGATTTCTTTATGTTTTGGAGATCGCATATAATATGATATATCCCATTTCAAATTGAATGTTGCGTTTTTTTAGAAACGGATTGAACGCTGCTATGCATACGATTGGTGAGTGGGAGCAACTAGTTAACGAGCGCTCCTTCGGGAGCCTCGTAACGATCACCACCACGTGTCACGCTCTGGGCGCTCCCTCCGAATTTTATTTTTATTTTAATTTTTTCGCATGCGTTTTCGACTTTTTAAACGATTTTTTTTATATATTTTTTGATTTTTCAGTTTTTCACTGGTCTTCCCTAGCTTTTGAAAGAAAAAAAAAATTGTGCGAAAAAACACGTTTTTTTTTGCTTCCGCGAGAGGCACGGTTTTGTTTTCGTGAAGAGACACGTCCGTGCCTCTCAGAAACAGGAAAAAAACGCGTTTTCTGTTTTTTTCTTCCGCGAGAGGCACGGTTTTGCTTTCGCGAGAGGCAAGGCCGTGCCTCTCAGAAACAAAAAAAATATGTTTTTTGTTTTTTTCTTCCTCGAGAGGCACGGTTTTGCTTCCGTGAGAGACACGGTTTTGTTTTCGCGAGAGGCACGGCCGTGCCTCTCAGAAACGAAAAAAAACGCGTTTTCTGCTTTTTTTCTTCCGCGAGGGCACGGTTTTGCTTCCGCGAGAGGCACAGTTTTGCTTTTGCGAGAGGCACGGCCGTGCCTCTCGGAAACAAAAAAATTGTATTTTCTGTTTTTTTTCTTTCGCGAGAGGCACGGTTGTGCTTTCGCGGGAAGCACGTCCGTGCCTCTTTCGGAAAGGGAAAAAAGGGGAAAAACCGTGCTCGCGGTTCAGTTTTTTGTCCTGTTTTTCGTTCTTTTTTTCTTAAGAAAAAAATTTGTCAAAACCTATTAACATGGGGATCTAGTTTTGAAGATCTCGACACGAGGAATTTAAGGGTAAAAACGGTTCGAGATTTGGACGCACGGTTTAAGAGATAAAATGTTTTGAATAAACGGATCTACGAAAAAAGTGAAAACTCCCTGGATGCGACAAGTTGCGCACATGCAGCGCGCCACTTGTCACAACCTGAGAAGGTGGGAGTGATCTTTGCAAAGAGTACTCCTTAATTAGTGATTTCGTACGATTGGTCCCTTGTATAGCTGGCCAACGGACCGGCCTGGTACGGCACAAAACGCAGAGGCCCATTTATACGAGGGCCATGTTGTGTCGTCACGCATGCCTCCCCTCCGTTCATGCATGGGCGGGGGCTCCTAGTCAACTAGGAGTTCCGGTGCCCACGCTGTCGCGCTTATGGGCCGGCTGTTAAGAAACAGCGCCTAGGAGTTCCGGCGCCCACGCTGCCGCGCTTATGGGCCGGCCCAAAACAGAGGCGCAACTAAAAGGAAACAAAAGAGAAAGTGGCGCGCGAGAGAAGGATCGAACCAGCGACCTCCTGTTACAGGGTACAACGCGCTAACTAGTCGGCCACTTCGGCACATCTGATAGCTTACATCGTTTCCCTCTTTTCTTGTTTCCTTTTTCCTTTTCCATTTTCTATTTTTTGTTTTTCTTTTTTTCTTCCTTATATGATGAACTCTTCTCAAATTCGTGAACTCTTATCAAACCGATGGATTTTTTTTTCATTTTTGATGATCTTTTATCAAATTCGATGAAATTTTAAAAAGTTCATAAATCTGAAAAAAGTTCATCGGATTTGAAAAAAGTTCAGAAATTTGAAAAAAAGTTAATCGGATTTGAAAAAGTTCATTGGATTTAAAAAAAGTTCATCACATTTGAAAAAAGTTCATCAAACTTGAAAAAAATTCATCGAATTTGAAAAAAAATCATCAAATTTGTAAAAGAGTTCATTGAAATATAAAAATAGTTCATGAAATTTGAAAAAAAAGTTCATCAATTTAGAAAAAAGTTCCTTGATTTTGAAAAAAATTCATAAATTTGAAAAAAAGTTCATAATTTTTTTTATAAAAACGCAAATATGGAAAATCATCAATTTGGAAAAAACGAATTTTGAAAAACACGTATTTAAAAAAGAAAAAGAAAAAGGAAACTAAATAAAAACCGCCTGGGAAATGACAACGAACTGGGGAAAAACCCGGTTTGGGAAGCTTCCCAAAACCGGAGGATTCCCGCGACTGTAGAGAACAATGAGAAGAAAACAAGTTATGTATCAGGTGTTCCTCGATGGCGTATTGGTTCTGTTGTCGTTCGAGATTCAGGAAGAGATCTTGAGTTCAACTCCCGGTTGCGCGCACCTTTTTTGAACGTTTTTACAAAATAAAAACAACATGCATGGGCCAGCCCAGCTCGACAGCGGGAGGGATGCGCTTCAGGCGCCCGTTTGCGAACGGGCGGATAAGCGCCAAATAGGAAATGCCTACGTGGGCCTACCTCGACGGATGAGCATAACGCACGGCGTGTCGTGGGCCAGGAACGGCCCTTTTAGTCTTGTGTCAGACCCATGCCATTTGGCCAGCTATAGTAAGAACCTTACATGTGTCTCAAAAAAAAAAAGAACCTTACATGCATAGTTTTTTTCTCATGGTAATATATGTCTCATTAAGTTACATCCACACCGATATGATAAAACTTAAAATACAGCAAAACGCTGATCTTTGTACAAAGGAATATCAGCCAAGAAGAAAAAAATATAATCAAGACCGACGGATTCTCTGAACTTGACACCAACGCCCGTCACCTACCTCTGACGTCATCAAAGGAAAAAATGACGGATCACCTCCAAGATGATTCACCAAATGTGAAACCATTACCGTTGAACGAATCAAACCGAAGCAACACCTCGGAAACGCCATCAAGCACCAGATCTGGCACCTCCGCACGACTAAGACGCCGGAGGTGGAAAACATACTTGCCATCCACGAACTACGAACCAGCACATGATCCACCATCTTTCATTCAGATGTCATCGATGCATACCACAATCTGCATCCACTCTTGGACTACCTCCCAAGCTCCGCGCCGGCGCTGGAGCAAACGCCGTCGCAACGACGGAGCCCGAGGACACAGGTCCACCACGAGAATGCCGCCGCCGCCGCACCATCCTTACTTGAACAGACTAGTTTCCAAATTCATCCTCAACCATAGGACCGATCGCCTCGTCAAGGAAGGATCTGAAGAATTTTTGTTCAGTGCCACCCCCACAGCCACCGTAGTCAAGACGATGAACAGCCTAAAAAACCTATACTACGAGGGCCCAAAAATATATTATTCACACGCTCAGCCGCAGCATATAATAGTATCGTACGCAAATCGGATTACAAAACCTCATGTGCACACGTGCCTTCTTGATTCATGTCTTCTTGCAACGGGGCTAGCGTTATGTGTCCGTGCTTGCAGTCGCGTTGCAAGTATGTTTGACTGGTTCGTTTTTGTTTGAAGCCTTTGTTCTGTTTGGGCTGACTTTTTTTTATCTTAGGGACTGCTAAGTCTCAGTCAACTGAGATTTAACGAAGTCTTAGTCGATGATACATTCGTTAGATCTTAGGTGAAGATCCGTGTACTCCTAAAAAAAGGTGAAGATCCGTGTGATTTTTTTTTCTTTCTTCTTTTAATATGTTCTATCATTTGATTAAGACTTCGTTAAGTCTCAGTCGACTGATATCTAGCCACACCCTTTATCTTATGCTAGTTGCGTCGGGTTCAGGTATGTGGGGATGGCTTTCACGTTTTTTGAAGTTTCTTGAAGGTTCTCTAGTGGGTTTTTTCTCTTTATTTTCTCTATTTTCTCCATGAGTTCTACCGGCTTTCCTTTCATTTTTGTTACTTTTTTTAATAAAAATATATTTATAAAATTTGTGAAAGAAATTGTGTGCATTTGTTTTTAAGAGATGAACAATTTTTCATATTGTGAACATTTTTAAATACTCAAATAATTTTTCATAAATTCTTAAATACATCTTTAAGTCCGAGAACAGTTTTGTAGATTCATGGATATTGTTTTAAATCCATGAACACTTTTTTATCTGTAAAAAGTTAAGAAAAATACAAAAAATCTAAAATTTTAAGAAAAATACAGAAAAACGTTAATTAAGGAAAAAAATACAAAAAAGTCTAAAGAGGCAAAGTGACATATGGACGGGCCACGTGCCGCGATGTGTGGGGCATGTGTTGTGTCGTGTCGGCCAGCAAATAAAAGGTTTGTGACATGCCCGACCTTAAGGCCTGGCTTCGGAGATAACCCTTGTTCCATGGCAGGTTGAAGGCCGGCCTGGTCCTATTATTCTCGTGTCATGCCAGGCACATGTCGGTTCAACAGTTTGTGCCCATGGTCCGGCCGACGAGGCACAGCCCATATGGCCAGGTTGGGGCGGGATATGTCCAGTCCAACACACCCCATTGGAGGTGGTTATTCGGTGGCTCTCTCGGACATGTGTGGTCTCATGGTAGCGATGTGGACAACATATAGCTTGTTGGCTTGCAAATGTACCCCAGGAGATTAGCATTATCATTACTGATGATTGTAAAATTGTTATTGCTTGAGTAATGAAATGCTTTCCCCCGCAAAAAATGATGTGGTCGTGACCATGAGGCTTGGTGCTTTCAGCTATTGTCTTGTGATGCCATGCCAACGTGTCATTTCAGATTAGTTGATATCACTGATGCTCGTGACCAGAGGTGCAACCAGCATTTCAAATTTGGGTGTACGGAGTTCCAATTATTTTTTGAAGTCGCCATTTTTTTCAATCAAAAAATAGCAAATGTCATCCATGGTAACATAGTATATGCGCAAAAGACAACATCTAACAAGCCACAAATACATATGGGGCAACTAGCGGGCTCTCGAGCTGTGGCCATATTTTTAGAAACCTCTGGAGTTGTAGCCGAACTGGTATCTAATGAGCCATTCCGTTCGGGATTTGCAGCCCTAGCTGATGGGCTTTTGTGCATTTGGGCTAGCTGCTTAATGGGCTTCGGGCCTGAAAGAGGTGGAGAGAAGTAGTGTGGATAGCTGGGCTAAACAAAATTGTGCTAAAAAAGGCTCGACTGGACAACAACCAAACAAACATGATAAATTACTTACCCCTCAAAAAAATGATAAATTACTGCTGCCAGGCTGCCAGCCAACGTACATCATGCATATACCTATATACTTGATTTTTTTGGCAAACGTTATAGGGGTGCATCTGTACACCCATGTACTCATATATGAGTTCCGGTGGTGGCTTTCTTTACGGCTATCTCTGAGGACATCATGACAGTTTCGAGTGGAGTATTATGTTACGAGTTACGTGGCTCTCTAGTCTCTAAGATTCACCATCAAGATGGTGACCAAAACACTATTTTCTGTCCAGTGTAACAATTTACACTCTGGCCTTTACTAGTCAGACCCTGCAATGACACACTTTCATAAGTGTTGGACCACGCACCTTGAACGAAAATATGTGTCCTCACAAAAATACGCGTCCTCGCAATTGGTAGTTAGAGTTGGTGGTGTCGGCATGAGTGTGTGTTATCCCCTCTCTTTTTTTTGCACTGTTGTGGACGAATAATGACTTGATCGTACATGTATTTTTTTCGTATATTGGTATGGTTTTACCGGTGATATCTATTTCATATATTGTACTTGTAGATATTTTGGTCTCGGTGTGTCTACTTTAATAATACTCCCTCCATTTATTTTTTTCTTCGCGTAAATTTTGTTAAATTTTTCAAGTTTGGCCAAGTTTATAGAAAAAATTATCAGCATTAACAATAGCAAATTAATCAATTTTGCTAAAGCACATCTAGATGTCATGGAATCAATTGATGGATATTTCTACAAGCAAACATTTAAACCATACCGGATTAAACTACGTATACACTAAATCAGTATCGGATATTGATATGGAACCAATTCATGAACGCTTTTCTAAGAAAACACTGGTACCACCTTATAGGGCATGCATCAAGAATGTATTGGTATGCAGGGATCGACAACATTAATTGATACTTTTAGAGACGAAGCAATAATTTATTGGATAGATATATTTAAAAAAAATGCGATCTATTAGATAGATATATGGTGTATATGACATGCATTCAGTTATCTTCGTCTATATTCGACCATGTCCCAGCGCTTCTATTTAAACGCCCCCGGTTCACATGTCAGTCAGTGATCCTCGTCTGATTTGAGTATCTGACCGCTCTCAAACTTCCAAACCTCACTGATCGATCTGAAGCCAGCACACCACAAACCAGCAGCCATGAGGACCAGCATCACCTTCGTCATCGGGGTGGCCGCCATCATCTACGCCGTCGCCATGCCCGGCGGGTGGGAACACATCCGTAACATCAACGACCCGAAGATCCAGGGGCTCGGCAATTGGGCGGTGGCAGAGCACGTGAAGCAGGCGGGCGGCCGGCTCAGGTTCAGCAAGGTGGTGCTGGGCACGGTGCAGGTGGTGTCGGGCTTCAACTACCGGCTCCTCGTCCAGGCGCTGAACGGCGCCGGCAAGAGGGACGCGTACAAGGTGGAGGTGTACGAGGAGGCGGCCGACAAAGGGCGGAAGCTCATCTCCTTCACCCCGGTCGCCGAAGAGGCGTAGGCCTTTTGGTGTATTTGTAATTCTCGATGGACATCGCCACATCTCACAAGCAATATTAGTCAGGCATCAGAAGTTACAGATTCCCCTAAAAAAAATCAGAAGTTACAGATCCAACCGTATTAACTTTGCCTCACATAATCTAGATGTTATTGAGCTAACCGATGGAAAACGTGGATGCCTTACATTTCCAAAAGAGGGGGTGAACCAATTTTGCCATCTCAATGTGGTACAATTTTGGATTTCAAAGCCTGAGAGAACAGAATAGCTAAGTTCAGTTCTCTACAAAAATCAAAAGCCTTCCTTGCGACCAAAGCTTTTATGCTATCTACACCATCAGATATGAGATGGTTTTGCAGAACAGGCGTCTGGAGTTCTACAGTTGAGGAGCCATTCAGTCAGCACTCACAAGCCTAACTCATGCCTCCACGAGCCCTTTGCTACGTGCTTTCTTCTTCCGCCCTTCCCCTCCTTTGGACTTGCTTGATCTTTCTCTTCGACTTCGGTTTCTATTTTGGCGAAAATTGGCTTCGGCTCCATCATTGCCTGGCCTGCTTTAAGGGCTCCCCATTTGGTATCATCCTGCAGGGCAGTTGACACAGGGTTGTAAGCAAGTCGTGCCACTGGAAAATTTTGATATTGCAGATTTGCAATTTTAGCTTTGGACGTTGTGTTCTCTAGGAGTATTAGTTTATATACATACTAGAGAATGACCGTAAAATACTTTGCAAAATTGGGGTTAGAACTAAACAGCATATCCCTGGACATATAAGAACATACCCATCTCAATGTACGAAACTGGTCTTCTGTGAAACCAAGCTGTGTATAAATCCTCAACGAAAGGCTTGGAGTGATTGGAGACAATGCTATTGCAATTATTCTCATTGTCTCTAGAATAATGACGAGATCCTGTAGTGAAGTGCAGACAAAAAAAAAAGAATAAGGCAAATATCACAAACAAAATAAAATAATAACATGGCAACCAAATTCTAATAGCAATCGAAAATGAAGTTTACTTCCATACAGCTTGCCAATAAGCATCTGAAATATTTAGCATAAACAATTCCATCATCTATTCCACCAACAATGGAGTTCAAATTCGTAGACAATTGGTGACTATGTCTATATGTCACATCAAATAAATAACACAAACTAGCCACCCAAAAATCATCTCAACAATTCATCAGAATGACTAAAGTTATGTTATAGTTTTATTATTACAGCCACAACAACAGAGTTGCTGTGACATCGGAATTAGGTACTCAGATGTACAGAATATAAAGAATTTTGAAGCTCACAGAGTGCTCTTCTGTTTGAAAATGGGTTTCTTTTACAAACATGAAAAGAAGCAACTGATGCATCATGCAGTTTGACCTTGTCAGCATTAAATTTTGGCAAGTAAAATCTGGAACAAACACGGCAAGCCCAAAAGGAAGAGAAATAGATATAGTTTCAACTTTCAAGTGTTTACCTTTGCAGCCTTTTCAGCAATCTCGCCCCCTTGCTTGAAACAAGACCATGGTGCTTGCTCGTCAATGTACAAGTTTCCCAAGTTACCAATTTCTAGAACAGTTTCACATGCTGATGTCAACGAAAGATTTTCGTAATGGCCCTTTGCCTTGTCCACCTGTATAAACAGTTTATATCACTGTAACACTAACAGATACAACAGAAGTGCAGTACATGCAAACATGTGTTAAAATAATCTTTTTATTGGGCAGATGAATAGCAGGTGATGATCTGAAATATCCAAATGCAACATGTGTTTGAAATATCAAGTGGAACCAATTCATAATGGACAACACGTGCTGACAGTGTCTGAAGCGCTTGTTGCTCATTGTCACATGTCAATTCAGCAAACATCACATCCATTATCTATAGCTCCAAGAAGAGAAATAATAAAACAGTTCAGCTAGGATCATTATGGTGGATGTCTTTACTTTCTGTAGGCCAAGAAACAGAACTTAAAGGAGTACCAAACAAGGAGCAACCATTACATATAAAGGGTTTCAAGCTTCTGTAATGCATAATTGGAAACGATTTCCCTCGTAAAGATTTTTTTTCTATTTAGACCGTTTACTGTCTAGAAGTTCACTTTATAAAGCCAATTCAGACAACCTACACCCCATCAGAAGTAATGCAATGACAGATCAATTGTTTGTCATCAGTTCCGAAGATACCAAAGAGACCAACTTACCAAGTTTTCAACATTATTCTTGAATGAATTGCCATCTGCGGCAGCAATTGAATCAAAAGCTAAGGTGGAATTGCAGTTCTTTTTTAGGAGGCCAAGTGTTCGATTGAGAAGGTTTCCTGTTCAGATGAGAACAGTATCATCACTAACCACTTAAGACAGACAGTTAACACCAACTAAAGCATAAGACAAAAATAAATGAATAAAAGTTTTAGCATGCATAAATACCAATTGTGTTAGCAAGATGTGCATTGACTGTATTGATAAAACGTTCTTCTGAATAGTCCCCATCATTGCCAAATTCTACTTCCCGCAAGAAGAAGTACCTAACAGCATCCGCTCCAAATCTGCCTACCAGATCCTTTGGTTCAAGTGTGTTGCCTAGTGATTTTCCCATCTTCATGCCATCCTAAAATTTGCAAAATAAAAAGCAGCTGCATGAAATAAAAGTGATTTAATGAGATAAAAGTGGCTGGGAGACCAGATAGAATTTATATTTGTTACTCAAAGACACAACTACAAAGCAGTTGCTGTGTTTCACAATATCTGTCCAAGACAACCATGCGCACCAATGAGGCGCAAAATTTATAATAGTTGATGCCATTGGACCATACACATCCCTATAAAATTAAAGACTACTCCTACTCAACCTGTCCTGCAGCAATGAAAAAACTATTGTGAAATAGAATTTCCCAGAAAAATGGACAAATGTTACAAAAGGAGGGAGAAGACAAACATTTATTGCACATAAAAAGAACATAAGTTCTTACAATTTGAAGTACACACATAGTAGAGGGTTGTAAACTTGAAAAATCGAGGAAGAAGGTGGCCAAAAATACAGAATTATCTATGAGCTACAAAGTCACAACTATAGAACATGTGAAATACCAACAAGTAAAAGGACGAATGCTAATACACATATACACTAATATAGGTGTGCTAACTCGTGCCATGTGTGGTACCATTATACAAGTTAGATTAAAATCGTACATATGGTAAAACGTGATGTATTCTAAGGTACAGATGATACTGAGTGGAAGTATGCAACCGATGTCCAAATGTCTAGATGGGAAATGCACATGTAGTTGCAGGAAAAGGCCTTATCAAATACGATGATCACATAGACATGCTCAAAATACTATGCACTGTATGGTGTTATATCGTTATCAGTTGATGTGGAAACAAGAACATTGGAAATATGTGAGGTCACCTTTGTCAAGAATCCATGGCCAAAAACTGCATCAGGAACGCTTATCCCTGCTGACATTAACATTGCTGGCCAATAAATTGCATGAAACCGCAATATGTCCTGAGGTACATGTACAAGAGATCGTCACAAACTGAATGACCATATAAAACAAAGAAGTTTATCCAATATTATTGCTTTTAAATGGGACAAAAATGTCAATATCTACAGTGACCAGCTCCAAGTAAATTGTACTGGAAGCAGTAGATTAACAGTACATTTTATGACGTTGGCATCTCCAGGTATTATGAAACATAATAAAATACATCAGATTTAACATATGAGAAGAGATGTGTTGTTCTTTCTATTTGTTAGCTGTCACACGTCTCTCGCTTTTGGGAATTAGGGGATGCATCTGTCAAAATTGTTTCAACTGTGACCTACCAGTGCCAAGTCACCAAACCCAGCATGACACATGATATTTTTATTAGTGCAAGTAACTGCAGCTGAGGCACAAGGGCCCTATCGAAATAAGTTTAAATGAAATAGGATCTAATGTTGAGAACTGGGAGGGAAACTTGTCCCCGAGTTTCGCCATATGGAAAACTGAGTCGCTATGTGATGTTAGCTGGTTACTGTATAGATCAACATAAAGGAGTTTATGTTTGTTTATTCATTTGACAAATGTCATATTTCAGCACTTTCTCTTAGCAGCACTAAAAAAAAGTGGTACTATCTAAGTTCACATCAAAATGAGAGCTCCTTACGACGATAAGAAGAAATCAATCAATATGGTGTTTTGCTATAAGTTGAAACAAAAAACATGAATGTTTGAAGAAGCTGCAAAAATTATTTGCCCAAAACCGACCTTTCCTATCAGGTGTAGAGATGCAGGCCAAACCCGATCAACAGCTTGCTGTAAACTTGCCTGCTCCCCATCATCTAGGGACGCTGAAAGATAACTAAAGAGACAAACATACAGAAATGAACAACCAGTACGAAACAAAGTAATAGGCAATGCTACATAAGATTACATACTCTAGCCTCAGTTCAAGATTTCAAGTCTGCAAGTTAACTGCTCATTTATTACATGCATGGACTAAGAGACTGGGGCATCTTTTGCTTTTGCATAGAAAGTTCACAGTTTCGAGTAAACAAAAGAACAATTTATCTAAGAATTGTCATTGCCAAACATGAATATAAATCAATGAAGCTGAGTGTATTCTATACTTGCATGGTAGGATTAAACAGAGGACACTGATATCAGACAACACGCCGCATACAGCCATATCTATCCAGTGGAATTTGAGTAAGAATATGCAACCTGTTCATGCTTACTAAAATGTCAAGCAGCAGGTATGAAACATACAAACATACCCTAATAAGGCATCAAACCACACGTATATTGTCTGTTTGGTGTCATTTGGCACTGGAATACCCCACTCGACAGATGCACGAGAAATAGAAAAGTCTCTCAATCCACTTTTAATCCAGCCTTCGACCTACAGCTGTGTCTTAGTTAGTAAAATAACAAAGAAATAAGGGCATTCTAGAACCATGAAAATAAACACATGTGAGCTGAAAGATTGGCAATTAATGAAGCGTCAAGGGTTATGTTTTTACTGAAAGCTAAAACACGAAGCAGAGTATGAAATTATTAATCTTGGACATTTATATAAGAAAAAATTATATTATCCTATCACTGTACACAAAACCAAGGTGTCTTACTGTGAGAAGAATAGAGGCTACTTAATAAAGTTCATTATGGTCAGTCAATGTGTAGGCATGCGCCGATGCACACATGTACTTTGAGATGTCATAGTTGAGATCCCACTTGCCAGCGCAAGGAAAATAAACATGTAATGGCCAAACTTCAAGTGCTCGGTAAGCTTTTTAGCCAAAACACCGCAACTCGATTACGAAGATGGGCAGGGGAAATTGCCAGCAACTACATCAGGTGACGAAGTCCAGGATTGGATTGAACAACCATGGCTCCCCAACACCAAACTCGCACTGTAAGCCGCTAAACCCTGACATGATGCTGCTGTAAAAGCTAGGGATTACATGAGAACCGTTGTGGTCTAAAGACACTCTTCACTGTCTATCGACTATTTTAACTTTTACCATATATATGCAGTACCCTTTGGAAGCTTTCTTTTTCAAAACTGGTAAACAATGACATCTAGGTTCTAATCTTTAAGCTAGTTAGGTATTAGGATGATATCTAAGTGACCATTTGACAGGTTGCCAGAAAGGAAATGTATTGTGATGATGTTTGTTCAACATGCCAACGGCACTTCTTGGCAAGAAGGAATGTGACAACCCAACAAAATCCACATAGTTTGTTACATATTTGACTGCACAGATATATTTAAGAAAATCATGTCAAATCTTCAATAATACATATGCTGACATGATGCATATTTTTTTAATCTGTCAGTAGTTAAATCAATATAATTAGAACCTCCATTTAATAAGCAAATAGTTCTAACTTTCCACCGCAATTTTTAGCAGTAACTCAATAAAGACACATCAGATTGAACAAAACATTATAGAGGATAACGCCTCACCTCGTGCAAACGATGTGATGGCCTTACAAAATTGGGATTTCTTGTCAGCAGCTCTTCTAATTTATGCTGATATTTTGACAAGGCAAAGAAATAGTTATCTTCCTTTCTAGGTACACAAGGCTTCAGATGCACAGGGCAGCAATTATTTTCCGCCAACTCCTTTTCATCCTGTGTGCAATCAACAAAACAGACATTATTATTTCGAAAATTTAGCAATACAGAACTGTAGAGATAATCTACATAGATGCCCATGATAACACTTGTTATAATTATCCATTCATACATGTCTAAATACTTTTTTTTATTGGCACAGCGGTAAAGCTGTTGCCTTGTGACCATTAGGTCACGGGTTCGAGTCCTGGAAACAGCCTCTTGCAAGAATGTAGGGAAAGGCTGTGTACAATAGACCCAAAGTAGTCGGACCCTTCCCCAGACCTTGCGCAAGCGGGAGCTACGTGCACCGGGCTGCCCTTTTTTTTACATGTATAAATACATTTACCTAAAAAATGTACTAGTGTTTCTATATGAGAAGGTACAAAGAAGCTTGCCTTGTACTCCTCACAGCTGACACAGTAAAGCCCTTCGTAATCAGCTCTATATATGTCACCACTGCTTAGAACTCTAGAATAGAAGTCATTAACAACAGCCTCGTGCTTAGGATCAGTTGTGCGAATAAACTTGTCATACTCGATGTCTAGCTGCAAGCAAAAACAAAGTTGGAAGAAAAATGTGAGCTCCAGATTTATGACATATTGTGAAATGGTAGACTGAAAATACTTTGTGTTGTGACATACATCAGCCCAAAGCATCTTGTATGAATTTGAAATTATATCACAGTGCTCCTTGGGGTTTCTACCACTGGCCTCTGCAGAGGTGGCAATTTTTTCACCATGTTCATCTGTTCCAGTAATGAATATAACCCTCTTTTCTAGCAATCTCTGAAACCAGGCATGCACCAGGAACAAATTATCAGACAAGGAGTTGGGCAGAAAAAGGCAGACAATGCTCCCAGTAGCTCAAATAATCTGGCAAACAAATCGTCGAACTGGAAATATTTGCATTGCTAATACAGTAACAAGATATATGAAATCTGTGCATCCGCATTCCTGCAGTACATATGCGCTGGCACGTTCACCACCAGCCATTATCACTGTTTCATACCGGTCGGGTATCCAAATATGGCATATGTGCCAGCAGGTGGATCTCGAGTAATGTACTCGAATTCCTGACATGGACTTGTGAAAATTGTGGGAAGGCTTGCCTGGAAGCGGGCGACGGCGTCGGCGGCGATGGTCGTGTATGCACTGCCCATGTGCGGCGGCGCGTTGACGTAGTAGAGAGGCGTGGTGAGCACATAGGGTGGCGGCGCGGAGGGGGAGGCATCTGAGGACGATGAGATTGAGGCGCAGCAGCGGCCGCGGCCGCGGCGGTGGGGCGCGGAGGCGAGGGGCCGGGCCGGGGGTGAGGCGAAGGCTAGCCGACGGGCGGTGGCTCCGATGGAGGAGGGGGCGCAGAAGAAGGCCCGCCCAGCGGCCATGGCGGAGGAGAGAGGGAGAGGCGGAGTGGGTTAGGGAGGGGTTTTGGGTCGCGTTCGTGAGGCAGAGAGAGCAGATGTTTGAGGTGGGGGGCGATGGCGATGGGAATGGGAATGGGGATGCAGCCACCCTAATCTAAATGAATTTCAGTGGATTTCTTTTTGCTCCTTTGGTTCAATGCAATTTCACTGGATTTTGAGGATTTGGATCCTTCGAAGTCTTTTACACTCTACTACCTTATTTCCAAAATAATTGACATTCATTTCTTTTTGCTCCTTTGGTTCAATGGAATTTCACAGGATTTTGAGGATTTGGATCCTTAGAAGTCTTTTACACTCTACTACCTTATTTCCAAAATAATTGACGTTCTAGGATTGTTGTAAATCAAACTTCATTAAGTTTGACCATGTCTGTATAAAAATATATTAATATCTACAAAACCAAAATCACTTCATTATATTCATTATGAAATAAATTATATATATTTGATATCGTTGATTTTTTCTATAGACCTGGTCAAGCTTTAACAAAATCTCTACTATATATTATATATTCTTAAACCAACACGTAGTGTTCCTTTTCCTGACGATTGGACCGCATCCTGCCGATTCTTTGTCCGCCTCTCCCTCCACCCCCATGCGTGGGTCATCCCACACACGCTCAATTTTTCCGTGAAAACAGCCCGCTCCTTCCCCTTTTTTCCTCTCTGAAATTGTTCCCTCCGCCTTCGCTCAATCCATCTCCTTGATGGCTCGATTCCATCGTTCGCTCCTCCCAACCACTAGACCCGGCCGAATTCACACTCGCAAGGTCTACCGATCCCACCTTTACAGCACCTGCGCAGCAACGCGCAAGTGGATGGATCTATTGGAATCGCTCACAATGACGGACTCCGGCAATGGGCGGCATTGGAGGCGTGTCCGCTAGATTTGGGCACGGGGAGACGCGAGCAGCGAGGAGATCCTGCGTTGGTAGGCCAGCACACGCGATGGGGTTGGGCTGTCAGCGCGAGTGCAGGGGCTGGGCTGGCCGCGTGGGTGCGTGCTGGGGCTTAGCTCTAGAGGCAAGTGGGTAGGGACGCGGTGGGAGAGAAGCTGGGCTGGGTAATGCGGTGGACGATGAGATGTTGTGCAAGAGTTGGCCCGCGTCATGAATGAGTCCGTGTGTGCGTGACCTGTGTCGCCCGGGAAAGCGAAGCAGCAGCGTGAGTCCTCCCTTTACCCTTTTCTTTCTATGTTGCTCTTGCTCTGTTAAGATTTGTTAGTACTTCTTCCGATTTAGATCTTGGTTTTTTTATGGTAGGGGTCTGAACTGATTATTCTGTCAGTTTTATATAGATTATTTGGAGAGGAGAGAGAAGAGATTGACAAGAGAGGACACAACTGAGAGAGATGTTTCTACTGCTGATTTTATTGCGAACGGTTGCTGCTTACTGCTTAACTGCTTATACAGAGAAAAAGGAGAGAGATTGAGAGACATGTAGATTGTTTACTGACTGTGCTACCGGTGTATGTACTAATTCTTGTTATTGTTTTTTTAGGTCCAATGTTATTGTTGTTATCATATGCAAATTATTGTGATGGGAAATCAACATTATTTAATTTTTTGCCAAGTGAAGCACCACACGTCGATGTCAATGGCCATAAAACAACTTATTCCTCTTGCGAAACAAGCCCTTCGAAACAATGTTTCAGAGTGGTGCCTTAGGAATTCAAACTATCAAAATGACACCATGGTTTCTATTTTTCAAATGGACTTTTAAAATTCCTTATGTTATCTTAGCGTTCATGTGACAAATCTCAGGTGCGACCTCATTATCAATAATGTCCACTTTTTTGCGGGGTATCAATAATGTCCACTTACGCTTAGACACAGTCAAAAATTGTGCGCGAGGCAATCCAATGGTGTGAGAACACGTTGTGCTGGAGCTCTTGCACTTGATAATTGTCGAAAGTTCTTTTATCGGGTTGTGTTTGTCTAAGTAGAAGGATTTGAGGATAATTTTCTAGTGGATAGCTAAAGTTTCATTTTGGGTATGTAATCAGGTTAATAATAATAAAATGACAATAATCATGGTTGTCCGTAGCAACGCACGGGCAATTACCTAGTGATTTAAAAAAATCATGGAACTTCAATTATTTTGAAACGGATGGAGTATTTTGGAAAGAAAGAATCATCCACTAAAATTCTTTATAGAATTATTTTATTTTCCCTGTGACATCATTCATCCAAATTCCTATAGATATTTAATTCTATAAGATTCAAGTTGACATGACACTCTAGTCCCCCACTTCTTTCCTATTCTTGCTTTTTATAATTGTTATTAATCAAATAGGCCCTTCATGTTTGTACTTTTAAAATAAATACTTATTTGGGGTTGCTCAATTTGTATAACTGCAACTTGTAAGAACTTGCTTGCACTTTTTGTTCTTTAAAGAATTTTCTGTTGACTCCAACTTTTTGAATTCGTTTGTAGTTTTTCTAAAGCAACTAAGCATCATTTTAGTCATGTACTAGGAAAGATGGAATATAATTTAGTCGGTGTATTGGAAACCAGGTAAAACAAAGAAGCAGATGTTGGTTTGTTTCTATGTTTAGGAAAATCTCCAACAACGGAACGTATAACTTGTGAACGCCTTCGCCACCGTGCTCATCATGCCATCTAACTCTTCTATGTTTCTTCTATCAAAACATTCCTAAAGTTCCTCTCCTTTGCATATATTTCTCAATAGCCACAACCATGTATCGATCTATCTGGACATGACTTTCGCATAGATAGTAAGTCTTATAGTGTATGAATCATACTTTTCAACTCAATTTTTACCCTTAGCTTTATACCTGATAGGTAGTGATACAAGAGGGGCATCCCGATCGTCACGAATTGGCGGAGGATAACTAGCGAGTTCTACCTATCGAACGAGATCCACAACACACTCCAAATGTGACAGCCACTGGAAATGAACCCAAGTCAACAACTGTCTTCATTGTATTCTAATCGAAAGGTATGTATATTCTCACAATCACACAAGAAGAAAGAGAGAACAAGGTGGAAGGGTAGTCGTCCCATATGAAAGGAGGTCTTGTTCATCCCGACAAGGTGGGTGTCTTTTTCGTCCCCAACAAGTTGAGGTCTTAAATACATCTCCACAAAAAAGTGAGGGGGGAGCTTATGCTCAAGTATCATATATTAGATCTATCATAGTCTAATGATAGGTGAGAAAAGGGTATCTATAGTCCTACCTTTAACTCTAGGTTTAGGTGGGTTAAACACATTTAACAGCTCGTGTGCCAACTTAAGTCTGTGAAAGGACATCTTGCTCCTAATGAGGGTTTTGATGTTAATGACATGTGGCCATATTACTAACCTTGTTTCTTAGTGCTTACACAAAGTGTGTGAATATTGGGATGAAACAAAAAGGTTAGTGATCCCCCGAGTAAAAGGGTTCGAGAAGACGACACGTCAAATTTTGACCAACGATTTCTCGTTTTGAATCATAGGTATGCCGCACTATAATAGGGAGGGGGTCGCCATGGATGTACTTGTGGGAATTGACAAACTCCCATAAGCCAAATACCACACACATCACATATGATAAAAAATGCCCCCCAAAATTTGCCCAAATTGCATACCTACTGTTTTGCCTCAAAGTAATCTGGAACCTTTGAGGTGGCTCCGAGGTGAAGCAGAAAACTTCTCGATTAGGTCGGTCTCAGCTCAGAGGCACCCCGGAGCCTCCAAGCCTCACACAACATGCCAACAATGGGTAGATATTTGGGGGGTATAAATAGTTTGTTCTCTCCACCACTGTTGAACACTAAAAATCTTGAGGTTGCATTCCCTATCCACCCATTTTCACCTGCCCTTTTAGGGGGGGGGGGAGGAAATTCCAATCTATAACCCCCATCAAAGAAAAACCCAAGTTCGTTGACTCATCCCGAGATCTTTCGTGGATCTTCTTACTCTTGGATCTGTGGGAACCCTAATTGGTTGGTGTTACTCATGAGCTTCCAGGTTGTGTGGTTGTGCCCTGGGCTTGTTTGTGAGGGCTTGGAGTTCACCCCGGAAGGCTAGCTCGCCCCTAGTCGGTTGGGCTTGTTTGTGTGGTTGTGGAACTCTCACATACATGATCCTTGAGGAGGCTAGCTCGTTGAATGATACGGTTCTCATTGATGGATCGACAAGTACCCCACAGTTAGCGGTTATCAGCTAACATTATGTGTTTTTAGTGGTGGTTCATAACTTATAGTGTTTTAATTCGGAATTCAGGTTCTGTGATAATCGTGTTGTTTAGTGTCCACAATTGGACTGAGCCCAATTGAGAGTGCCATGCTCTATCAATATCTCTTGCACTAGTTATCATTCTTTATTAGTAGAGTTGTCAATCTCATATGCAGGAGTTTTCAGTTGCAACCATTCTTGTTGTGTCAAGCTTGTGACTTGTGTCGTATCAGCGCATATCTCGGTAGCTTTGAATGTAGCCAAAGCTGCCTTAGGTTAATCTAATGCCCAAAATGCTAGTCAGGCCACCTAGTGAGAGAGTGATTGGACTTTTCATTAGCCAAGGCACTCAGAGTCTTAGGTGAGACATTCGTTGTCGTGGGAACATTCATTGTTCCCCACCTTTCCAACGAAGGTTAGCACCCCCACCCCACCTCCCACAAGAGTGTGAACTTTGGATTACATCTTAGTCTCCTTCACTTGTGGTTATATCTAACCTTAGCTTTACTTGTTGGTATTACGTGATTGTTTGCTTGCCTTGTGTAGCTTGATAGTTTGTTGTAACACATCATATAAGGTGCATGATACGTCTCTAATGTATCTATAATTTTTTTATTGTTTCATGCTATTATATTATCAATCTTGTATGCTTTATATGCCATTTTATGTCATTTTTTGAAACTAAACTATTAACTCAGTGCCCAGTGTCAGTTCATGTTTTTGCCTATTTCTTTATTTCGCAGAAAACCATACCAAACGAACTCCAAACATGATGAAATTTTATGGTGATTTTTTATAGAACGGAAGAGAACCTAGAAGCTTCGGGGGAGGGCCAGAAGATCTACCAGAGGCCCACAAGCTCAGGTGGCGCGCACCTAGGGTGCACGCCATGTGAGCTTGCGGGGCCCTCGAGGCTCCCTTTACCCTAATTCCAAGCCTATAAATTCAGAAATATTCGATAACCCCCAGAGCAAGACCCGAAACAATTTTATCGTTGCCGCAAGCCTCTATTCTTCCACGATCCCATCTGGAGGCCTCCACCGGTACTTTGTTGGAGGGGGAATCGATCACGGAGGCCATCTTCATCAACCTTGTTGCCTCCATGATGATGTGTGCGTAGTTCCCACAGGACCTATGGGTCCATATCAGTAGCTAGATGGCGTGCTCTCTCTCTCTCATCTTTGATACAATAATCTCTTCGGATGTCTATTCGATGTAATCTTTGCGGTGTGTTTATTGGGATCCGATGAATTGTGGATTTATGGTCAGATTATTCATTGAAAGTAATTGAGCCTTTTCTAAGATTTATTATGTGTGATTTTATAGCCTTGTATTTCTCTCCGATCTATTCGTCTTCTTTGGCCAATTAGATTAATTTATCTTCAGTGGGAGAGGTGCTTGCTAGTAGCTTCAATCTTGCAGTATCATTTCTCTGTGACAGGAGGAGTTGCAAGGCACGTATTTGTATTGTTGCTACTAAGGGTAAAACGATGGGATTTAATCATATTGATTGATTCTACTTTGTCTATATTATGTCATCATGCTCCAAGCATTACTCTGTTTGTTATGAACTTAATACCTCAAGATGCATGCTGGATAGCGGTCGAGGGATGGAGTAATAGTAGTGGATTTAGTAAGATTAATGGTCTACTTGTCTCGGACGTAATGCCTATATATGGATCATGCCATGAATATCGTCATAACTATGCGCTTTTCAATCAATTGCTCAACAATAATCTGTCTACCCACCGTTATTATGCTCATGAGAGAGATGCCTCAAGTGAAAGCTATGGCCCCGGGGTCCATTCACTTCGTATTTACTAAAACCCTAAAAATAGTTGATGCAATTTATTATCTTTTGTTTTCCTTTTTATTTATCTATCTATCACTACCAGAATTAATCCTTGCAATTAATGAGTACAAGGGGATTGACAACCCTCTTGCCCATGTTGGGTGCAAGTATTTGTTGTGTGTGTGCAGGTACTACTGACATTTGTTTGCGTGTTTCTCCTACTGGCTCAATAAACTTTGGTTCTTAACTGGGGGAAATACTATCTGCTACTATACTATATCACCCTTCCTATATGGGGAAATCCCAACGCCTATCACAAGTAGCAGTGCATCATTTAGTTGCACTTGTAGAGAAATCACAATGTCGCACTTACCTCTAAAATAAACTAAGAAATATTAAAATTTGTATTCTCTTATTCACCCTTTAGTTGGCATATCATGCATCTTTGATCCTTCAGTATGCTAATATCTTTTACTTTTATGTTGAGTCATCTCCCATGAGAAAACCTATTCCTTAAAGTAAACATAACATATTGGAGAAATATCCATGAGTTTATAAGTTACTAAGGTGTGTGATCATGTTAATTTATTATTGTTGACATTGTCCTTGAGATAAGAAGGCAAGAAGCTAAACATTTGCTAAAACTTCAATCTTCCTTGTGTTTGATTGAAGTGAGTTGTTCTAACAAAATCTTATGAGTGCTAGATAATTGTTTAACACTAAAGGATAGTTAAACATGTAGTGTGTTCTAAATAAAAACTCTAACATGGACCCATCTGGAAGAATGAGCTAGTGCAATTGTTGAATGACTGGAAACATGGTTGGATATACTCAATAAACGTTTGGTTATGAAACTTCCACATGAAATGGGCGTCATACTCACTAGAAGTTTTATAAGAAATATTTGTTCTTTAGAATCTTAGATCATGGAAGAAATAGTGATGTTATCATGTATATATTCTTTATTGTTGACACCTCACTTCATAAACTTGTGGCCATGTGTAGGTTCGCAAGTAGGTCTGGAGGGGATGCTTGGACTACTTGACCAAATAAAAACTTAACCTTTTCCCAATTTTAGTTCTTGGCAAGTTTAGCAATTCACACAAGTCAAGCAACACTCTACACATGCAAGTCTAGATAGGAGGCAACGAAAAGTAAAGACTTTGCATATGAACATAAAGGAGCGGGTCGAAGAAATCGAATGGAATGAAGACACGGTGATTTTTGGCGTGGTACCGATAGGTGGTGCTATCGTACGTCCATGTTGATGGAGACTTTAACTCACAAAGGGTAATGGTTGTGCGAGTCCACGGAGGGCTCCACCCATGAAGGGTCTGATGGCTCCATATTTTACGCATCTTTATAGCTCATTTGTTGCACATTATCTCCGTATATCATGCACTGTTAAAAAATCGTCCGATTTGTCGCTACTCGGAGGGTGACCGATAAAATTATGCCTTATCCTCACCGTTTATCGTTTGGGCTGGTTTATCGCTCTGACAAGCGATTTATCGGGACTCTACAGATAAATTGAGCTTATTCATAGTACTATGTTTGCAAAAACTATGTTTATTTGTGTTTTGTAGACATTGTTACGCAATATGTACTGTTGTCCTATTTTGTTTGTCATTATACGAGGATTCAAAGGTTAGGAATCAAGGTAACACTTCTGTCCAATATTTTTGGTGTTGAATATAGTATATTTTAGTGTTGGGAACCTGGTATTTGCAAAAAAATGGATGATTAATAATCGATTGGTCAAATCGATTAATCGGCTGATTTCTAATTAATCTCTAATCCCCAGTTGACCAAGACGCTAACGATGAGCGATATCCTCAACATTATTATCATGTTCCATTGAGCCAATTACATGTCCATATGCATGATTTCCAGTTTTTATCCTTTTCATCACGAGCATTGAATAATCTTTATTCTTTGTTAGTTTTTATTAGTTTTCCTTGTCTTTGTGTGTTTTGTAGGTGATGGGGACTTCCCATGCACTTAGCATGATGAAAGAAGTTTAAATGGTGGACACCCAGGACCCAGACTTAGCCATTTCGAAGGTGGAAAAAGTCGTTTTTTTCAAAGTGCTCCAATCAAGATCTAAAACCATAAATGGATCGGTGTAGTTCATACGAATCCAACAAGCCCAAGAATGTCAAATTCCGAGTTCGTATGAGAAATGGCGACCGTTTTACCAGAGAGGGGCAGAGCAAAAGATGGTGTTCCATGCGACTCCTCCTCGTCGTTTGGGCGCCTGTATGGAGTCCAGACAACACTGAAAGTTGCCTCGTGTGTCCCACGACTCCCTTAGTCTTCAAGGGATAATTTGGGAGAGGATTGGGCTCATCTAGATGTTGGGAAACGTAGTAGAAAACAAAAAAATTGCACCTACGCACACCTAAGATCAATATGAAGATGCATAAGAGGTTGGGATCATGATCGTTACCGTCACCGAGTTGCGGCGAAAGAAGAACGTGTCAGCGAATATCGTACTTGGAATCCCTCGAACCGTCGATGAGCGATCCCGTGAACCGCAGGCGAATAATCCCTCGAACTGAAGACCGAAAGTACGGCCTCTCTACTTGGTTGCAAGTGTGCAACCTTCATGATCCGGCAGCGCTTCACCTTCCAGAGCTAATCGTCGTCGGAGAATTAGAGGGAGGAGATTAGAACCACACTGGGCTTCTAATTATGAGGATTGCAGGAACTAGATCAAGCTCTAATTAATCAACTAAGACCAACTAGAACTAGGGCTAGATGAACTAGAGGAGGCTCCAAAACTTGAGAGAATTCCTTATTTGGCCCTTTCTTAAAGTTTGCTTCCTTTTTTTGCCCTAAAATTTTGTTTCTTCCCTTTTCGACCCTCAAACTTTATTTTGTTCCCTCCATGACATTTCCGTTAGTTTTAATACATAATAGTGTCAAGTCTAACATGAAAAGACCATTTTACCCCGGGGCATTATGTGACCAAAATTTGTTAATTAACAAGTCAAAAGCATATCAGCGCAAGCGGGATCAGGTGGGCGTGACTGCTGCGTCCGGCGAGCGTCCCACGTATCCAGCATATCTCTCTCAATGAAATTTACCTACCCGGCTACCCGCGGGTTCTGATCTCGGCCAAATAATTTTATCTCAGTGGTGCCCCAAAACTGTATACTCTACGGTGGACATCTATTATCGATGAAACTACTGACATGATGTGCTCCGTCTTTTTCTCTCGAGTAGTATAACATACTTTAGTACTCCAGTAATGTTTGAGTAATCAACTGTTAATAATTCTGAAAATTAGTGAAGCCTCTGTGGGTTTGTACTGGCATCTTTAGACTTTAGTAATAATGTACTAGTTTAGTCCAACAAAACTACACTCAGCCCGCCCCACCAGCATCCTGGCTTCTACCCCACATAGTAGTATTCTAATCCTAATTCTACCTTATGATTATTATATAAACTCAAGGCAATCCATTGCGTCTGAAAGCCAGAGAAGAACCCTTCCACCAATCACCCAGTCGGGCAGTTGCCAACACTACAGGCTGTAGCAACACCGTCGCCCTCTTCCACTGTGGCCTGCGCAGTCCTGCCTTGGCCGCGCTCCACCGCCATGCCTTGGCCGAGATCATCCAGCCGAGTCCGTGATACGTCTCCGTCGTATCTATAATTTTTTATTGTTTCATGTCAATATTATACAACCTTCACATACTTTTGGCAACATTTTATATGATTTATTGGACTAACCTATTGATCCAGTGCCCAGTGCCAGTTCCTGTTTGTTGCATGTTTTTTGTTTCGCAGAATATCCATATCAAACGAAGTCCAAACGTGGTAAAAATTTACGGAGAATTATTTTGGAATATTTATGATTTTTGGGAGGTGGAATCAACGCTAACGGAGGCCCACGGCCTCCACAACCCACCAAGGCGCGCCGGGCACCCCCTGGCACACCCAGGTGTCTTGTGCCCTCCCTGTAAGTCGGTTGGGGCCCTTCTTCAGGCGCAAGAAAGATAATTTATGGAAAAAATCGTGTAAAAATTTCAGCGCAATCGGAGTTACGGATCTCCGGGAATTTAAGAAACGGTGAAGGGCCAGAAAAGAGGAACGCGAAACAGAAGAGAATAGAGAGGGAGATCCAATCTCGGAGGGGCTCCTGCCCCTCAGCCGCCATGGAGGCCATGGACCAGAGGGGGAACTCTCCTCGCATCTAGGGGGGAGGCCAAGGAAGAAGAAGAAGGAGGGGGCTCTCTCCCCTCTCTCCCGGTGGCGCCGGAGTGCCGCCGGGGCAAGGATCGTGACAGCGATCTACATCAACAATCTTGCTACTGTCAACACCAACTTTCTCCCCCTCTATGCAGCGGTGTAACACCTCTCTTCCCCGTTGTAATCCCTACTTAAACAAGGTGCTCAACACTATATATTATTTCCCAATGATATGTGGTTATCCTATGATGTTTGAGTAGATCCGTTTTGTCCTATGGGTTAATCGTGATCTTGGTTGGTATGATTGTATATTTTATTTATGGTGCTGTCCTACGGTGCCCTCTGTCTCGCGCAAACGTGAGGGGTCCCCGCTGTAGGGTGTTGCAATGCTTTCATGGTTTGCTTATTGTCGGTTGCCGGGGTGACAGTAGCCTGAACACGGATAAGTGGGTTATGGCGTATGGGAGTAAAGAGGACTTGATACTTAATGCTATGGTTGGGTTTCACGACCTTAATGATCTTTAGTAGTTGCAGATGCTTGCTAGAGTTCCAATCATAAGTGCATATGATCCAAGTAGAGAAAGTATGTTAGCTCATGCCTCTCCCTCATATAAAATTGCAAGAATGATTACCGGTCTAGTTATCGATTGCCTAGGGACAAATGACTTTCTTGTTGACAAAAGCTATCTACTTTTATTACCTTGCAATTTATTCATAGTTTTATTCTCGCAAAGTACTCGTAGTTTTATTCTTGCAAAATAGATTCATACTTGTTTTAGGTAAAGTAAACGTCAAGTGTGCGTAGAGTTGTATTGGTGGTCGATAGAACTTGAGGGAATATTTGTTCTGCCTTTAGCTCCTCGTTGGGTTCAACACTCTTATTTATCGAAGAAGGCTACAAACGATCCCCTATACCTGTGGGTTATAAAGACCTTTTTCTAGCGCCGTTGCCGGGGAGCAATAGCGTGGGGTGAATATTCTCGTGTGTGCTTGTTTGCTTTATCACTAAGTAATTTTTATTTTGTGTTCTTGTTTTCTATCTTTAGTTATGGGTAGGAAACGCAAAATACCAAAAAAATTAGTTGTACCTACTAAACCAATGGTTGAAGAACCACCCAAAATCTATCATACTGCTGAAGCTTTCTACTTGGATCATCTTCGATCCCTATGTGCTTGTGCTGAAACCCCAACTAGCTTAGTTGAGGGAAAACCATTAAATGAGCATGCTTATTTTGTGCGACATAGCTTATCTCAAAAAGGGAAACTTTTATGGCATCATATTAATAGTTTGTATTGCTATGCTTTGAATTTATGCGAAATACATGACTTTACTTGTTGTTCTGAAGATCCTAAAAAACACCTTCCCTTCCAATGTGAGTTTAAGGATAATGGAATTTTATCTTCTTATGCCAAGGGTGTTTATAATTACTATGATATTGAACAAATTGAAGAATTCATTGCTTTTAAGGGTGCTTCTGAAATTGCTTCTTTGATTGAAAAGTATGATGCTACTCTTTACAAATCTGAAATTTTTTCCATACTTAAATATTGCTATGAAAATTATTATTCTAATGCTTATATTAAACCATATATTGAGGCCTTCTCCACTGTCCAAGAAGAGAGTAATATTTTGCAGGAGTCTATGGAAGAAGAAATTGATGAAACTATGAGCTCATTCGATGAAAAAGATGATGAGGAGAGCGAAGAACAAACGGAGGAAGAGCGGATTAGCTACCCGTGCCCACCTTCTAATGAGAGTAACTCTTCAACTCATACTCCCTCCGTTCCTTTATATAAGGCGTATTTAGTTTTTCAAAAGTCAAACGGGTGCATGCTTGACTGAGTTTTTAGAAAAATATATCAATATACACAATACAAAATTTATATCATTTGATACATCACGAAAAGTAGTTTCATATTTTATCTATTAGGTATTGCAGATGTTGTTATTTTATTATATAATCTTGGTCAAACATTCAAATTGTTGACTTGCACGGAAACCAATACACCTTATATTCTGGAACGGAGGGAGTACATTGTTTAAAGCCCCTTCGTTCTTACCGAAGGATGAATGCTATGATAATTGCTATCATCCCATTGATTCGTTTGAAATATCTCTTTTTGATGAACTTGATGCTTGCTATGCTTGTGGCCATGATGCCAATTTTAATTATGATTATGGAGATGAACTTGCTATAGTTCCTTATATTAAAAATGAAATTATTGCTATTGCATCCACACATGATAGTCCTATTATCTCTTTGAATTCTCCAAACTACACTATATCGGAGAAGTTTGCACTTATTAAGGATTATATTGATGTGTTGCATTTTGTTATTACACATGATGATTTTGATGAATATAATATGCATGTGCTTGCTGCTCCTACTTGCAATTATTATGAGAGAGGAACTACATCTCCGCCTCTCTATGTTTCCAACATGATAAAATTGCAAGAAACTGCTTATGCTATGTATTGGCCTCTACTTGATGTGCATGATTTGTTCTTGTATGACATGCCGATGCATAGGAAGAGAGTTAGACTTCGTCATTGCATGATATATGTTGCTTTGTGCTCACTACTAAATTATAAATCATTGCTAATTAAAATTGGCTTTGATATACCTTGGGATCCGGGTGGATCCATCACTTGAGCACTTTATGCCTAGCTTAATGGCTTTAAAGAAAGCGTTGCCAGGGAGACAACCCGGAAGTTTTAGAGAGTCATTTTATTCTGTTGAGTGCTTTTATAAAGTTAAAAAAAATATAGAGGGGAACCTAAAAACTTTTTCAAAAAGAGAAGCGATTGAAAGGTGATGCATTGGAGAAGTGAGGGTTGACCTTGAACACTTGTGTTCATGCTCATGGAAACAATGTAAATTTTTCATGAAGATTCTCACCAAATTATCCCCTTGTACAAATCCATTGTATTATAAAAATAATGTGCCAAGATTTGCCTTTAGGATGATTAGATTGCTTGTTGGTATGTGCGGAGCAAAAACAGAAACTTTGGCTGTAGTGCGTGATTTTACATTTTTCGCTGGAACATCAGAAGTTTCTGAAACTTTTTGCACAGTATTTCTATACAAATTTTTTATTTTTTCCTAATTCTTCAGAATTTTTGGAGTACCATAAGTATGGTGAATGTTCATATTACTACAGACTGTCCTGTTTAAGACAGATTCTGTTTCTGATGCATTGTTTTGCTTGTTTTGATGAAACTATCGATTTTTATCGGTGGTATAAGCCATGGAAAAGTTATAATACAGTAGGGATAATTCAAAAATAAAATATGAATGGGTTTGCAACAGTACTTAGAGTAGTGATTTGCTGTATTATACTAACGGATCTTACCGAGCTTTCTGTTGAGTTTTGTGTGGATGAAGTGTTCAAAGATCGAGGAGGTCTCGATATGAGGAGAAGGAGGAAAGGCAAGAGTTCAAGCTTGGGGATGCCCAAGGCACCCCAAGTAAATATCCAAGGAGACTCAAGCGTCTAAGCTTGGGGATGCCCCGGAAGGCATCCCATCTTTCTTCAACAAGTATCGGTATGTTTTCGTTTTCGTTTCGTTTCGTTCATGTGATATGTGTAAATCTTGGAGCGTCTTTTGTGTTTAGTTTTCACTTTTATTTTATGCACCATGCTGGTATGAGATAGTCCATGGTTGATTTATAGAATGCTCATTGCACTTCACTTATATCTTTTGAGTATGGCTTTATAGAATGCTTCATGTGCTTCACTTATATCATTTGAAGTTGGATTGCCTGTTTCTCTTCACATAGAAAACCGTTATTTGTAGAATGCTCTTTTGCTTCACTTATATTTATTAGAGCTTGGTCTTTTGTAGAAAGAATTAAACTCTCATGCTTCACTTATAAATATTTAGAGAGTCAACAGGAATTGGTCAATTGCATGGTTAGTCATAGAATCCTACATAAAACTTATGGATCACTGAATATGATATGTTTGATTCCTTGCAATAGTTTTGCGATATAGAGATGATAATATGTGGGAGGTACTAGTAAACAGTTGTGGTTAGTAAGAATATTGGTGTTAAGGTTTGTGATTCCGGAAGCATGCACGTATAGTCTCTCGTTATGCTATGAAGTTGGAGCATGATTTATTATTGATTGTCTTCCTTATGAGTGGCGGTCGGGGACGAGCGATGGTCTTTTCCTACCAATCTATCCCCCTAGGGGCATGCGTACTAGTACTTTGCTTCGAGGGCTAATAAACTTTTGCAATAAGTATATGAGTTCTTTTATGACTAATGTGAGTCCATGGATTATACGCACTCTTACCTTTCCGCAATTTGCTAGCCTCTACGGTACAGTGCATTGCCCTTTCTCACCTCCAGAATCGGTGCAAACTTCGCCGGTGCATCCAAACCCCATGATATGATACGCTCTATCACACATAAGCCTTATTATATCTTCCTCAAAACAGCCACCATACCTACCTATTATGGCCTTTCCATAGCCATTCCGAGATATATTGCCATGCAACTTCCACCGCTTCCGTTTTGATGACTTGAGCATTCATTATCATATTGCTTTGCATGATCGTAAGATAGCTAGCATGATATTTCCATGGCTTGTCCGTTTTTTGATATCATTGTTATGCTAGATCATTGCACATTCTGGTACACTGCCAGAGGCATTCATATAGAGTCATATTTTGTTATAGGTATCGAGTTGTAATTTTTATTTCTTTTGAGTTGTAAGTAAATAGAAGTGTGATGATCATCAATTTTCATTATTAGAGCATTGCCCCTGTGAGGAAAGGATGATGGAGACTATGATTCCCCCACAAGTTGGGATGAGACTCCGGACATAGAGAGTAAAAAAGAAAAGAAAAAGAAAAAAGAAAAAGAAAAAGAAAAAAAGAAAAGAAAAAAAAAACAAAGAGAGAAGGGGCATGCTAGTTCCACACTTGTGCTTCAAAGTAGCACCATGTTTTTCATATAGAGAGTCTCCTATGTTGTCACTTTCATATACTAGTGGGAATTTTTCATTATAGAGTTAGATGCACACCCACTTAGTTTCCGTGCTGAGCTTTCATACACTTATAGCTCTTAGTGCATTCGTTGCATGGCAATCCCTACTCCTCGCATTGATATCAATTGATGGGCATCTCCATAGCCCGTTGGTTAGCCGCGTCGATGTGGGACTTTCTTACTTTTTTGTCTTCTCTATATTTACCCTTATGATCATACTTTATTCCATCCATAGTGCTATATCCATGGCTTGCGCTCATGTATTGCGTGAGGGTTGAAAAAGCTAAAGCGCGTTAAAAGGTATGAACCAATTGCTCGGTTTGTCATCGGGGTTGTGCATGATAAATACTGTGTCAAGAAGACAGAGCATGACAAGACTATATGATTTTGTAGGGATAGCTCTCTTTAGCGTTGATATTTTGAAAGACACGATTGTTTGTTGGGATGCCTGAGTATTGATGTCTTTATGTCAAATTATAGACTATTGCTTTGAATCACTTATGTCTTAATATTCATGCCATGATTAGATATATGATCAAGATTATGCTAGGTAGCATTCCACGTCAAAAATTATCTTTTTTATCATTTACCTACTCGAGGACGAGCAGGAATTAAGCTTGGGGATGCTGATACGTCTCCATCATATCTATAATTTTTGATTGTTTCATGCCAATATTATACAACTTTCACATACTTTTGGCAACATTTTATATGATTTATTGGACTAACCTATTTATCCCAGTGCCCAGTGCCAGTTCCTGTTTGTTGCATGTTTTTTGTTTCACAGAATATCCATATCAAACGAAGTCCAAACGAGATAAAAATTTACGGAGAATTATTTTGGAATATTTATGATTTTTGGGAGGTGGAATCAATGCTAACGGAGGCCCACGGCCTCCACAACCCACCAGGGCGCGCTGGGTACCCCCTGGCGCGCCCAGGTGTCTTGTGCCCTCCCCGTAAGTCGGTTGGGGCCCTTCTTCGGATGCAAGAAAGATAATTTATGGAGAAAAATCTTGTAAAAATTTCAACGCAATCAGAGTTACGGATCTCCGGGAATTTAAGAAACGGTGAAGGGCCAGAAAAGAGGAATGCGAAACAGAAGAGAATAGAGAGGGAGATCCAATCTCGGAGGGGCTCCTGCCCCTCCGCCTCCATGGAGGCCATGGACCAGAGGGGGAACTCTCCTCCCATCTAGGGGGGAGGCCAAGGAAGAAGAAGAAGGAGGGGGGCTCTCTCCCCCTCTCTCTCCCGGTGGCGCCGGAGTGCCGCCGGGGCAAGGATCGTGACGGCGATCTACATCAACAATCTTGCTACCGTCAACACCAACTTTCTCCCCCTCTATGCAGCGGTGTAACACCTCTCTTCCCCGCTGTAATCTCTACTTAAACATGGTGCTCAACACTATATATTATTTCCCAATGATATGTGGTTATCTTATGGTGTTTGAGTAGATCCGTTTTGTCCTATGGGTTAATCGTGATCTTGGTTGGTATGATTGTATATTTTATTTATGGTGCTGTCCTACGTTGCCCTCCGTCTCGCGCAAACATGAGGGGTCCCCGCTGTAGGGTGTTGCAATGCTTTCATGGTTTGCTTATTGTCGGCTGCAAAATAGATTCATACTTGTTTTAGGTAAAGCAAACGTCAAGTGTGCGTAGAGTTGTATCGGTGGTCGATAGAACTTGAGGGAAAATATGTTCTGCCTTTAGCTCCTCGTTGGGTTCGACACTCTTATTTGTCGAAGAAGGCTACAAACGATCCCCTATACTTGTGGGTTATCAGTCCGCTGTAGCGCCGTGGTCTTCCTCGACCACGCACAGGGTGCTCTCCATAGCAGCTGCTCCGTCGTCGTCCACGGGGCCATCCGCAGCAGCCTTGGCCATGCCATCTGCTATACCGCGACTGCTATGTGCCTCGTGCTGTGCCTCCGCCGTTGTATAGTTAGGGCTCTAATGGGGAACCGGGACATCGGGAGAGAAAATATGGGGTCGCTTCGGTGTTCGGTCACACCACATCACCACACACGCTTCTGTTTTTCAGTGTACTAGCACAGGGGTAGAATGGACTTTACATGTCACACATAACGGTGTTAGTGGTTAAAACTGACGGAAATGTCGAAAAGGGAACAAAATGAATTTTGAGTGTCAAAATAGGAAAGAAAATTTTATTAGGGCCAAAAAAGGAAGCAAATTTTAAGAAAGGGCTAAATAAGAAATTCTCTCGTGCATCTAAAAGAGCACAATACCTCATGTATATATAGGTTGGAGGGGAGAGGAGGGGTGCCATGCAAGGGAGGAAAGGGCTCCCCCTTGTTCTGTCCTAGAGGGGGAGGAGGAGTCCTCCCCCAACCCCAATTCGGCCTCCCCTATAGGAAAGGGAGCGCCTCCCTTCTTGGGCCTTGGTGGCCCAATTCTCCTTCCACCACTTGGCCTTTTTAGACCCGTTGATATTTAAATTAATATAAAAGCCTTCTAATGATCATTATACCCTTTTATATATAATTTAATATGACCAAAACATTTTCCACCCATATATTAATTATCAAAAATGATCGGTATTGCCTGATAAACCTGAAACCCTTTTGGTGACCCCGAAACACTTTTTGATCCTCTCGGAACTATTTCGAATGTTTATGAAACAATTCCATAAATATATTCTCATCACTCCCGTCCCACTAATACTCTGCAGATCATGATTTCCTTAAGCTTGTGACCCTGTAGGTTCGGTAACTCATAGACATGAATGAAACCATTCGTTCAATGACCGACAGCGGGATCGTGGACGTCCATATCGAGACCTATAAGCACATGAATGATATTTCAAATGAACCTTTGGTTATGATGTGATGTTCCCTTTGCTTCGCGATACTTCACAAAACTCGAGATGCACCGGTATTCTCCCGAGTCATCACATGCTCACTATACCATTATCCTCGTTACTGGTTTTGTTCTTCTTTCTCATTACTATGTTCTGGCATCCCCGTGACATAGTCACCTGCGTCTGGCCAGACAATGATGGATGCCATCATGCCTAGAGGGCCCTAATAATATCTCTCCATCGTCAGAGGAGCAAATCCCACCCTCGAGCTATCTAGTCTCTTGTCAAACTTTCTAATGAGCCTGTAAGTTATCATTATGATCACCGTGTTACAGGTGACGTTTGAGCAACCCCAAAGTTCCCCATACTGTAGGAAGTGACTACGATACTCTCATGGTCTAAGGAGCATAATCACACATTAGCACTCCATGTTATTACAATTGATTATAGACGAAACTCAATTCATAACAGACAAGTTTGGGTCGATTCAATATGATTGTTCTTCCAACGTCATAATCTCAATGTTGTTCTACGACTATCATTACACTTAACAATATCCTAAGATCCGGAAAACGTGATCACCAACAACACTTGAGCTAGTCCTAGAGGCAAGACTAGGAACCTTTATTTAACCATTTATCATTCCACCCATGCATTTGAGTTTTCTATTGAATCGCATATTCCAGGATCATAGCAGTTATAACATAGAATATAAACTCTATAATTATGAATATGGAAATATAATAATACAAATATTATTGCCTCTAGGGCATTGGTACTTGTGAGCTGCGTTGGGATTTCCCCGAAGAGGGGAGGATGAAGTAGCACAGTAGAGATAAGTATTTCCCTCAGTTAAGAACCAAGGTTATCAATCCAGTAGGAGAACCACACAGAACCTCGTTAGCAGCACCTGCACACACAAAAGCAAATACTTGCACCCAACGCAAACAAGAGGGTTGTCAATCCCCTTGATGGTTAATTGCAAGGATAAAATATCATAGTGGTAGATAGATAAAATAAAATAAAATTGGAGCAAGGTATTTTTGTATTTTTATATATGATAAAAGTAGACCCGGGGGCCATAGTTTTCACTAGAGGCTTCTTTCTCGAACACATAGCATACGGTGGGTGAACAAATTACTGTTGAGCAATTGATAGAAAAGTGCAAGGTTATGATGATATTCAAGGCAATGATCATGTATATAGGCATCACGTCTGAGACAAGTAGACCGACTCCTGCCTGCATCTACTACTATTACTCCACCAATCGACCGCTATCCAGCATGCATCTATGGTATTAAGTATAAAATAGAGTAACACCTTAAGCAAGATAAAACCCAATCAATATGAATAAACCACGTCATTTTATCCTTCATGGAAACAATAGAAATATGTGTCTTGTCCCCTACTTTGTCACTGGGATATAGAGCACCACAAGATTGAACCCATTACAAAGCACCTCTTCCATTGCAAGATAAATCAATCTAGTTGGCGAAACTAAACAGATAGATCGAAGAGAAATACCAAGCTATAAAAATCATGCATAATAAAGTTTAGAAAAGACTCCATTAATTCAGATCATAAACCCATAAATCATCGGATCCCAACAAACACATGGAAAAAGAAGATTACATCGGATATAACTCCAAGAAGATCGAGGAGAACATGGTATTGAAGATCAAAGAGAGAGAAGAAGCCATCTAGCTACTAGCTATGGACCATAGGTCTGTGGTGAACTACTCGCGCATCATGGGTAGGGTAGCAAGGGTGATGTAGAAGCCCTCCGTGATCGACTCCCCCTCCGGTAGAGTACTGAAAAAGGACTCCAGATGGGATCGCGGAAGAACAGAGACTTGCAACGGCGGAAGAAGTATTTTGGGTGACTCTCTGTTGGTTTCCCAATATTTGAGAATTTATAGAAGTGGAATTAGGTCAGATGGAGCCACGAGGGGCCCACAAGGCATCAGGGCGCGCCCTGTTGCCTTGTCATCTCCTCTTTTGCCTTTTGGTCTCCTCCCGAAGTTTCTAGGGTCTCTCTTGTCCAGAAAAAAAATTGTCAAAAAGTTTTGTAGCATTTGGACTCCATTTGGTACTGATTTCCTGGAAAACCAAAAACAGGCAA